>CM077665.1:534022983-534622983 GCA_039707655.1 Elymus sibiricus | reverse complement strand
ACATTCCCGATCCTCATCCATGCCTGATCGAGGATCGCATCAGCCCACTTGAGGTACATGCTAATAGTTCAAAAATTCAAAGTGAACTTTTGCGTGATCGTATTAAGGAGATGGAGGACGTGATCGCCAAGAGCACCAAGATGGCTTTAGCCACAAGCTTGAGGCTCATCGTGAACTTGGACACAATTGATGAGCGATATTTCTGTGCTCATCACACCGTTGTTGAAGCCAGATAATCCCGGAATTTTCGAGAAAATCACTCCTATATTGCCACTAATGACTAATGAATGTGAGAGATCATGAAATCCTTTGGTTAATATGTTTTCGCAGGAAAAGAGCCTAAACATGGAAAGGAATCATCGCATACAAGGAAACACGAAGTTTGGTGGAAGAGGCAAGTCAGCAAGACAATTTCCCGGCGCAACAGAGCGCAAGACGGCGTTTTGCATGAGCAAGCGCGCTTGTACCATTGGTCGATCAACCTTCATAAAAGGGGCGATGCCTAATTCTCAACAGAGAGAGCACCATTCGCGAAACAGAACACCAGAACTATCTTCCAACCCTAGCCACCGCAATTTCCCATCTCATATCCATAGCGGCCACCACCATCATCACCGCAGCAATCCCTCTCCAAGTTAGCCATACTTGTAATCGTGTATCACACACGACAACTATTGTAAGACATATTATCAATCAATCATTCATCTTTATGTCGTCTTCAATGAGTGCATCTTGCGATCCAATCGCCATGTGTGAGTAATTCGGTAAAGCAATGAGTTGAGGCAAGGCCTTGCAACCCGATGTATTTGTGCAAGGGATCATTGGAATGACTTTGATTGTTTAATGTTATTTATGTGTCCGATTGCAACGGAGCTGTCTCTCGTCTTCTTCTCATTCTAAGGCCTCCGTAGATCGATCAAGGAGGAGGTAGAGAGCGAGGACGATGTGGAACTCTAAGCCGAACAGCAGTGGGAGAAGGGGTTAGTACGGTAGCGGAAAGCCAATCCTTGGGGACGAATTAGGCGTGATGACCCACAAGTATAGGGGTCGCAACAGTCTTTGAAGGGTAACGCAGCAGAAAACAAAAAATTTCCGACCTACGCACCAGCCCAGGACCACTATGGAGACTGCATACAAGGTTTGATCTTTTTCGTTACCGACTCGTAGCGCAGCGGAAGTAGAGTCGATGACGATCGGCGATGCAGATCCCCACAGCTAGGATTTACAACCTCCCAACCGCGACTATGTATACCCTCATCCGCCCCTCGGACAGCCCTCTGGGAGGCGGTCGGACAATCCCCCGGACGGTGTCACGGACAGCCCTTCGGGAGGACCATCGAAACTCGGACAGTCACTCGGACAGCCCTTCGGGAGGACCCTCGAAACTCGGACAGTCACTCGGACAGCCCTTCGGGAGGACCCTCGAAACTCGGACAGTCACTCGGACAGCCCTTCGGGAGGCACTCTCGAACTAAGACCGAAACTACGATCTCTCTACAGAGTTGCACACATACGGTGTCATCTATCCGGCAGGGCTTCGCCGTCCAGAACTAGTTCCCACCGGAACCCAGACAGCCTTTCGGCTCTACGAAACTATTTCGCTGGGAGGGAGAGAGAAAGCCAGATCATGCATGGCACTAGTATGTGAGAAGGGATGAGGTTTGGGCAGCCCCCTCACCTCCTATTTATAGGAAAACCAAGGGGTAGGGTGGTTTTACAATAAAACCCAAAAGTGCACATGAATGAAGTCCTTCACAAGGCCATAAAGGTGAATCCATGGGACAAGTGCGGGCTCCAAGGAAGAACCCCTATGTGGCCGGCCACCCCCTAGTGGGTCACCCCAATAGGGTTCCTATCCATCCATGTCACACCCCAAGATCTTTTAAGCAAAAGCCCAAAAGAATGGCTTTCCAAAAAGTAATCCAAAAAGCAGTTTCACTATTCACGACGACATTTTTCAGCGTCCGTTCAAACTGAAAATATTTATGTGGGCTTAGAATATTTTCAGTACCCACTAAAATAATTTTCAACGCGTTCCGAAACAATTCCGGATTAGTGATATTCATCTGCGAAAAGCATCTGAAGTGGTTCCGGCAGCTCCGGAACATTTCCGGTTTTTCTTCCGGAAAATTCCCAGAAGTTTCCAGAATGATTCTGGCACCCTCCAAGAATTATCAGGCATGTGCTAAAACCAATTTGACTTAATGGTATCCCCTGAAACAACTTTTCAGTTTTACCGAAACTGTTCCGGTGTTCTCTCTGCGGAACTTTTCCGCTGTCCGAAACTTTTCCGGTGATTTTCTCTTAGACTCCCTGTTTAGTATTCAGCAGATAGATGACCCTTAAGCGTGTGACCCTATTCCTGTTGCTTTGCGATATGTTACAAATACCCGAGGTGAGACATGTTGGCATCCCCGTGGATCAACAACTTGTCCACTCTGCCAGTGACCTCGTTACCGGTATTGTTCTCTTTTCTCGTTACCGTGTTTCGGCATCCCCGTGATCAAATCACAAAGTGTCTGGCCAGACGATGATGGATACCGTAACACCAAGAGGGCACAGAGATATCTCTCCATCGTCGGAGGAGCAAATCCCAATCTTGAGCTATCAAGTTACTTGACATACTTTCCCATGAACCCGTAAGCCGCCGTAATACCCATCCAGTTACGGATGACGTTTAACAAACCCCAAAGTTCATGAATCAAGCATGAAGAAACTCGATACTCTCATGGTCTGAGGAATCATGCAAATGTTAACCATCTCTGTGTTATTAACCATTTAACTTCTGACGAATGTATCTCATAGCATAACATCAATTCGGGTCGATTCAACACAAATGTTCTGCCAATATTGTGCCCTCAAAGTTGCTGGCATAGACATGCCCATGATCAAGAAAATAGAACCATCATGGAACACTTGAGCTAGTCTTAGAGGCCAGACTAGGAATACATTTTACCGTTTATTATTCCACACGTGCATATGAGTCTTCCTCCGAGCCTCGTGGTTATTGTAGACTCGAGAACCATAGCAGTTATAGCATGGAACATAAACCTAATTATGAATAGGGAGATAATCAGTAACATTTATTATTGCCTCTAGGGCATATCTCCTACAGACTCCCACTTGCACTAGAGTCAATAATCTAGTTAATGCTAATGCACTTTACACCTGTGGCACACTGGTGTAAAATATGCTTCGCATGTGGTATAGCCTGATGTCCAACGGATCTGACGACTTCAGCTCCGTGTGTAACTTTGCATATCCTTGCGTTTTCACGCTTTCACAAAATTCATATTTTGTGTGGACTTGGCTTTGCATATGTGTGAATCATTGGTCGAAACCTGATTCCTCAGACTGAGCTATGGAGCAACTATCTGCAATAGTGTCGCATTGACCAAAGCCTTCTTGGAACCATACTAAGTTCATGAATGAACTATATGATTCAACAACTTCTTTGTCGCTTCTAAAGCATCAACATACTTAGCCATTTGTTATAGAATTCGCCACAGTAACCTGTTTGGAACAATTTCTAACTACCGTGCCACCATATTGTGTATTACTCAAAAAATCCCTAACTTAAATCAAAAATCGCATGGAGCATTGATGAAGACTGTATCGATGTAATTACTTACAACGAGTACTTCATAATCTCTGCTTGCGAGAAAACATGTCATTAGTACTACTCTAGTACATAATGACATCTTTCACTATTGTCCCATGATCAGTACTTTTGATCACTTTGGTATCTATACTCGCAACAACTTTGGAGTATTGGACATATCTGGTTGTTTTTACATACCATGGAATACATGATTAATCCAAACACGAAGGTGTGTGGAATCTCCATCATGTATTTTGCTCATCAGTGTATTTGGGACACCGAGTCTTGCAAAAACTCTTTCCATGTGACTTCGGCAAGAATCACTCCTTGGCGTTTTAAATGCTAAAAAGTTTTAGCATCTTGTCAATATGTATCTTTGCTTAGCTCCATTAGGTAAATCTATCTCCATAGATCATCATGCCTAATATTAAGGCTATTTAGTCCAAGCACTTCATCGAAAAACTCTTTTCAAATGAAGTCCTAATTCGTGTCAAGAAATTTATTTCCAATTAACAATGTGTCAAGCACACAACGTTTTTAGAAATATTATTATGCTCCCACTTAGTTTCTTGAATCATAAGCATCTTCGTTACCCATTGATGAAGTCAAAACCCTTTTGACCATTTCATAAAAACACGAAGATTCCAACTCCATTTTGCTCTCTTCTGTCCATTGCTGGATCTCTGAAGTTTGCATACTTACTAACATCCTCTGGACTGAAAAAATACCTTGGACTGTAACACATGCAAGTCCTTGGTTTCATTTCCATCAGATGGAAATCCTTTCGTCGTCCTTGTTTCATATCTCATGATTGAAATATGTGTTAATTGATAGTTCAACCCGAACCGACTTTAAGCATCGCTACGATGAAACAACCTTATCGTAGTCAACTCCTTGAACTTGTTATTGCAACAAGTCGAGCTTTATGGATAAAACATTTTTATCCGTATCAGTTTTATGTTCCATAAATATTCGTTAGACTCTAAGTCTTCCGAAAGGTGTATCAAGATTTTAAACTTGAATCACTTATATGGAAACTATCTCGGATTGTATTGGCATTTAGCCAATTCCGGAGTTAGGGCCCATCAATGCTTCCTTGTGTATCGTAGATATACTGTTGTCTAACAACAATATCTCGTTTGCGCACCTGAGAGGTTTGCACGAGCCTTGCCTACGTGGTTCAGCTGCAAGTTCGACCGAAGTCCATACATTTTATTGTAGAGACTTACGTATCAGTCGCAGTGGGAAACTCTAGAATTACTTCCAAGGTCTCTTTCCTTTGATCTGATGACGAAGATACTGTTTATCTCATCGAGTTGCACTGTTCTCCCACTCACCTTTTTGAAAGAACCATTTTCTTCAAAAAGCATACCGTTCTTTGTGGCAAACCTATTTGCCTCGGTATAGTGGTGGGGGAATACCCAATGACTTGGGATAACCAACAAAGTAGCACTTGTCTGATTTGGAATAGGTTTGTAACCTTTTACACAAGCCCCATATTCCAAATGTTAAGAAAAGATATAACATGGTTGGGCGTACCATACCATGGCGTCATTTCAACAGACCCGATGGAGCTCTTTTCAGTGTAAAAGCCGCAGTCTCTAAAGCATCACCTTAAAAGGGATAATGGCAAATTTATTTATGTCATCTTCGATCTTACCATGTCATAAATGGTTCGATTACATCTTCACGGACTTTCCACTTGCAATGGTGTTCCGGGAGGTGCAAGTTATGAAACTCTTTTCATAACTCATCAGACATTCGCTAAACATGTAACTCAAATATTCCTTTCCGCAATCAAATTGCAGAAACATAATTTTCTTGTTACAATAACTTCTACTTCATTTTTGAAAACCTTTTGAATGATTTCAAAAGATCCAGACTTACGTCTCATCAAGTAAATATCCATATATCTACTTGAGTCATTTTTGAAGGTAGACAAATCCACTGTTTGCAACAACATTTATCGGACTACATACATCAAAATGTATGATCACCAATAAGTTCTTTGCTCGTTCCTTATGGCTGTGAACGGTATTTTAGTCACTTCACCTTTTGGAGGAAAGTCGCAAGTGTCAGATGATTCAAAATCAAACGACTTCAAAATCCATCATAATGGAATTTTCCATGCGGGTTTCTCCAATGTGACCAAATGCAGTGCCACACACATGTGGAATTCTTTTAGTCTTGCGACATTTAGCGTCAGTGTTATGGATGTATCATATTTCCATCAATATTCATAACATACATGCCATCTTTGATGGAAGCATGGCCCTTCATAATACTGAACAACAATTGTTGTTTTTATGAACAACTCTTTTGCAACAAACATTGTGCAATGGGCTAGAGTGTATGAAACTCTAAAATGAATTATGAAAGTAAACCCAGTGGTAATGTATTATTATCAATATTCATAACATACGTCTCATTCATAATGAAAGTATGGCCCTTATGTTATTCATAACACCGAACATCAAAAGTTCTCTTATGAACAACCTTCTTGCAAGATACCTTATGCAAAGGGCTAGAGTGTGAAACTCTAAAATGAATTATGAAAGTAAATACATAGGGAATACACCGATGGAAGGCATAGTAACATTTACTATGTTCCCTGCGTGTATTTTAACCTCATTCCTGGCTAGTCTTTCAGGCCATAGTAGTTCTTACATCGAGTTGCAACAGAATGCAATCGAGCGGGTATCTTTGTGATTAACTCACAATACCCAAGAATTTGTTATTAACATGTTTAACCATAATTCCCAAGAACTATATCTTTGACCAGCCTTCTATACATCAAAAACTTGTATGACATTCGTACATGAGCTGGATATTCCAGTCTTCTTTCCTTTTGCCCTTATACTTCTAACAGTTTAACTTTCAGTATTTCTCCTACTCTCAGAAGAAGCACCCAACTTAAGAGTGGCATTAGCCCCGGATTTCCTAGGCGTGAAAGTTGCACTAACACCCTTCAGACACTTCCTTTCTCTTTAAGTTGTTGTTTTATTCACCATCATAATATGACAGGCGTTCTTCTGGATCCCTCTCTTATCAGTCTAATGCATAGTAAACACCTTTACTAATAGTTTGCAAACAAACATTGCTTTGGATATTTCATATCTTTCAGCCTTTGTTTGTATCTGAAAATCAATTTTCAGTTCCATGAATATCATATAACTATCCCAAACTTTCAAAGTTCGGGTCTCATGGAAGCAAACATATTGCACTTTGACCGTAACGGAATTCTAGCTTTTGGATCGAAGGACGAGAGTCACATCATCCATAGCATTAGTGGGAGAATACCGATAGTATGCGATAGGACAAAGTCCTTCTCGGCACTCTAGAGGACAATCCTCACATTACGTTACCAACCGTAAAGTTTTAACCAGATATTTAACAGCTATTCAATTTTAATAGGGAAAGTGGAAACGCGAGCCATTATTCTACAACTATTTATGCAAAACACACTTAGACTGTGTTCAAAATTAATTTCACTGAGAATTTAAACAAGTTAATTCTGTAGTGCGCTCCCACTCAAATCAATATCTCTCATAATTGATTGTGAGTGATACAAGACCCGCATTTAAATTGTTCGCCATTGGTGTAACACCACTGATGACTAAAATCTCAACCGGTAGGCCAACTTGCCAATCGCATCTCTATGTGACTCTTGTTCATCTTTCGATGCGTGTGTTTCGAGCTCAAAACAACCAAGTGATCTCGCTGCGAGGTCTCAACTCACCCGCCTCACACTTCTCTAATCGTTCGTACCCGTGTGACACGACGCATCCCGAAAAGATAGGTGCCGTGACGGTGCTACACTTGGGAGAACACTAACTACTTGATATTTTTGTGAGAGATCACCCTAATAAAAAGCGACTACTGCGCAATCAAGAAGGGTGCATCATAAGGGATAAACATCTCAGGCAATTCATAATAGCATGACATGGTATAGCCCTTTCTGACGGAGAAGTCTTTCATTTCTTCGTCTTCGGCATTCGCGTTGGTGTTCACCTTCGTGATGATTGCCACCACCTTGTCGATGCACCAGATAATATTGCTATCTCTATAGCTAATAAAATAAGTGCATTACATAAGGTTGGCATGCAGGTCATTAAAGTGACAATCATATGGCTCCAGCCATCATGCCGAATCATGACACGCAGGTCATGTTATCATACATAATCAAACTAATATGAGCACTGCTATACCACATCATATGCACATGCAAACCATCCTGCAAAACCAAGTTAGACGCCTCTAATCGGTTCATGCAAAAACTTGTTTTACGTGGCTTCTAAGGTTTCGAAACAAACCGAAGCTACCAACATCCATCGTTGATCAATCAGGTTCGCGGATTGCCAGAACATTGAAACTCCACCATGCTGTTATCAAGATCAGAAATATGCAAATTACAGGGAAGCAACAAGAACATCGGGTAACAGATTTCATCTGCTACCCGCACAAATAATTTTGAGTAATAGAACTCATCTACTACCTAATTATATTGTGCAACACCCATACATCTCTATGTATTCTAGATCGCAACGTGCATCTACGCATAGCACGGCTCATGATGCCACTGAAGGGTAACGCAACAGAAAACAAAAAATTTCTGACCTACGCACCAGCCCAGGACCACCATGGAGACTGCATACAAGGTTTGATCTTTTTTGTTACCGACTCGTAGCGCAGCGGAAGTAGACTCGATGACGGTCGGCAGTGCAGATCCCCGCAGCTAGGATTTACAACCTCCCAACCGCGAGGATGTATACCCTCATCCGCCCCTCAGACAGCCCTTTGGGAGGCGGTCCGATAGTCCCCCGGACGGTGTCACGGGCAGCCCTTCGGGAGGACCATCAAAACTCGGACAGTCACTCGGACAGCCCTTCGGGAGGACCCTCGAAACTCGGACAGTCACTCGGACAGCCCTTCGGGAGGACCCTCGAAACTCGGACAGTCACTCGGACAGCCCTTCGGGAGGCACTCTCGAACTAAGACCGAAACTACGATCTCTCTACAGAGTTGCACACATACGGTGTCATCTATCCGGTAGGGCTTCGCCGTCCAGAACTAGTTCCCACCAGAACCTAGACAGCCTTTCGGCTCTACGAAACTATTTCGCTGGGAGGGAGAGAGAAAGCCAGATCATGCATGGCACTAGTATGTGAGAAGGGATGAGGTTTGGGCAGCCCCCTCACCTCCTATCTATAGGAAAACCAAGGGGTAGGGTGGTTTTACAATAAAACCCAAAAGTGCACATGAATGAAGTCCTTCATAAGGGCATAAAGGTGAAGCCATGGGACAAGTCGGGGCTCCAAGGAAGAACCCCCATGTGCCCGGCCACCCCCTAGTGGGTCACCCCAAAAGGGTTCCTATCCATCCATGTCACACCCCAAGATCTTTTAAGCAAAAGCCCAAAAGAATGGCTTTCCAAAAAGTAATCCAAAAAGCACTTTCACTATTCACGGTTGACATATTTCAGCGTCCGTTCGAACTGAAATATTTATGTGGGCTTAGAATATTTCTAGGACGGACTAAAATAATTTTCAACACGTTCCGAAACAATTCCGGATTAGTGATATTCATCTGCGAAAAGCATCTGAAGTGGTTCCGGCAGCTCCGGAACATTTCCGGTTTTTCTTCCGGAAAATTCACAGAAGTTTCCAGAATGATTCTGGCACCCTCCAAGAATTATCAGGCATGTGCCAAAACCAATTTGACTTAATGGTATCCCCTAAAACAACTTTTCAGTTTTATCGAAACTGTTCCGGTGTTCTCTTTGTGGAACTTTTCCGCTGTCCGAAACTTTTCCGGTGATTTTCCCTCAGACTCCCTGTCTAGTATTCAGCAGATAGATGACCCTTAAGCGTGTGACCCTATAGGTTCGGTGAAGTATAGACATGACCCGGAACCCCTTCCGATCAATGATCAACATCGTAGCCGTGGACACTCATATTGACCCCTATACCCACACGAATGAATATTCGAGTGAACCTCCAGTTGCCGTGTGCTATTCCTATTGCTTCGCGATATGTTACAAATACCCGAGGTGAGACATATTGGCATCCCCATGGATCAACAACTTGTCCACTATGCCAGTTACCTCATTATGGGTATTGTTCTCTTTTCTCGTTACCGTGTTCCGGCATCCCCGTGATCAAATCACAAAGTGTCTGGCCAGACGATGATGGATACCGTAACACCAAGAGGGCCCAGAGATATCTCTCCATCGTCGGAGGAGCAAATCCCAATCTTGAGCTATCAAGTTACTTGACATACTTTCCCATGAACCCGTAAGCCGCCGTAATAGCCATCCAGTTACGGATGACGTTTATCAAACCCCAAAGTTCATGAATCAAGCATGAAGAAACTCGATACTCTCATGGTCTGAGGAAGCATGCAAACGTTAACCATCTCTGTGTTATTAACCATTTAACTTGTGACGAATGTATCTCATAGCATAACATCAATTCGGGTCGATTCAACACAAATGTTTTGCTAATATTGTGCCCTCAAAGTTGCTGGCATAGACATGCCCATGATCAGGAAAACAGAACCATCATGCAACACTTGAGCTAGTCTTAGAGGCCAGACTAGGAATACATTTTACCGTTTATAATTCCACACGTGCATATGAGTCTTCCTCCGAGCCTCGTGGTTATTGTAGACTCGAGAACCATAGCAGTTATAGCATGGAACATAAACCTAATTATGAACAGGGAGATAATCAATAACATTTATTATTGCCTCTAGGGCATATCTCCTACAGTCTTCGAGGTAGTATTTCACCCAAATTTATTGATTCGACACAAGCGCAGCCAAAGAATATTTATAGGCCTTAGCAGTTGAGTTGTCAATTCAACCACACCTAAAAAATAACTTCCTTACATCAATTTATTAGCAGCACAGTAATATGATAGCAGCGGTAGCAAAGTAACAGTAGTAGTAACAGCAATAGTATCAGATTTGTAACCAGCAGAGTAATAGTAACTTGAGCAAATGCAATAGTTTTAAAGCTTAGGCATGGAGTAGCGATGGATATTCAGATGAGATTCAATAGGTAGCTGTCACAACCTAGAGCGACACAGAACTAGCTCCAATTCATCAATCATATGTAGGCATGTATCCTGTATATAGTCATACGTGTTTGCGGTAAGAACTTGCATGACATCTTTTGTCCTACCCTCCTGTGGCAGCGGGGTCCTAATGGAAACTAAGGGTAATTAAGTAGATCCTTTTAATAGAGAACCAGAACAAAGCATTAACACATAGTGAATACATGAACTCCTCAAGTTAAAGTCATCCCCGAAGAGTGTCCCAACTATTGTCACTTTGGGGTCTATGGTTCAGAACAATAACAGGTGCATATAACTTGCAGATAGGATCAAGAACACAAATATATTCATGGAACCATAACATGTTCAGATTTGAAATCATGGCACTCAGGCCCTAGTTACAAGCATTGAGCATAACAAAGTCATAGCAACATCAATCTCAGAACATAATTGATACTAGGGATCAAGCCCTAACAAATTGACATGATTACATATGAAATCTCATCAAACTCCATCTACCTCCAGTATGCCTACAAGGGAATTACTCACACATAATTGTGATCATCATGAAATTGTTGATGGAGATGGGTTGGTCATGACAACGGAGATGATTCCCTCTCTCCAGAGCCTCGAACGGACTCCAGATTAGGGTTCTCGATGAAGAACAGGAGGTGGCAGCAGCTCTGTATAGTAAAACACGATGAAACTTTCTCTTTGATTTTTTTCTTCGAGGAACTGAATAAATAGCGTTGGAATTAGGTCAAACAGAGGTCCAGAGGGTCCACACGGCTGCCCAATGTGCCGTAGGGGGGTGGGGCGCCCCTGGCCATGTGGGGCCCTGGTGGCCCCCCTCCAGTGGGTCTTGGCTCCAGTATTTTTTATTTATTCCAAAATAATTCTCCGTAAATTTTCATCCAATTCCGAGAGCTTTTTATTTCTGCACAAAAAACAACTCCAATGTAGTTCGGCTGAAAACAGCGTCAGTCCTGGTTAGTTCCATTCAAATCATGCAAATTAGAGGCCAAAACAAGAGCAAAAGCATTTGGAAAAGTAGATACGATGGAGACGTATCAACTCCCCCAAGCTTTACACATTGCTTGTCCTCAAGCAATTCAGTTGACAAACTGAAAGTGATATAGAAAAACTTTTACAAACTCATTTGCTTTTGGTGTTGTATATAAGCTTAACTAGCAATCAGGTTTTCAGTAAAGATCATGAAATAAACATATATATGATAACACTTAGCAGCCACATTTACTCATACCAATAACATGATCAACTAGAGAGCAATAAAACTATATCTCCAACACCAACACTTTTTCAAAATAACCAAGATACAATATGGTAGGATGGTATCTCGCTAGCCCTTTCTGAGACCGCAAAACATAAATGTAGAGCACCTCTGAAGTTCAAGCAGCGGCTAAACATTGTAATTCAGGGTAGAAGATATCCAGTCATGCTCACACCCAACATTAATTTGACCAAATGCATGTTAAACTAAGAATGACGATAGCGCTCTCCAAATTGGTGCTTGAATGAGAAGGTGATGACTCAATAACAAACTAACAGATAGGCCCTTCGCAGAGGGAAGCAGAGGATTGCAATGTGCGAGAGCTCGTAAGTTTAAACAGAGATAATTTTAATTTGAGAGGTGTACTTTTCCTGTCAACGATTTACGGCAAAGGTTTCCAATATCTTTCATGTTAAACACGTTAATAGCGGTTCCCATGCAAAAAGTTTTTCTCCCCCTCCACCATACCAACACAAACCATTATTAGCCGAATCCACAGGTGCCTGCGAACTTTCAACTGTCCGGGGCGAGTGTTTTTATCAATAATTTAGGACTGGGCATCCCTGTTACCACCCTCCCTCAAGTTGACGAGTGAGTAAACTCTCGTCGTGGGTTAAACACACTTAGAATGGAAGATATTAACTACCCCCACCAGTCCACGAGTGGTACAGGCACACAATACAGAAGTTTATATGAAGATTTAGAGATGGCACTTGCAAACTTACTTGGAACGGCAGAGAAATACCGCATATAGGTAGATATATTGGACTCTTATGGCATAACTTTGTTTTTCAGGATGTTGGATGCACAAGCAATATTTCTGCTTTGTACAGGCGAAGGCTAGCAATAGACTGGGAAGCGACCTACTAGAGAGCGACAACGGTCATAATCATGCATTCGGAATAATTAACATTGAACACTAGAATGAGTAGGATATAAACACTCTGAACATAAATATCATGGAGGCAATATTGGGTTTGAATCAATTACATGTGCGAACATGTGCCAAGTCAAGCCACTTGAAATTTTCAGAGGAGGATACCACCCTAACATACCGCATCATAATCAATTTAATGCATGTTGACCCTCGAGATAACAAATTATTCACTCCAAGCTACTTAAGCATGGCATGAGAAACTAAAAACTCTAATCATCATCATACACATGTTTACTCATAATAAGCTGAATCAAGACTACTGAGATAAACATATTTACAAAAACAAAAATAAGTAGAGTTCATACCAAGTCATCTTCATTATTGCCTTTCACATGCACGGCCGAATGATGTGGAAAATAAAACATAGTGCAAGTGTGCCGTGGACTAAGCTGAAATCTTCAACCACTATGTACAAAGGAGAAGATAGAGAAATTTTGGTCTTTTAATAATTCGAAAGATAATGCACATAAGAGTCCACTGAAAATTATTTTATCGCCAACTCCTTTTTGAAACAAGACTAGTTCAAATGCAAAGAAAATTTAAAAGAAACAACAGAGGGTAAAGAGCAAAAAGAAACAAACAAGAAGAAACAAAAGAGAAACTAGAGAAATCTTTTTGTTCTTTTCTGAATAAAAAAATTTCAACAACGCAAGAAGACTTTTCCGAACTTCTTATCAGTACCCTCCTTTATAGAAACCACTCGGTTCAGAGAAACATACTGAAATATTTTTGGAGTTTTCGGTTTTTCTGTAGAGAGCTAATAAATGAAAGAAACGCGAAAAGCGAGAAAATATTTACACCAAAGTACTTCAAACAAACAACAAAGAAGAAAAGGGAAATCTTTTTGGATTTTCTCAAATTTTAACAAAACGAAACATAAATATACAAAGAAAATGATGAACACCAACAAATGTAATGAATGTGTGATAACATGAATGAAATTTCGATGAGAATACGTACTCCCACAAGCTTAGGCTTTTGGCCTAGCTTGGTTCATGACCACGGCAAAAATCCTGCCGGCCCAGGAATGTACTGATCCTGCTGTGGTACCTGCGCCTCCCATGGGTGAATCTCCTCATCAGGTGCAGAAGCCAATCCATTGCGATAGCTAGTGATGTCCTCTGACATAATAAAATATCTTCCCCTAGCATGTCGATCAAAAAGCGCAGGAGCAGGCAAAGTAATAATATCATGACTTTTCTGGCTGAACACCAGGTTATACTCATAATCATTAGGTGCAGTGCGCTCTTTAATGAATTCATGTTTTACCATGGAAGCGAAATCTAAGTAACACTCAGGCAGTCTACAATCCTCTTCATGTCTAATGGGTATATTAAAATGTGTAGCAAGGCGAGTGGCATAGACACCACCATAAACAATACCCTTAGTTCTATTTAAACTCAAATGGCATGCAACAATCGCTCCAACATTGTAAATTCTATTACCATATAGAGCATCGCGTAATAAACTGGGAACAGGGGAACTAAGCATACTAGCATCTTTCTTGGCAGTCAAGCATTTCTCAATAACTAAAGCAAAGTAATGCACAGAGGGAAAATGCAGACTAGTGATTTTTGCTTTAGAAACCCCTCTAAATTCTCCTACAGATAATTCAGTTAGAAATTCCTCAAACTCCTTCGGTCGAGGATCAACAATGCTACCATCAAATGGAACCAAGCAGATGCTACAGTATTCAGCTAAGGTGATATCAAAGACATGGTCATATAAATGGAATGAAACCCTAGGCTCATGTGACCCATGCAAAAAGCGAAAATTCCGCACAATTGTATTAGTGGGAAGATGGTATTGGTGACACTTATCTGCAAGAAAACCGGTTAAACCTACTCTTTCCACAAATTGTTTGAATTCTTGCTTAATACCAGCTCCGATCATGAAGTTCTCGCAAGGCCATTGACAAGCCCGTACCTCAGTTGAGCGAGGAAGATTATATCTGTGAGCTGCTCCTCCAGAACCGTGGCTAGAAGAGCCCAAGAAATTCATTGAGAAGCTCCTACTTAGCCTCTTCGTATTCTAAAATTTCCCAACAACTTATAAAAAGTGAACAAAACTTAACAAAACTGATGGTAACAATTCCTAGAAGCTTCTAGAGGCTAAACCAAGCATCAAAACTACTTGGAATCATATAAATTTAGCATGCAAGCTCATAAACAAGGTCACCAATAGTAGAAAAATAAGCAAAGAGTAAACCACTGGAACAAAAACTAGTTGGACCAATGGAGGAGTCACATACCACGAATTAATCCCTCCAAAAATTATCGGAAACGGTGCTCTGAGCAAAGAGATCGAAAAATCGACTTGAGAATAGCAAGAACACGGGTTTGGAAGATAGAACACATTTTTTCTAGAGGAAGAAGAAGCCAGGGGCCACGGGCACTAAGTGACTGGGTGCCCGTGGGCCCCACACGACCACATGGTGCGCCCTGGGGTGGGTGCGCCCTTAGGCCGTGTGAGGTCTTGGAGCACCCCCCAAAGCTTATTTTTATGCCAAAAATTCTTAAATAAATGAAAAAAATCATGTAAAATTTTCAGGGCATTCGGAGAAACTTTATTTTTCACGCCTTTTTAATGTGAAGAAAACTCAGAAAACAGACAAAACATGGCATTTAAACCTTATTAAAATTAGTGCAAACAGGGAATAAAGTAACGTCATAGAAAGTTATGCTTACGGGATTCATCAATTATATGCCCCTCAAAAATAATTCCTTAAGAAGGTTGATCAAGTCTTATTAACGAACTATTTTCGAGTGACATAAAACCGAAGAATTTTTGTATAGCACTAAGTTACCTCACTTGAATAGGTATGGTTCCAATCATAACAGTTTGATATTTCTTTTCTGGAACCAGAATAGGAAATTCAAAGTCTCCAATAGTGATGGTCATAATTCTTTTGATTGAATTGAGGTTGTTTACTTTGTTTGGCTTCCTTGGAAAATAAACCGTATGCTCATTACCATTGACATGAAAAGTAACCTTGCTTTTGTTACAATCAATACTAGCCCCTGCAGTATTAAAAAAAGGTCTTCCAAGGATTACAGACATGTTGTCATCCTCGGGCATATCAAGTATAACAAAATCTGTTAAGATAGTAACATTAGCAACCACAACCGGAGCGTCCTCACAAATACCAACAGGAATAGTTGTAGACTTGTCAGCCATTTGCAAAGGAATTTAAATGGGTAATAATTTATTCAAATCAAGTCTTTTATAGAGAGAAAAGGGCATGACACTAACACCAGCTCCTAAATCACACAAAACAGTTTAAACATAATTATTTCTAATAAAGCATGGTATAGTGGGTATTCCTGGATCTCCTAGCTTTTCAGAGATCTTTCCTTTGAAAGAATAATTAGTAAGCATTGTAGAAATTTCAGCCTCTGAAATTTTTCTCTTATTAGTAACAATATCTTTCATGTATTTAGCATAAGGAGGCATTTTCATAGCATCAGTCAAAGGAACTTGCAAGAATAGAGGCCTAAGCAATTCAACAAAGTGCTTAAATGCCTCTTCATCTTTAGCTTTCAAAGCTTTACTAGGAAAAGGCATGGGTTTTTATACCCATGGCTCTCTTTCTTTACCATGCTTCCTAGCAACAAAATCTTTTTTATCATATCTTTTATTCCTAGGAGGTGGGTCATCAAGCTCAACTTCAGGTTCTACCTCTATCTCTTTATCAGGTTCATTATTATCGTGAGGTGGAGCATCCTCAACAATATGATTATCAATATCATTATTAGGTTCATGCTCATTACCAGATTGAGTTTTAGCACCAGAAACATAAACATTATTAGGATTCTCATAAGGTTTTTCTATAACAAGTTCACTAGAAGCATGCATAGTTTTATTCCAATTCTTCTTCTTTTTCTTCTTAGTTGAACAAGGTGCACTATCATTAACTCTCTGAGAATCTTGTTCCATTCTCATAGGATGACCTTCAGGATACAAGGGATCCTGAGTAAATTTACCCCCTCTAGTCTCTATCCAATAAGCATAACTATCATATTGATTTTACAAGTCCCTAAACAAATCAAGATGTGATTTAGAAACTTGTTCAAGCTGAGTGCGAACCATAGAAAAGTGCTTACATAAACCTTTAACATCATTAGAAATTCTAACTAGCACATCACTCAACTTTTCAATGATTCGAGCATTTTGTTTCAATTGATCACTTATTTGCATATTAAAGTTTTGCTGTTTAACGACAAAATTATCAAATTCATCCAGGCCTTGGGTAGGAGGCTTATTATAAGGAATATCACCTTCATCAAATTTATAAAGAGAATGTACCTCCACTACCTATTTCGGAGTGTCGAGTCCATGTATTTCTTTAATTGGTAGTAGATTTTTAACATCTTCAGCTTTAATACCTTTTTCCTTCATAGATTTCTTGGCTTCTTGCATATCTTCAGGACTGAGGAATAGAATACCTCTCTTCTTCAAAGTTGGCTTAGGATGTGGTTTGGGAAGTGTCCAATCATCATCATTTTTCAATAAGTTATTCAATAATTCTTGAGCCTGTTCCACTGCTCTTTCCCTGAAAACACAACCAACACAACTATCTAGGTAGCCCCTAGACTCATCGATTAGTCCATTATAGAAAATATCAATGATTTCATTATTTTTAAGACGATGATCAGGTAAAGCATTTAGAAATGTGATAAGCCTCCCCCAAGCTTGAGGGAGACATTCTTCCTCAAGTTGCTTGAAATTCAATATTTCCTATAAGGCAGCTTGTTTCATATGAGCAGGAAAATACTTGTCCGAAAAATAGTAAATCATGTCCTGGGGACTACGCATACAACCAGGGGCAAGGTTATTAAACCATATCTTAGCATCACCCTTTAATGAGAAAGGAAATAACTTAAGGATATAATAATAGCGAATCTTTTCCTCTTGAGCAAATAGGGTAGCGATATCATTCAATTTAGTAAGGTGTGCAACAATGTTTTCATATTCATAACCAAGAAAAGGATCAGATTCTACCAAAGTAATAGGTTCGGGATCAACAGAGAATTCGTAGTCCTTATCATCATCAAAAATTGGAGAAGTTGCAAACTTAGGATCATGTTTCATCTTTTTATTCATGGCTTTTTCTTTAAGTATAGCAATAAAACCTTCTATGCCTTTATTATTATCATATGCCATAAACTCTCCAGTAATCTCCTCATCAAAAGTGTAACCCTCAGGAACATCAAGTATTTTAGTTCTAACAAGAGTACTAGGAGTAACAGGAGATTCATATTTTTCATTAGTTTCAAATTCTTTAGCTTTAGCAATATGAGCATCAAGTAATTCACCAAGTGGCACAGTATTTTTAAACAAAGTAGAAGCATCATCATGAGTATCATCAATAACAGAAGCAATGTCTACTGAGTGTGACATATCAGTTTGTAAAGTAGGTCGTTGTGGTGTCACAAGTTGACTCAAAATAGTAGGTGAATCAAGAGTAGAGCCAGTTGGCAGTTCCTTACCTCCTCTAGTCTTAGAGGGCATAATCTCAGTTCTGGAATCTTTGAGGTTCTTCGTAGTAGAGAAAAATTGCAGAAAATAAATAACTCCCAAGTGAACTTTATAAATAGAGCTATGCTCCCCGGCAACGGCACCAGAAAATAGTCTTGATGACCCACAAGTATAGGGGATCACAACAGTCTTCTAGGGTAGTATTTCACCCAAATTTATTGATTCAACACAAGGGGAACCAAAGAATATTTATAGGCCTTAGCAGTTGAGTTGTCAATTCAACCACACCTGAGAAATCACTTCCTTGCAGCAATTTATTAGTAGCACAGTAATATGATAGCAGCGGTAGCAAAGTAACAGTAGTAGTAACAACAATAGTAGAAGATTTGTAACCAGCAGAGTAATAGTAACTTGAGCAAATGCAATAATATTAATGCATAGGCATGGAGTAGCGATGGAAATTCAGATGAGATTCAATATGTAACTATCACAGCCTAGAGCGACACAGAACTAGCTCCAATTCATCAATCATATGTAGGCATGCATGTATCCCTATATAGTCATACGTGCTTGCGGTAAGAACTTGCATGACGTCTTTTGTCCTACCCTCTCGTGGTTGCAGGGTCCTAATGGAAACTAAGGGTAATTAAGGTGCTCCTTTTAATAGAGAATCGAAACAAAGCATTAACACATAGTGAATACATGAACTCCTCATGTTAAAGTCATCCCCGGAGAGTGTCCCAACTATTGTCACCTTGGGGTCTATGGTTCAGAACAATAACAGGTGCATATAACTTGTAGATAGGATCAAGAACACAAATATATTCATGGAAACATAACAGGTTCAGATCTGAAATCATGGCACTCGGGCCCTAGTGACAAGCATTAAGCATAACAAAGTCATAGCAACATCAATCTCAGAACATAATGGATACTAGGGATCAAGCCGTAACAAATTGACATGATTACATATGAAATCTCATCCAACTCCATCTACCTCCAGTATGCCTACAAGGGAATTACTCACACATGATTGTGAGCATCATGAAATTGTTGATGGAGAAGGGTTGGTGATGACAACGGCAATGATTTCCTCTCTCCGGAGCCTCAAACGGACTCCAGATTAGGGCTCCCGATGAAGAACAGGAGGTGGCGGCGGCTTCGTATCTTAAAACATGATGAAACTTTCTCTCTGATTTTTCTCTCCGAGGAAGTGAATAAATAGCGTTGGAATTAGGTCAAACGAAGGTCCAAGGGGCCCACACGGCTGCCCGGCATGCCCTGGGGGGTGGGCGCACCCCCTAGCCGTGTGGGGCCCTGGTGCTTGGTGGGCCCCTCCAGTGGGTCTTGGCTCCAGTATTTTTTATTTATTCCAAAATATTTCTTCGTAAATTTTCATCCAATTCCAAGAACTTTTTATTTCTGCACAAAAAATAACACCAAGGTAGTTCTGCTGAAAACAGCATCAGTCCGGGTAGTTCCATTCAAATCATGAAAATTAGAGGCCAAAACAAGAGCAAAAGTGTTTGGAAAAGTAGATACGATGGAGACGTATCAAGGTGTAGTCCTTAAACGCTCAATGCTTTTGTCCGAATATTTATTCTTAATAATCGAGGTAACCTGTAACACCCCTATGTAATGGTGCACAGTGATCACCATGATCAAGCATGATCATTTTGCTAAACAGGACTTGCTCACTTTGAATTTCATATCTCATTTCAAATTCCACTATTAAAGGCTATTGAATTTTATTGTGACAAAATAAATCTCCAAACAGCAAGAGAAAATTGTAGCACACTTGTTAAAAATCACAAAACAAATGTTGTTAAGGAAAACAACATCACCTTGATGTTGGTGTGGACCCCACCATCCAAAACAGAGCCAAATTGCATTTAAAATGCCCTTTAAATTCCATGGATAATTCAAACAGATTCCAAAAATACTCAAACTATGTGTGGCCATGCAGAATATTGCAAGTTATTTTATGGAGCAAGTCACACATTTTTGCTAGAGCAAATAGTGGCTAAAAATAAATGAAACAGAAAGTCTAAAACAGAAGCATAAAAAGAAAAGAAATAAAAAAGAGAAACGTACCTGTGCACTTGAGCCCACGGCAACAGTAACCGGCCCAGCCCATCTGGCGGTCGTTCCCAACCTCCTGACGCCCGACCTCGCTGTCGCTAGCAGAGAGCTCGCGCGCGCACGCCCGGGGCCCCCTCTCGCCCGATCTTCCCTCTGCGTGCGTGGATGGATAAGAGAGACCGCGCCCGACCACCTGGACCTCTCTGTCGCGCTTCTCTCTCTCTCCCTCGCCATTCCCCACCTTGCCCGAGCACTGTTGCCGCCATGGCCGCCGGCTAGCCGCGCCCACCGACCCTCCCACGCGTCGCCTCCATGCCAGGAAGGACCACCGCAAGCTCCTGCATCGACTACGCCCAGCCGTTGGAGCCCGGAGTCGCTGCAACGCCGTCCCCGAGTCTTCTTCCTCCTCGGATCGCTGCCACGCTCCGGCGACAAGTCGGGCTACTTCAGTCCTTCCCCGAGCCCGCTAAGCTCACTTGCAGGACCACCGTGAGGCCCCGCTCCTTTCACCTCCTCCCGCACCGGAGCCGAAGCTCGATTCCGCCGGAGCTTGACGCCGGCGAGCATACGATGTCCATTTGGTCCTGTCAGCGCCACCGTTTGCTTCAGCACATTGCGTAGGCCCTCGTAGCACCTTTAGTTCGCTTTATTTCGTGTTGTTTTGGTAGTTGCCATAGATGCCCGAAACTCTCCCCCGCCAAGCTCGACGCCGACGATGCCACAGGCCATCCCAGCTCGCCCCGATGGTCGGAGTGGATCGGCGACAGCACTAGCCCTCGAACGCATCAAAGAACGCGCGAAATGACGGCCCCTACGCCATTTCCAAGCCTCGCCACTGTTTCGGGAGCTCACCGGAGTTGCTCCGTTGACGGTCGCCGGTCGCCGCTGACGTGGGTGGACCGGGGCAACTCGCAGGGTCACTGACCTGCTGGCCCCAAGGTCCTGGTTGACCAGTTGACCTGGTCAACCGTGCTGAGTAGGCTCAGCTAGTCACTGACTATGGGCCAGCCCCCCCCCCCCCGGGTCTATGACATGTGAGCCCACGTAATTAGTACTCATGACTCAGTTAGATTAAGTTAAAATGATTAATTTAACCTAATGTGACACTGACATGTGGGCCCCAGCTAATTAATTAGTAATTAGTTTAATTTAAACCCCGGATAACCCTGAGTCACGGACATATGGGGCCCACTGGTCAGGTTTGACCAGTCAGCCCCACTGTTGACTGCTGACGCCATGATGATGTCATGCTGACCTCATCATTGCATTTTTCGAATTAACTTAATTCTGTGAATTTTAGAAAATCTTTAAAACTTCTAAAAATCATAGAAAATAATCTATAACTCAGATGAAAATAATTTATATATGAAAATCGATCTGAAAAATCCAAAGAATCCAATATGCCATCCATTCATCTGTCACATGCTTCTAGCATGATGAACATGGAGCATTCCCCCTCCGGATCGTTTGTCCGATAAAGCCAAAGACCCGGGAAATATCGTCAGATATTCTTCCGCTCTGTCTGCATCGTGTAGTACTGCGATAGACTACCCCTAGCACTACATGTAACCATGTCATGCATCGTGATGCACCCGTTTGCTTGTATTTATTGTTTCTCCCCCCTCTTCTCTCCAGTAGACACCGAGACTGATGCCACTGCTGCTTACGACTACGCCACTAACGACCAGCCCTTTGCAGCAGAGCAACAAGACAAGCAAACCCCCTTGATCATTCCGATATCACCTATTCTTTCCCCCTCATGCTTGCATTAGATCTTCCTACTGTATCAGTTTTTGATTCCTGCTACTACTTTACCTG
The DNA here is from genome assembly GCA_039707655.1 of Elymus sibiricus. Lineage (NCBI taxonomy): Eukaryota > Viridiplantae > Streptophyta > Magnoliopsida > Poales > Poaceae > Elymus > Elymus sibiricus. The sequence goes on along the minus strand of CM077665.1, from coordinate 534,600,721 downwards.
CTATCATAAAAAATTTAGTATAGGTATGGTTAGTGTTACCCTGTGGTCCCCCACTTTTATTATTGTTGCCCCTGCTTCATCATCGACGACACCGAGGACTTGAAGATAGAAGACTCAATCGTCATGATTGACAAGCCGTTACCGACACATCACCTCACACCCCCTAAGTATGACACTTCAGAGCTACTATCGAGTGCCGAGGGTGATACCTGGTGACGCACTTTCGATGATAATTCTGTAGCGTAGCTAATCGGTCGTGGGTATCGAGGGTGATTCCTTCTTCCCATTCTCGATAGCGACTCGGTCATACACATACCTCGAGTGGAATCCATCGAGGGTGATTCCTCGGATATCCACTTGGTGTATAGACACACAGTTACCTTAACTTGACACTGATTACATGAGAAAGACAGGTCAATCCCAAGGGTACCCATGTGTGAGATGTGGTGGGGTTCGCCGGTAAGGCACCCGAGGGTTAACGACAAGGCGTGGACGGACATGTGTTGTCCTTGCCACAAGTCCTCGAGACGGGGCAACGGGACCACGGGTGGTGGCACTGATCATCGCCGCAAGCTAATAAGTCACAAACGGGTTTGGATATGTGATCTGAGTAGGCCTCTGGCCTCTTTCGCACTAACCACCACGCAGGAATAAAAGTGGGCACTCTGCGACCAGACATTCTCCCGAAAGCTCCTTAGATGTCACAATTGAGTGGCATGCGCCCGGGTGGCTCGCGTAAGCACCACGCTTGTATTAAGGGGTGCTAGGACTGACACCGGCCGTGAGTGTAACGTGCAGGATTGCGAGGGCAATTGGCACATGACCCCGAGCAATTAGGATGTAGACCGGTGTGCAGGCCTCTTTGTTAAGCCTAGGTAGGATTACGGTGTGTCGATCGGCCAAGGCCGGGTATGACTAGGAAATTGTGTCTGGCCAGAGTTTATCGAGCGTGTTGGGTAAGTTTGTGCACCCCTGCAGGGAAGTATTATCTATTTGAATAGCCGTGTCCACGGTAACGGATGCTCAGAGAGTATCGTAATCTATGATAACTAGAAATGGATACTTATGATGTTAAATGGAAATGTTGGCTCTGAGATTGCTTTCTCACAGGGAGTCAAGGAAGAATCTCTGGGCGTTACTACAATATGTTTGTTAATTATAATATGCTAATCTGCACTCTTCTAATGCTGCAAGACACCGAAGATGCTAGTCTTCGATAGGACTAGGCCTTCTTCCCTCTTCTGGCATTTCTGCAGTTTAGTCCAAAGATATAGTCCCATTCCTTTGATACTGGTGCATATCTAGCATAGTTCTGATGTTAGTCCTGTGAGTACTTTGGATGAGTACTCACCATTGTTTTGCTCCCCCTTTTCCCCCTTATACAATTGCCGCGACCAGATGACGGAGCTCAGGAGACTGCTTACCCCGTCGACGACTACTACTACCCCGACGGAGGCCACTACTACCAGGATGGAGCCTACTACGACGTGGAGCTCGCTGACGACCAGGAGTAGTTCGGAGGCTCCCAGGCAGGAGGCCTGCGCCTTTTCGATCTAGTATCGCTATTATGCTCAGCCTTCTTAAGGCAAAACTTGTTTTATTTTATGTCTGTACTCAGATAATGTTGCTTCCGCTGACTTATGTACTCAAGCTTTTGTATTCGAGCCCTCGAGGCCCCTGGCTGTAATATGAAGCTTGAATTATTTCAATTTTTTTAGAGTTGTGTTGTGATATCTTCCCGTGAGTCCCTGATCTTGATCATGCATAATTGCGTGTTAGTGCACGATTGAATCCCGGACCTCACAAGTTGGTATCAGAGCCGACTGCCTGTAGGAAGCCCCCTTTCCACCTCCTTTGCCGAAGTTGAGTCTAGACTTTGAAAAACTTTTACTAACATGATGCTGTGGCTTACGGGCCCACATCTCAAATGGGTGGTATTAGGATCTTTTATTTCTTATCTATACTCTGGGTTCTGATCTCTCATCTCTTCGGGTTAAAGATTTTACTAACTCTTAACATTAGGATCTCGTGATCACGTCCTCATGGAGAACTTCTCATCGACAATCTTTGCTTTTGAAAGTATGATGCACACACTGTCATTTGACATCCTTTGAACTTTTTGTTACTAATGCGTCCCGCTAGGCAGCTCGTACGTTTGACTACGGCTTCCGATGCGACTGGTTTCCGGCCATTCTGGTCAACCTCTTGACCAGGCTGGGATATCGCTGGTACCCCGAGTACAGGGTCTACGAGGACTTTCGCGAGTTCAACCAGGAGCAGTATCATGTTGTGATGCATATCTACGATCGGCATGATCGCTCCATTCGTGTGCTGCACACCTACCATGGTGTTGGAGTGGCCGTTGACTGGGCATTCCATGATGCTGCCTATGCTGCTATGGGCCGTCTTCGTGGAGAGTATCACTCCCGCTTGGAGGAGACTCCTTTTAGATACATCCCGTATGTTGCTGCTGGGGATGAGACTGGACATTACACCGTTGTCTGCACTGAGTACGTGACACGTCGTTATGAGCCGCAGGTTCTGGTCCAGTACACTCAGGCTCTGGATCGTACTGTCCGAGCTCTTATTGTCGAGTTGTTTGAGACTCGTACTCGTCTCTACGACACTCTGACACATCTACTGCCAGCAGTCAGTAGGGGGATGCACCCTGAGGACATCCTGTACCCGCGCAGGACAGTGATGCGACCAGCTCTCGATTGGCCTGCAGTAGGATATGATGCTCCTCCCCGTGGACCTATGGTCCCATTCCGAGACCAGGTGCTGCACCAGAGTGTTCATGGGATGCAGGATCCCTACATCGAGGGTACCCACCGTCGTCACCGACATTTACCCGGCGCCAGCAGCTCTTCCCGACGTTGATGTAGCATATCGCTATGTCCCGTTGTTGTATCTTTCTACCGCGTGCCTGCGTGCCGCCTAGTTTGCCTAGGTTATTTTCTGTATCAGACTTGTATCGCTGGGCTGTAATAAACCATGTATGGATCATTAAGTCATGTTTGACTACTATGATGTATCTATCGCACTTCTCTTGTTGTGCATGATTACTTCATGAATGAATCCTCGTCTTGCTATTACTCGAATACTGAACTACCACTGTTATAAATTAGCAGGATGGTTAGACCAGCTAGACATGGCCGTGGTGCCAATGCTCCACCACCACCTGAATACATGACTAGGATGATACAGCAGATGGAGATACAGCGCCATTTCATGCAAGGACTGGTGCATCAACTCCCTAGGCCCAATATGAATCAGCAGCCAGCCGCAATGTCACTGCAAGACTTTGTGCGCCTCAACCCTCCTACCTACCACAACTCAACTCAGCCACTAGATGCGGATGATTGGCTCCGCGACATGGCACACGTACTGGAGTCTGCTATGGTTCCCCCTGCAAACTATGTCAACTTTGCGGCCTACTTTCTGAGAGGTCCCGCTGCTCAGTGGTGGAACAGTCACAAGCGAACGCTACCAGAAGGAACCATCATTACCTGGGCAGAGTTCCAAGTTGCTTTTCGTGCTCGTCACATTCCTCAAGGAGTCATGGACCGGAAGAAGCAAGAGTTCCGCAACCTCACCCAAGGCAACAAGTCTGTGGACGCTTATCAGCGGGAATTTCTTGAATTGTCCTGCTATACTGAGGAGGATATGCCAACTGATGCTCGCAGACAGGAGAAGTTCCGTGAAGCACTTCACCCAGATGTCCATCTTGCTCTCATTGCTCAGGAATTCACTGATTTCGCCACCTTGGTGAACAAGGCCATCCAGGTTGAGACAGGCCTGCAGAGGTACAAGGACCACACCAAGTGAAACCGTGACATGGGCTCATCTTCGAGCTCACGACCCCAGAAGCGCACGGTCTGGATCCCCACCAACATCTACCGTACACCTGCTTATGCTCCGAGGCCATCTTATGCTGCGCCTCATCTGCCTCCTCCACCGCCAAGACAGCCAAGAGCTACACCACCCCGAGCTCCTCCTCCTTCACGTCCTGAGGATGGACTGTTCTTCAAGTGTGGCCATCCAGGTCACCATGCTTGAGACTGCGGGCAGCGTCAAAGACAACTTGCATTGCCTTCCAACCAGCCCCGTAATAATAATGTCAGGGTTCCTTATGCTCGTGGTCAGGCCAACCACACTGATATAAATGAAGCTCAAGACCAGCCTTCTACTGTCATGGGTACATTTCTTGTTAATTCAGTACCAGCATCTGTTTTATTTGATTCTGGATCATCGCATTCATTCATGTCAGAAGAATTTGCATGTAAGCATGGCCTTAAGTGCGAAAATATGGACATTACAATAATGGTATCTACTCCCACGGGCAACTGTCAAACCTCCCTGGTTTGTCCCAATGTTACCGTTGAAATGGAAGGACTAGAATTCCTTGTCTCGCCCATTGTATTGAAGTCCTCCAATATTGATTTACTTTTGGGAATGGAATGGATGACAGCACATAGTGCTTCAATCGTGTGTGCCACTAAGACCGTACATCTTCTGCACCCTTCCAATGAGTTAGTGGTCCATTCCGCTTGTCTTGTTTGAAATGCCGAGGCCCAAATTTATTGGATGAACGCATTGAATGCATCACCTCTTGAGGGGATTGAAAGCATTCCAGTGGTTCGAGACTTACAAGATGTCTTTCCAGAAGAACTTCCAGGAATCCCTCCTGTTAGAGCAGTCGAGTTCGTCATCGACTTAAAGCCAGGCACCACCCCTACTGCCAAGCGACCCTATAAGATGCCTCATCATGAACTCCTTGAACTTAAGGAGGAAATCGACAAATTGCTTCACAAAGGTTTTATCCGTCCAAGTTCCTCAGCTTGGGGAGCACCTTCTCTCTTTGTCAAGAAGAAATATGGTATGAATCGGTTGGTTCAAGATTACCGACCCATCAACCAAGCAATAATTTAGAATAAATATCCGCTTCCTCGGATCAATGATCTTTATGATCAACTTGCTGGATCATCGATGTTTTCTAAACTCGACTTGAGGTTGGGTTATCATCAGATCCAAGTTCGTGAAGAAGATATTCCCAAGACCGCATTTGTTACTCGCTATGGTTCATACGAGTACACCGTCTTGTCTTTCGGATTAACCAATGCCCTAGCAACTTTCTCTCGATTGATGAATTATATCTTCATTGATTATCTTGACAAATTTGTCGTTGTTTATATGGATGATATCCTGGTATACTCCAAGAACGAAGAAGAGCATGCTAAACATCTTCGTCTTGTACTGGAAAAGCTTTGAGAACATCAGCTATACGCAAAGTTCTCCAAGTGTCAGTTCTGGTTAGCTGAAGTGACTTATCTTTGTCATGTGATCTCCAAGGAGGGTATTGCCGTCAACCCTGAACGAGTTCAGGCTATTCTTGACTGGCCTCTCCCGAAGAATGTCAAGGAAGTCAGAAGTTTTCTCGGACTCGCCAGCTATTGCCGTCGTTTTGTCGAAAACTTCTCCAAGATTGCAAAGCCCCTGAACAACCTGCTTCACAAAGGTGTTAAGTTCGAGTGGACCAACAAATGTCAGGAATGTTTCCAGACTCTCAAGGACAAGCTTACCTCAGCTCGAGTGCTTGCTCCTCCAGATTCTCGCAAGCACTTTGTCATTTATTGCGACGCATCCCATTAAGGATTAGGCTGTGTCCTAATGCAAGAGCGCAGAGTGATTGCTTATGCCCCAAGACAGTTGCGCCCTCATGAAGAGAACTATGCAGTTCATGATCTCGAACTAGCTGTAGTTGTCTATGCCTTGATAAATTGGCGACATTACCTTCTCGGTAATCATTGCGAGATCTACACCGATCATCAAAGTCTGAAGTACTTGTTTACTCAACCAGACTTGAATCTTCGTCAGCGAAGATGGATGGAAGCTCTTACAGATTATGATTTTGGTATTTCATATACCCCTGGCAAGGCAAATTTCATGGCCGATGCCTTGAGCCGAAAAGCTTATTGCAACAACTTCATGGTTGAGAAAGCTAATCCCTGTCTGCATGAAGAGCTTCGTAAATTGAACCTTCACATTGTTCCAAAAGGTTTTCTCAATAACCTTGTTGTGGAACCGGATCTTCAGAAGTCTATCAAGATCGCACAAGGGAAAGACATTGAAATTTATCGCATTAAGAGTGAACTTGCATATGAGAAGGCCAAAGACTTCTCACTGGGTGAAGATGGAGCTTTATATTTCAGGGATCGTCTTGTGGTCCCCCTATTTGATCTTATGAACGAGAAAGTCATGAAAGAAGCTCACGACACTCCACTGTCTATTCAACCCGGAAGTACCAAGATGTACTTAGATATTCATCAAAAATATTGGTGGTCCAACATGAAGCAAGATATTGCTCGATATATTGAAGAATGTCATGTTTGTCATCAAGTTAAAGTAGAACATCAGAAAACTACAGGACTTCTGCAACCGCTACCTATTCCTGAATGGAAATGGGATAAGATTCAAATGGACTTCATTACTGGTCTTCCCAGATCACAGAAAGGTCACGTTGTTATCTTTGTCGTCATTGAGCGTTTCTCCAAGGTTGCACATTTTCTGCCAGTCAAAGAATTTATCACTGCTAGTCAGTTAGCGGACTTGTATATCTCCATAATTGTGTCACTGCATGGCATTCCAAAGGAAATCAGTTCAGATCGAGGCAGCATTTTCACCTCAAAATACTGGGATAGTTTCCAAAAGGCTATGGGCACTCATATAACCTGGAGCACTCCTTATCACCCGCAGTCCCAGGGCCAAGTTGAAAGAGTTAATCAAGTGCTTGAAGATATGCTGCGAGCTTGTGTCATCTCATTTGGCAAGAAGTGAGAAGAATCTCTCCCGTATGCGGAGTTTTTTTACAACAACAGCTACCAAGCTAGCTTAAAGATGGCCCCCTTTGAAGTGTTGTATGGACGTAAGTGCCGAACCCCTCTAAATTGTTCAGAAACTAGGGAACGTACACTTATTGGTCCGGATATTATTCAACAAGCAGAGGAACAAGTTCGAATTGTGCAGGAAAATCTTAAAGCGGCTCACTCCCGTCAGAAGAGCAACTATGACCGTAAACATTGGGGACTTACTTATTCCCCCGATGATATGGTTTATCTGCGTGTCACTCCTATGAGAGGCACTCGTCGGTTTGGTGTCAAAGGCAATCTAGCTTCTCGCTACATTGGTCCTTTCCGCGTTATCGCCAGGCGTGGACAGGCGGCTTATCAATTAGAACTGCCATCGCAATTCTCTCATCTCCATGATGTCTTCCATGTCTTGCAATTGCGCCGTTGCTTCAAGGATCCGCAGCGAGAAGTGGATTATGAGATGCTCGAATTACAAGATGATCTATCCTACAAGGAGCATCCGATCCACATCCTTGATGAAGCTGAACGAAAGACTCGGCAGAAAACTATCCAGTTCCTCAAGGTTCAGTGGTCAAATCATTCGGAAGATGAAGCCACTTGGGAACGCGAGGATCATCTTCGCGAAGAATACCCCGAGCTTTTCCCTTCTACTTCTTAATTCTCGGGACGAGAATTCTTGTTAGTAGAGGAGAGTTGTAACACCCCTATGCAATGGTGCACAGTGATCACCATGATCAAACATGATCATTTTGCTAAACATGACTTGATCACTTTGAATTTCATATCTCATTTCAAATTCCACTATTAAAGGCCATTGAATTTTATTGTGACAAAATAAATCTCCAAACAGCAAGAGAAAATTGTTGCACACTTGTTAAAAATCACAAAACAAATTCTGTTAAGGAAACAACATCACCTTGATGTTTGTGTGGACCCCACCATCCAAAACAGAGCCAAATTGCATTTAAAATGCCCTTTAAATTCCATGGATAATTCAAACAGATTCCAAAAATACTCAAACTATGTGTGGCCATGCAGAATATTGCAAGTTATTTTATGGAGCAAGTCACACATTTTTGCTAGAGCAAATTGTGGCTAAACATAAATGAAACAGAAAGTCTAAAACAGAAGCAGGAAAAGAAAAGAAATAAGAAAGAGAAACGTACCTGTGCACTTGAGCCCACGGCAACAGTAACCGGCCCAGCCCATTTGGCGGTCGTCCCCAACCTCCTGACACTCGAGCTCGCTGTTGCCAGCAGAGAGCTCGCGCGCGCGTGCCCGGGGCCTCCTCTCGCCCGATCTTTCCTCTGCGTGCGTGGATGGATAAGAGAGACCGCGCCCGACCCCCTGGACCTCTCTGTCGCGCTTCTCTCTCTCTCCCTCGCCATTCCCCACCTTGCCCGAGCGCTGCTGCCGCCATGGCCGCCGGCTAGCCGCGCCCACCGAGCCTCCCATGTGTCGCCTCCGTGCCAGGAAGGACCACCGCAAGCTCCTGCATCGACTACGCCCAGCCGTTGGAGCCCGGAGTTGCTGCAACGCCGTCCCCGAGTCTTCTTCCTCCTCTGATCGCCGCCGTACTCTGGCGACAAGTCCGGCTGCTTCAGGCCTTCCTCGAGCCCGCTAAGCTCACCTGCAGGACCAACGTGAGGCCCCGCTCCTTTCCCCTCCTTCCCGTCGTTGGATTCGAGCCTGTAGCATCTGATTGCACCAGAGTCGAAGCTCGGTTCCGCCGGAGCTCGACGCCGGCGAGCATACGATGACCATTTGGTCCTGCCAGCACCACTGTTCGCTTCAGCACGTTCCGTAGGCCCTCGTAGCACCTTTAGTTCGCTCGCTTTCATGCTGTTTTCTAGTTTCCATAGATGCCCGAAGCTCTCCTCCACCAAGCTCGACGCCGGCGATGCCACATGCCATCCCAGCTCGCCCCGATGGTCCGAGTGAATCGGCGACAGCGCCAGCTCTCGAACGCGCCAAAGAACGCGCGAAATGACGCCCCCTAGGCCATTTCCGAGCCTCGCCACCGTTTTCGGAGCTCGTCGGAGTTGCTCCGGCGACGGTCGCCGGCCGCCGCTGACGTGGCTGGACCGGGGCCACCCGCAGGGTCACTGACCTACGGGCCCCGAGGTCCTGGTTGACCAATTGACCTGGTCAAGCGTGCTGACTGGGCTCAGCCAGTCAATGACTGTGGGCCAGCCCCCTAGGTCTATGACATGTGGGCCCATGTAATTAGTACTAATGACTCGGTTAGATTAAGTTAAATGATTAATTTAACCTAATGGACACTGACATGTGGGGCCCCAGCTAATTAATAAGTAATTAGTTTAATTTAAACCCTGGATAACCCTGAGTCACTGACAGATAGGGCCACTGGTCAGGTTTGACCAGTCAGCCCCACTGTTGACTGATGATGCCATGATGTTGTCATGCTGACCTCATAATTGCATTTTTCGAATTAACTTAATTCTGTGAATTTCAGAAAATCTTTAAAACTTCAAAAAATCATAGAAAATAATCTATAACTCAGATGAAAATAATTTATATATGAAAATTGATCAGAAAAATCCAAAGAATCCAAATATGCCATCTATTCATCTGTCACATGCTTCTAGCATGATGAACATGGAACATCCCACCTCCGGATCGTCTGTCCGATAAAGCCAAAGACCCGGGAAATATCGCCAGATATTCTTTCGCTCCGTATCCATCGTGTAGTACTGCGATAGACCACCCCTAGCACTGCATGTAGTCATGTCATGCATCGTGATGCACTTGTTTGCTTGTATTAATTGTTTCTTCCCCTTCTCTCCGGTAGACACCGAGACTGACGCCACTGCTGCATACGACTACGCCACTGATGACCAGCCCTTTCCAGCAGAGCAACAAGGCAAGCAAAACCCCTTGATCATTCCGATATCACCTATTCTTTTCCCCTCGTGCTTGCATTAGATTTTGCTACTCTATCTATTTGCACCTATTCTGATGCATAGCCTGTTTTTGATTACTGCTACTACTTTACCTGCCATCATAAAATAATTATTATAGGTATGGTTAGTGTTACCCTGTGGTCCCCCACTTTTATTATTGTTGCCCCTACTTCATCATCGACGACATCGAGGACTTGAACACAGAACACTCAATCGTCATGGTTGACAAGCCGTTACCGACACATCACCTCACACCCCCTAAGTATGACACTGCAGAGCTACTATCGAGTGCCGAGGGTGATACCTCGTGATGCACTTCCGATGATAATTCTGTAGCGTAGCTAATCGGTCGTGGGTATCGAGGGTGATTCCTCCTTCCCATTCTTGATAGCGACTCGGTCATACGCATACCTCGAGTGGAATCCATCGAGGGTGATTCCTTAGATATCCACTTGGTGTATAGACACACGGTTACTTTAACTTGACACTGATTACATGAGAAAGACTGGTCGGCCCCAAGGGTACCCGTGTGTGAGATGTGGTGGGGTGCGCCGGTAAGGCACCCAAGGGTTAATGATGAGGCGTGGCCGGACATGTGCTGTCCTTGCCACAAGTCCTCGAGACGGGGCGACGGGACCACGGGTGGTGGCACTGATCGTCACCGCAAGCTAATAAGTCACTAACGGGTTTGGATATGTGATCTGAGTAGGCCTCTGGCCTGTTTCGCACTAACCACCACGCGGGAATAAAAGTGGGCACAATTGAGCGGCACGCGCCCGGGTGGCCCGTGTAAGCACCGCGCTTGTATTAAGGGGTGCTAGGACTGACACCGGCCGTGAGCGTAATGTGCAGGATTGCGAGGGCGGTTGGCCCATGACCCCGAGCAATTAGGATGTAGACTGGCATGCTGGCCTCTCTGTTGAACCTAGGTAGGATTACGGCATGTTGATCGGCCGAGGCCGGGTATGACCAGGAAATTGTGTCTGGCCAGAGTCTATCGAGCGTGTTGGGTAAGTTTGTGCACCCCTGCAAGGAAGTATTATCTATTCGAATATTCGTGTCCACGGTAACGGACGCTCAGAGAGTATCCTAATCTATGATAACTAGAACTGGATACTTATGATGTTAAATGGAAATGTTGTCTCCGAGATTGCTTTCTTGCAGGGAGTCGAGGAAGAATCTCTGGGCGTTACTACAATATGTTTGTTAATTATAATATGCTAATCTGCACTCTTCTAATGTTGCAAGACACCGAAGATGCTAGTCTTTGATAGGACTAGGCCTTCTTCCCTCTTCTGGCATTTCTACAGTTTAGTCCAAAGATATAGTCCCATTCCTTTGATACCGGTGCATATCTAGCATAGTTCTGATGTCAGTCTTGCGAGTACTTTGGATGAGTACTCACTGTTGCTTTGCTCCCCCTTTTCCCCTTGATACGATTGCCGCGACCAGATGATGGAGTTTAGGAGACTGCTTACCCCGTCGATGACTACTACTACCCCGACGAAGGCCACTACTACCAGGATGGAGCCTACTACGACGTGGAGCTCGCTGACGACCAGGAGTAGTTCGGTGGCTCCCAAGCAGGAGGCATGCGCCTTTTCGATCTAGTGTCGCTGTTATGCTCAGCCTTCTTAAGGCAAAACTTGTTTTATTTTATGTCTGTACTCAGATAATGTTGCTTCCGCTAACTTATGTACTCAAGCTTTTATATTCGAGCCCTCGAGGCCCCTGGCTGTAATATGAAGCTTGAATTATTTCAATTTGTGTTTAGAGTTGTGTTGTGATATCTTACCGTGAGTCCCTGATCTTGATTGTACATAATTGCGTGTATGATTAGTGCATGATTGAATCCCGGATGTCAGATAACCCCGTGAGACGGTAAGGGCCGGCGGTTGGACAACTAACTCTTGATGCAGGTCGCACACCAGTCAAGATGTACTTTGGACACATTGCTCACTTCATCGCGTCGCAAGCACATCATAGCGGTTGTCTTCCAGAGAACAAATTAATATCTTTAAGATCCCGAGCAAAAATATAAGGTGGTAAGAGTAAGACCTCATACCCATGCATGTTTTAATACTAGTGTTTTCACCCCTTAAGGATGTTAAAGGTCCGGTTGAAAAACTGGAATTAAAGTCGCTAGCAAGAACTTGTCAGTTCACATCCACTTGTGGGTTCGATAACTCAGGGTCACTCCTTGGGGAAAAGGCATGGAACCTTTCTGCTATCCAAACAAGATCTTAAAGGGCATCAACATTGGAGGTGGTCAAGCTTCATACTGCTAGTTTGGAGAAGGAGAACGAGTACCTTCTCGCAAGGATTGCCCGTCTTGCCGCATCTGCACCCACCAAGAACACCAGTACCAATAATAGGGAGGATGAAAGAATCTTTTCGGCGTAGAATGTTAAGCTTGGGGAGATTTTGAAGCCCGTGTACCTCATTTTCATTGCTTGTTAGTTTCTAATTTAAAGTTTAGTTTGCTTTCATTCAATAAAAGCGGACCATCTATATTTTTTTATCGAGGGAAGACTCTTATCCAAGGAGTAACGAATAGTTTTAATGAGAGGTTTCATTGCATTATTCTGAAAAATATGTTAGATGCATGATTTGAGATGTGTGTTAATATATTTTCACATGTTGATGAGCATAAGTCTTCCACATCTTCGGTATCGGTCGGGTAGGAAAGGTTAACAAATGTATGAAGTAGATCACTTTTATTTCAATTGTTCTCTTTAAAAAGTTTGTGTTAAAGAATTACAAAAACCGGTGTGACTATAATACCACCGTTAAATTGAAAAAGGGCAAGTAGCATTAAAGTGAAACTCTCTCAATAAATTAAGCCTTTTAAAAATCCCGATCTCGATACGAGGAAGCATGCTTAGCCTTCATGTCACATATGAATGAATAAGTGTGACATGGGCAATTAAGTATGCCCCTAAAAGAAAAAGGGAATAAAAATGTGACATTTTGGAAAAGAGAAGAAAGAGAGCCCATTACTACTTGCTCGATTGAAAGACGAGTGAATTACTGCATAAAGTTATGATACATTTGCTAACTGATAGGGTAGCAGAGGTGTGGAAGCCTTCATGATCATATTTATAGTGAGAATATAATAAGACTTGTTGCAATTATGTATCTAGTGTGGATTTTAAACTTAACAATGGACTCATTTATTTATTTTATCCGCATCTCATGATCAAGATGATCTCGTTCTTACAAGCTGTGGCATTGCTCGGGGACGAGCAAACCTCTAAGCATGGGGGAGTTGATGAGTCCAAATTTTAGGTTATTTTGTGCCTCTTATTTCGTTCCGTAGCTATAGGATTCTTCGGATTTTACCACGTTCACGCACCGGTTTCATATGTTTTCGTCAGGTTGCTACTTGTGGGGGCATTTTGGAATTTAAGGAAAGAACATCATTTATAGTTGTGAAATAATGTTAACTAATGTGATAGGACAGTACCATAAAAAGACCAAGCAAAAGGGAGAAGAAACAATTCATGCAGTAGTGTCTAGAGCACAAGACAGCGCACGGTACGAGCGTGCAAGCTCATACTGCCGCTCGTATCGCACGTCGCCGGCTCCCCTGGATCAACTACTTCACCTCCGTGCAATCGGATCGAGAATCAAAGATGCCTAGCCACTAGAAACTCGTCCAGAACGAAGAACCCTAGCCTCCGGAAGGATTCTGGAGGGGGAATTGATAGAGGGACTCAACTGCCGCATCACCGCATCACAAGGATGTCATCATCGCCAATCTTCACCATCGCCATCCCATCTTCATCTCTTTGTAATACATTATTCGTTGTGGATTCACTTTTGTATTGCCTTGACGCTATGGTTTAGGTCATCATGACTTATCCTGCGATGTTTGTGATCCCGATGTGCGAGTATTTTCCTTTGTTCTCGAGGATATGGAGGAACCCTAGTATGTTTGAGATTGAATACCAATAGGATTTGACATCCTCTTTATATGTTTATGTTAATGATGTTCTCGATGTTGGGTGAAGTCGCCCATCCAACATATGCCTCCTTTGGATGAAAGGTCATTACTATTGGTGTGAAGGTGGGAAGTGAAGGTCAGTAATGACAGTACTTATCTCCCTCCTTTCCGGATCATTTCAATAGGGGATAAACGGAGACCACTTTAGCTGCGTCCACGGAGAAACCCTTAATTACCATTCGGTAACCGGTGTTGGGTTGAATGGTAGCGGCGTATGGGATATGGAGCTGCTGCATGTATGCATGTATCTGTACTTGGCTCTGCCCACTTGTAGAAACATATAAAGTAGCTTAGGAATCCGACTTTGAATTAAGCTTAGGCATCGGTCACGTTAAACACAAACAAGTGGGAAATACGGACTCCCTAAGAACGCTTAGATCTATTGGTTCCAACAACCATTACTTATGTCTCACGCTCTTTTATTTCGCTCAAGCACTTTATTTCTTTGTCCGCAACAACCTCTTAATATTTTAAACTTCCGTTTCCGCTTAGCTTTGGTTTGCAACTAACTTGCAGGCACAATACTCTAAATCTTTACAAGAGACAAAGTCTAATTCATGTGCTCCCTGTGGGATCGATACTCTTACTTCAAAAAAGGCTACAACTAAATCATGTGCACTTGCAGGACATCAAAGTCTTTTGTGATGTGCACAAAAGATGCACATTATTGAAGATGCATGGTAGAGGAGCTAAGACTTTTTCATCTTGTGCAGTGCGCCTAAAATATAATCTATTCAACAACAAATTCAAAAGCAAATTATCATTTACAATAATAACATACGTATGATTGAACTAAATAAAATTAAGTTAGAATAGTTATACCTGCTTCCAGGATCTGTAATGTCCTGAAGGAAAACTTATTATTCATGAAGAGAAGATTCATTGTCTGGAGTAGCAAGTGCTTCCTCCTTACCCTTCCTCTTCTATACCAAAATTCTTGTGTAATGCAACTAAAACATAATGTCATCCCCACCTTAACATTTCTGTGACATTGTACAAGACACATTTTCTGAAAACAGTGTGGTATACAGTGAACCAAAATCTCATAACATCGACGAGACTTGGTACATGTTTCCATCGATATCCCTGTTAAAAACAAGGAAACGACGTTTTATGTTTCTACTTATAGTTTGATGGTATGGTGGGACATGGGACAACATAATTGAGTTTGGTTTCATTACACATCAGTACAAGTAATTTGCAGCCAACAGAGGCAAAGATTCAAGTTTCACCATTGTTTAGCACGCTACTACAACACAACAGTGTAATAGTAATAGTCAAACTGCAAATCCTTAACAAAATATACAAGAGTCAAAATTCACCAGCGTGAAGGCCGGTCACATTTGAGAGCTCACTATGCCGGAGATCCAGGCAGGACTCGGTGGAGGTTGGTGGTGGTGAGGTAGCACTGCCGCCGATGGGCGGATCTGCCACCGTGCCGTCGCGGAAGCCGAGGATGGACAGATCTGCCACCATGCCGCATGGAAGCCGATGATAGATGGAAGCAGCACCGCACCGCCGCAGATGTGCGTATCTGCGACAACACCATAGTGGATGGCTAGATCTGCCTCCGTGTCATCATGGAAGCCGCAGATGGACGGAAGCACTACCGGGCGGCCGCAGATGGGCGGATCTGCCACAGTACTGTAGTGGATGGCTGAATCTGCCTCCACGCCATCATGGAAGCCGCGGCCGGACGAAAGCACCGCCGGGCCGCCGCGTATGCGTGGATCTGCCACCATGCCGTCGGGAAGTCGATGATGGAGAGAAGCACCACTGCATCGTGTGGAAGCCGAGGACAGACGAAGATGTACCGTCGTCCTCACAGGGATGGGCGGGTGTACCGATGCACCATCGCAGAAGCCGCAGATGGATGTGGTCGCCGTTCCTACTAGGGTTTGGCCATGGATCAGACAAGGGCAGGGATTTTGGAGTGGCAGTGTGGTGCCTGAGAACCCATGCAAAGAAAAGGGAAAGGCTGCACACCCACAACCGCTGTAGGTGGTTTCGGGTATGAGACCACATGTGCTCGTGAGACACTGCAGGCGGTTAGAAATTAGAAACCGCCTCTAAACTTTCTTGCAAGCGGTTTCGTTGCTCTGACCGCCTCTAGAGCTTTCTATAGCGATGTCAACCGCCTCTACTGGGTATATTACATGTGAATTTGAACAGCTTGGTCACAACCGCCTCCGGCGGCCGTTGCTAATGCTCATTTTTCTACTAGTGTGCCACGACAGCGAAATAGGCTGCCACGACAGACTTTTTGCTAAAAAATGCGTGAAGACGGCGCTGACTTCTCTAACGGAATGGGCTATACCATGTCACTACATTATGAATTGCCTGTGATGTTAATTCCTTTTTATGCACCTTATTTGATGCGCGGTAGACGTGTTTTATCAAGTTGATAGTGTTCATCCAACTGTAGCACCATCTAAGATACATGTTCCTCCAAATACACCACGTCACAAGGGTATTATAGATGTGCAGTGTATAAGACGGGCATGAACGGTTCATGCCGCAAGTACACTTGGTTGTCTTGACGAGATAGCAAGACGGTCTTGATCTCGGAACACACCCATCGAAAGATGAACAAGAGTCATATGGAGATATGATTGGTCTATTGACCGCCAGTCTCATTACTACTCCATCGGTGATGTCACATCAATGGTGTAGTAAGTGAGCCGTGGAACTTGAATCACTAATAATCAGCTATGGGATATATTTATTTTAGTGGTAGCACACTCTAGTTAAACGTTAATATGAGTTGCATTAGTTATGAACAATGTCTTAGTATTTGCATTATCATTGTAGAATTATGGTACGCATTTCCACCTTCCCTGTTTACTAAATTTTTATTAGCTGTGTTTAAATATCTGGTTCAAACTTTATGGATTGGTACCATAATGTGAGGATTGTCCTCAAAGAAGTGTCGAGAAGGACTATGTACTATTGCATCCGTTCGGTGCTCTCCCACTGATGCTATGGATGATGCGACTCGTCTCCCTCGATCCAAGAGCTAGAATTCCATCACAGTTTAGCGCATAATGCTTGCCTCCATGAGACTTGAACTTTGAAACGTTTGGGATAGTTATGTGATATTCTTGGAGCTGAAAATATTGTTTTCAGAAACAAACAAAGGCTAAAGAATATAAGATATCCAAAGCAATGTTGAATAGCAAGTATAAGTGAAGTGTTCACTATGGTTTAGATTGATAAGAGTGGGATCCAGAAGAATGCAAGTCATGTGATGATGGTGAATAAAATGACAACCTAAAGAGAAAGGACAAGTCCAAAGGGTGTTAGTGAGACTTACATGCCTAGGAAGTCCAAGGCTTGCGCCACTCTTGGAGTTGGTTGTTTCTTCTATAAGTAGGAAAGACATTGGAAGTAAAACTATAAGAAGTATCTGGCAGAAAAGAAAAGTCTTGGAAGTCCAGCTCAGGTATGAGTGTCATACATGTTATAGATGAATTCCTTGCTAGTCCATGATTCTTTGGTATTATGACTAATTGTTAGTCATTAGGATACTGGATCGATTGCTCTTTGCAACACGATATAAGAACTACAAAGGACTAATAGACTAGCTAAGGATAAGGTTTTTGATACGCAATGGGAACATAGTAAAAGTTACTATAATCGCCATCAGCGTATTACCTCTGCATTTATCGTCATAAATCATATTAGAATTTAGTAAGTGTTATTACACTCTAGCCTTGTGCAAGAACATTGTTTCTGAATCATGTTTGCTGCAAGAAGTTTATTCATTTCAGTCAGAGAGCAATGGTTGTTCAATGATATGAATAACATAAAGGCCATACTTCCATTATGAATGACTTGTATCTTATGAATCTTGATGATAATATTAACATACATAACACTGACACTAAACATCGCAAGACTGATACAAATACCACATGATTGTGGCACTGCCATTTGGGTCACATTAGCAAAAGCCGCAAGAAGAAACTCCATAGTGATGGATTTTGGAGTCATCTTGGTTTTGAATCATTTGAAACTTTTAAACTTTTGTCTAAACGGTAAAATGACTAAGATGCCGTTCACAGGCCATATGGAATGGGCAACTAACTTATTCGTAATCATACATATAGATGTGTGCAGTCCAATGAGTGTAGTTGTGCACTGTGAATTTCTCTACTTCATTCCTTACAGTAATGATTTAAATAGAATATGGATATTTTCTTAATGAAACATAAGTCTGAAATCTTTGAAAAGTTCAAGGAATCTCAGAATGAAGTAGAAAGTTACTGTAACAGGAAAGTTAAGCTTTTGCGATCAGATTGCGGAAAAGAATATTTGAGTTACAAGTTTAGCGAATATTTGATGAGTCATGAAATAGTTTCGTAACTTGCGACTCCCGGAACACCACTAGGGAGTGGAGTGTCCGAGAAACATAATCAAAACTTGTATGACATGGTAAGATCATAGATGTTATTAACTTATTTGCCATTATCATTTTGTGTTTATGGTTTAGTGACCGCAGCTTTTACACTAAAAAGAGTGCCATCATATCTGTTGAAATGATATATAAGATATAGCTTAGAAGCCAGACGAATTTTGTCTTTTCTTAAAATTTGGGAGTATGAAGCATATGCAAAATGTTTACTAGCTCAAATCCCAAATCAGATTAGTGCTACTTTGTAGGTTATCCCAAAAGTGCTGGGTATTTTTTCTATCACTACACCGAAGGCAAAAGGTTGTCCCTAAGAACGGTGTGTTTTGAAGAAAAAGTTTCTTGCAAGTGAGTGGGAGGATATAGCGGCTCGACGATATTAGGGAATCTTCGTCATCAGGTCAAAGTAATGAAATAGCGGAAGTAGTTCCAAAGTTTCGCCACTGCGACTGATACAAAAGCTCATACATGTGATGTAGAGAGTTCGTTCGAACTAGCAATTGAACCGCGTAGGATGGTTAAAACTTGTACAAACCACTGTGGTATGCAAACTAGATAGTGTTGTTAGACAATAATAAGCCCGCTAAAGACAAAGAGGCAATGATGGCCCCTGACTCCGGAAATTGGCTTAATGCCAAGTAATCTTAGATAGTATCCATATACAAAAGTCAAGTTTGGAACTTGGTAGACCCTCCGGAAGGTGTTAGACCTAACGAAAATAAATGGATCTATAAGCAGGCGCGGATGAAATTGTTTACATCCATCAAGCTTGACTTGTTGCAAAGTGTTTTTGACAAGTTCAACGAGTTTACCATGGTCAGATCATCTCGACGTCGCGATGCTTAAGCCAGTTTGGGTTATTCTAGCAATTACTGCACATTTCAATTATGAGATGTGGTAGATGGATGTCAAAATGTTTTTTCTTAATGAAAGTTTAACCGAGGACGTGTATATGATACATCCCAATGTTTTGACGATCCTAAGGATGCTAAAAGGAATGCAAACTTCAGAGAGTCTGAAGCAAGCATAAAGGAGTTGGAATCTTCGTAATGATGAAATGGTCAAAAGAGTTTGGTTTCATCAAGAAGGGCGATGATGCTTGTATTTACAAGAAAGTACGTGGGAGCTAAATAACATTTCTAAGACTTTATGTGGATGCCATATTGCTAATTGGAAATTATGTAAATTTCTTGACATGAATTAAGACTTCATTTGAAAATTAGTTTTTCAATGAAAGACTTGGGCAAGGTAGCATACTTATTGGGCATAAAGATCTATGGAGATAGACTGGAACACCTAAGAGCGTTAAGCAAATATACATATTGACAAGGATACTAAAGTGGTTTAGTATAGAAATGCCAAGAACAGGTTCTTGCCGAGGTCACATGGAAAAGGTTTAAGCAAGACTTATTGTCCTAAGATACTAATGAGCAAAACACATGAATGAAGTTCCATATGCATCTGCCTTTGGATGTTTCATGTTAGCCATGGTATGTAGACAACCAGATATGTCCTGTGCTCTAAGTGTTATGAGCTAGATACCAAAATGATCAAGGTGTTAGTCATAGGACAACAGTGAAAAATATCCTTAAGGACCTGAGAAGGACTAAGGACATATTTCTCGTAAATGGACATGATGAAGAGCTTCGTTGTAAAGTGTTACACCGATGCAAGATCATTGTAAGTAGTTACACTGATACAATCTTCACCATTGATCCGGATGATTTTTTATTTCAATCAGGGTTTTGTGAATACACAGTATGGTGGCACAGTAAGTTGGAATTGTTCCGAGCAGAAAACTATGGCAGATTTTACAACAGAGGCTAAAGTATATCGCCTTTTTGGAAGCGGCAATGGAGCGTGTTTGAACTAAAGAAGTTTGTCACCGAGCTTGGTATGGTTTCAAGTGCCCTAGAGCCAATGGAGCACTATTGAGAATAGTGACGCCATAGCCCAGGCCAAGAAGCCAAGGTCCTGCCAAAAGTTCAAACATATACAAAGCTGATTCCACATAATTTGTGAAATTTTATGGAGCATGGGGAAGCAAATATATGCAAGATACATATGGATCTGAAAGTGTTAGATCCATTGATGAAGTCTATACCACAAGCAAAGCATGAGCAACACCGGAATGCCATTGGTGTTGGGGAACTTATGTAACTAGATAATTGATTCTAGTGCAAGTGAGAGACTATTGGAAATATGCCCTAAAGGCAATAATAAATATATTATTATATTTTCATGTTCATAATTAAGTTTATAATTTTGTGCTATAATTGTATTGGTTCTTGAATATGAGATTCAGAGGAAAATCCAATTGCATGTGTGGAAACATAAACACCAATATGATCCCTAGTCATGCCTCTAAGACTGGCTCATATATTGATGATGATCTTGTTTTCCTGATCATGAGCATTGTTATAGTAACTAGGATGCTATCAATAATGGGAACACATTATTATCGAAACAATGGTGTTGGATAGACCCAACTTATGAATTATCGAGAGATAGTCTCGTTATTATGTTGTCGATATTTTCATATAAAGTGTTAACGTTTACTTAGTTCCTTAGACCATGAGAATATCGTATGCCAACATACCGGATGGTTACTTTGGGGTTACCGAATGTCACTCCGTAACTGGATGTGAAT
The DNA here is from genome assembly GCA_039707655.1 of Elymus sibiricus. Lineage (NCBI taxonomy): Eukaryota > Viridiplantae > Streptophyta > Magnoliopsida > Poales > Poaceae > Elymus > Elymus sibiricus. Next base: position 534,579,861 of record CM077665.1, on the reverse strand, counting down.
GAAAGTAAATTACGGGTATACCGGAAACTTTTGTCTCGCTATCAATATTTCAAGACTGAGATTTGCTCCTCTGACGATGGAGAGATACTCTTTAAGCCCACTCGGTGTTACGGTGTCATTATCTTTTGGCCAGACATATGTGATGAAGATCATAGGGATACCGGAATACGGATACGAGTTAAGAGAACAAACCGGTAACGAGGATAACCGGTATAGTTATCAAGGAGTTGATCACGGGGATACCGATAATATCCCACCTCGGGTTTTGTAGCAGATCGCGAAGCAAAAGGAATGGTATTCGGAAACAAAAAGTTCGCTCAAAAACTTCGTGAATTTACGGGAGTTAATAAGGGTGTCCAGATCCCATTGTTAACGATTGACCGAAAAGTGCTTCGGGTCATGTCCTCTTATTTCCCCACATGTAGGGTCACACGCTTAACGACTAGTAATTATGATAAACTAGAGGAATGAGAGAATGAGCAATGAACGTGTTCTGGATGGATACGGAACTGTTCTGGATGGTCCCGGAAGGGTTTCGGGAATTACGGAAAGGTATAATCTTATTTCAAAAAATCCGGATCTATATATGAAAAGTTTCGGAAGGTTCCGAAAACTTTCCAAAAATCCGGAATTTTATTTGTGGAAGAAGTCCCTCTTGGTCCGACCCAAGGGGGCAGCCCCTAGTGGGCCTTTTCGGCCCAAAGTGGGGCGCCCCACAAGAAGGCAAGGAGGGGGCCGAATCATACTTGGGGAGGAAACCTTCCTCCCCAGGTCGGCCGAATTGGGGGAGGTTTCCTCCCCAATTCGGTTTGGGCTTTGGCCGCTCCAACTATATATATATATATATATATATATATATATATATATATATATATATATATATATATATATATATAGGGTCGCGCTATTTGTCACCCTGGGTGAGGAATAGTTGTTCTTCACCCTCCCTCTATTTTCACATCAATGCACCGTAATTTTACGTTCCGTAAATTTTAATCTTATCTCATACGTAAAAAGAGACCGTAAGAAAATATATAGTCATCGAAAACAATATTTTATGTCACGTAAAATTACAAACATAAAAACATAGTGTAAAATATACGTAAAATGCGATTTTTCTGGTCTTATGACCTATATTTTTGTTTTCTTATGTCAAATTTGGCATAGTGAATCAATATAAATTTAACTATTTGCATTTCAAATGTAATTAATTTATGAAACGATCGTAAAATTACCTCGGGTGAAGAATAATTTATTCTACACCCTGGGTGATGAATAGACTTTCTATATATATATATATATATATATATATATATATATATATATATATATATATATATATATATATATATATATATATATATATATATGTGTGTGTGTGTGGGGAGAGGCCCTCCTAGGGCACACCAATCCTTCGGGGATCTCACCCACATAGCTCCACGCTCATCCCGGTCTAATTGGTCTGAAGTTTAGACTCCTAATTAGACGGGCTCTAATCCGGGTCTGATTAGTCTAATTGGATTAGACTCCTAATTAGATGGGACACTGCTAGGCTCTTTCTCTAGTTTTCTCGGAGCTCTTCTTCCTAGACGTCAGAGTGCTGCCGGATTACTACTTAGGAACGCATGGATACCTCGAAGGGGTTGTCTACTTCGACTATTGATCGGCGGATCGTCTCGGAGAAATTCTCGCGGCTGGGAGGCATAGCCTAGCTGCGGGAATCGTCGCTCTTCACCGACAAACTACACTGCTTTCGCTACTCATCGGTGAGTTTGATCGTCACCTACACCTTCATAGTGTTCTTGGGTGTGATCGTGTAGCATAATTTTTTTGTTGCGTAACGTTTCCCTACAAAATGATGATTACTTCAAGGTAAAGAGTTATTGCACTTGGCGACTTGGGTTATCCTCTCTCGACAAATGCAACGCTGCTATCAGGAAGCTTGCATATGGTCATGCCGATGACACCGTTGATGAGTACGTCTAGATGACAAAGTGCACATGCATTGAAGAAATGGTTAGATTATACTGAGGGGCGAAGGTGTTCGGAAAATAATACTCGAGAGAACCAAATGTCGAGGACATAGCCCAGTTTTCGCCAATTGGAGAAACAAGAGGTTTCCCGTTATGCTTGGCATCGAATATCAAGTGGCACGGATCTAATATTCCCTATTTTACAATCAGATGTTAAACTCAACCACAAATTTACAATAGGTAAAAATTGGTTGTGCAAACCGGATTATCATAATCCATCGTAATGTCACACCACAGGATTATCATAACAACCCAGTCCATGTGGCAAAAGCCTAGCCCATGCATCAAGCTCATTTGGTTTGTTGTCGTTCAGGAGCACCCACCTGCCAGGACAAAAGGAGTGCTCCTATTTGTCGCGAAAAATAATCGACCGAACGCACGTGTTATGAAAAACTGCTCGCTTGCGCTACGGGCATTGTTGACGCTTCCACCGCCGTTTTCAGCAATTTTTTTGGTTCCTTTCAGTTTTCAGTCAATTGTTTTTCATGTTTCTTTTTAAAAAAAATAAAATGTATTTGGAAACATTATGTAATTAAAATAAATTGTTCATGTACTATGGGAAAATGTTGACACATTTGAAAAACAAAAGTTCATGTCATAATAAAAAGATGTTCACGTATTATTTTAAATATTCATAGAACTTAATTAAATGTCGCCCAATTTTAAAAAATTGTTCACGTGTTTAAATAAATATTCATGTAATTAAAAATGTTTCCAATTTTTCAAAATGCACATGCAATTTTAATGGTTGTACATGTAGTTTAGAAGAAAATGTTCGTGTAATTTCAAAAGGTGTATTTTGGAGAAAAAAAGTGTTCATTGCCTATTTGAAAAACGTTCTTCGTATATATGAAAAATGTTTATCACATATTTAGAAAATGTTCATCATGTATTTTGAAAACTTTCATCGTGTAGAAAAAAATGTTTGTTGTGTGTTTTAGATAAATTTGTCTCATATTTAAGAAAATGTTCATCATATATTAAAAAATGTTATCATACAAAAAAAAAACAATAATGAAAACCAAAAAATAAAGATAAAAAATGAAAGGAAAATAAAAACCTTAATAAACGATAATCTATAGATGAGGGCAGGCTCATCTACTCACTATGAACAGTACATTCAAAAAAACAAATAATTGGCATCGAAGATACTTGAGTATGCTAGGAGCTGCAAATTTTTGTGGTGAAATGACATTCGAAGCTCTAGACAAAAAAAACGGGTCTTCAAACTGCCTTTTTTTTAAGTTTCTTTTTTTTATTTACTATAAATTACCAGGTGCAAATACACATGGGCAGCAAAACACCGTCCCCTTAATAAATGACCGATAAAGAAAAACTAGAAGAAAAAAGAAAGCCAGAAGAAAACAAAAGAAGAAGAGGAAAAACCTGAATTAAAGAAAAACAAAAAAGACAAAAAAAACTGGGTCAAAAACGGAAAGAAAAAAAGGAGCGACAGCGCGGCACACTCCCCCTGTGCGATTGGGCGCCAATATGCCGGAGGAAAGCGAAAGGAAATTTCCATCAAGAAGCCGTGGATGAAGTGGGCAGGACCCTTTGCCTTCGTTGGCCAACTGACCGTCAGGGTTCCGCAGTTGCTAATAATCTTTTATTCTCTCGCTCTCTCCACTTGGAAATTCATGGCAAGTGGCTTCTTGAATCTTAACTAGGAGCTCGCTCACGTGCTCGACGATGATTCACCTACGGGAATTGCTACTCACTTACCTATTCTCTGCTTATTACTAATCTACTACCTCTTGAACAGGATAGCACGTCTGTAATTAATTGGAAAACGACCTCTAATCTCTGCCCGATATGTTTTTTTTTTTTCTTGCCACTTGTTTGGGTTCCACTGGTCGCTGGATAACGTGCTCAGCGCAACAACAACAAATGACCTAGGTTTTTTCAAAGTCTACGCCAACAACGTCATTTGCTCCATGTAAGCAACAGCGATGTAGTCCAGTACTACTCGAGCTTCAGTCTACTTCTGGATCTTGCATTTGACAAGTCAGCATGGTATGCACATGTATACTTTTCTCGGATGTATACTTGCGCGTGTGTTTCCGATGGATTTGGTCCATGGGCCGACTAAGTCTCGGAAATACAGAATTTAGGTTAACACGATTAGTCACCAAATATAATTATCTTAGAAAAAAGAGTCACCAAATATAAAATGAGTTTAAGATTATTTAAATGACTCTCGGGACCATCCGAAACACTTCCAGATCCATCCGAAACACTTTCGGAGCTCATTCTCTCATACTCTCTGACCTCATAGTTCTCATATAAATTACTAGTCATTAAGCGTATGACCCTACAGGTTCGGAAATAAGTGGACATGACCCGGAACACCTTCCGGTCAATAATTAACAGTGGGATATGGACACCTTTGATAATTCTCACATATTTACGAAGATCTTTATAGAGCGAACCTTTCGTTCCCGCATACTATTCACTTTTTTCGCGATACGTTACTAAACCCGAGGCGAGGCTTTTATCGGTATCCCCGTGATCAACACCTTGATCACTATGCGAGTTATCCTCGTTACCAGTTTTGTTCTCTTTACTCGTTCCCGTATTTCGGTATCCCTGTGATCTTAATCACATGTGTCTGGCCAGACGATGATGATATCGTAATACAGAGTGGGCCCGGAGAGTATCTCTCCATCGTCAGAGGAGCAAATACCAGTCTTGAACTATCGATACCGAGACACACTTTTTTGGTATACTCGTAAGTTAATTTTATTATCATCCAGTTACGGTGTGACATTTGGCAACCCCAAAGTAACCATCTGGTGTATTTGTATACGATATTCTCATGGTCTAAGGACGTGAGTAAACATTAACATCTTATATGAAAATACCGACAACATAATGACAATGTGATCTCGCAGTAATTCTTAAGTTGGGTCTATCCAACACCATTGTTCCGATAACAATGTGTTCTCATTATTAATGGCATCCTTGTTACTTTAACAATGCTCGTGATCAGGAAAACAAGATCATCATCAATACATGAGCTAGTCCTAGAGGCATGACTAGGGATCCATTTGGTGTTTATAGTTTCAGACATGCAGTTGAGTTTTCCTCCGAATCTCATATTCAGGAACCAATGCAATTATAGCTTAAAAAATAAACTTATAATAATACATTTATTATTACCTCTAGGGCATATTTCCAACAGCAAGATCATCTTGGTCATTAGCATGTATCTATGAGCAAGTTCGTCAGTCTGGTCAGGTGAGGCTCGCACAACTACCAGATACACCAGTACCCCCGCCAATGTGCTTGGTGTGTTTCCCCATATTCGTCGTACGAGATGGTCTATTGTTGCAGTGATTCAAGAACGTTTACTCCTCTACATTTTTTTGTAGGCACTTCAATGACTAATTTGCTCGGTGTTTTCCAATGCCCGATAGAGCTTTGATAGCGCAAGGGTGATATTCTTGGTTGTGGTTTGGTGAGAGAACTGAGGCTTGTTGACACGGTTGTAGTTTCTATTTGTCTACATTCTTCTTTGCTTTTGTTGTTTATGTTACCCCTTATTTGGTTGCATCCTATGATCTTACTATCTAATGTAATCAATTTTTGTTAGAGAAAAGGTTGAGATGTTTAACTTGGTTATGCTTGCCTTTGAAGCATACACATTCTTAAGCTACCAAATGCCCAAGAAATATGTACAGTTACAAAAATATAAAAACTCATTGATTTGTGTGGTTGGTTTCTAATCATGCCAAACCTAAGAGCATATTCATTCGAGCGTGTGGTGGATCCAGGCCGGCATCAGGTCCCGGGCCATATCCGAGCATTGTAGCTACATTAATCTACAGTTTGAAAGAGTTTGTCATCACTACCCAAGCCATGGGTCAGCGTGCCCGGGTCCTATCTCCACCCATGCATCTGAGCCACCAATAGAACCCTCGGCATTGTTTTTAGGTGTTTTGGGCACACACAAAACTGCCTCCAATAGACACCCTACTATAACCCCTAGCTTTTTTGGGGGGTGGGGGGGCATACCCCCCAAGAGCCCCCAAGTTCAAGGGGATCCCTCCATAATCCCCTACTTGACAGGTCCTTGAGTGCAAGAATGTTTCCGATTCCTCTGCCATGTGTGGCAACCGTCCATTGCCCCACCCACTAGTCTCTGCACTACTAGGAAAAACCCTATAGGTAGAATCGTAGCAGTAGCGTGGGGAAGGAAGCCACCGCTACTGCTAAGTAGTAGTAGAGGGGGGTAGCACAACGCGCTACAGGTATATATTAGTAGTAGCGTGGGCCTCGGCACACCCCACTGCTGCTAAGTGGTGCCCTGGATACCCTCGGGTCGATCCATAGTAGCAGCGTGCGCCCGATATCGGCGCTATAGGTAAGTCGCTAGCTATAGCACGGGCTGTGTAACCCGCGCTGCCACTACAGGTATACGGGGACTAATTGTGGGGCCCATTTAGCAGCAGCGCGTGTTCCAGGACCCGCGCTACTGCTAAGCGCCTTATCTTCTCCCCGCTGCCTATCGCTCTCCCCTATCCTCCACTCGCACTACCACACTCTCACTCACTCTCACTGTACGGCCTCGACAGCGCTCGGCACCGCGCGGCCGGCCCCGTGCCCGCCCTCTTCCCCGGTGGGCCTCTCCCGTGCCCGCCCTCTTCCCATCCCGGCAACCCTCCCCCGTGCCCGCCCTCTCCCATCCCGGCCCTTCTCGCGCGGTGCCCGCCCACCATCTTCCCGGCCCTCCCCCGTGCTCGCCAGCCGGCCCTGCGTGGCCCCTCTCCGGCTCGGCCCCGCCCCCCACCGTGAGCACCTCCGATGTGTTTAATTAGTCCTAGGTTTAAGTTTTTTTAGATGGATGGATGCATTTATTCAAACTGGTTAGTTTTCTGTTTAAGTTTATTTTGTTGTTAGATAGATTGATAGATGGATGGATGAAATGAAATAGAGAACAATGGGACGAAGTTTATTTTGCTAGTGGTTACTTCATCATGATAATATTGCTATGAAAAAAAATTGACACTTGAGAAAATCCCGCATTTGAAGTACCATTTTGCAGGGAACACCTCCGAGTGGCCTATGTTTTGCCGGAATGTTGATTCATTTTTGTTCCGACAAATTTCAGGCGCTCGATATGTCCTGTTTTTAGCAAAGGGCATGCCAAAAAGTTTAATCTTTGTATTATGAACACAGAAAATGTCTGACGATGCTAGGATCCCCGAGTGCGATTACTGCACCGACGACGGGGGTATGTGCGACGGGCCTCACCTGGAAAACAATAGTTGCTTCACCCTCACGCTGAAGGAGACCTTCGAATATTTTACGGTATGTAACGACGGCTGAAAGTGCAATCATGTCCTTATATTATATTTTGATGTTGATGACAATGTACATGTAGAGGAATAATGGTGTTTGTCAAGTAAATCTCAGGTATTAGTCCTCAAATCTCAATAAGCGTGGATCACGGACGCGTGGAATTATTATGAGTTGAGAAGGAAGGAACAAAGAGGTTTACGGATCTCATGCTCTTTTGTTCTCGAGTATAGGGATCCCGCACTATTAAGAGGGGATCGATTGGGGTTAGCAAAAGACATGCTCAAGTCAATTCAAACTCCTTGCTTCGTTTAAAAAGTGCACCATATATACATTACAAAGTGATGCTCTTCTGTGATGGCCGGATGTCCGGGCCCTGTGCCGGATGTCCGGGAGGCTATTCAGTCGCCGGATTTCCGGGCAGTGCCCCAGATATCTGGCCCGCCCTACTATCCAGAGAGCATCAGTTTCACCAGATATGGGCCGGATGTCCGGGGCCCCGAATATCCGAGCCTTCTGTCGGAATTCCGACCCACACAATGTCAGTACCGCGGCTGCCTGATGTAGGGGTATGCCGGATGTCCGGGCATAAGCCGGATGTCCGGGCTTTCACATACGGGCCGGATGTCCGGGCCATCCCCAGATGTCCGGCTCCCCTGCTTTTCTCTCTGGCTCAGTGTATCGTGTGCACATTTCACAGCCGCCGGATGTCCGGCCTTTAGCCCGGATGTCTGGCCCGACACAGCCACTTACACTACAACGGCCATATTTGCACCCACGCTATATATACCCCTTCACCACTTCGTGGAGGGGTTGACCATTCACTTTGAGCTAACCCTAGAACACATATTTCTCTCTCTCACATCCTCATACAGCAAATCCAAGATCCCAAAGGCATTTGAGAGTATTTGAGAGAAGTTCTCCAATCAAGTGATAGATCCACTTCTTCCCCTTCTCTTGACCAAAGGAATTTGTGATTTGAGCAAGTCTTGAGCCTTTCCCCATCGTTCTTGTTACTCTTGGAGGTTGGAGACTCCTAGGCGGTAGGAGTTCTTCGGTGAGGAATCAACCATTGTGATTACCCCCGAAAAGTTTGTGAGGGTTTGGAGACCACCCCAAGGTCTACCACTAGTGGTTGAGAAACGTCTTCATGGTGTTGTCTCAAGGAGAGAATAGGGTGAGCCTTCGTGGCGTTGGTGTGCCTTCGTGGTAACATCCACCTCTCTAAACAGTGACGTAGCTTCCATCCAAGGAAGTGAACATCGGCATACATCCTCGTCTCTCGGAGTTGCGGTTATTCCTAACCCTAACTCCCTACTTGTGGTTATTGTCCTTGTGGACTTACTTGTATTACTTGTGCTTGCCTATCTAATTACTTGTTGCTTTATTTAGCACAACTATTATCTTAGCAATTGTTAGGCTCACTTTCATATTCCGCAATATTGCCTAAAATTGCTAAGTAACAATTAAAATTTGTAATTTTACCTATTCACCCCCCCTAGGTCCATCTCGATCCTTTCAATTGGTATCAGAGCCTCGTGCTCTAATCTTGTGGCTTAACCGCCCTAGAGCGAGATAGATAAGGATGGGAACCCCCTTGTTGTACTTCCTCTTGAGAAAGGGACATCTTCCTCGGAAGTGCGTAGAACCTTTACCTCTGAGGATCTTGAAAGGGCCCTCGCTAAGAAAAAGGAGGAGCATGATGCTTCTATTGAGGCCTTGGTCAAAATGAGGTTGGATGCATTTGTTGCAAGAACTCCACCACTGGAGAACCCAATAAGTGTGGCAAGGCAACCAAATGCATCTCTTCCTAATTTGGGCCAACAACGTCAAGTTGGTGACCACACCGGTGTTCCATGGTTATATCCAAAATCTAGAGGTGAGAAACCTAAGTATAATGCAGGGGGCAATCCCCCTTTACTTGATGACACTGCTGATTTTTCTTTGTGGAGAGTTGGTATGCAGGATCATCTTAGGTTTGCCAACGATGAGATGATGGAGATCTTGGAGAAAGGCTACAACCCCGTGAACCCCAAGGATCTCACACCGGGTGAAGTATATGGCAAATACCTCAATGACATCGCAATCATGCTCATAAGAAAGGGCATGTCTGACAAGCAGAAAAGGCCCTACATTCACCTCTCAAATGCAAAGGAGCTATGGGATAGCATTGTGATGACCAAGACGGGAACGTCCTCACTTCGTCTTGCACAATATGAGATTGCAAAAGGGGCATTACAATATTTTTGCATGGAGAAAGGTGAAAACCCCAAGCATCTTAATGAGCGTTTGATGACACTCGGATTCAACTTGACCAAAACGGTTTCTTGTGGACAAATTGCTAAATTCTCTTGCTTCATATCACCATCAAATGGTGTGGGAGATAAGAAGAGAACATGTATTCAAGGACATGTCTCCCGATGATGTCATTTCAACCTTTCAACTATTTGAAGAATCCAAGACCAATGCTACAAGACACCTTGCCATGCATGGTTCCTCATCACCCAAGACAAACCTTGCCTTGAAGGCCAAGCATGTAAAGGATGATGATGCTAGTGAATAAGAAGAATAAGATGATGATGAAGAAGGTTATGAAGTTGACTCGGATGAGGAGTTCTCATATGAAGACATGGCTCTCTTTGTGAAGAAGTTTAGTGCGGAAAAATTCAAGGGAAGATTCCAAAAGAAGAAAGTAAGGACTTGTTACAATTGTGAAGAAACCAACCACTTCTCAAACGAGTGCCCTTATGAGAAGAGAGAAGACAAACCAAGATTTTTGAAGACGTTTGTAAAGAAGAAGTTGCCCAACCCATTGAACTCCAAGTTCAAGAAGAGAGATGGGAAGGCAATGGTTGCTCAAGATGAGTCCGACCCCGATGACGTTGGAGGTGTTGCAGGTGTAGCCCAGGACACTCAAACCACATTGAGACTTGTCAACAAGAGTGGTGATGTCGTCACATACAACTATATGAAAGACTACAAGGGCAACGCACACAAGTGTCTCATGGCAAAAGCCGTGGTAGATGATAATGAGAGTCAAGCGTCTCCAGACAAGGTGAAGGTAACTCCTCGTCCAAACCCTCCTCTATTTACTCCTACCACATCTAGTGATGAATATCTTGATTCTTGAGGATCATGAGCATGAATGTGAAATAAGTGATGCTATGCTTGCTAAAATGGACAAAGTCATGTGCTCTCTCAAAGGAAAGAAGCTCATTATCTTTCGTATGCTTATGGAGATGGTGAGTAAGCACACCGCCTCCATTCAGGAAATCGAAACCCTCGTTACTGACGAAAAGGAAAAATGTGAAATCCTTGAGCAGAAAGTCCTATATGAGGAAGCACGTAATGATGAATTGTGCTTAAAAAGAGGTGCAAACATTGATATGCACACTAAAGAACTGGCCTCCTTGAAAAAGCCTAAAAGTGCTTATAATGTGTTAATAAATGACAATACTAAGCTTCAAGATTCTCATGCTACTCTTTCTAAGGATTGTGAGCTCTTACATTTGTCTCTCAAGTCAAAGGAAGAAGAGCTCAACATCCTTACAAAGAAGTTTGACGAACTCAAGCTTACTTACCTTAACACACTTGGCAAAGCTTATTCCTCTCCTATTATAAATATTGATGCTTATGCTACTAACCCCAGTGGTGACCTAGCTAGCTTACTTGAGGAGAACCGGTTGCTAAAGGCTCAAATTAAAAAAGGGCTCATGTCATGTGCCCAAGGACAAAAGAACCTCAATGAAGTGTTGAGTCAACACAAGGAGGTAGTGGCCAAGTAAGGGCTTGGATTTGATCCAAGCACAAGCAAGAATAAAGCGGCGACACATAAATCTACAACTCCCCTCAAGTAGACATTTGTGCTAGAAGGGCACAAGGAGAAAGGAAAGGGTAAAGTTGACAAGGTTGTGGGTAGCAAGGCCACTAGGGGGAAGCCTACTCCCAACAAGCCAAAAGAATTTATGCCTCCATCATATGTGCTTCGTAAGGAAAAAGATGGAGATGTTTATGCTCAATTTATTGGTCCTAGAAATGCCTTTCGTTTCTATGCAATTTGGGTTCCTAAGACCCTAGTTAGTAACTTGATAGGTCCCATTGTAAAATGGGTGCCTCTAACCAAGACTTGAAATGCGTGTAGGTTGCCTTCTCTGGTGGAGTCAAATGGGTGATTGATAGCGGATGCACCAATCATATGACCAGAGATGGCACATTGCTCATGGACTTCATGGAAGCTATTCGACCATTTATGAGCATTGTCTTTGGTGGATGGTCTAAACGACAGGTACTAGGGTTGGGCAAGGTGGCTATGACCAATGACATGTCACTTGCAAATGTCATGCTTGTCCAATCCCTTAAATATCACTTGCTTTCCGTTCGTCAGTTGGCTTATGTTGGTTATGATACACTATTTGGACTAACGGATGTTAAAGTCTTTAAGAGAGATACTCTTGAAGTTGCCTTTGTGGGGGAGTTGGATGGCAACCTTTACACGGTTGATTTCTCGAAAGAGAGCACATTCCATGCAACTTGCCTCATGGCAAGGCTGACAAGGGATGGCTATGGCATCGCCGGCTAGCCCATGTCGGCATGAGAAATCTTCAAGATCTCTTAAAGGGTGAACACATCCTTGGACTAACAAATGTATCTTTTGAGAAAGATCGTGTGTGTAGTGCATGCATAGCTGGTAAGCAACATCAATCAAAGAATCTCCCCAAGAATATAGTATCAACATCAAGACCCTTGGAGCTCCTTCATGTGGATCTCTTTGGGCCTCCTTCATTGGGATAGTCTTGGTGGGAAGAAGTATGGGTTTGTTATTATTGATGATTACTCAAGATACACGTGGGTGTTCTTCCTCAAGTCCAAGGACAAGACAAAGATCACTTTCATTGATTTTGCCAAGCAATCTCAACACAAGTTTAACAAAGAAATCTTGGTAATAAGAAGTGACAATGGCTCCGAATTCAAGAACTACACCTTGGAAGAGTTTCTTAGTGATGAAGGAATTGAACATCAATACTCCGTACCGTATACCCCACAACAAAATGGGGTAGCCGAGAGGAAGAACCGCACACTTGTGGAGATGGCAAGGTCCATGTTCGATGAGTACAAATCACCTCATAGCTTTTGGGCCGAGGCCGTCAACACCGCATGCCATGCATCAAATCGTCTCTTTCTTCTCAAGATCTTGGAGAAGACACCATATGAGCTCATAACCGAAAACAAGCCAAATGTCAAGTATTTCCGGGTATTTGGTTGCAAATGCTTCATTCTCAACAACAGAGAACGGTTAGGAAAATTTCAATCTAAAACAACCGAAGGAATATTTGTTGGTTATGGATCAAACTCCCATGCCTATAGGGTCTACAACAAATCCACTGGATGCATTGTAGAAACTTGTGACATGGTGTTTAATGAATTTAATGGCTCCCATGGGGAGCAAGTTGATCTAAGTGATGCAGGTGATGAAGATCCTTCGCAAGACATCTTGACCATGCGTGTAGGTGCTCTCCTTCCAATGGAACATGTTCCTTGTGAAGGTGAAAACGAGGACACAAGCACCACTCATGCTCAACCTACTACTACAACAACACCGACACAAGATACCATCCCTCAAGAGGAGCCCATAACTCAAGAACAATAACAAGAATCTTTCCAAGAACAAGACTCTACACAAGAACAACATCACCAGCAAGTACAAGAGCAAGAACACGTTCATCATCAAGTACAAGAACAAGAACATGCACATGTCGATGATAACGAACCTTATGGTGATGGTGAATCTCAACAAATGATGTATGAAGAAGATCTTCCACCACACATTATAGATCCATATGTTGAAGATGTTGATGATGGGAATGAAGTTGAACCTAGTGAAACCTTAACTTCCATCAAGCCTCGAGTGGCCAGTCGCGTCGACATTGACAAAATTCTTACCGGCATATCGGAAGGTAGAGTCACTCGTAAACAATTGACAAACTTTTGTGCTCACTTTTTGTTTGTGTCTAGTATTGAGCCTCTCAGGGTTCAAGAAGCCTTAGAGGATGCCGATTGGCTTGTGGTCATGCAAGAAGAGTTGAACAGTTTTGAACGCAACAATATGTGGACATTAGTTAAAAGACCAACCAAAGAGCACAATGTCATTGGAACAAAATGGATCTTCAAGAACAAGCAAGATGAGCATCGTACCATCATTCGAAACAAGGCAAGGTTAGTGGCTCAAGGGTACTCACAAGTTGAAGGATTGGACTTTGATGAGACCTTTGCTCCCGTTGCATGTCTTGAATCTATTCGCATCTTACTTGCTTATGCCGCCTTCAATGGCTTTACATTACATCAAACGGATGTGAAAAGTGCTTTCCTTAATGGTCCTCTACAAGAAGTATATGTATCACAACCACCCGGGTTCGTTGATCCCGATAACAAAGACTATGTTTTTAAACTTCATAAGGCTTTGTATGGCCTCAAACAAGCACCTCGTGCTTGGTATGATCATTTTAAGAAGTTTTTAATCGATGATGGCTTTGTGAGAGGACTAATTGATCCCACCCTTTTTACTAAGAGGGAGAAAGGTGATTTGATACTATGCCAAATCTATGTAGATGACATCATTTTTGGTTCTCCTAAAATTCATCTTTGCAAGAAGTTTGCGGCCTCTATGACCAAGAATTTTGAGATGTCGCTCAATGCAAATTTGAAGTTCTTCCTTGGATTTCAAATTGAACAATGTCAAGAAGGAATTTTTCTATCACAAGCCAAGTACACCAAGGACATTCTTGAGAAGTTTGGAATGACCCATGCACTACAGGAATCACTGAATTTGCCATATGTCCACTCTTTGCCGTATGCTAGCGGACGGCAAAGATGGTCTTTGCCATCAGCTTTTGGGTAGCTGACGGCAAAGAGTGGACAGATGGCACATATACTACTTGCCATCTGCCCACTCTTTGTCATCTGCTAGCAGACGACAAAGATCGTAAAAGCAGACGGCAAAGAACCTGGATGGTTCAGGTCAAACGGACGGCCTGGATGCCGTCCGTATATTCTTTGTCGTCTGCTGCTATCCTCTTTGCCGTCTGCTAGCAGACGGCAAAGATACTATATACTAACGGCCATCCCCGACCCCCCACCCCCTCTCTCTCTCTCTCTTTCTCTCTCTCTCTCTCTCCCGCCCCCGAGCCCCCGCCGGCAGCCGCTCCTCTGCCCCCCGCCACCCCGCCGCCCGACCGCCCCGCTGCCCGGCCACCCTCGCCGCCCCGGCGCCCCCGCCCAGCCACCCCCGCCGCCCCGCCGCCCTTTTATGAAATACATTGCAATATCTTGTGCTTTTATGAAATACATTGCAATATCTTTTATACTACATGTATGATTGTCATCAACAAACAAAAAGGGGGAGATTGAAACTGCAATCATCCCTTATATTATATTTTGATGTTGATGACAATGTACATGTAGAGGACTAATGGTGTTTGTCAAGTAAATCTCAGGTATTAGTCCTCAAATCTCAATAAGCGTGGATCACGGACGCATGGAATTATTATGAGTTGAGAAGGAAGGAACAAAGAGGTTTACGGATCTCGTGCCCTTTTGTTCTTGAGTATAGGGATCCCACACTATTAAGAGGGGATCGATTGGGTTAGCAAAAGACATGCTCAAGTCAATTCAAACTCCTTCGTTCGTTTAAAAACTGCACCATATATACATTACAAAGTGATGCTCCTCTGTGACGGCCGGATGTCCGGTCCCTGTGCCGGATGTTCGGGAGGCCATTCAGTCGCCGGATTTCCGGGCAGTGCCCTACATATCTGGCCCCCCTGCTATCGACAGAGCATCAGTTTCACCAGATATGGGCCGGATGTCCGGCACACTGCCGGATGTCTATGACCCCGGATATCCGAGCCTTCTGCCGGAATTCCGACCCACACAATGTCAGTACCGCAGCTGCCTGATGGAGTGGTATGCCGGATGTCCGGGCTTTTACATACGGGACGGATGTCCGGGCTATCCCCAGATATTCGGCTCCCCTGCTTTTCTCTCTGGCTCACTGTATCATGTGCACATTTCATAGCCGGATGTCCGGCCTTTGGCCTGGATGTCCGGCCCGACACAGCCACTTACACTACAACGGCCATATTTGCACCCACACTATATATACCCTTCACCACTTCATGGAGGGGTTGACCATTCACGTTGAGCTAACCCTAGAACACATATTTCTCTCTCTCACATCCTCATACACCAAATCCAAGATCCCAAAGGCATTTGAGAGTATTTGAGAGAAGTTCTCCAATCAAGTGATAGATCCACTTTTTCCCCATCTCTTGAGCAAAGGAATTTCTGATTTGAGCAAGTCTTGAGCTTTTCCCCATCGTTCTTGTTACTCTAGGAGGTTGGAGACTCCTAGGCGGTAGGAGTTCTTCGGTGAGGAATCAACCATTGTGATTACCCCTGGAAAGTTTGTGAGGGTTTGGAGACCACCCCAAGGTCTACCACTAGTGGTTGAGAAACGCCTTCGTGGTGTTGTCTCAAGGAGAGAATAGGGTGAGCCTTCGTGGCGTTGGTGTGCCTTCATGGTAACATCCACCTCTCTAAACGGTGACGTTGCTTCCCTCCAAGGAAGTGAACATCATCATACATCCCCGTCTCTCGGAGTTGCGGTTATTCCTAACTCTAACTCCCTACTTGTGGTTATTGTCCTTGTGGACTTACTTGTATTACTTGTGCTTGCCTATCTAATTACTTGTTGCTCTATTTAGCACAACTATTATCTTAGCAATTGTTAGGCTCACTTTCATATTCCACAATATTGCCTAAAATTGCTAAGTAACAATTAAAATTTGTAATTATACCTATTCACCCCCCCCCTCTAGGTCCCTCTCGATCCTTTCAACGGCATTTGCTTTTTTCGTAATTAAGGATGACTCGTGCTTTTTTTCTTTAACGTGTAATTTCCATGTTTTACAATTCGACTAGTGCATCCCCTGCTATGCAAGACCTTATGTCTTAGAGAAGCTCGATTTCGAAGATAGGGAGCGTATGGAGACGAAGAAAGCTGACCTTAAGTTGAAACATGGTTTCATTTTTGAGGTTAAACTCTACAATGAAGTAAATCACACACATTTTGGTTGTTCAAATTGGAGAGCACTATGCAAGGCCTACGGATTTCAGGAGGATATGAAAATAACCTTCGATATTGGTCGTGAAGATAATATCGACATTTGGGTGGATGTGGACATGATGATTCCAATTCTACCTCTATGTGAGTTTGTTACACAAATTTGTTGAGTAATTTATATTTTTTATTTAAAAATAGTTGGTATTCATCCCTACTAAACTTGTTGATTTACTATTGTGTCACTAGTCCATCTTATGCATACATTCTTCTTAAGCAAAACTACATTACTAACTATGTTTCTATTATGTTCTTCAACAGAAGCTCCCGAAGGATGTTGTGCCTCAGCTGATGTTTACCGAAGGTGAGATGAGTATTATTAGCAAACGGCCAAGTCCGCCGGTGGCTTTTCAAAGTGCATACTCGATTTCTTTAAGAGATGAAGAGGCCTCAAAATCAAAGGATGGAGAAAAGTAATGAATGCGCATAGGGAACCAATTGGAGACAGCATGGATGCGTGCAGGCCACAAATTGGAGACAGGTGGATCTCTATTCTCCATTTTGGAGATGGAGGGGTTTACCTGTTTTATTCTATTTTACCTAAGAGAGAGGAGTGGGTCCTAGCTAGTACTTGTCATGTGCTAGAATGATGATGAGTTATTTACCTAGGATGATAACAATTAGCTAGTGCTGGTTAACTTATCACGTGCTATATTGATGGTGAGTTATTATATTACTATGAATGATGAGTTGTTATATGACTACGATGATGATGATGATGAGGTCGTAGTACTTGTCATGTGCTAGAATGATGATGAGTTATTATATGATTACGATGATGAGTTGTTATATGACTACGATTGTCGGTGTCGAAACCGGCGGATCTTGGGTAGGGGGTCCCGAACTGTGAATCTAGGATCGATGGTAACAGGGGACGAAGGAGACGGTGTTTACCCAGGTTTGGGCCCTCATGAGGAGGTAAAACCCTACGTCCTGCTTGATTGTATTGATGGATGGGATGATTACAGAGTCGATCTACCTCGAGATCAAGAGAGCTAAACCCTACTTGTATATGACTTATCTTCTATGAACTAAGCCCCCTGGTTTATATAGACACCAGGGGTATCTAGGGTTACACGTGGTCGGTTTCCATCCAGGCATAGATACGCCCATTCTTTCTTGGAGGGCACACCAAGTCTTCGGCACCTTTCCCCCTAAGCAGGAGGTCATCCCGTAGTCCGGCCTCCCCGAAGAGGCCACAAGGCGGCCCACTGGGCTGGCCCATGTAAGGTAAGCCAACGGCCCGAGGACCCCTTAATCCCGGACTCCCTCAGCAGCCCCCGAACTAACCTCCAACACCGGTCTTCATGTTATCCAGTCGATCTATACGTCCAGAGTGTTTGGCTTGCGGGGCGAGTTCCTTTCTTCCCTTCATGCTCGGTCACCTTTTAGCTCGGCTGCCGATGACACCCTGCTTTCCGAACATATATCGCTTAGCCTCGAAGGCCAAGCGCCTAAGTGTGAACAGCGTCCTTTCCTGACAACTTCTCCGACGAAAAGCCAGGACCGGCCGCGGCCATTTAGCCAGTAATGAGAACTCGATTCGCGGTTCGAGGCCGCCCTTTCCTTGGCACGTCTCATCAGTGAAGATCGTGCTCCATTTTTCGTGGGATACGATTAACGATTTGGGTTATCCTTTGCGCACATAATGGAGCGGCCACTTCGGGAACCGGCGTAGCTCACGGCACAGAAAGAGGACGCTTGGTTTTACAGCTCCCTCCCCCCCATAAAAGGAAGGAGAAACACGCCCAAAGCCCTTTCACACTTATCAGATCCATTCCCTCAGGCCTCCTTTGTTTCAAGAGCAAAGACCCAATCTTTCCCCCGATTCCGTCCGAGATCCCCCCCTCTCCCTCCTCCAAACTCAGTCATGGTCGGCTCGGGCTCGCAGGGCAAGTGGGAGGCTTCATGCGTCACCGAAGAGGACATCCAAGAGCTGAAGCGCTCCGGTTACCTCCTGGTCAACGTCGTTCACCGCGCCCCCGAAGAGGGCCAAGTAGGTCCCACGCCACAGCCTGGGGAGCGGGTGGTGTTCACCCCTCATTTCATCCGGGGACCGAGCTTCCCGCTGCACCCCATTGTAAGGGGTCTGATGTTTTTCTACAGGTTGGACTTCCACGACCTCCCCCAAAACTCCATCTTGCAAATTTCATCCTTCATCATCGTCTGCGAGGCCTTCCTGAGGGTCCAGCCGCACTTTGGCTTGTGGCTAAAGGTCTTCAATGTCAAGCCGAAGACCGTAAGCGGCCAGCACGCGGACTGCGGGGGGGCGGTGATTAGCAAGCTCCCGAAGGTCCAGTGGCCGGAGGGCACCTTCGTCAACACCATCAAGACTTGGCAGAAGGAGTGGTTCTATATCTCCGAACCCCGTGCTGCGGATTGGACGGCTCCTCCCGAGTTCAGATCCGGGCCTCCTGCAAGGCTGACCTCATGGATCAAGAAGGGCCTGGACTGGGGGTCGGCCGCGGAGGTGAAAGCGCTGCAGGGACGCATTGAAAAAGTGCTAGAGGCGAACATTGGTTTGACCAGCGTGATCCAAGTTATGCTGCGTCGCCGCCTCCTCCCTTGCCAGCTTCGGGCCACACCGATGTGGGCCTACAAATCGGACGACCCTCCCACCGTGTGGATGCTTTACCGCACTACTCGGGAGAAACTGTGGAAGGTGCTGCTCAAGCCTCAGGAGGAGTGGCCTGCCCAGGAAGAAGACACCGGCCTAGACGCCGAACATCCTCCGCTCAAGGTAAAGCCTCAGATTATGGTCTTCAAGTTTGATCCTTTAGCTATGATTTTAACCCCTTCTTCCTTGGTTTTCACAGGGCTGGCTAGCCAAGGCCGAGCGGATCAATGGTCCCACCCCGCTGCCCGAAGCCCCCAGGTCGCCCTTGCTGACGACGATGCTGGTCGAGGCGCCGTACTCGGCGCCAGAGAAGACGGACAAGAGGAAGAGGGGTGAGAAGAAGGAGACCCGAGAAGGTCTTCGCCCGAGAGGCCCTCCGGACGTCAGGTCTGGAGAGACCCCGGCCTCCTCCGCTCTTGAGGAGGAGCAAACGGAGGATGGGGGGGCAATCGATCCCCCCCCCCCCCTGCCGAGGAAGAGAGCGGCCTTCGAGGATGTCGAGGAGGACTCAGCTCCCCCTTCTCCAAAGAGACCCTACAGGACAAAAGTGACCTTGCCTGATGTCAGCTCGGATTCCGATGAGGAATCCGAAGCGTTTGAGAGGATCC
Source organism: Elymus sibiricus (assembly GCA_039707655.1). Lineage (NCBI taxonomy): Eukaryota > Viridiplantae > Streptophyta > Magnoliopsida > Poales > Poaceae > Elymus > Elymus sibiricus. The sequence continues at coordinate 534,560,130 of CM077665.1, read as the reverse complement.
CTCGAAGGGTCCCCAGGGCCAAGCCAATGGCTCAGAGGTACCGATTCCAAACACTTTGCTTATACAAAGCTTTAGTTTACTAACTGAACAAACGTCTTCCGTACGACAACCCGGCCCGCGATCTCCTGACCGAACTGGTCTCAGAGGGAGATCCCCCACCAGCCAAGCTAGCGGAGAGCGGTAACGTGTCCCGCACTTCCCCTCCCCAGGCTGCTAAAGAGGCCGCGGAGGTGATGTCCCGACGGACCCCTCCTCGGCCGAACACTGAGGGCGAGGAGGTCATAATCGAGGCCCATACCTTGGCGACTGAGGACCAGGAGGTCGAGCCCCTCCTGGTAAATAAAGAGGGAGGACGTCAGTCATCGGAGCTCCCTCCGAAGACGGCTCCGGGGACCATTGAGCCCCCGGTGTTGAAGGCTCTGCCTTCCCAGGAAGGAGAGGCCGCGGCGCCGCCACCGGAGCCGCTCATGATAGAGCAGGCCATAGCCAGGTGGCCAGCGATGATGGAGGAGGCCTTGCGTAGCTCCTTCATCGCCGAAGACCACTGCATCCTTATGGGTGCGGTGCTGAAAGACATTCAGTTCGTTGATAGCGGACTGAAGGAGGCCTTCGGCGGTCTTCTGACGGGCTTCAAGGTAAGCCACGTAATGCTCTTTTTTCTTAAGTAAAGTTTATTTATGAAGTTTTATATATTCTGTATAGGTGTAGAAGGCCCCGAGCCTCGGGCGAGTTGCAAAACTTACCCGAGGATCAGAAGATCTCAGGTTCCGATTAGAAACGAGCCGAGTTCATGGAAATTAATTGGTTCCGGGGATGATCTTGGTGAAGAAGGGTTTAAGGCCAACAGCTCGGAGGTGTGTCTTACACAAGTTTACCTTGCAGGCCTTGTCATCGGTGGCAGCTCTCCGTGACGTAGAGCTGGCCGAGCTAAACAGGAAGCTTAAGAGCTCCGACGAGGAGCTAGACCGCCTGAACAAGCGGTTTGATGAAATGCAAAGTGAGTTGGAATTTTGTTTCGGCAACCCTTGATACGTCTCCATCGTATCTATAATTTTTGATTGTTTCATGCCAATATTCTACAACTTTCATATACTTTTGGCAACTTTTTATACTATTTTTGGGACTAACATATTGATCCAGTGCCCAGTGCCAGTTCCTGTTTGTTGCATGTTTTTTGTTTCGCAGAAAATCCATATCAAACGAAGTCCAAATGGGATAAAAACTTACGGAGATTTTTTTGGAATATATGTGAATTTTGGGAAGTGGAATCAACAGAAGGCGGTGCCCGAGGGGCCCACAAGCCATAGGGGCGCGCCCTGGGGGGTAGGGCGCCCCAGGCTGGCTTGTGGCCACCCCGTAAGGCGGTTGGTGCCCTTCTTTCGCTGCAATAAAGCTAATATCCGGATAAAAATCATGTTAAAATTTCAGCCCAATCGGAGTTACGGATCTCCAGGAATATAAGAAACGGTGAAAGGCCAGAATCTGGAAGGCAGAAACACAAGGAAACAGAGAGAGAGATCCAATCTCGGAAGGGCTCTCGCCCCTCCGCTGCCATGGAAGCCAAGGACCAGAGGGGAAACCCTCCTCCCATCAAGGGGGGAGGCCAAGGAAGAAGAAGAAGGAGGGGGGCTCTCTCCCCCACTCTCCCGGTGGCACCGGAACGCCGTCGGGGCCATCATCGTGACGGCGATCTACACCAAGAACTTCGCCGCCGTCATCACCAACTCTCTCCCCCTCTATGCAGCGGTGTAACACCCCTTCTTCCCGCTATAATCTCTACTTAAACATGGTGCTCAACGCTATATATTATTTCCTAATGATGTATGGCTATCCTATGATGTTTGAGTAGATCCGTTTTGTCCTATGGGTTGATTGATGATCATGATTGGTTTGAGTTGCATGTTTTATTATTGGTGCTGTCCTATGGTGCTCTCCATGTCGCGCAAGCGTGAGGGATCCCCGCTGTAGGGTGTTGCAATGTGTTCATGATTTGCCTATGGTGGGTTGCTTGAGTGATAGAAGCATAAACCCTAGTAGGTGGGTTGTTGCATATGGGAGTAAAGAGGACTTGATACTTAATGATATGGTTGGGTTTTACCTTAATGATCTTTAGTAGTTTCGGATGCTTGCTAGAGTTCCAATCATATGTGCATATGATCCAAGTAGAGAAAGTATGTTAGCTTATGCCTCTCCCTCAGATAAAATTGCAATAATGATTACCGGTCTAGTTATCGATTGCCTAGGGACAAATAACTTTCTTGTGACAAAAAGCTCTCTACTAAGAGTAACTAAGTTGTTTCTGCCATCTAAGCAGCCCCTAGTTTTTATTTACGTGCTCTTTATTATCTTGCAAACCTATCCCGTCACACCTACAAAGTACTTCTAGTTTCATACTTGTTCTAGGTAAAGCGAACATTAAGCGTGCGTAGAGTTGTATCGGTGGCCGATAGAACTTGAGGGAATATTTGTTCTACCTTTAGCTCCTCGTTGGGTTCGACACTCTTACTTATCGAGAAAGGCTACAATTGATCCCCTATACTTGTGGGTTATCAAGACCTTTTTCTGGCGCCGTTGCCGGGGAGCAATAGCGTGGGGTGAATATTCTCGTGTGTGCTTGTTTGCTTTATCACTAAGTAGATTTTATTTGCTGTTCTTAGTTGTTTTCTATCTTTAGATATGGGTAGGAAACGCAAAATACCAAAAAAATTAGATGTACTTGCTGCTCCAAAAGTTGAGGAACCACTAGTGTTCCGTACTACCGAAGAATATTATTTGGATCATCTTCGATCCGTTTGTGCTCGTGCTGAAACCCCTACTAGCTTAGTTGAGGGCAAATCATTAAATGAGCATGCTTATTATGTGCGACACCGCTTATCTCAAAAAGGGAAACTTTTATGGCATCATATTAATACTTTGCAATGCTATGCTTGGAATTTATGCGAAATTTATGATTTTACTTGTTGTTCTGAAGACCCTAAAAAACACCTTCCCTATCAATGTGAGTTTAAGGATAATGGAATCGTATCTTCTTATGCCAAGGGTGTTTATAATTACTATGATACTGAGCAAATTGAAGAATTCGTTGCTTTTAAGGGTGCCTATGAAATTGCTTCTTTGATTGAAAAGTATGATGCTACTCTTTACAAATCTGAAAGTTTTTCCATACTTAAATATTGCTATGAAAACTATGCTTCTAATGCTTATGTTAATCCATATATTGAGGATTCCTCCGCTGTCCAAGAGGAGACTAATATTTTGCAGGAAACTATGGAAGAATAAAATGATGACACTATGAGCTCATTTCATGAAAAAGATGATGAGGAGAGCGAAGAACAAAAGGAGGAAGAGCGGACTAGCTACCCGTGCCCACCTTCTAATGAGAGTAACTCTTCAACTCATACATTGTTTAATTTCCCTTCGTTCTTACCGAAGGATGAATGCTATGATAATTGCTATGATCCCTTGGATTCGCTTGTAATATCCCTTTTTGATGAACTTGATGCTTGCTATACTTGTGGCCATGATGCCAATATGAATGATGCTTATGGAGATGAACTTTCTATAGTTACTTATGTTAAACATGAAATTGTTGCTATTGCACCCACACATGATAGTCCTATTATCTTTTTGAATTCTCCCAACTACACCATATCGGAGAAGTTTGCTCTTATTAGGGATTACATTGATGGGTTGCGTTTTACTATTGCACATGATGATTTTGATAAATATAATATTCATGTGCTTTCTGCTCCTACTTGCAATTATTATGAGAGAGGAACTACATCTCCACCTCTCTATGTTTCCAATACGATAAAATTGCAAGGAACTGTTTATACTATGTATCGGCCTTTACTTTGTGTGCATGAATTGTTCTTTTATGACATGGCGATGCATAGGAAGAGAGTTAGACTTCATTGTTGCATGATATATGTTACTTTGTGCTCACTACTAAATTACAAATCATTGTTAATTAAAATTGGCTTTGATATACCTTGGGATCCCGGTGGATCCATTACTTGAGCACTTTATGCCTAGCTTAATGGCTTTAAAGAAAGCGCTGCCAGGGAGACAACCCGGAAGTTTTAGAGAGTCATTTTATTCTGTTGTGTGATTTTTTATAGTTCAAAAACAAAAAAATAAAGAGGGGAACCTAAAACTTTTTCAAAAAGAAAAGTGAAAGTGAGAGGGACGAGCATTGTGAAAGTGGGAGCTAGCCTTGAACTTTGTTCATGCCCATGGAAACCTTGTGAATCTTAATTACAGAAACTTTTCAACAAAAATAATTATCCCCTTGTATAAATCCATTGTATTATAAAAATAATGTGCCAAGATTTGCCTTTAGGATGATTAGATTACTTGTTTGGTGGTGTGTGCAGTGCAAAAACAGAAACTTTGGCTGTAGTGCTTGAATTTACATTTTTTACTGGAATATCAAAAGTTTCTGAAATGTTTACACAGTACTTCTATGCAAATTGTTTATTTTTTCCTAATTTTTCAGAATTTTTAGAGTTACATAAGTATGGTGAATGTTCACATTACTACAGACTATCCTGTTTTTGACAGATTCTGTTTTTGATGCATTGTTTCGCTCGTTTTGATGAAACTATCGATTGTATCGGTGGTATAAGCCATGGAAAAGTTATATTACAGTAGCTACAATGCAAAAACAAAATATGAATTGGTTGGCAACAGTACTTAAAGTTGTAATTTGCTTTATTATTACTAACGGATCTCACGAGGGTTTTGTTAAGTTTTGTGTGATTGAAGTTTTCAAGTTTTGGGCGAGATCACGATGGATGAAGGAATAAGGAGTGGAAAGAGACTAAGCTTGGGGATTCCCGAGGCACCCCAAGATAATATTCAAGGACTCCCAAGAAACTAAGCTTGGGGATGCCCCGGAAGGCATCCCCTCTTTCTTCTAACAACCATTGGTAATTTTACTTGGAGCTATATTTTTATTCGTCACATGATATGCGTAAATCTTGGAGCGCCGTGTGCTTTTTTATTTTAATTTTAATAATGCACCATGCTGGTATGAGAAGGTCCTTGGTTGATTTATAGAAGGCTCTTTGCACCTCACTTATATCTTTTGAGTATGGCTTTGTAGAATGCTTCATGTGCTTCACTTATATCATTTGAAGTTTGGATTGCCTGTTTCTCTACACATAGAAAACTGCCATTTGTAGAATGCTCTTTTGCTTCACTTATATTTGTTAGAGCATGGGCATATCTTTTGTAGAAATAATTAAACTCTCATGCTTCACTTATATCTATTTAAAGAGTTAACAGGAGTTGGTCATTCACATGGTTAGTCATAAAATCCTACATAAAACTTGTAGATCACTGAATATGATATGTTTGATTCCTTGCAATAGTTTTGCGATATAAAGATGGTGATACTAGAGTCATCCTAGTGAGTAATTGTGGATTGGTAGAAATATTTGTGTTAAAGTTTGTGATTCCCGTAGCATGCACGTATGGTGAACCGTTATGTGAAGAAGTCGGAGCATGATTTATTTATTGATTGTCATCCTTTGTGTGGAGGTCGGGAGAGCGCGATGGTTAACTCCTACCAACCTCTCCCCTAGGGGCATGCGTCTAATACTTTGTTTCGATGGCTAATAGATTTTTGCAATAAGTATGTCAGTTCTTTATGACTAATGTTGAGTCCATGGATTATACACACTCTCATCCTTCCACCATTGCTAGCCTCTCTAGTACCGCGCAACTTTTACCGGTGCATTACACCCACCATATATCCTTCCTCAAAACAGCCACCATACCTACCTATTATGGCATTTCTATAGCCATTCCGAGATATATTGCCATGCAACTTCCACCGTTCCGTTTATTATGACATGCACCATCATTGTCATATTGCTTTGCATGATCGTAAGATAGCTAGCATGATGTTTTCATGGCTTGTCCGTTTTTTGATGTCATTGCTACGCTAGATCATTGCACATCCCGATACACTACCAGAGGCATTCATATAGAGTCATATTTTGTTCTAGTATCGAGTTGTAATTCTTGAGTTGTAAGTAAATAATAGTGTGATGATCATCATTATTAGAGCATTGTCCCATGTGAGGAAAGGATGATGGAAGCTATGATTCCCTCACAAGTTGGGATGAGTCTCCAGACTTTACAAATAAATAGAAGAGGCCAAAGAATCCCAAATAAAAAAAAGAGGCCAAAGAAGCCCACCAAAAAAACAAAAAAAATGAGAGAAAAGAGAGAAGGGGCAATGCTACTATTTCTTTTTCCACACTTGTGCTTCAAAGTAGCACCATGATCTTCATGATAGAGAGTCTCCTATATTGTCACTTTCATATACTAGTGGGAATTTTTCATTATAGAACTTGGCTTGCATATTCCAATGATGGGCTTCCTCAAATTGCCCTAGGTCTTCGTGAGCAAGCAAGTTGGATGCACACCCACTTAGTTTCTTTTGAGCTTTCATACACTTACAGCTCTAGTGCATCCGTTGCATGGCAATCCCTACTCACTCACATTAATATCTATTGATGGGCATCTCCATAGCCCATTGATACGCCTAGTTGATGTGAGAATATCTCCTTCTTTTTGTCTTCTCCACAATCACCATATTCTATTCCACCTATAGTGCTATATCCATGGCTCACGCTCATGTATTGCGTGAAAGTTGAAAAAGTTTGAGAATACTAGAGTATGAAACAATTGCTTGGCTAAAACTGGGATTGTGCAAGATTAAATACTTTGTGTGATGAAGATGGAGCATAGCCAGACTATATGATTTTGTAGGGATAACTTTCTTTTAGCCATGATATTTTGAGAAGACATGATTGCTTTATTAGTATGCTTGAAGTATTATTGTCTTAATGTCAAATGATAGACTATTGCTTTGAATCACTTGTGTCTTAATATTCATGCCATGATTAGATTATATGATCAAGATTATGCAAGGTAGCATTCCACATCAAGAATTATCTTTTTTATCATTTACCTACTCGAGGACGAGCAAGAATTAAGCTTGGGGATGTTGATACGTCTCCGTCGTATCTATAATTTTTGATTATTTCATGCCAATATTCTACAACTTTCATATACTTTTGGCAAGTTTTTATACTATTTTTGGGACTAACATATTGATCCAGTGCCCAGTGCCAGTTCCTGTTTGTTGCATGTTTTTTTGTTTCATAGAAAATCCATATCAAACGAAGTCCAATCGGGATAAAAACTTACGGAGATTTTTTTTGGAATATATGTGAATTTTTGGAAGTGGAATCAACAGAAGGCGGTGCCCGAGGGGCCCACAATCCATAGGTGCGCGCCTTGGGGGGTAGGGCGCGCCAGGCTGGCTTGTGGCCACCCCGTAAGGAGGTTGGTGCCCTTCTGTCGCCGCAAGAAAGCTAATATCCGGATAAAAATCGTGTTAAAATTTCAGCCCAATCGGAGTTACGGATCTCCGGGAATATAAGAAACGGTGAAAGGCCAGAATCTGGAAGGCAGAAACACAAGGAAACAGAGAGAGAGATCCAATCTCGGAGGGGCTCTCGCCCCTCCGCCGCCATGGAAGCCAAGGACCAGAGGGGAAACCCTCCTCCCATCTAGGGGGGAGGCCAAGGAAGAAGAAGAAGAAGGAGGGGGGCCCTCTCCCCCTCTCTCCCGGTGGCGCCGGAACGCCGCCGGGGCCATCATCGTGACGGCGATCTACACCAACAGCTTCGCCGCCGTCATCACCAATTATCTCCCCCTCTGTGCAGCGGTGTCACACCCCTTCTTCCCGCTGTAATCTCTACTTAAACATGGTGCTCGACGTTATATATTATTTCCTAATGCTGTATGGCTATCCTATGATGTTTGAGTAGATCCGTTTTGTCCTATGGGTTGATTGATGATCATGATTGGTTTGAGTTGCATGTTTTATTATTGGTGTTGTCCTATGGTGCTCTCCGTGTCGCGCAAGCGTGAGGGATCCCCGCTGTAGGGTGTTGCAATGTGTTCATGATTTGCCTATGGTGGGTTGCTTGAGTGACAGAAGCATAAACCCGAGTAGGTGGGTTGTTGCATATGGGAGTAAAGAGGACTTGATACTTAATGCTATGGTTGGGTTTTACCTTAATGATCTTTAGTAGTTGCGGATGCTTGCTAGAGTTCCAATCATAAGTGCATATGATCCAAGTAGAGAAAGTATGTTAGCTTATGCCTCTCACTACTGGAATCAGGTACTTTGTCGTCTGCCATAGCGGACGGCAAAGGGTAGGACCACCGACGGCAAAGCCTTTGCCGTCCGGCAGCAGACGGCCAAATTTCCGGCACTGAGAACCCCGGTAAAGGAGGGCTTTGCCGTCCGCCTTTGTACTGCGGACGGCAAAGTGTTTTTGCCGTCAGGCAGCAGACGGCAAAGTGACTGGACGACGTAAACTTGAGTTAACCCCGTTAGTGGCTAACGGAGCCTTTGTCGTCTGCCAACCTCTCCTTTGCCGTCCGCTCCTAATTTGCCGTCCGCAGAAAAAACTAGGGCAATATTGCCACATTGCCGATGGCCACCGTCGGCATAGTTTCTTTTCCATCCGCCCCCGGCCGCAGAAAAAACTGGGGCAACATTGCCCCTTTGCCGATGGCCACCGACGGCATAGTTTCTTTGCCGTCCGCCCCCGGACGGCAAATGTACCAAATAGCAGGCCTGGCACTCCCAGGGCGCACAGGTGAGTGCCACGTGTCGCCTTTGCCGTCGGTGCCGGACGGCAAAGAAACTATGCCGACGGTGGCCGTCGGCAAAGTGGCAATATTGCCCCCGTTTTTTCTGTTTTTTCTTATATCCAACAATTTTCACAGGCAAAATATGCTATATATGTATATATTTCACAATAACCCTACTGATTTTCACCATATTACAATAGTAACAAGTTTCACATATGTAGCAAGTTTAACATTGTTCATCGATACAAAATCACAAGCACTCCATCAATGCAACCTTCCATGAAGTGACTCTAATCTGCAAAATGGGGAATACGAAAGTTAGATGAAGAAGACTAGAATAAAAAGAAGAAGATGAAGAAGCGGTTTTCTTCTCTCTATCTTTCTCCTCTTGTTTTCTTCTTCTTATTGCTTATTTGTGTCATTCGGGCAAAATTGGAAGAAGGATAGGTCTTTCGAGGTTTGCCTCATGGTGTGTATGGTGCGCACTCACTCACACTTATATGGTGGTGTATGTTGGTGGACAGTACCTAACACTAATATTTCGACAGTTGGTGATGGTCGTTTCCCCTAACACTAATATTTCGGAAGGAGCTAAGTTTGTCTAAGTGCTAAGTTTGTCTTTCTTTGAGAAAACGAGCTAAGTTTGGGGCTTACCGTCCTCGTCATCACGGAGGAGAGGCACCGCGGTTGCTCGGACCGGTTTCACCTGGAGAAGGCGGCCCTGGAGAAGGGTCGTGCGATGCGATTCCGGAGTTAAGCTGCACCAAAGATGATTTGCAATGTCTCGTTAGCATGATGACACTGAAAAGATCATTGCATTGAAATGAAACTCACCGTTGCAGCCGTGGTAATGACTGGCATCGACGGAGCGGCCTGGTTTTCCCATAGTCTGCACATTTGGTTTTCACAAGTCAACAATATTCATTATTAATGAAAGGAACATTAAATGCAAGATTTGACAAATATGAAGAAGAATCTTACCACGAAGAGCTCGTAGATGGCCCGGTAAGACGCATCGGACCGTGCCCTCTCCTCCTCCAACAACCTTGCCGTCCTCTCCTCCATCTCCTTCTCCTTCGCCGCCATAAGCGTCTGTGTTTCCTCTCTCTCTTTCAGAATAGCATCCTACAACACAACTCCTCGTTAGCACTGTAATCATCTTTGTTCACACACACAACGTAATGAGGAAAGATATCTGAGTCCGTATAACTAACATCGATGGCGAGCTCGACTGGACATGGACGAGGCCTTATCTCAGGACAGGAGCTCGTTTGGCGCGCCTTGATCTCCCGGAGGTTGCTAGGACAACATATAAGGCCATCTCCAATGGCAATCGAGCCATGGGGCCTCCCGCCGCCAGCTATCATCACCAGCTCTGGATCAACAGGCTCCTGGCTCGGGTTAAAGTCCTCCCCTTTCCTCGCCCTCCCCTCATCTCTGTACCTCACGAGCTTGTTGTGGGAGGAGATGTTGCTGAACTTCAAGGGATCATCGAGGTCAGACTCAGAGAATGCCTTGACCTTCTTGTATGAGGCAGTATGGGCCATCGCATAGAGGTCGTACATCTGTGGCACCTCCGTTTTATTGTGATGCGCCTAAAAGAGAGAGAGAGGAACAAAGTATTAGTAAAGGGCTCAAGCTAGAATCAAGAATGAATTGCATGAATCATGAAGCTAACCACATACCCAGTTTAGACCAAACTGATTTAAGTTGGCGCTCCCTTGATGCTGTGGCACACCAACCATTTTGTTACGCCGGTCCTTGGCATTGTTGTGGACGGATAGCCATTGTTCTGAGCACCACTCATCCACCAACACCTCCCAACAATCCATCATATCCGCACACCATCTCGGGGGCACCTAAGTTAATAAAGAGATATTTGAGCGCTACGCGTAGAAATCAAATGAAGGAAACTAAGTACAAGGCCTTAAGAATACGTAATTACCTTCATGTAATGCTCCTTCTCCATCTTCTTTCCGCGGCACGTCGACTTCTCCTTCCTAATATGCCACGAGGCGTAGTAGTCTCGAACAGCCTGCACCCGAGCCTCATGCCGAAAGTTTTGCTGTAGGCGCTTGCATTGCTGATCGATAACCTTTGCCGCGGCCTCCTCGTATCCCTCCTCACACCTGTAGAAGGTCTGCAATCAAACGACACAACACTTATTAGTACAATAACTAGCTATTGTTGATTTTTAATTGTGTAAAGGAGAAATTACCCAAAAATGCCTTATCACCATCTCCGCCCTCGTGTTGCACAAAACACCGTCGATCCTCTCCTCAGGCGGGGCCGGTGCAACCAAGTAGTGCTCCCAGGTCAGTCCTAACTCTCGAACCTGACCCTCACCGGGCAACGTGACAAACCCCAGGAAGTTTTGCCTGACAAGGACACCAAGGATGCTGTTGGGCCCGCGGGCATCCTTGGGATGATGCCAACCCCTGCAGTATGACAAAGCCAACACATTAGATATTTGAAAAAACGTGAAGGCAAAAGGTTAAAAAAGAGTACATGCACTTACCTCTCCCCATCAGGCCTAATCAACCACCTCAGCTCGCGGGTCGCCGGCACGGGCGGGAGCCATGTCATACCACGCTGGTAGACAGTGGCGCCCTCAGGCAGCTCCTCGTCGCTATCAGAAAAACGATCCCCGCCACCATCAGCATGGCCACTAGGCTCTTCCGGCCAGGTATCCCATGGGGTCTGCCGGGACGTGCCCTCATGCCTACTCTGCTCCTGGAGAAGGCGGCCCTGGAGAAGGGTCGTGCGATGCGATTCCAGAGTTAAGCTGCACCAAAGATGATTTGTAATATCTCGTTAGCATGATGACACTGAAAAGATCATTGCATTGAAATGAAACTCACCGTTGCAGCCGTGGTAAGGACTGGCATCGACGGAGCGGCCTGGCCGGTCTTCTCGCACATAGTCTGCACATTTGGTTTTCACAAGTCAATGATATTCATTATTAATGAAAGGAACATTAAATGCAAGATTTGACAAATATGAAGAAGAATCTTACCACGAAGAGCTCGTAGATGGCCCGGTAAGACGCATCGGACCGTGCCCTCTCCTCCTCCAACAACCTTGCCGTCCTCTCCTCCATCTCCTTCTCCTTCGCCGCCATAAGCGTCTGTGTTGCCTCTCTCTCTTTCAGAATAGCAGCCTGCAACACAACTCCTCGTTAGCACTGTAATCATCTTTGTTCACACACACAACGTAATGAGGAAAGATATCTGAGTCCATATAACTAACCTCGATGGCGAGCTCGACTGGCCGTGGACGAGGCCTTATCTCAGGACAGGAGCTCGTTTGGCACGCCTTGATCTCCCAGAGGTTGCTAGGACAACGTATAAGTCCATCTCCAATGGCAATCGAGCCATGGGGCCTCCCGCTGCCAGCTATCATCACCAGCTCTGGATCAATAGGCTCCTGGCTCGGGTTAAAGTCCTCCCCTTTCCTCGCCCTCCCGTCATCTCTGTACCTCACGAGCTTGTTGTGGGAGGAGATGTTGCTGAACTTCAAGGGATCATCGAGGTCAGACTCAGAGAATGCCTTGACCTTCTTGTACGAGGCAGTATGGGCCATCGCATAGAGGTCGTACATCTGTGGCACCTCCGTTTTATTGTGATGCGCCTAAAAGAGAGAGAGAGGAACAAAGTATTAGTAAAGGGCTCAAGCTAGAATCAAGAATGAATTGCATGAATCATGAAGCTAACCACATACCCAGTTCAGACCAAACTGATTTAAGTTGGCGCTCCCTTGATGCTGTGGCACACCAACCATTTTGTTACGCCGGTCCTTGGCATTGTTGTGGACGGATAGCCATTGTTCTGAGCACCACTCATCCACCAACACCTCCCAACAATCCATCATATCCGCACACCATCTCGGGGGCACCTAAGTTAAGAAAGAGATATTTGAGCGCTACGCGTAGAAATCAAATGAAGGAAACTAAGTACAAGGCCTTAAGAATACGTAATTTCATTCATGTAATGCTCCTTCTCCATCTTCTTTCCGCGGCACGTCGACTTCTCCTTCCTAATATGCCACGAGGCGTAGTAGTCTCGAACAGCCTGCACCCAAGCCTCGTGCGAAAAGTTTTGATGTAGGCGCTTGCATTGCTGATCGATAACCTTTGCCGCGGCCTCCTCGTATCCCTCCTCACACCTGTAGAAGGTCTGCAATCAAACGACACAACACTTGTTAGTACAATAACTAGCTATTGTTGATTTTTAATTGTGTAAAGGAGAAATTACCCAAAAATGCCTGATCACCATCTCTGCCCTCGTGTGGCACAAAACACCGTCGATCCTCTCCTCAGGCGGGGCCGGTGCAGCCAAGTAGTGCTCCCAGGTCAGTCCTAACTCTCGAACCTGACCCTCACCGGGCAACATGACAAACCCCGGGAAGTTTTGCCTGACAAGGACACCAAGGATGTTGTTGGGCCTGCGGGCATCCTTGGGATGATGCCAACCCCTGCAGTATGACAAAGCCAACACATTAGATATTTGAAAAAACGTGAAGGCAAAAGGTTAAAAAAGAGTACATGCACTTACCTCTCCCCATCAGGCCTAATCAACCACCTCAGCTCGCAGGTCGCCGGCACGGGCGGGAGCCGTGTCATACCACGCTGGTAGACGGTGGCGCCCTCAGGCAGCTCCTCGTCGCTATCAGAAAAACGATCCCCGCCACCATCAGCATGGCCACTAGGCTCCTCCAGCCAGGTATCCCATGGGGTCTGTCGGGACGTGCCCTCATCCCTACTCTGCTCCGAAGTCTCGTGGGACGAAGCCTCTGGGACAGGAGTCGTGTAGGTCGAAGGCTCATCGACCCGAGGCTCGTGGACCGGAGTCCGCGTAGCCTTGTCCTCAGACGGGTCCACCCTAGCAGTCCTGTGCTCGGGTGAATCAGCTGGGGGTGGCGGCGAGGAAGGCGTAGCAGCCACCCTACCTTTGCCGCGGCCTCCTCTCCCTCCTCTCCCACCTCTACCACCTCTCTTCTTCCCCCGACCTCCTCTCACGGGGGTCGACGAAGAAGCGGCCACCGGTTTATGCAGACTAGAGAGCAACGCTCTCCGGAGAGAGTCGGCAGGAATGGAAGTACCCATCCCACCACCCTCCGACGAAGGAGCCGCGGAGTGCTCTCGACCCTTTCCCACCATCTTTCAACAACTGCCATGACAAATAGTAAACGAAATTAGTACAACATAAAATTGAATACCGACATGAATAATAAAATGTATATAATTTAAGTGTATCATCATATACCTAACATGAACTAAAAGTTGATTACCTGACATGAATTAATAATAATCTTGATCGTCTATATATTCTCCGGGATCAATAAATGCATCATCATCATCACTATCATCAATAAATGCATGATCATCATCACTATCAGGAACAACGTGTGGAAGGCCTCCTGCATGTAATCGGTTAAGCATTGACAGGTCATCCGCATCAATAACCTCTTCTTGTTCCGGCTCTTCCTGTTCCGGCTCAGGGGTTAAGTCGGATTCATTGTCGCTGTCTACTTCAATGTTCTGGGGTGAAGTAGAGCGGTTCTTGAAACGTTTTTTGGAAATACGTGTTTCTTGGAAGAATTCTCCTTCATATGTGTCTTGGTTAATGTGAGGTTCATAATCCTCTTTATTGAGGGGAGGTGGTCTAAAATGTGGCGGCACTTCATAAACGACATCCCAACCTTTCAGATTTGGATCAGTTTGGCAGGCCCACGGTAGATAGAAAACTTGGGTCGCCTGTTGAACCGTAATATAGACATCGGGCACATCTAAATAGGTGCTTTGTTTGATTTCGACTAGCCCTATATGTTCATGAGTCCTTCTAGTCTCCTTCGGCTGGAACCAATGACATTTGAAGACTACGACGTTCGGTGGGTTTTCACCATAGAATAGAAGTTCATAAATTGGTTCAACTCTTCCATAGTACTCTATACCTCCTTCGCCGATAGCAGAGACAACAATTTGTAGTCTTCAGGTCGGGCATAGATAGCTCTTTGCCAAAGGTACGAAAGCGATACCCGTTGATGTCATATCTGTCAAATGAACGGACCTTATAGTCAAAACCATTAGCGACTTGTCTCAGCTCGGCGTCTATAGACTCTAAATTAGCCTACAAGTTTAATACGAAAGGATTGTTGCATTAGCCGCAAATAAGATGAAGAAATGAAATAGTCCATTAATGGTAATTACCGTTTGTTTGAACCAAGAGATGAAACTGGGATAGCCGCCTCCATGCTTCGCCAGGAGCTCATACTCTTCGACGGAATCCTTTTGGATGACCACTCCATCCAAGAATTTGGTGACGTATCGACTATATGAAATATCCGAGAATAAGAGCAGTTCTAAGGAATTACTAGTTGCGAAACAATAATGTACCGACAACTTACTCGATGTGCGGCCGCACTTCTGTTAGGTTGTTGAAGATATACAACGAAATGGTCCGCCATTCATCGACATCCAACGCTTTTGCTTTAGAAGCACCGGCTGGTGCGAGCTTCCCTTTGAATAGGCTAAGGTTGGATTGACTTTTTTTTGGGTCGCCATCATTGTACCGAGGCTTCGGATTATGCAAATGACGATTTTTGGCTTCGTAGTGTGCTGTCACGAAGTTTGCCACCTCCTCAGTAATGAATGCCTCGGCCATCGATGCTTCAATTCTACGTTTATTTTTACATTTTGCTCGAAGTGTCTTCTGCATCCTCTCAGTTGCGAAGCACCAACGATTTTGCACGGGCCCCCCCAATCTTGCCTCGGTCGCGAGATGCAAAATCAAATGCTGCATTGGATTAAAGAAGCCCGGTGGAAAGATCTTCTCTAACTTGCATATCAACTCCGACGCCAACTCTTCCATTTCATCTAGCACGCCAGGCGATAGTTCTTTCGCACAAAGAGAATGGAAGAAATAGCTCAGCTCTGCCAGTACTAGCCATTCATCCTCAGGGATAAAGCCACGCAGCATCACTGGCATTACCCGCTCAAGCCATATGTGCCAATCATGACTCTTGAGACCAAATATCTTCAGTTTGTCAAGACTCGCTCCCCTCTTTAGATTCGCTGCATAACCATCGGGGAACATCAACTGCATTTTCACCCACAAGATCATTTCCCTCATAGCCGGCCTTCCAAGATTGAACCATGCCTTTGGCTTAGTCCAGTTCTGCTTTCCTTTCCCTTGTCGCATGTTTTGTACCGGTCTGTCACATAGAGCCTCCTGATCGATTCTAGCCTTAGGATTATCCTTTGACTTCCCCTCTATGCCGAACAATGTACCAAAAATGGCCTCGGCGATATTCTTTTCAGTGTGCATCACGTCGATGTTGTGTGGGCAAAGGAGGTCTTTGAAGTAAGGCAGATCCCATAAGCATGACTTGTGAGTCCATGCGTGTTCCGTATTATACCCTTTGAAATACCCAGGACGTTTTGGATCCGGCTCGAGAGCGTTTAACTGATCCAGGAGCTGTTGGCCTGTCAACGCGGGTGGTGCAGAGTTTTTGACAACTCTACCTTTGATGAAATTCTTCTTGTCTTTTCTGAACTTATGGCGAGGATCCAGGAACTATCTATGCATGTCGAAGCAAGAATACTTGCGACCCACCTGCAGCCAATGGAACTGAAGAGCTGCCTTGCATGTGGGGCACGGGAACCTTCCATGCACACACCAGCCAACGAATAGGGCATACGTCGGCAAGTCATGCGTCGAGTACATGTACCACACATGCATTTTGAAGGTTTTTTTGGTAACGGCGTCGTATGTCTTGATCCCATTATCCCAAGCTTGTTGCAATTCATCCTTAAGCGGCTGCATGTACACATTCATATTCTTCCTCGGATAGTTGGGCCCTGGAATTATCAACATCAAGAAAATGTTCTTTCTTTTCATAATCTCTCCGGGGGGGGAGATTGAGTGGAATGACAAATACAGGCCAACAACTGTATTGGGTTGCCATCATACCAAACACATTGAACCCATCCGTGCTTATGGCGACTCGAGGATGCCTTGGATCTGCCGCTTTATCGTTATGTAATGCATCGAAGTGCTTCCACGCACAAGCGTCTGAAGTGTGTACCAACATCTGATTCCCATCTGCATCTAGTTCGGTTCTTTTGCCCAATTTATGCCACGTCATCTGTCTGGCCGTCTCTTCGACCATGAAAAGATGTTGAAGTCTTGGTATGATTGGCATATACCGAAGAACATTAACTGGAATTTTGGTTTGACTCTTCTCACCCATACCGTTGTCTACCACAACATACCTGGAAGACTTGCAAATGGGACAATAGTTCAAGCCCGCATACTCAAGCCTAAATAAGGCACATCCATTCTCACACGCATCTATCTTCTCATAGGGCATCTTAAGCGCGCGTAGGATTTTGTCCGACTGGTACAGGTTTGCAGGCAATACATGGCCTTTGGGTAGAAAGCGTCCAAATATTGTCATCATCGCGTCGTAGCATTCTCTGCCCAGGTTTAACTGAGCCTTCAGAGCCATTACTTGCGCGATGTCATCCAGCTGACAAAGCTCAGTGTGCTCGTGGAGAGGACGTTTTGAAGACTCCAACATTTCATAGAAGGCCTTTGTAGATTCCTCCATCTCATCGTCCGAATCCCTAGCATCATCAAAGTCTTGCACCATGTCTTCGATCCCGGTACCATGCTCGTCAGTGCGATGACGAACCACCTCAGCTCTGGCACGTTGGGCAGACTCACCATGAAAAGTCCACACCGTATAATTAGGCCTAAAACCCCACTTCTGCAGGTGTTTAACCATTTCACCCTCTGTCTGCCTTTTATAGTTGTCGCACCGGGGACAGGGACACCATGTTTTTTCCTGTCCATTTGCAAATGCGGCTCTCACAAACCCCTTGGTATTTATTAACCATTCTTTGGTCATGTCTTTCTGACTGGTGTGACCGGTGTACATCCACGCACGATCAATCATCTTGCCTAGCTACTGGACACACAAGAAATATATATATATTTCAGCATATATATTCATCAGTTAATCAAGTTTGTCAGTTTTATTACGTCCATGCAACCTACACGGTAATAGGTTAAGATAGGTCCTAATCCCACCCGAGTTTGTGTAGATTGGGTAAGTTTTCCCATGCACTGCTCCGGATCCGACGCAGAATTTCGACAGCACCTCCCCGCTGTTCTCCTGATACACGTCTTGGCAATAAGGAGAGAGGGTGTGTACCCGGAGAACAACAGGGAGGCACTGACGAAATTCTGCATAGGATCCGAAGCAGAGCATACGGGAAAACGAACCCAATCTACACATACTCGGGCTGTCCATGGATAACGTTGGACAATTCGAAGGGACGGCGGTTATAAATATGCAAAGACATGCATATTTATAGATGTCGTCCTTTCGAACAGGAGACGCATACTGGTCACGCATACTGATGATTGAAGACACCTATAGCTAGCAAGTTTCATCGGCATGAAGACCAGAATAGAGCAAATTAAGGGGGGAGGAGGAGAAGTCATTTGCGCTCACCCACGAACGCAGGGGCGGAGCTCGTCCAACGCACTGGGAGGTCGTCGAACAACAGACCCTCGCAGCGACGAAACAACTGCACATTGAAATCCACCCGATCAACACAAATATGATGTTTTCCATAACAAAATCGGAAAATATATGACCTAACACATGATTTACAAAACTATGACCACGTCGCCCTCTGGAAGGACGAAGAGCACCTTTTCGGTCAATAGGAGGCCGAAGAGGTGTCGGGGGTCGGGGGTCAGTGGCGTCGGGGGCGGCGCATTAATAGTTGCGCGGAGTGCGGGGGTCAGACGCATACTAGTCAGCTTCTTCTTCTTATTCTTCTTCTTCTCCTCCTTTTTCCTCTTCTTCTTCTCCTCTTCTCCTCTTCTCCCCTTTTTCTTCTTCTTCTTCTCTTATTCTTCTTCTTCTCCTCCTTTTTCCTCTTCTTCTTCTCCTCTTCTCCTCTTTTTCTTCTTCTATTCCTTTTTCCTCTTCTCCTTCTCCTCCTCTCTTCTTTCTTCTTCTTCTTCTTCTTCTCTTCTTTTTCTTCTTCTTTTCCTTTTCCTCTTCTCCTTCTACTCCTCTCCTCTTTCTTCTTCTTCTTCTTCTTCTTCTTTTTTTTTCTTCTAGTTTTTTTCCTTTCTACTTTTCTTCTAAGTTTTTTCTTTTCTATCTAAGTTTTTCCTACCTAATAAACTAACTATCTAATTTAACAGAAAAAAAACAGAAAAAAACTAACTAAAAAAACAGGAAAAAAATGTGAGGGGGGGCGCCCCGGCACTCACCGGAGACGGCGGGGCGGCGGGGGCGGGGGCGGCCGGGGCGGCGTAGCGGCCAGTGGCGGGGGCGGGGGCTTCTGGCATCGGCGTGGCCGGCGGCGGGGTGGCAGGTGCGGGGGCGTCTGGCGGTGAGGCGGCCAACGACGGGGCTTCTGCCGGCGGGGCGACCGGCTGCGGGGCTGCCGGCAGCGGGTACGGGGGCGGCCGGGGGCGGGTGCGGGGGCGGCCGGGGACGGGGCGGCCAGGGGCGGGTGCGGGGCGGCCGGCAGCGGGTGCGGGGCGGCCGGTAGCGGGTGTGGGGGCGGGGGCGGGGGCGGCCGGCGGCGGGGCTGCCGGCAGCGGGTGCGGTGGCGGCCGGCGGCGGGTGCGGGGGCAGCGGTGGGGAATCGGGGCGAGAGAGAGACAAAGAAAGAGAGTGAGAGGGGATGGGGTGGGGGTCGGGCTACAGCCGTTACTAGCCGTTAGCTTTGCCGTCTGCTGGTGGACGGCAAAGAGTCCCCAGGCAGACAGCAAAGATCGAGCATACGGCCCACCACCGCCATGGGGCCAGTGGGGCCCAGGTGGGTTCTTTGCCATCTGCGTTCGGGCTCTTTGTTGTCCGCTGGCTGACGGCAAAGCCCTGGCGGATGGAAAATGGTTTCGTTGCCGTCAGCCTGCTCTTTGCCGTCCGTTCCTACTCAGCTGACGGCAAAGGCTCTCTTTGCCATCTGCCAGCAGACGGCAAAGAGCTGGCAGACAGCAAATTGCTGAATTCCAGTAGTGTCTCCCTCATATAAAATTGCAATAATGATTACCGGTCTAGTTATCGATTGCCTAGGGACAAATAACTTTCTTGTGACAAAAAGCTCTCTACTAAGACTAACTTAGTTGTTTCTTCATCTAAGCAGCCCCTAGTTTTTATTTACGTGCTCTTTATTATCTTGCAAACCTATCCCGTCACACCTACAAAGTACTTCTAGTTTCATACTTGTTCTAGGTAAAGCGAACATTAAGCGTGCGTAGAGTTGTATCGGTGGCCGATAGAACTTGAGGGAATATTTGTTCTACCTTTAGCTCCTCGTTGGGTTCGACACTCTTACTTATCGAGAAAGGCTACAATTGATCCCCTATACTTGTGGGTTATCAACCCTGTCCAATTCTCCTTGATTGAGGTTCTTCAGATTTTAAATCCTAAATTTTGGTCTTCCGTCATGATTGCAGATGTTTCTTCCGAGGTCGAGAACCTCAAGGCCGAGCTGGAGAAGGCCAAGCGGGAGGCTGTCGTACACAAGACGGTGGCCGACCAGGCGGCGGCCGAACTGAGTTCCTTGAAGGCTGTCGGCGATAAGCACGAAGCTCGGGTGGCCGAGGTGCAGCAAGAGCTCCAAGATGCAAGCACTAAGTGTGAGGCTCTTGAGCAGAAGACCAAGGACCAGGCGGCCGAGCTGTCCACATTATCTTCCGATCTTAAATCGGAGCGTGTGGATAGGCGATTTTATGAGGAAGAACTCCGCCAAGTCAGAATGATCGCGGATGGTAAGCCATACTTACTGCAATGCGCCTTTGATGGTAGTGGGTTTGCTTGTCTTACACGGCTATGGCATTCCTCGGGCGCCTTTACGGTCCTTCCGAGGAGTGTGGCGGACGCGGCCAAGCATTTTGCGGCTCGGGACGGGGATGCAGAACAGACGTTGTTCTGGGCACAATTTCAGAACCCGGAGCCCCGTCCCACCCTTAGCCAGCAAATGAAGCAGCTGATGGAGCTGCATCGGATGGCGGAGCCAGCTTTAAAGGATCTCTGCATTCGGTTGTGGCCTTCAGGGCCACTACCGAGCAGTTATTTCGGCCTGGTACAGAAGCTGTGCGACGCCTCTGCCCGCATTGAGGTCCTGAAGCGATCTGCCTGCACCGAGGGAGCGTGGATGGCCTTTGCAAGGTTTATGATGCATTGGTCGGGGATGAAGCCGCTCGAGATGGCTACAGCGCCCCCGCCGCCAGGGAAAGAGCACCGGCGCCCCGAACTATACTTCGCTGCTGCGCTGCAGGGTGCTCGGTCGGTGGAGGCCCAATGCCCCAAGGATGTAGTTTTAGAGTAGACATATTATTGTATGCCCGATGAATATTGTGTTTGATAATGCGTATGCATGGTTTATCATGCTTTGGTGTTTTGATTATTTTGACTCCTATGTGGCCATTTTAGAACTGAAAGTTGCCAGTCGTCGGCTTTAGCCCCTATGTAATTATTACAAGGGGTGCTCCATCATCCGCAGTCTTATCCTTAGCCGAATTATTGGAACCCGGGGGTGGTGGTGCGAGAGATGGGAACGAGGCAATCGGACTATGCGGCTTTAATACTTTCACTTTGCCGGAGGAGCTTGACTGCGGGGGCTGGCTACTAGCGCCCAGTGTTGTGTGGTATTCGGTTGAACCGAGGTGAAAACCATTACCACGTGGCCTGCGGAAACGCAAACCACTCATATTACACGGAGTAATCTCTATCGATTTTAGTTTGACACTTGTGCTCGGATGGCAGACCGGTTCGCGCTTATTATGACGGTCGATTTTCGGCTTTCTCCACTGAGGTACTTGACCAGGCGAGCTGGAAATACAATCGCAGTGGTTCTCCCTTTACCCTTTTAGCCGAACGAGCGGAACGTAAGAGGGTAAGCATAGGAGCCGGGCAACCCAACCATTGACCTAAGACTCGGAACCGATGCATATAACGCGAAAATCCGGCACGCCGGACATGTACAGAACAATGCCGGGGTGATGCTTGGGACGAGTTTTATAGCTGACCCCCCGGTTTACTAGCCGGTTGCATCGGATATGTACCGAACAGTTTGGTTTCCAGAAGAGGGGAGTTGGAAAACACTTCATCAAGTGCCGTAACCAGACCGTAAAAGATGATCTTTATGTATTGTGAATTTTTACAATCCATACTGCGGGCATGACAGTTACAACTATTTCTTTAAAAAACAAATGTATACAAAGGGGAAGATAGCTCGAGGCTCTTGGTAGGCGGCTTGATGTCCGTGGAGTATCCTTGTGCGCTTTCGATCCTTTGTTCTTGCAGAGTATTGCGCTCCTTCAAAGGCAACTGTGATCGCCGAACTGACCTTTGAGAGAGGTCTAGGTTGAACCGTCGAGACGTGCATGAGCTTGACGCCGTGCTATGTTGAGAGTAGTTCAGTTGAGCCAACCACTCTAGTTTGATAAGGTGTCCCCCCCCCCCCCCCACAGCTGCCCATGGTATTTTGAGCGCGAAATTGTGCTTTCTCGGTACGTACCTGACGGGTAGCGGGGCCGTGCTGTGGGGCGCGAGTACCTATTGATGATCACCCGGAGACTGCTCCGGGGGATCAGTTCGTCCTCGGGCCCGCTTGCTCGCCTGTCGTAGTTTGTCGCCTGGTTGGGGTCGTGGTTCCTCAATACCAGACTGGAATTCGGCCGCCAGAGCCGCAGTGTGTTCTTCCGTCCGGAGTGAGCGTTCTGTGTTGCCATTGATGGTGATGACCCCCTTTGGCCCGGGCATCTTGAGCTTTAGGTATGCGTAGTGGGGAACAACGTTGAAGCGAGCGAACGTTGTACGTCCCAGCAGAGCATGGTAGCCACTGCGGAAGGGCACGACGTCGAAGATTAAGTCTTCGCTACGAAAGTTGTCAGGCGAGCGGAACACCACTTCCAGCGTCGCAGTACCCGAGCAGCGTGCCTCGACGCCGGGGATGACTCCCTTGAAGGTAGTGTTGCTGGGTTTAATTCTCGAAGGGTCGATACCCATTTTTCTTACTGTGTCTGAGTAAATCAGGTTAAGACTGCTTCCTCCATCCATAAGGACTCTGGTGAGGTGGTACCCATCGACGATGGGATCCAGAACGAGGGCGGCCGACCCTCCATGACGGATACTGGTCGGGTGATCCCTACAATTGAAGGTGATCGGACAAGCCGACCACGGGTTGAACTTCGGGGCTATGGGCTCTACGGCGTAGACCTCTCGAAGTGCGCATTTTCTTTCCTTTTTGGGTATATGTGTGACATATATCATGTTCACAGTTTTGACCTCAGGAGGGAATTGCTTCTGTCCGCCATTGTTTGGCCCGCGAGGTTCTTCATCGTCCTCGCTTCGTGGGCTCTTGCTTCGTTCCTCGGCTGCGAGCTTGCCGGCTTGTTTGAACACCCAACAGTTTTTGTTGGTGTGGGTGGCCGGTTTATCTTGTGTGCCGTGGATCTGGCAGGGCCTATCCATGATTTTGTCCAAAGCGGTAGGTCCATCCCTGTTCCCTTTAGAGGGTTTCTTCCACTGTCCGGGTTTTGAGCCGCGGAAACCGGCGTTTACAGCCGTGTCTTCCGAGTCGCCGTTGTTGTGGCAGCGTTTATTTTTATTTCGTCTTGGTTTCCCGTTACCGTACCGCAACTCGGAGGTGTCAGGGTCTTCGGGGTTGTGGCTTCGGCGAGCTAGCCAATTGTCTTCGCCCGCGCAAAAGCGGGTAATAAGGGAGGTGAGGGAAGACATCGTTCTCGGCTTATCCTGGCCGAGATGGCGGGCTAGCCATTTGTCCCGGATGTTGTGTCTGAATGAGGCTATCGCCTCAGCGTCCGGGCAGTCGACTATCTGGTTCTTCTTAGTTAAGAACCGGTTCCAAAATTGCATGGCCGATTCACCAGTCTTTTGGACGACGTTGCTTAGGTCGGAAGAGTTCGGGGGCCGGACGTAAGTGCCTTGGAAGTTAGATCATAAGGCGTCCTCGAGCTCCTCCCAACTCCCAATGGAATCTTCGGGGAGACTGTTTAACCAGTGCCGAGCTGGTCCCTTCAGTTTGAGTGGTAGGTATTTGATAGCGTGGAGATCGTCTCCTCTGGCCATATGGATATGAAGGAGGAAGTCCTCTATCCATACGGTTGGGTCTGTTGTTCCGTCGTATGATTCTGTGTTTACGGGTTTAAACCCTTCGGGGAACTGATGCTGCATAACCTCATCTGTGAAACACAGTGGGTGTGCGGCGCCTCTGACCCGGGCGACGTCACGTCGGAGGTCGGCTGATGGTTGGGCGCGGTATTGTTCCCGGCTTCGGTGGCGGCGGTCGAGCCACGGTTGGTAGCCGTCCCGTCTAGCGGGGGAGCGTCCTCTAGATCCGTAAATGGATCTGGTGTGACCTGCCCTATAATCCAGGTCATGCCGTAGATCGTGTCGATCCTCGGGCTGTGCGGGCCCTTTTCCCCTTCTACGAGGAGACGTGGGCCAGTAATCGGCGTCCCTAGCCATCCTATCCCATCCTCGAGGGGGGCGGTCGGGTTGGTCATACTGGGAGCACCTGGGGGATTCGGGATCAAAGGCCTCGTCGTCAAATTGCGGCAGCAGGCGCCGGCGTGGGTGTTGGGTAACGTTGCATGGGAAACAAAAAATTTCCTTCGCACACGCAAGATCTATCCATGGTGATGAGCATCTACGAGAGGGAGAGTGGATCTACATACCCTTGTAGATCGCTAAGCGGAAGCGTTAAGAAACGCGGTTGATGTAGTCGAACGACTTCGCGATCCAAATCGCAAGCTATCCCGCGATCCCATCATGATCCGTCTCGCAATCCAATCACGATCCGTCCCGCGATCCAATCACGATCCTTCCAATCTAGTGCCGAACGGACGGCACCTCTGCATTGAGCACACGTACAGCTCGATGACGATCTCCGCCTTCTTGATCTAGCAAGAGGGAGCGAAGAGGTAGATGAGTTCTCGGGCAGCGCGACGGTGCGGCGGTGGTGGTGGTGGAACTATTCCGGCAGGGCTTCGCCCAAGCACTGTCGAAACTAGACTAGAGGAGATAACGATCTAGAGGAAGAAGAGGGCAGCACGTGGCTAGGGTTTCTTGTGCTGCTGCCCTCTCTCCCCTCTAGTATATATAGGAGGGAGGGGAGGGGCTGGCCGACCTAGGGATCCTCCTAGGAGTCGGCCGAAGGAGGTGGAGGTGGAGGAGTCCACCTCCAATCCTACTCCTAGTAGGATTCCTTCCCTTCCCCACTTGGACTTTCCTTTCCCCAAAATTCCAGCCACATAGGCCCACTTGGGCTGGCCTCCCAGCCCACCAGGGGCTAGTGCGCCACCCTAAGGCCCATGTGGCCCTCTTGGGGTGTGGTGGGTCCACTTGGTGGACCCCCGGAACCCATTCGTCACTCCCGGTACACTACCAGAAATGCCCGAAACTTTTCCGGAGTTCAAACACCACTTTCCTATATATCAATCTTTACCTCCGGACCATTCTGGAGCTCCTCGTGACGTACGGTATCTCATTCGGGACTCCAAACAACCTTCGGTCACCAATATACATAACTCAACTATACCGAAACATCACCGAACCTTAAGTGTGCAGACCCTGCGGGTTCAAGAACTATGTAGACATGACCGAGACACCTCTACGGTCAATAACCAATAGCGGGACCTGGATGCCCATATTGGTTCCTACATATTCTACGAAGATCTATATCGGTTGAACCTCTATGTCAAGGATTCAATTAATCCCGTACGCTGTTCCCTTTGTTCTTCGGTATGTTACTTGCCCGAGATTCGATCGTCGGTATCTCTATACCTAGTTCAATCTCGTTACCGGCAAGTCTCTTTACTCGTTCCGTAATACAAGATCCCATGGCTAACACTTTAGTCACATTGCTTGCAAGGCTTGTTGTGATGTTGAATTACCGAGTGGGCCCCGAGATACCTCTCCGTCACACGGAGTAACAAATCCCAGACTTGATCCATGCCCACTCAATAGACACCCTCAGAGATACCTATAGAGCATCTTTATAGTCACCCAGTAACGTTGCGACGTTTGATACACACAAGGTACTCCTCCGGTGTCAGTGAGTTGCATGATCTCATGGTCATAGGAACAGATACTTGACATGCAGAAAACTATAGCAATAAACTGACACGATCATATGTTACGTTCATAGTTTGGGTCTTGTCCATCACATCATTCTCCTAATGATATGATCGCGTTATCAAATGACATCTCATGTCTATGGCTAGGAAACCTTCACCATCTTTGATCAACGAGCCAGATTAACTAGAGGCTTACTAGGGACACATTGTTTGTCTATGTACCCACACATGTAACTGAGTTTCCAATCAATACAATTATAGCATGGATAATAAACGGTTATCATGAACAAGGAAATATAATAATAACCATTTTATTATTGCCTCTAGGGCATATTTCCAACAGTCTCCCACTTGCACTAGACTCAATAATCTAGTTCACATCACCATGTGATTTACATTATTATGAATCTAACACCCAATGAATTATGGGGTTCGATCATGCTTTGCATGTGAGAGAGGTCTTTAGTCAACGGTCTACAACATTCAGATCCGTGTGTTCTTTGCAAATCTATATGTCGTACTGCAGATGCTACCACGCTCCACTTGGAGCTATTCCAAATGGCTGCTAGCTCCACGATACGTATCCGGATTGCTACTCAGAGTCATCCAGATTGGTGTTAAGGCTTGCATCGACGTAACCCTTTACGACGAACTCTTTATCACCTCCATAATCGAGAAATATTTCCTTAGTCCTCTAGTTACTAAGGATAACTTTGACCGCTGTCTAGTGATCCACTCCTGGATCACTCTTGTACCCCTTGACAGACTCATGGCAAGGCACACACAGGTGCGGTACACAGCATGGCATACTATATAGAGCCTATGGCTAAGGCATAGGGGACGACCTTCGTCCATTCTCTTTCTTCTACCATGGTCGAGCTTTGAGTCTCACTCAACTCCACACCTTACAAATCAGGCAAGAACTTTTTCTTTGACTGATCCATTTTGAACTCTTTCAAAATCTTGTCAAGGTATGTACTCATTGAAAGTCTTATCATACGTCTTGATCTATCTCTATAGATCCTGATGCCCAATATTTAAGTAGCTTCATTCCAGGTTTTACTTTGAAAAACTCCTTTTCAAACAACCCTTTATGCTTTCTAGAAATTCTACATCATTTCCGATCAACAATATGTCATCCACATATACTTATCAGAAATTCTATAGTGCTCCCACTCACTTTATTGTAAATACAAGTTTCTCATAAACTTTGTATAGACCCGAAAACTTTGATCACCTCATCAAAGCATATATTCCAACTCTGAGATGCTTGCTCCAGTCCATAGAAGGATCACTGGAGTTTGCATACATTTTAGCATCCTTAGGACTGACAAAACCTTCTGGTTGTATCACATACAACCTTTCCTCACGGAAACCGTCTAAGGAAACTCTGTTTTGACATCCATCTGCCAGAATTCACAATCGAAAAATGCAGCAACTGCTAACATAATTCCAACAGACTTTAGCATCACTACGGGTGAGAAAGTCTCATCGTAGTCAACTCCTTGAACTTGTGAAAAACCCTTTGCCACAAGTCGAGCTTTATAGACGGTGACATTACCGTCCGCGTTCGTCTTCCTTTTAAAGATCCATCTGTTCTAAATGGCCTTTCGCCCTTCAGGTAATACTTCCAAAGCCCATACTTTGTTTTCATACATGGATCCCATCTTGGATTTCATGGCCTCTAACCATTTCTCGGAATCCGGGCCCATCATCGCTTCTCGATAGCTCGTAGGTTCATCGTTGTCCAACAACATGACCTCTAAGACAGGGTTGCCGTACCACTCAGGAGCAGTACACGTCCTTGTCGACCTATGAGGTTCGATAGTAACTTGATCCGAAGCTTCATGATCATCATTATTAACTTCCTCTTCAACTAACGTAGGCTCCACAGAAACAACTTTCTGCGCTGCGCTACTCTCTGGTTGAAACAAAGGTTCAACAACCTCATCAAGTTCTATCTTCCTCCCACTCAATTCTTTCGAGAGAAACTCTTTCTCGAGAAAGGACCCGTTTTAGCAACAAACACTTTGTGCTTGGATCTAAGATAGAAGGTTTACCCTACTGTTACGTTAGGGTATTCTATGAAGATGCATTTGTGCGCTTTGGGTTCGAGCTCATTAGGTGAAAACCCTTGTTCACATAAGCGTCGCAGCCCCAAACATTAAGAAATGACAGCTTAGGTTTTTGCCAAACCAAAATTCATACGGTGTCATCTCAACGGACTTAGATGGTGCCCCTTTTAAAGTGAATGTAGTTGTCTCTAATGCATAACCCCAAAACGATAGTGGCAAATCGATAAGAGACATCATAGTTCGCACCATATCCAATAGAGCTCGACGTTCGGACACACCATCATACTATGGTGTTCCGGGTGGCGTGAGTTGTTAAACAACTTCCACATTGTCTTAAGTTGTATACCAATCTCGTAACTCAGATATTTACCTCCACGATCATATCGTAGACATTTTATCTTCTTGTCACGATGATTTCAAACTTCACTCTGATTTTTTTTGAACTTTTCAAACGTTTCAGACTTGTGTTTCATTAAATAAATATCCCCATATCTACTCAAATCATCAGTGAAGGTAGGAAAATAACGATATCCACCGCACGCTACAACACTCATTGGACCGAATACATCAACATGTATCATTTCCAATAAGTTACTTGCCCGCTCCATCATACCGGAAAACGGGGTCTTAGTCATCTTGCCCATGAGGCATGGTCTGCATTTCTCAACCGATTCGAAATCGAATGAGTCCAAAGATCCATCAGCATGGAGTTTCTTCATGCGTTTTACAACAATGTGACATTTAGCGGCAGTGCCACAAGTATGTGGTACTATCATTATTAACTTTGTATCTTTTTTGGCATTAATATTATGAACATGTGTATCACTACGATCAAGATTCAATAAACCATTCTCATTGGGTGCATGACCATTGAAGGTATTATTCATGTAAACAGAATAACCATTATTCTCTAACTTAAATGAATAACCGTATTGCAATAAACATGATCTAATCACGTTCATGCTCAACGCAAACACCAAATAACATTTATTTAGGTTCATCACTAATCCCGAAGGTAGAGAGAGCGTGCGATCGTGATCACATCAACCTTGGAAACACTTCCAACACTCATCGTCACCTCACCCTTAGCTAGCCTCCGTTTATTCTGTAGATTTTATTTCGAGTTACTAACATATAGCAACCGAACCGGCATCCAATACCCAGGTGCTACTAGGAGTACTAGTAATGTACACATCAATAACACGTATATCAAATATACTTCTGTCGACGTTGCCAGCCTTCTTATCTACCAAGTATCTAGGGTTGTTCCGCTTCAGTGACCGTTCTCCTCATAATAGAAGCACTTAGTCTCGGGTTTGGGTTCAACCTTGGGTTTCTTCACTGGAGCAGCAACTGGCTTGCCATCCATGAAGTTTCCCTCCTTGCCCTTGCCCTTCTCGAAACTAGTGGTTTTACTAACCATCAACACTTGATGCTCCTTCTTGATTTCTACCTTCGCGGTGTCAAACATTGCGAATAGCTCGGGGATCATTATTTCCATCCCTGGCATTTTATAGTTCATCATGAAGCTTCTAGTAGCTTAGTGACAGTGACTTGGAGAACTATATCAATCACTATCTTATCTGGAAGATAAACTCCCACTCGATTGAAGCGATTGTAGCACCCAGACAATCTGAGCACATGCTCACCGATTGAGCTATTCTCCTTCATCTTGCAGGCAAAGAATCTTGTTTGGAGGTCTCATACCTCTCAACACGGGCACGAGCCTGAGATCCCAATTTCAGCTCTTAGAACATCTGATATGTTCTGTGACGTTCAAAACGTTTTGGAGCCTCAATTCTAAGCCGTAACGCATGACGCACTGAACTATCAAGTAGTTATCAAAACGTGCCTGTCAGATGTTCTCAACATCTACAGACGATGCTTGAGGGGGTGGCGCACCGAGCGGTGCATAAAGGAATAAGCCTTCTGTGCAGCAATGAGGACAATCCTCAGATCACGGACCCAGTCCGCATTATTGCTACCATCATCTTTTCAACTCTATTTCTCTAGGAACATATAAAAATTCAAGGGAGCTACAGCGCGAGCTAGTAATCTACAACATAATTTGCAAAGACATTTTGACTATGTTCATGATAATGAGTTTAGTTAATCATATTACTTAAAAACTCCCACTCAAATTGACATCCCTCTGATCATTCGAGTGTCACATGATCCAAATTCACCAACCCAAGTCCGATCATCACGTGAGATGAGGTGGTTTAAATGGTGAACATCTTCATGTTGATCATATCTACTATATGACTCATGTTCGATCTTTCGGTCTCTTGTGTTCCGAGGCCATGTCTGTACATGCTAGGCTCGTCAAGTTTAACCCGAGTGTTCCGCATGTGCAACACTGGCTTGCACCCGTTGTATGTGAACGTAGAGTCTATCACACCCGATCATCACGTGGTGTCTCGAAACGACGAACTTTCGCAATGGTGCACACTCGGGGAGAACACAATTTTATCTTGAAATTTAAGTGAGGAATCACCTTATAATGCTACCGTCGTCCTAAGCAAAATAAGATGCATAAAAGGATTAATATCACATGCAAATCATAAGTGACATGATATGGCCATGAACTTGTGCTTTTGATCTCCATCTCCAAAGCACCGGCATGATCTCCATCGTCACCGGCATGACACCATGATCTCCATCATCTTGATCTCCATCAACGTGTCGCCATGAGGTTGTCGCGCCAACTGTTGCTTCTACGACTATTGCTAACTCATAGCGATAAAGTAAAGCAAAACGGCGAAAATAAATTAAAGACAACCCTATGGCTCCTGCCAGTTGCCGTACTCACCGACATGCAAGTCGTGATATTCTATACAATACATGATCATCTCATACATCACATATATCTCATCATGTAATTAGCCATATCACATCACAACATACCCTGCAAAAACAAGTTAGACGTCCTCTAATTGTTGTTGCATGTTTTACGTGGCTGCTACGGGTATCTAGCAAGAACAATTCTTACCTACGCAAAAACCACAACGGTGATACACAAATTACTATTCAACCTTCTCAAGGACCGCCTTTGTCAAATCCGACCCATCTAAAGTGGGAGAAACAGACACCTGCCAGCCATCTTTATGCAACAAAGTTACATGTCAGTTGATGGAACCGGTCTCTCGTAAGCGTACGAGTAATGTTGGTCCGGGCCGCTTCATCCCACAATACCGCTGAATCAAGAAAAGACCAAGGTAGGAAGCAATCTGAATATCAACGCCCACAAACTCCTTTGTGTTCTACTCGTGATCTCATCTACAGATAGACCTAGCTCATGATGCCACTGTTGGGTAACGTTGCATGGGAAACAAAAATTTCCTACGCACACGCAAGATCTATCCATGGTGATGAGCATCTACGAGAGGGAGAGTGGATCTACATACCCTTGTAGATCGCTAAGCGGAAGCGTTAAGAAATGCGGTTGATGTACTCGAATGTCTTCGCGATCCAAATCGCAAGCTATCCTGCGATCCCATCATGATCCGTCTCGCGATCCAATCACGATCCGTCCCGCGATCCAATCACGATCCTTCCAATCTAGTGCCGAACGGACGGCACCTCCGCGTTCAGCACACGTACAGCTCGATGACGATCTCCGCTTTCTTGATCCAGCAAGAGGGAGCGGAGAGGTAGATGAGTTCTCCGGCAGCGCGACGGCGCAGCGGCGGTGGTGGTGGAACTATTCCGGCAGGGCTTCGCCTAAGCACTGCCGAAACTAGACTAGAAGAGAAAATGATCTAGAGGAAGAAGAGGGCAGCACGTGGCTAGGGTTTCTTGTGCTGCTGCCCTCTCTCCCCTCTAGTATATATAGGAGGGAGGGGAGGGGCTGGCCGACATAGGGATTCTCCTAGGAGTCGGCCGAAGGAGGTGGAGGTGGAGGAGTCCACCTCCAATCCTACTCCTAGTAGGATTCCTTCCCTTCCCCACTTGGACTTTCCTTTCCCCAAAATTCCAGCCGCATAGGCACACTTGGGCTGGCTGCCCAGCCCACCAGGGGCTGGTGCGCCACCCTAAGGCCCATGTGGCCCTCTTGGGGTGTGCTGGGTCCACTTGGTGGACCCCCGGAACCCATTCGTCACTCCCGGTACACTGCCGGAAATGCCCGAAACTTTTCCGGAGTTCAAACACCACTTTCCTATATATCAATCTTTACCTCCGGACCATTCTGGAGCTCCTCGTGACGTCCGGGATCTCATCCGGAACTCCGAACAACCTTCGGTCACCAACATACATAACTCAACTATACCGAAACGTCACCGAACCTTAAGTGTGCAGACCCTGCGGGTTCGAGAACTATGTAGACATGACCGAGACACCTCTACGGTCAATAACCAATAGCGGGCCCTGGATGCCCATATTGGTTCCTACATATTCTACGAAGATCTATATCGGTTAAACCTCTATGTCAAGGATTCAGTTAATCCCGTACGCTGTTCCCTTTGTTCTTCCGGTATGTTACTTGCCCGAGATTCGATCGTCGGTATCTCTATACCTAGTTCAATCTCGTTACCGGCAAGTCTCTTTACTCGTTCCGTAATACAAGATCCCAAGGCTAACACTTTAGTCACATTGCGTGCAATTCTTGTTGTGATGTTGTATTACCGAGTGGGCCCCGAGATACCTCTCCGTCACACGGAGTAACAAATCCCAGTCTTGATCCATGCCCACTCAACAGACACCCTCGGAGATACCTGTAGAGCATCTTTATAGTCACCCAGTTACGTTGCGACGTTTGATACACACAAGGTACTCCTCCGGTGTCAGTGAGTTGCATGATCTCATGGTCATAGGAACAGATACTTGACATGCAGAAAACTATAGCAATAAACTGACACGATCATATGCTACGTTCATAGTTTGGGTCTTGTCCATCATATCATTCTCCTAATGATGTGATCCCATTATCAAATGACATCTCATGTCTATGGCTAGGAAACCTTCACCATCTTTGATCAACGAGCCAGTTTAACTAGAGGCTTACTAGGGACACATTGTTTGTCTATGTACCCACACATGTAATTGAGTTTCCAATCAATACAATTATAGCATGGATAATAAACGATTATCATGAACAAGGAAATATAATAATAACCATTTTATTATTGCCTCTAGGGCATATTTCCAACAGTGGGTAACTCTTGTGCTGGTTTGGCCGCTCAATGTCATGCCCTTCTTCGGCTGCTAGGATTTTAGTCCATTTGTTGTTGATTGTGTCCTGCTCAGCTTTGAGCTGCTGCTGCTTTGCCTTTAAGATCCGAGCGGTGGCTATGAGCTGTTGCCTGAATCGTTCTTGGTCCTCAGGATTTTCGGGGACGGTGAAGTCTTCGGCGTCAAGGCTCTCCTCCTCCTCCTCGGGTAGGAGGTAGTTATCGTCGTCGGAACCGCTAAGGTTCTCGGCGTCATGTTGATCCATTAGTCGTCCCGGGTCCTCTGGCTCCTCGGGGGCTTCAGGGTCACCGAGGTCCTCCGGGGTATCGATTTCCCTGATGCCTTTGATGGCTTCCCTTCCCTTATTGGTCTTGGATCGCTTGCGTTGTTTCCGGCGCTTTGTCGCTTCGCCGGATTTTTCGCCATCCCTCCTGGGAGTCTGGTTATCCCCGTTGTTGGGGGTATCCACCATGTAGACATCATAGGTTGAGGTGGTTGTCCACCGCCCGGTGATAACGGGGGCGGGGTCGCCGATCTCTTCATCCATGTGTTCTACTTCCTCGGAGGCGTAGTCTAACATGTCGGTTAAATCTTCGACAGTGGCTACTAAGTGGGCGGCGGGCGGGCCATAAAATTCCCTGTAACCGGCCTCTAGGTCGACCGGGAAGTGGGTCGAGGTACGATCATCCTCGATTGCCATTGATTGGATCCGGTCTAGGGCCTCGTTCAACCAAGATAGGGTGACCAGTTCGGTTTCCTGAGGGCCCTTGGAGTTAAGCCCCAAGGCGTCTTCGGGATTGGCGTGTTTGGCGCAAGCCGAATCTTGACATTCGGGTGCCATCGACGAGCCCGGGCTCAAGGACGGACCTCCGGCGGGGATAGACCCGAGGATAGATCCGGATAGGGGACCCGAGGTCAAAGCTCCGGGATTTTCGTGTCCGTCGGACAAAACCGAGGGCTCCGCGAGGAACAGATCGCCATGGGAGTCAGCGGCGAACTCTAGGTTCCCGAACCTGATCTCTTGACCGTGGGCAAAATTTGCGATCCGGCTGAGTTGGCCGCTCGAGTCAGCATGCAGCGCGATGCTGCCGAACGCAAAGACCTGTCCGGGGACAAAGATGTCCTTGCTACGGGCATGTCCGTTGATGATTAAGCGAGCCATCAATCCATGGGTGATCTCACAGCGGAACTCTCAATGAAAGCACCAATGTCGGTGTCGAAACCGGTGGATCTCGGGTAGG
Organism: Elymus sibiricus; assembly: GCA_039707655.1. Classification (NCBI taxonomy): domain Eukaryota; kingdom Viridiplantae; phylum Streptophyta; class Magnoliopsida; order Poales; family Poaceae; genus Elymus; species Elymus sibiricus. The sequence continues at coordinate 534,525,819 of CM077665.1, read as the reverse complement.
GGGTCCCGAACTGTGAATCTAGGATCGATGGTAACAGGGGACGAAGGAGACGGTGTTTACCCAGGTTCGGGCCCTCGTGAGGAGGTAAAACCCTACGTCCTGCTTGATTGTATTGATGGATGGGATGATTACAGAGTCGATCTACCTCAAGATCAAGAGAGCTAAGCCCTAGCTGTATATGACTTGTCCTCTACGAACTAAGCCCCCTGGTTTATATAGACACCAGACGTACCTAGGGTTACACGTGGTCGGTTTCCATCCGGGCATAGATACGCCCATTCTTTCTTAGAGGGCACACCAAGTCTTCGGCACCTTTCCCCCTAAGCAGGGGGTCATCCCGTAGTCCAGCCTCCCCGAAGAGGCCACAAGGCGGCCCACCGGGCTGGCCCATGTAAGGTAAGCCAACGGCCCGAGGACCCCTTAATCCCGGACTCCCTCAACGATGATGATGAGTTGTTATATCATTATGATAATGATGAGTTATTATATCATTGGGTAGAAGAAATGCGGATTAGATTAAAGTGGATGGATCCAAGTGACCAATTTGAATTAGTAGGACGATATGATGTTGGGACGGCACACAAGTGTCGAATAATCACGGATTAGATTAAAGTGGATGGATCAAGTAACCAAGTTGAATTAGTAGGACGATATGATGTTGGGACGGCACACAAGTGACCAAGTTGAATTAGTAGGACGATATCCGTATTTCTTCCACAACCTCTTCATTGCTACTATATTAAAAAATTGTATAACGGTGTATAAATACAGTGTAAATATAAAGAAATGAAATATGCACGACCAGTAATGGCGCGGGGCAGCAACCTGCGCTGCTGATATTTAGCAGTAGCGCGGGTCCAACCCGACGCTACTTCTAATACAAATAGTAATAGCGCGGGGTCAGACCCGCGCTACTACTAAAAATTAGATGTAGCGCCCTAGCAGTAGCGCGGGTGCCCGCGCTACTGTTAGGGTTTTCCGTAGTAGTGCTGCCTCGACTCCTACAACATATGTGCCTTCCCCCAACTCCTACCTTGACCCTTCACTAGAACTCACTGCATGCGCTAGACCGAGATCGGAGGATGTCGTGAACCCGCAGTTGCTCCAGCTGGCCTACGGGAGCAATACACCCAGCCTCCGCCCCATTGCCGAAACCCCGCCCTTGTACTGCTATAGTGCCACTTGGCCTCCACAAAAACTAGTGCACAAAAAAAAAAAATCTTTCATTCCATTTTTCTTATTTGTAGATATTCATACATTGCAATTTCAAACACCACACTTTTATTGGAATTATGTGGTGTCATGGACATTTTGTAGTAGGATTTCATACATGCATGTTGAAAACAAAATTTGATTTTAAATTTGGATTGTAGATTTTAAAATTATGCATTTGAGTATTGCTGAATTGTATAATGTAGAAATGTTATATGTTTGATCAATTAGAACTCATGTCTAACCAAATCCACAAGTATATGTAAACATAACCGTACAACGACAACAAGGGGAAGATCGCAAGGCAACAAATATAGTATTCTTCCCTAAAATCTAACATGTCGTCCTATATTTTTATTTCAGGATGTCTATACGAGTACTAAAAAACTTGGTGATAACGTCATAAGGCGGGCATTGTTTTTCCAAGTTGCCTACCTCTCCAGGAACCTTAGCGCCATCACTCCCCACCGACGAGGCCATGGGTCCCCTCCTCCTTCGCCTGCCGCTTCAGCAGCGAGAGGTGCTGGAGACGCTTGATTTGCGTTGCGGCACTATAGTTAGGTCTCTTAGGATTAGAATTTCGTTCCCCGACGACGGTGCTATGGTGGTGATGGAGGCGTCGTGAGGATCAAGAATAAGATTTCCCCGACTCCTGGTCCACCTAGTCGAAGGCGATCTCATTGGCGGCGTAGAGGTGTGGGGGGGGGGGGGGGGGGGGGATCGTCTGGTCTATGCTCTTCTAGAGTAGTGAATCTTGTTGTGTCTTTGTGTTATGTAGGTGGTCTTCGCAGGTGTCTTCCGACGGAGTGGATAGCGCCGCTTCGTGTCTTGATCCTTTGGCTCCTTTTTTGGCCAATGACGTTCGACCAGCTTCAGCATCGTCGAGGATTTGTAGGGTTATGTCTCCCCGGATCTGTCGAGCCGGATCAGGGTGGTTGTTCAACTCTCTCTATCGCCTTCTTCTCCAGAACAACGATCTGTTTCCAGATCGTTGTCGTCGGCATCTTCTTGCTACAACCTGTGACTTCTCGGCCACTGCGTCAACAATCTTTCCCTAGCTCCGATGGTGTTTCAGACGTCCAGAGGGAACATCGAGCTTCGCTCACCACGCGCCACCGACAAGTGCAGGAGGAAGATGCCGTCGATTTTCTCAAGTACCGTTGTGTAATTTTTGGTTTCTGTGAGGATGACCTTGTAAGGGTTGGTCGACTTTAATACATGGCCTTTGGCCTTTTTGCAAATAAAATAAAATAAACAAGGATTACAATAAGTTGTGCCATTGCATTGCCCGCCCCCCCCTAAATAAAATAAATAAATTTGTGCAGGTCGTCAAGTCGGCCGGGGAGTCACAGCGACGCGAGGATGGCCGTTTCCTGCAGTTGCAGCCTTCTCGAGTCAACAGTCAATGCATGCCAACGCTGCACGCAGCTCTACAAATAAGCCCGCCTCTTCTGCATGACACACATACGCACTCTCCCAAGTCCCAACCTCTTGCAAATCTCTCCATTGCCGAAGCTTCGCGGGTAGAAGACAAATCTGCCAAAGCGGCCATGGGAACACGGGTAGCGGCCATGGGGACACGGGCCGCGGAGAACCATCCCGACCTGCCGCCCAAGGTGAATCTCTCTCTCTCGCGCGCGCCGTTTTGGTTTTGATTCATTTACTCGGCGATGTTTCGCTAGCCATGGAATAATATATATCTTGTTCAAACTTCGGTTGCTAATTTCATGAGAGGGGGGAGGGAGGGAGAGAGATTCAGAGTTGTCTTCAGGTGCAAAACAAGGAGCTTTAGAGGTGGACATTAGGGGCCTCTTTAATTCTAATGATTTTTAAAAAGGGTCTCGATATTCACCACACGTGTGGCATATTAGACATCCGCCCACACACCGTGTGTGGCGTACGCAGGAGGCAGGCCACACGGGTCATGTGTGGGCGAACATTAGAACTGCCCACATGTGTGGGCGCAGCTACTTCGTGCCACACGCCCAACAAGTACTACTCATCCCCACCCCGCACGTGTGGCACGAAGCAAATCTGCCCACACGTCCTGGCGCAGCTACGTTAGTTACCTGCGGGATGACACTTTAGTTACCTCGGGATGACAACTTTAGTTAGCCGGGATGGCAAATGTAGTTGTAAAAGCGTGGCAACTCTCTCTGTTTTGGTTAACTATAGTTGTCATGTCTAATTTATGGTAGTTGCCGCGTGTAATCAAACCAAGGTTGCCATGTGTGATTAACTACTTACCACATGTGGTCAAACAATAGTTGCCATGTGTGTTTACCTAGTTGCCACGTGTGGTCTAACCATAGTTGTCATGTATGGTTAATCATAGTTGCCATGTGTGTTTACCTGGTTGCCACGTACGCACAACTACAGTTGCCATCTAGGAACGAATCATAGTTGCCATGTGTGTTTACCTAGTTGCCACGTACGCCCAACTACAGTTGCCATCTAGCAACGTAGAAGCGTCGTGTGGACGAAGAGCAGTTCGCCCACACGCGCGTGGACTAGGTGGTGACTGTGTGGGCAGAAACTGGTTCGCCCACACGGCGCAGCTAGCAACCGCACGCTGCGGGTCGTGTGGGCGAACTCTCCAATGCACACACACGATGATGCCTACGTGACACTGAAATTCCAACAGATTCCTTTAGAATTCGTGCAAAACAGAATCAACGTGGATCGACGCGTGTGGGCGAAGTGCAAACATGCCACACGTGTGGGCGTTATCATTTGGGTTTAAAAACAGGAATAGAAAAAATACAAAATATAAAGTGACATGTCATCTTTAGTACAACAGGATTAGTATTGACATTTCATTGTGCATAGGAAAAACGAACGATTCATCACATGTGGTGAGTGGATGAAAAAAATTCTATGTCAACTGATACAAATGAATCCGAAGGAAAAACAGTTCTTTGGATTGTAATCCTACGAATCAAACAACCACCCATCAAAAAAATCATAGGGATTAGAATCCCCCAAAATTCTGTTAGAAATCCTTTGAATCAAAGAGAACAAAGCGGAATGGAAAGGAGACAAAATGTTACTTTTTGTTTTTTAGATGCCAGTTGCATGGAGGATTCTAGAGATTGGTACTCACTTGTGTTTTTTAACCCTTGTCTTCGTTTTAGAAAGAAAACATATGAAGTCTTTATCAAATACCCTGTGGATGATCGCTACAAAATCGGTGTGACATGTGATGCTTTGACTTAATTGAGGAATTTTTTGTTTTCAGTAGACAATAAACTTTGGTGTTCTTTGATAACTAGTAATTTCCTTGCGGTCCAAGACTGAAATAGTTTTTTACAGAGGATAATCGTCCCTCCAATCCTAGACCTACATGTCAATTACTACCATGTACCAAATATCTTTGGAGTATTAGAATATAATTGTTGTTAGGTGAATAGATGCTTGATAGAGAAACAAAAATATATCTTTGTAATGAGTTGGCCTTGATTACGCATCCGATGATACCGACTAATTTAACATCTAGTCAATATGACAAGTCAACTTATGAGAATTTAAAGGAGTCTCTTGTCTTTATTGCGCCCTGCCACGTGCCTCGTTTTCCTTAATCATGACTCTATGATCAAATGTGTAGTTTAGTTAACTAAAAACACTGTTTTGCGCACCTACTGGCAACATTAGCATTGTCAATGAGCCTCTCCCTCGTTTCTGTCCTGACTTGGCCACTAGGCAAACACTAATTTGTGTCTTTTATTTATAAAGGTTAAGTACCATACTAATACTAGGTTATAAATCATAGCCAAAGTTGTGCATTCGTAACTAGCAAAGAAGAACGGAACAACCAAACTAGTTTTTTTTTTTCGAGCAGAAACAATAGAGGGTGATTGCCCACAGAAATTTTATCGATTTTGCTAAACATCAGGTACCTAATTTTTTTCTAGCGTCGGTCACTTTTTTTCTTCGATAAAGGGCGTTTTTATTATCTCAAATGTAGCATTAAGCGGATACAAAGCATAATGAGCAACACCCGGCCTCTGCATAACTAAGATGCACACAGCCAACTACCAACAGTCTGACAAAAGATAATATAAAAAACCAACATATCGGCAATAGTAGAGTCATATAGGACCGACACTTTTTTCTAGCGTAGCACGAAGCCGAAGGCGGGGACGGCGTGAGGAGCGCCAGCGACAAGCACCAGCCACGGCGAGGCCGAGTCGCGTATGAGCGGGAGCCGGTGATAGCCGGCAGGAGCGAGTAAGAAACTTAACCGAGGGGTGCGGGGGTCGCCGGAGCTGTTCATCGGGGCGGGGCTTAGAGGGATGGTCGGTGCGGCGGCCAACACGACGGTGGGGAGAGGTCGAGGGGAGTCCGGGGCGGCGGTAGCCGCCGGCCGTCGGGGGAGGCAGGCGGTTAGGGCTGGGTCGGGCGATGGCTGGGTGAGGAATAAGATGAACAGGGAACGGTTGGCGAAGGAAGAAGGAGATCTGGACGCTCATTCCTGATCCAACGGCTGCGAGTAAAAGTGACCGATGCCAACAAAAATTTCAAGTACCTCATGAATGGCAGTCCCGAATTTTATTACGCACTAGCAAACATGCCCGTGCGTTGCAACAGGAAAAAAAATCACCCCACATACACACACTCGACAACATCAGCAAATTCCTTGAAATATTTCACGATGCCGTACGAGAAACAACATGATAAGTTGTGTTGCGCAAAGACATAAAGGTGGGACGATTTTTTAAGTGTACTGAAGGTGTGTCCAATTTATTAGACAATAGAAATATCTACCTAGGTTCCTGTATCAATACACGCTTTTGCTGCTGTTCCTCCTGAGTGATGCCCAACAAACAGTGCATTAGGCTTAAAGTATCAAAGTACATTTTAGTACTCAATGATAGCATGTGCATAAGAGCACATATTTGACATCTCCACCGAAAACAATTAATCCGTAAGGACATGCATAACAAATATTCAAGGTTGCATATCAACATTGATATTCTTAAAAAAATCTTTATAGGCACAATTTCAAATAATATGGAAATCAGCATTAAGCATTGGTTTACAAAAAAACTCACATCAGTAGTTTAGTTTGCATCATCGTATATGAGTTGGTTATTGTGCACTGGGAGAAGTAAAGAGGATGATTATTTGCTTGTGGTAACCTTTAGCATATACACCCCCTATGGTGCCAATAATAGATTTTGTGAGAGCATCAAACTATCATATCTAGCCAATTTAAATGGGTAGAAAACATATATAATAGGCATTTTCAAAATACACCATATAAAGAAAAGTATTAATTAAGAGTACATCCTAAACAAAATTTTAGAAATAATTAACATGCAGGATAATAGCATATTTGAAATGTACACATTTTTCTGAGCGATTTTCATATACAACATGTCTAATTTCGAGTTAAGGTTTGAAAGATATAAATATTTTGAAAAGCACTTGAATCTGCAAAAAAAAGGTTAAAACAGGGAGTAGCTAGCCGAAATTGAAACACTGTACAACCCATTTGCTAAACAACGCTTGGGCGATGCAACTCTATCCTACGCCAACGGAAATTCAGAGAGAAAAGGCAACAAAAAGGAGAGAAGTGGGTTTCAAACCCAGGTCTCCCGTTGGAATCGTGAGCCTCTAGCCATCCAGGCGCCCGTGTACATGTAATGTGTAAAGGGATAGCTATATATGAACCTAAGGTGACGGCCAGCGATTTCACCGAAAAACGAACCGTTTTTTCCCGGTGGCATTGGATGTAATTTGTGGTAACTTTAGGGGCAATTTTACGACGGACGTTCTCCCTTTATTAGTTTTATATTATTATTATTACTCAAAAGGGCGGATGACAATCTGCGATTACATATACATACGCAACAGCGGCAACAATCTACGATTACATATACCTACGCCACAGCGGCGTGACACAAGAGAGACCCGGATTTTATTACTCAAAAGGGCGGACAACAATCCGCGATTACATATACCTGCGCAACAGCGGCGTGACACCCTCACGAGAGAGAGAGAGGGGGGGGGGGGGGGGGGGGGGGGGGGCAAGCCCACCCGATAGAGGAACAGCAGAAGCTCTGAACAACCAACATTTGTGGAGCCGGAGAGGAACTAATTATTGATCCTCCAACATTTATAATCTTAGAAAGGCCCTCTCATCTGGGTTGAGAATTATCTTTGCCAATTATATGTTGCTTTTTTACTAGCTACTACACGAATTAAAAACATAAGTAATAATGCAAGTGACTAGTCCAAGCTTGTTCTAACTATGAAATGTAGATGTTAGGAAGAGATAGACAACCGCTCGAAACAAGGACCTAGTGCGCGATCAATCCCTGGCCTGCTTCTAGCTAGCTTTGTGTTGTTCCCCATGGCTAACAACAATGGTGAAAACTAGCAGGATAGGAGGACTGTGGAGGAGAGGAAGATCGACGACTGGCTCCCGGTCACGGCATCGAGGAACGGCAAGTGGTGGTACTCGGCCTTCCACAATGTCACAGCCATGGTCGGCGCCGGCGTGCTCACCCTACCCTATGCCATGTCCGAGCTCGGCTGGTACATATATACTGCGGGAAATGGGATCACCTGCAACTGCAATGGCATCCATATTGTGTAATTTGTACATGTCATCAGTTTCACTGATGTTTGATGGTTTTAGGGGTCCTGGCGTCGCGGTGATGACCCTGTCGTGGATCATGACGCTGTACACGCTCTGGCAGATGGTGGAGATGCACGAGATGGTGCCCGGGAAGCGGTTCGACAGGTACCACGAGCTGGGGCAGTACGCGTTCGGCGAGACGCTCGGGCTGTGGATCGTCGTGCCGCAACAGCTCGTCGTCGAGGTCAGCTTGAACATCGTGTACATGATCACCGGCGGTAAGTCGCTCCAGAAGTTCCACGACCTCGTCTGCGACGGCAGGTGCAAGGACATCAAGCTCTCCTACTTCATCATGATCTTTGCGTCCGCCCAGTTCGTCATCTCCCAGCTCCCCAACTTCGACTCCATCGCCACCATCTCCCTCGCCGCCGCCCTCATGTCGATCTGGTACATACCGCGGGAAACTAATTTGTCAAAACCATAATTAATACTCTCTCCGTACGGAATTAGTTGAGCATCAACTAATTCCGGACGAAGGAAGTAGCTAATTAAGCTAGACGTGGCCACTGACATTGAGACGTATGGACAAAACAAACGCCACAGCTACTCGACGATTGCTTGGGGCGCCTCGGTGGACAAGGGGAAGGCGGATAACGTGGACTACAGCTTGCGGGCGACCACTACCCCGGGGATGGTGTTCGGCTTCCTGGGAGGCCTAGGACAAATGGCGTTCTCCTTCTCAGGTCATAACGTCGTGTTGGAGATCCAGGCCTCCATCCCGTCGACGGCGGAGAAGCCATCCAAGAAGGCCATGTTGAAGGGCGTGGTCGTCGCCTACATCATCATCGCGCTCTGCTACTTCCCGGTCGCTTTCATCGGCTACTGGGCCTTCGGCAACAGCGTCGAAGATGACATCCTCATCACCCTCAACAAGCCCAAGTGGCTCATCGCCGCCGCCAACATGATGGTCGTCGTCCATGTCATTGGTAGCTACCAGGTACACGCACGCATCATGCATCCTAGCACTCATTAGCTAGGTTAACCGTCCATGTCATGTGTACATAAGACTTAAACATATGGGGGACGAGCCAGGTTTATGCCATGCCAGTGTTCGATATGATGGAGATGGTGCTGGTGAGGAAGATGCGTTTCTCTCCCGGTTGGAAGCTCCGTTTGGTTTCCCGGAGCCTCTTTGTTGGTAATGCCTTGATACCTCTTTGTCTGAAGCGAACTCAATTCCTTCCAGCTAATTAAACCGTTTCTCACTGAAATATTTCTCCCAAACAAACATGACTGATCGATGAGATGCAATCTGTGCAGCGTTCACAATGTTCATAGGCATCTCCTTCCCCTTCTTCGGTGGGCTGATCGGATTCTTCGGCGGGCTTGCCTTTGCACCGACAACCTATTTCGTAAGCATTCTGTCCGGCTCCATTTCACTTCCATTAGAGCAAATATTAATTCAGAGCTGATCGGAATCAACATCTTGTACTGTTGGGACCAGCTTCCCTGCATCATCTGGCTCATGGTCTACAAGCCCAGAGTATTCAGCCTCTCATGGTGTGCCAACTGGGTAAGATCAACTGAATGATTTTTTTCCTGTGTGCCTAATAGACTTCTCATTTGATCATCCAATTTTTTTTTCTATTTCCGTTCTCTTTAGTTCTGCATCGTTGTTGGAGTACTACTGATGGTGCTTGGGCCCATTGGAGGGCTAAGGCAGATCATCATGGAGGCCAAGACATACCAATTCTACTCGTAGATCACTACTTGATTGTTGCAAAGCCATTGTATAGACAAGTAGTAGATTGATGTAATGCATCAGTGTTGGCGTAGACCTACTAGGTTCCACTTGTACCTTTGCATCAATGTTGGCGTCGACCTACTAGGTTCCACTTGTACCTTCTCCTAGTGTTACCTCTTGGAGCAGTCTAAGTTTGGCAAGTTGGCAACTACGCCTCCAAGGTACTCCCGGTTCAAATTAATTGAAGTTCTAGGTTCGTCTTAAGTCAATTTATTTTAATATGACCGAGTATATAGAGAATGGTTGCTAACTAGGTCTTCCAAGCACACATCCATAAAGGAATAATCCTACCTACCTTTTTTCATGTGCACCTAAAAAGGAAACTAGTCTCCACGTCCAGCCCACGATTGCCTGCACCCCCGCGTTGTGTGAATGTTTTGATCCATCCCCATGCACATGATGATGTCATGCCATTTAATTGAGTTTTTGATTTTTAAAAAAGAAAGTTTCAAACCGCATATCAGACATAAGATCTGCTTTCACCATTGGAGCTCTCGCAACGAGTTTCGATAAAAAAAATGTCTATGCAATTTTTGTCCTCAGGAACCAACTTTAGTGCTATGGAAATCAACTTTAGAACAACATGTGTCAACTTCCTGTTAGGTGTAAAAGTTACACATTGACTGCTAGGCCGGCCGTGACAACAGACGAAATTGCACATTTCACTGATAGGGTAGCTGGGACGGATGCCAGCAGTGAAAACTGCACATCCACGGTCGGGAGGGAAATTGCACATTGACTGCTAGGCAGTTGGCCTGGTCAGGAGACGAATTAGCACGTCTCACAGGTAGGGTAGTTGAGGCAAGGTGTCAGCAGTGAATACTACACATCCACGAGTAGGGAGGGCACGGGAAATTGCACATCGACTGCTAGGTAGTTGGTCGGGACAGCAGACAAAGTTGCATATCTCACTAGTAGGGGTAGTTGGGATGGGGTGCCATCAGTAAAAACTGCACATCCATGTTAGGAAAGTTGCGCATCAACTGTTAGGCAGTTGGTCGGGGCAGCAGACGAAGTTGCACATCTCACTAGTACGGGTAGTTAGGGCGGGGTGCCATCAGTAAAAACTGCACATCCACGGATAGGGAAAAATTGCACATCGACTGCCAGACAGTTGCACCAAACAGGGGCTAAAGTTGCATAGACAAAAACTTTGTCAAAACACTCATATGAGATCTAGTTTCGAAGGACTCATCGTGAGAAACCTAACGATGAAAATGGATCTAGTTTCGAAGGACTCGTCGCGTGAAACCTAACGATGAAAACCAGTCTAGTTTCGAAGGGCTCGTCGCGAGAAACCCAATGATGAAAATGGATCTTAATTTCGACGCTCGGTTCAAAAGCTGTAGCCTTTTGATTTTTTTGAAACCGAATTAAATCCATGACAAGACAACTCTCTCCACTATGTGAACACATTAATTATTGCTGTGGAAAATGACAATGACAAGTGGGACCCTATCCTGCGTGTGTCACGTGAACCGTGGGGTGAAACAATCCCTCGTGGGTGGCACCCTAACTGTTCTGACCGGGTGGCACATGCATCTTGCCTGAATACCTCACGCATGAATCGTGTGGTGGATGATGCGTGTGCTCACGAAGCCCAATTAGTGCAGCTGCACTAGTAAGGATTTGGGATAGAGAAATATGATCGATAATATCTAAGTTGTTGTGAATATCGAATATAGGGGAAAAAGGATACCCAAAGGAGTGAATAGGGATTTTCTCCGGGCACTGGGACTGGGGCGAGCACACAGCGTGTCTCCGCATGCAAATTCTCCGTGCGCAACACCGGTTTAGGAAGCAAGCCGATCGCAACCGGGCGGAGCGCAGCTTTGAGGTGGGAGATTCCGTGCTGCTCAAACTGCAGCTGTACGCGCAGTCTTCCGTCGCCAACAGGCCATGCGCGAAACTTGCCTACAAATTCTTTGGACCATTCAAGATCGTCGAACGCATCGGCACCCTGGCATACAAGCTGGAGCCACCTGACGACAGTCGCACCTCTGAAAGACAGTCGCATCCACAACGTCTTCCACGTCTCGCAGTTGAAGCCGTTCACACCAAATTACAAGCCCGTCTTCGCGGAACTGCCTCGCCCACCAGACTTGTCAGCGAACAACATCAAGCCCGAAGAGATCTTGGAGCGCAGGATGGTCAAGCGTGGCGACGCAGCGATCGTCCAGCTCCGGATTCGTTGGTCGTCATCAACCGCAGGCACGACATGGCAAGACTACGACACCCTTCGCCAACGTTTCCCCTCGGAGCAGGCCGGCTCTGACTGAAGACGACGCGCGTTCTGAAGATGAGGCACTATCTGAAGACGAGGGGCATGTCACACCTGCATCCTCTGGTTGATGCGGTGGACAGGGACATGGGTTGGCCACTGAGCCATGTATGTGTGGGCCCACGGGCAGTGTGTGTGCGCGCCTATATAGGCCAGGGTGGACAGGAGAAGAGCATGCGATGTGTGTGGCTCTCATTCTCACCTGCCCCCTTCTCTCTGTACGCATCTACTTCTTCCTCAAGACAAACTCACCTGCTCTTCATATCTCATCCCCTTCCTTGGGTCGTTACAAAATGTTGCAGTGGTTCGTATGTTTATATGACGTGTTTCCTACGGGACACAAATTTGCTTCAGTCAATCCAATACGTTTCCCTACATGCATCGTATATTAACGTCGTGCAGTTGATGGCGGGTCCAGCTGGCCGCGATGACGCGGGCGGACGCAAGGCAGGATGAAGGAGCAAGGACTTGACAGGTCTACGGTTCGACATGGACTTTATACCAACCAACTAGCAAGGCCAGTTTGAACACCGTGTGACATATTTTAGGTTATACCTTAGGGGCTGTTTGGAAGAATAGTATTTCTTTGTAAAGTTTTTATATTTAAGTCAAATTTGAATTAAATATAGAAACTTTACCAAGCTTCCAAATAGGCCCTTAATCATGTTGTTGTTTCTTTTTTGTGAAATTAATCATGTTGTGTTTAGGGAGACATCTAACCTTCGGGTTGGTATGGGTTAACTAATTATTATTTTCAGGGCACCATGTTGCTATGTTAATTTGCAGAAGAACATTGAATTCTCTTGTTTCCCTTTTCTAGTAGGCCTGAAAGTGCGGAGCATATCAAAGTATACTGAAATAAGTAAAACCAAAGCTTTAAATAGCCCGCTATAGCATCGCTATAACTTTTGGAGGACCCTCCCACTATGCTATGCACTTTTAACACTATTTTTTTTTTTGAACACACTTTTAACGCTAAAATGAAAATGATGGTATTTGCAAAAAAAATTAAATGACGCTAATAGTTCACTATTTTCCACTATAGCGTTAAATTTGGAGTCATTTAGCGCTGCTAAGCTACTGCTAGGGCAAAAATTTCTACGCTTTCCGAAATCACGTCACAACGGTCCAAATTTCTACCTTATTCTGCACCATGGGTGATGAATATATATATGTTTCTTCCTCCTTTTTTTTGTCCGTCCGTGGCTCAGTTTTCGTACGTCAAAAATCACTCGATCGAAATAAGCGAGTTTCGTCCCTCCTCTGGCCTAGGCCGCAACAAAAATTTTCATCTGTTCCCTAACTGGGCCGAGCCGCCGGCCTGCTCCGCATATTTTTCTCTGTGTCGTGTGGGCTGAACTGGGCCATCGTCTACGCAGCCTTTTTTTCTTTTCTTGTCGATTGCTGCTCCCTTTTTTTCTTTTCTTGTCGATTGCGGCGGAGCAGCACAGCAAAAAGAGGCTCGTGCGGGGTTCGAACACGCAACCTCTCCTTCCGGAGAGATGGCAACACCCAACTGAGATAACATGCTATTGTGCTAGAGTACAGCTTCTTTACCGAATAGTCCCACCTCGATTCGTTGCATCAAATCCTACCAATTTATATACGTTTGTAAGTTCTGAAATATCAGCAAGTCACCAAAAGAACCAAGACACAGAGGGAAAAAACGAATTAGCTCCACAAATCGTGGCTCAAAAGGAGAAGGAGAGACATGCATTCTGAAATATCAGCAAGTCACCTAAAGAACCAAGACACAGAGGGAAAAAAGGAGTTAGCTCAACAAATTGTGGCTCAGTAAAGGAGAAGGAGAGACATGCATGCTGGTGTTGGTTCTAATTAAATGGATTGTGGGCTGGCTAATTGGCTATAATTAAATGGGTTGGACGAGGGACATGCAGGCATGACGCTAGGATTATAATGGTAATGGAATGATTTGTGGGCTGGCTATAATTAAATGTGATGGAGATGGAGGAGGAACATGCCACACACGGCCCACATGCTGTGATTGAAAGATTGAGGACGGACCGCATATCAGCAGATTGTTGGCCGGCCCATGTATGCATGCGCAGGAGGGTTAATAGTGCGAGCGAGTTAATCCATTTTCTAAGAGAAAGAAAAGCAAGAGCGTTAACTGGACAGTTCCGGGCATGTCAAATTCATTCCCTATTACTGTCTATCTTATCTTGGTTGGGATTCATGAGATAGCCCCAACAAACTGAAAGGAAGGGAGTAGATTTCAATCTAATGGTTCTATTACACTTTAATTCATGGATGGTGTGAACGTAACCTTTTTTTCTAACACGGTATAGACGTAGACGCTCGTACAAACACACATACACTCACGGATGGTGTGAACATAACTATCATACAAAAATTGTACCAACAATAGGTTTTTAATGCACGATGGATGTGTGTATCTACTAGACCTCCGCATGTGCCTCCCTACTGCCGCCAGATGGTAAAGTTTGGATGTTGTCGTTTCATGTTGATGACGTTTTGATGGACATGCCCGTAACCTCTCCTATTGCAATGCATGAGCATAGTCCCAACGCACGGGAAGTAGCTTTTCTGAGAAATTCAGGACAATCGATGTTTGCTTCGTGAGGTGCATGTTATTATTTTCTCCCATTGCAACGCACGGGTATATTTGCTAGTGTGTGTGTGCGTGGGTGTGGGTGTGTGTGTATATATATATGTATATATACATATATATATATATATATATATATATATATAAAGGGTGGGTCTATTCTAACGACACCCTTAAGAGTCTTATTCTAACACCAATCTCTTATTCCGACAACACCCCGACTAACCAACTGATTAAATCTCATGTGCATCGCACGCACCAATAAAAAAAACCACCCCACCGGCCCACCTCCCCCACTCCTCCCCAGATCCCCTCCCCTCCACCTTCTTCCTCCCACCCCCGATCCACAAACCCACCGCCACACGCATCGCGCCGCGCCCCCTAGGCCGGCCAACTACCACCGCCCCCACCGCCGGTGCTGTGCCCAACCGCCCAACTCCAAACCACCCTCCGCCGCCAGTTCCTCCTACCTCCGTTGCTGCTGCCCTCCATCCCACTACATATCACCTTCTCTGGTGCACCACCCCCTCTTACCCACCTTCTGCCCGCCACCCAGCCACCCCAACCTACGCGCCTGGACGGCATGCCCCACGGCCGGATCAAGGCCACGGTGGCCCGCCGAGGGAACCAGGCCTCGGCGGCCCCTCGCGACGCCCGCCAACCGATGCAGGCCACGCCCCCCCCCCCCCCCCCCCCCCCCCCCCCCCTCCGCCGGATCAAGGCCACGACGGCCCGCCACGGGAACCAGGCCACGGTGGCCCCTCGCGTTGCCCGCCATCGAATGCAGGCCACGGTGGCCCCCCGCCACCAGATCCAGGCTGGGGCGACCCCCCGTGACACCCTGCTGCCGGAATCGGGACCCCACGCTGCCCCTCCGCCTACGGACGGCTACCGCGGGGTGGCTGGTAGCCTCCCATGGCCTCCTCTCCCCGGTGCCTACAACCATTCGGGTGTGGTGGGGATTCGGCAAAGATCTGCCTCGCCACCCCTCGTCCCTCCTGTCAGGCGTCAAGGCCCGGACGTCCAGCACGACGGCACGGCTATCAGCATCGGGATCAGCCGCTGCGTATGTCGCGTGCAGCTTGGTCCATGGGGGTGAGAAGTTCATCCCACGGGATAGTGCAATACTGGGTGGAATCGCAGTACTGGACAACTTTTTTTTGCGACCGATTTTTCCACCGCGTGCTCCCAGGCGATGATGGCACACTGATGGTTCAATTCCTTTTGCTTTTGTTCAGATTTTGTTCTACAATTCACTGTTTCATCCTATGCGATTTTGCTTTTCTTCAGGGATTGAAGAAGTCGAGAGAAGCTTCACTGTACCTCGGCGTGCAGTTCGTCGGCGCCGGGCGCGCGGTCCGGCCACGCGCATGTCGCGGTGCTTCGTGCACACCAAAAATTATGAGAAGGCGTTTTTTGCACGCACAGGGCATTGGAGGTGGTGCTGACACACAGGGATGCTTTGCAGTTTGGCGGTGTACGCTATGCAGTGCGCATGAAATCCAGGGCGTGGCCCACGCAGTTCCACAACACGCATGTAGTCCGGGCATGCGGTCTGGCAGTTTGATAGTGCACCACATCACCGTCGACCTTCATCTTCCCCTTCTCCAACTCACCTCCTCCTCCTGACGTGAGGCACCACCTAGCGGCGCAGGCGGGCGGACGACGGCCAGCAACTCGTAATGAAGTCCATTGCGGTTTGGTGAATTGGCGTGTGCAGTTCGGGATTTCGGCGGCGTGACGCTCAGGCGTGTGGTTTCCCAAATGTAGTTTGCTGGTGTGTGCAGTGCGGTTAGGTTCAGCTGTGTGTGCGTTTAAATATCATTAGCAGCACACTTGCAGCTCGGTGGTTAAGTACTTTTTTGGTTGTTGTACGTGTGTACTTTCCGTGTCCGTCTCTATATTAACAAGGGTATTGTTGAGGGTTTTGCAGTACATTGTAACAAAATGTGTGTGGTTCACTTTGTAAAAGATTAAAAACCTACAGTTCGGTATTCTCAGCCATTGTAGTATATACAAAAAAAGGTAATGTGGTTCACTTCTCGATAGTGTTGCGGTTCACTTACTTCCGGTGTGAAGTGCGGTCCACTTCCTCACATGGAAAAATTTATGTCCGACAAAATTAAATCATGCAGTTCGCTTGCCCGTTAGACGCAGTGTGGTTTTCGTCTGAAGCAGTGCGGTCTTCTGTCTGATGCGGTTCAATCGTCGATTTTAGTGTCGCGAAAAACAGAGCGTCCGCATTTCGATAATTTCAAAACTGCTCTTAAACCGTAAGGAATTAGAGAGTGTTCTACATGAAAAAGTTGCGCCTCGTCGATATCTTTCCAACGCCGTATCATTTGCATCATTCCGACGAGCGGTTTGGAAAAATTCATGAAAATACGCTCGCTATCACTTGTCGGCTGCCGCACCGTTTTCAAAATTCATTTAAAACCGTGAGGAATCTCAACAAATGCCAAACATATGAAAGTTGCGGCTATTCCATAGCTTTCCAATGCCGTATCACACGCCTCGTTCCGATAAACGGTTGAAAAACTGCAGCGAAAACCGTACTGAAAAAATCGCAAAATTTGAGAAATAGAATATCCGTGTTTGAGTAAAATTGAAATTACTTTTAAACCGTAAGGAATTAGAGAAAGTGTTCCATACGTAAAAGTTGCGCCTCGACGATATCTTTCCAACTCCGTAACATTTGCTTCATTCCGATGAGCAGTTTATTAGAAAAAATCACAAAAATACGCTCGGTGCCACTCGTCGGTCGCCCACCGTTTTCGAAATTGCTCTTAAACCGTGAGGAATCTCGGAAAGTGTTCAACATGGCAAAGTTGTGCATACTCCATAGCTATCCAATGGTATATTATACACCTCGTTCCAACAAACGGTTTAGAAATTGGAGCAAAAACAGTACCAAAACAATGCGTGTAGTTTTTTCTGCTGACATTGCAGTGTATTTTGGCTAGTAGTGCAGTTCTTTTAGCTTTCGAAGGAGGTTCAGAAGTGTTGTTAGAATAACTATTCTGCACCCAATGTGAGAATAGACGGTCTGCGCTATTCGTCACCCTGGGTGAGGAATAGTTATTCTTCACCCCTCTCTATTTTCACATCAACGTACCGTAATTTTACGTTCCGTAAATTTTAATCTTATTTCATACGTAAAAAGAGACCGTAAAAAAATATATGGTTACCGTAAAACCCCACCTATCCCGTGCCAACTCAACACATGGGGGGTAAAATTATGGATACTCGAGGCCGTTCCGTAATTTACTGCTCGTGTACGCTACATCGATGTAATCTTACGGCCTGGAGAGCAATGTAATCTTACGGCCTGGAGGCATGGAGCACTAGAGGGCATGCCCTGCATGTAACATAATTTTACGGGAAGAGATTAGTAAATTACCTCTACCTATCATACATGGGCTCTGCTGCATCATAATTGTCTCTCTGTCACCGGTCAATTTTTTAAAGAAGAAACTTTCCATTCAATTCCTAGGCCGGTAAGAAATTTGGACTCCAAAAAGCAAACGAGACGTTCCAATTTTATTTTGACGGTAAAGAAACAAGTTCAATTAAGTTCAGTTGAGAAACACATTTTACTTTTATTTTATTTTGCGAAAAGAGAAACACGTTCTACTAATCAGTTGAGATCCGACCCGTATAAAAATCAGTTGAGATCCGAACATAAGAAATTTGGCAGCTGTAGAAGCAAACATCTTAACATTTCAAATGACACGCGGGATTTGTGCACGAACATACAATCTCTTGAAGTACTCACGGGATTTTTTCTCAAAACATTTTAACATTTTAAAATGTGTATTTAGACAATGGATACATATATACCTATGAGTCAAAGTGAATTTCTCCGTAAACAAGAGTATCTTTAACGAATCAACGTTCATAAAAAGAAAATATCTTCAACGTATGGTCCAGTTAAACTACTATGGATTCAGATCAATAATCAATGTTACTCATGCAGTCGGCTGAAGATACAATAGCAGGTTCTTTTCCCGAAATAATAATTGTTACTCATGTAGAGAACTGTACCTACAGATTTTTTGCTAGCCTAAACTCCAGTCAGTTATTATTGTTTAAAAGACTGTCTCATTGTACCATCGATTCAATAGGCAGTACATTCTATATAGGATCGTGTGGTGCCGTTTGCCCGACTAGTGGTAAACTAATACCCATCTTCTAATGGAACGAAAGAAATAGCTTTATTTTCCTCTGATCCTGACTGAGATGTACCTGAGGTTGTTGTTCATGTCGCAAGCAGGCATCAAAAGCAGAGCAATCAAAGGACACAGCGGCCTACCGTGGCAATTCTTATGCACTTGTCGGACGCGGACGTTTGGTCTATGGGACATCTACACCCTGTATGAAAAAAAATAGTAAGTCAAGAAACAGTCAAAAAATTCTGAAAATATTTTTGAAATAAACTTGACCTTCCATTTTACTTGTGAGAGAAATTTCACAAAAAGAAAAATCTTCTTTGACTTCTTTTCAAAGAAGAATTTTTTTTTGGCTGAAATAGTGTGAATAGTGACCTATATAATAGCAAATAATTTTTGTCTTTTTCGCTATGAAGTCAACGTTGTTTTTTTTGTGTGAAAATTTATATACTAGTGTAAAAATAAGTCAAGTTTATTCTAAAAATAGTTCTTAACTATTTTGATTTTTTGTTTAATTATTAAAAAAATCCCCATATATGGTGTATATACAACCAAGAACCAAAGTGTATTTTCCTGCACTTGTCTAACTACTTGAGTTAGCTTCTGAAAATTGTGTGGAAAAGAAAAACGGTTAAAGAAATGCACAGTGTTCTCAGCTGTCACTTAGAAGTACATGGGACTGAAACATCGTGATAACATCAGTTCCATGGTTCAATTGGTTATATGGTGTAAGCCTGAAGAAACTGTATGACATTTGCATTACTCCGACTAGAATCACGACTATTATCAATATTCATACTCTCCCAGCCTGAACTTAGAAAACAGTAACACAACCAGAACTTCCAAAAACAATGCATATCTAATATAAATCAGAACAATTCAGAAGTCCACGCCTGTACAACCTTAAAACCGTGTATTTTAGATGAGGGAAGTATCATTAGTTGGCCTAGCTTTGAATAGCTGCAATTAGAGATTTTTCCATTAAAATTGATCGTCTTCTGCCAGTAATTGACAAAGCATTGTAAAAACTCATGACTCAATTATGTCAAATCGAGCTATTACTAGTGGTGCCAACTAAGCTAGTGATGTAGTCATTCCTAAAATAGGAGTATGCAACTATGGAAGAACAATAATTGAAATAGTTTTCCAACCTAAAACAAGTCCATATGAACGTCTTTCAAGACTGAACGTTTTAACTTAACATCTCTAGTTGCAGAAACGTTTGAAGTAGATGACAGAACGATATATATGCACTGGAAATAAATTGGATTTGGCTTCTGGTCAAGCGATCAATGCCTACATCATGCTTCCTTGCTCTGAATCTTGATTTCAGAATGGTGACTTTCCTCTTACATTATTAGATTCGATACAATAACAAATTCATCTCTTTATTCTAATCCTCACTTCCATATATATATTTCGAAACTTCACTCTGGCCGACTCCATTACCATACAAATGTAGTTCAACAAAGAATGCAGGAGACTTGAGTCTATCCATCAAGATGAATGCCAGAAAAATAAATTACTACTAATCAGGCCCGCCATCAAGGGTTAAAAACAGTGGTTTATAATGTTTGCCTAAAAGTAACAACTAGACAGGAGTCTTGAATCTACAGTATGTGTTTATAATGTTTGCCTAAAAGTAACAACTAGACAGGAGACTTGAATCTACAGTATGTGTTTATAATGTTTGCCAAAGAAAATTAGTACCCATCAGGCACGACCAATGCATATACTTGACCAGTTGTTACTTAAAACACCAAACCTTGATATTGTTTTTATCCATGTGAAACTTAAATCACAATCTGAGTATTAAGCTTGTAGTTTGGCTATGCCCAAAACAATTAAACTCGGTGTGAAACAAAAACTGAATGCACAAAGCTTGGCTTCAGCGCTGGGGGCGTGACTTACCCACATTCAGCAAACTCAACTTTTTAATAAATCAAACTAAATTCGAGGAAACGCGATGCAATTGTAAATGGACACAGGACACATGGTTATGTGAATCAATGGAGGATGATATTGAAGAGCTCCGGTGGTTGGGGATCATCGTGATGGGAGGAGATGTGCCCCGCATCAAGATGAAAAAAACACGGAGCGCTACATCAACCAACATGAGCAATAAGTATTTAGTGATAAGAGATTTTTAGAAAATATTCAAGACATACCCATTTTCGTTGTACAGCCATAGTCCCAAAAAATTATGAGGTTGAAACATAGGAGATCAGTACACACAACAATCAAACTACATCGTATACTTTTCCTTCTGAAGAAGTGGTATTTGTCACAAATGCTTCCCCATGCCCTATATGGCTTTGGAGACGGAGTTTTTTCTCATGTTTCAATAAGAAAAGGACGAAGGTAATTTGAGATATACCTCACCTAGGTGTGCAGCACACAATCTGTAGGAACGCAAACTTGAAGCTCGTAGCACATCAGCGGCGGCGGTCCAGTCAAATTGGATGGATTGCAGGACTGGAGGACCCCATGAGTTGCTTCCTTCAGCGGCTCCACGAGGCCCGGGCGTGCACAAGCGCCGCGACTAATTCCGCGGGACATGGCGCATCCGTCGTGATGCCTCCTCGCTGTCCGTTGACTGGTCCGCCGAGCCGCCGTACTGCTGCCACGACCACCACCTGTGTCGTCTCACCGAGCCACCGAGGAGCCCATCCGCCGCTCATCGCGCCGGCATGATATTCGCCGTCGAGAGTGGAACTCGAAACCGCTCGCAACCGATTAGAATAGGACGGGACAGATGGGTTAGCTCGTAATACCACGATAAGCACACAGTACGTGAGGTAATGTGGAAAGGTAAAATTACCTCGGCACCTATAAATTTTTACACCGGTGGAATGATGGTTTGGTTGAGTCCACATGTGGCTCGGTCGATCGACCAGGGTGAGGAATAAGTTATTCTTCACCCTGGGTCTTAAATAGACGTTCTATATATATATCACCCTGGGTAAGGAATAATTATTCTTCACCCACTCTATTTTAGCATCAATGCATCGTAATTTTACATTCCGTAAATTTTGTCTTATTTTATACATAAAAAGAGATCGTAAGAAATATATAATCACCATAAAAAATATTTTATGTCATGCAAATTTATAAACATAAAAATAGTGTAAAATGTATAATAAATTCAATTTTTTTTGTCTTGTGACCTATATTTTTGTTTTCTTATGTCAAATTTTACGTAGTGAATCAATATAACTGTAACTATTTGTATTACAAATGTAATTTATTTATAAATTGATCGTAAGATTACCTCGGGTGAAGAATAACTTATTCTGCACCCTGGGTGATGAATAGAGTTTCTCTCTCTCTCTCTCTCTCTCTCTATATATATATATATATATATATATATATATATATTGAATTAGGATGATTGATCAATACCCTTTTTTTTATGCCAAACATGTCTATGTCAAGGATATGTGATATATCATATATGATGCATGATTGTAAGATTATTTTTCCATCTTTTTCATGATTTAAGCAAAAATGCTTAATCGGGCTTAGCTCCGCTATAGCTTTTCATACCTCCCGGGCAAGCCGCTGTTAAGTGGCATAGCCTGCTATTTAAAACTTTAAGTAAAACTAAGCGGTTCAGATTGGTCAGGGAGGCAATTGCAAAGGAATATAATGAACGAACTAAGCAGTTCTGACTGTGAGAGTTTAATAAGAGCAAAGACCGTAAGACGATTTGAAGATTTCTCCATCTAATCGTGGATGATCTCATGGGTAGCTACACCCTCCGCGGGATTGATACTGTTGGAATTCGCCCACAGATCGATCACATCGAACTGACGAACACACGCGCACAAAACTTTTAGCCAAGGGCTCGTGTCATGCCCTCTCTTTTTCTCTTTATTTCTTTTCTTGTTTTTCCACGTTACAATCTCACGGTTCAGCCTTGGCTGTGTATATATACACCAAAGCCACGACTCAATCTTTACCTACTAATAAAGTACGGATTACTTCTGCCCATTCACCATCAGTATTTTTGCAAAAAAGCCAATGACTTTTTATGGAATCAACCTGTAGTCCGTATGGGAATCAACCCGGAAGAGAAAAAAAAAACCACGCTGTTGTCCGTCTCCCACACGAAGGAGCAGGCCGTCTCCAACACAAACACGAGTGGCGAACAAAAAAGTCGATCCGCCGCTGCTTTTCCCCCTCACCCCTGTCTCTTCTGATCTCTCTCACCTCCCGTTGCTTTCCGCCGTCGACCGATTCCGGACAGCGCCGCGCTCGACGCAGGCGTGCTCTCGCCGACGTCATGTGTGCTGGCATTGACGCCCCTGTATCTCCCTATCTTGGGTTTGTGGCGGCCGTAGATCGCATCTTGGCCTCACGGCGGCGGCGGCAGCGACGGCGGCGGCGGCAGCGACGGCGGTGCACCCATCTGAACCGTGTATATTACCAACTGCTTGACGAGAGACCAGACGCGGCTACCTGGGGTCATCCGATAAATTCACCACCACCACGGCCCCACCTCGCAAGCGCCGCCGCCTTCTGTCACCACTGCATCGCCGGCCCCGCTGCCAAAACCGCTCTCGGCCGTCACCGTGAATCCCTCGACACCCGGTCTTCCGTTGCTCATGTGGTAGCCTGGTACCCCATCGCCACCCAGTTGTTCACGCTGCTGTTGCTCATCCCGCTGCTGCTGCCGGCGCCCCCGTGGTCACGCCGCCTTGGTGCTCGCTGCCGCTGCTTTGCATCGAGACTTTGAGAGCCATCCTTGTACGCATCTCCGCACCACCCGGCCAGCCTCTGGCGCACACCTCTGCTTTTACTGCCGCGAATCACTTGCCTACGAGTGTGTTTGAGAAATCTGTCGGCTCAGCCTCGGCCTCTCTCACTTGCTCGGACGAAAGTGGAATATGGAGCACACTGTTTTTTCCGGCGACGAACGCCCCGGCCGCCGAACGGCCTGTATGTTGGCTTTATTGAACTGGATACAGAGATTCAACTCTACTCAACACCACCGGCCGGCGACGAACGCCGGCACCACCAGCACCATACGCTGGCTGGGTTCTACATCTTGCTTCGGCTCCTACCGTCGCTAACAACCAGTACACAGGGAGGGGTTTTATACCCGGTCTCCACGCACGCACACATGACCCGGCCAGCACACGGCCCACTAACTCCACGCACGTAGCACGCACTAACTAACCAACAACTAGCTAGCTACATGCATGCGCGTCAAGCACATCCACTTAACGGCCATGCAGCTCCCACACAACGGTTCCAGCTAACTTTGCACGCACGTACGCACTCACCTGGCGATCCGGTCTTCTTCGTACGTGAGCTACTTGCTCCTCCGCAAGACCTGGACGCCAGCACGCCTCGCCTGCGCCCGCTGCAACTACTCTCCATCGCCATACGATCTCAAGCCTGGCCACAAACCGGCTCGACTCGGACTCGGCCTAAACACATACGCGCACACACGCTGGTGACCACGGGCGCACACACACCCGTCACGGTTTATTCCTAACAAAATCTGTGTCCAGAGGGTTGAGAATATTGATGCGGAGAGGAAGACGATGGCGACAACGAGCGTGTGTACTCAAGCTTGTTGGATTTATCACAGATGCCCCACTAATTTGGCTTGATCTACAATATCAAATTAAAGAAAAAAGTGTTTTCTATGGTCTACTACAGATCCCCACACTGTGCGTTGTAGAGAGCGACCAGAACCAACTAGGGTGGTCTGCAACTCCTTCAATGGCACCCTGCAGCAAGCTTGCTTTCTCTACATCTACCAATAAACTACCGTGCAGCAAGTTCAGTTTGATGTTAAGTCGAGGCGTTACAGATATTTTTGATGGCACCCCATGTTAGCCAATGGATTTTGTTTATGTTTCCAATGGAGATGATTCGGATGAAGTAATGTTTGCTTCTTATGAATAAACTAAAGGATGAGTCTCAGATTACTTGCATGGTATATCTAATTGCAATGTGTTTCAGGGTCAAGCAAAGGTACGATGACTGACTACTGATATTTCCTAGTACATTTGATTTTTTTGTTGTACCAACTTTCAGATTTTTCAAAATCATGTTTATTATATAGTGTGTATAATTTTTTCTAGCTAGCTCTGTACTAAGATTTTGAGAAATCTGCCAATGCAAAAATTAAGATAGCTGTATGGAGTAGTTATGTTATACAGGTTATGTTTGATGTGTTTCAGAAGGGATAGAGATAGATGATTGGAATATAAACCTTCATATGATTTTTTTTCCTGCAAGGTAACCATGGCATCCATATTTTTTAGGTTTGTTTCTAATATATGATCTTCCCATTGAAGGTATTTTCAGCTATCATATCAAAGTGTCATTTTTGTGATTTTCATATGTATGGCAATGAGTTCTGTAAATTGAAAATGGTACTCCCTCCAATCCATATTACTTGTTGTTGGTTTAGTACAAAGTTGGCGACAAGTAATATGGATCGGGGGGAGTACAAATATTTTTGGTTCAATCTGTTCCCGTGCATTTGATAAAACACAAACTGAAAAAAATGCAGGATAGGGCTGTCAATTGGTTTGTCCTGTATATAATTCTAAATCATGTAATTATTTTATTTGCTTCCCATTGGTTTCATGTATTTCCCCTTTTGTTTTTACTATGACAAGTTCACAATGAGTTTCTATAGAAAAGGAAAAATATTTGGTATGTGAGGCCGTTTGAATGCACCTGTTTGTTGCTGTTGTATGTTGGCGCACGGTATAAGCAGTGCATCCCTCTAACGGCTCTCCCAGTGTTGATGTGCTTCAGAGTCTAGCCAGCTCGATGGTGTCGGGCTCCAAAATGTCAACATAGAGGAGCCGGATGAGCAAGGAGTGTGGTGGATTATCCCATCACCATGGAATTGACCATGTCCGAACACGTTGTGATCAGATGGACACACCGCAGTCACCGTTAGCGAGGGCGGGAAGGAGGGCTAAAGACAAGCTACTTTTTTTCTCTTGTTGTGCTATTTTTTATCTCCTGTTGCAACGCACGAGCATGTTCGGTCTTCTTGGAGTCCTGAAGCTGCTCGAGGGCAGCGTCCTTGGTGCACCTCCTCGAGGCTTGTGGTTCTGTTTCTACAGGAAAAAATGGTTCTGTTAGATAAAGTACTTCCCAAGCTAACGGCCCGTGGCTCGGAAGTACTAATATTCTCTGAGGTACTAATTTTCTTTATGTTACTCATAAACCAAGCTTGGCCGCTTCAGAAAGCATCATGACTATGATAAAAATATGATACCTGAGTTACGTAAACTTTGCTTGTGAGGTGGTTTTGTGCCCATGCTCACATTCAATGCGGAGTTTTGTGACCCATCTTATACAGTTATACCATATTTTCCTGTAGATACCTACCATTTGAGTATTTCACTAGTAGAGAACAGGGTACTAGTCCCGGTTTCAGAGGGCCTTTAGTCCCGGTTCTGGATCTGGGACAAAGCAAACGGGACTAATACCCAAAACCTTTAGTCCCGGTTTGCTTACGAACCGGGACCAAAGGGGCTCCACGTGGCCGCTGCGGGGCGCCCAGGCAGGAGGACCTTCAGTCCCGGTTGGTAACACCAACCGGGACCAAAAGGCAGCCACGTGTCAGCAGCTCGCACGCGCTGGGTTTTTTATTTTTTTAGGAAGGGGGGTTTAGGGGTTTGGGAAGGTTAATTTAGGGGTTTCATATTGTGTTAGCTAGCTAATAGAGAGAAGTAACCTCTCTTTCTCCGTGCTTGGTCGACGCTAGCTACTATACATATAGAGAGAACTCGACGCTAGCTAGTAAGCAAATGAAGGAAACTATTAATTACACAAGATCGTCATGAACATATATAGAGAGAAGTGACATCTCTTTCTCCGTGCTTGGTCGAACAACAAGTTTTCGTATATCTATCCGACGCTACTACATATGTACAATATAACATGTCTTACAATCCCTAACACCTAAGATCTAATTTCACATGGTATTCTCCGTGTTCAGGTATGACGTGGTCAAGAAAGAATCCCACCAATTCCTCTTGAATTGCTCGTATGCGATCATGTGGTAGGAGTTCATCCCGCATCTGCCAGATCTAATTTAAAGAAGGGGGTCAATACATATATATGAATGAAACTCAACACAATTGATGGTAATATATAAAATAAAATTGTGAATATTGTTTACGTACGTCAAATTGTTTCTCAGAAAAGCCCCGCTCAGAGGTCGAGTGGCGAATGAACTCGCATACGTAGTATCCATATAAATGATTCCCGGGTGCCTGGTACAAGCACTTTACGAGAATAGAGTTCAATCAAACTGATAAGCAAGCATGATAATGGTATTGATGAAACTAGAATCAATGAGAGATGCGCGGAACTAGCTAGTACTACTTACTTTGGGGTGTGTAAATCGCAGCTCGTTGTTTAGACCGGAAACCATTCGGGTGAACTTTTTCCAAACCCTAGCAGGCAAAGAAAATGATTACTTGATATCAGGAAATGAACGAAAGTTGCCGATATGGTCCCGGTATTGATTGAACTTACTTCTGGAGCATTGCAGTCATGTCTGCATAATACTTGGGATCATACGGAGCGAGTCTAAGACAGTTACTAATGCCCCGTCAAGCTGAATGGATAGCAGAATAAAGTGGAAGCTGCGCACGCATAACTCATCAATTACATTACTTAACCTCGAGTAAGCGAAACCGAATATGCACAAGACAGTAACACTCACTTGAAGTTGTAAGGAAGGAGTATTTCCCTTTTGTTTTGATGTCTAAGGAAAGCTTGTAGCAAGTTGTCCTCAGTATCTTTGGCTCTCTTTTGTACCGACCATCCATTTACGGTATTTGGGCTAATGAACCAAATGTCATAGATTTGTGCTTTTTTGCATTCGACCATCTTCAATCTGCATAATATAGTAAGGATAATTATATATACATGCAATGAACGAGCTGAGCTAGAGACTTAATTATAGAAGTAATACTTACAGACAGTAGCAAGTGATGAGTTGTTTGTCGAGGGCCTCTTGATTGTATAACTGAAATAACTCCACAAATTCAACAGGCAGCAGGTCGACTCCAATGAAGTCGTGCTCTTTTTTAATTCCGACAAACAAACTGTCGGTCCCAGACTCCCTGCAGGTTTCCATGTACCACTCATGCAATTTTTGCATCATCGTTGTTAGATGAGGATGATCAGGTTTGACGAGAGGCTTCCCATGCTCGTATCTAAAGTCCTCTACTGCTACTACCTCAGCCGTTTCAAACTGTACATCATCGCCCACGTAATCACCAAGAGTGGTACCGGGCAGTAGCACCGAATGATTAGCGATATCGCTAGACACCTTTAGCGGGGGGCACGATTGCTTCTCCTATTCGCCGAGCTGGGGAATTGTTTTCCCACTTCTTCGTTTTTTGTCTCTTCTTGCATCACTGGAAGTACTTCCTGACCGCATCGCTTCTTCATATGTCTTTGTAATTATGCGGTCATAGTTGGATAGCCGAGTCGATGGTGGTCGCTTCAGGGCATGCAGAGTGCGCTTCGCTTTCACCGGATTTACCGTTTCCTTCGGAGGTGGATGTTTCCGTGCAAAATGGGCCTTCACTTCGGCTGCACTGATTTCAGCGTTTTCCTCTTCGGTCCTCTCATATGGTAACTTTGGAAGAGGCTTGAGGCTTGGACCAAATTTGAATTTCTTCCCGCCTATTGTACTTCTAGCCGCCAAAGCGGCGGCGATGACTCTCTTCCGCCGTTGCTGACGCGCCGGAGGAGGCGTAGTGCCCTGACGCGCCGGAGGAGGAGGAGGAGGAGGAGGCGGAGTGCCCTGACACGCAGGAGGAGAAGAAGGAGGAGGCAGAGTGCCCTGACGCGCCGGAGGAGGTGAAGGAGGAGGCGGAGTACCCTGACGCGCCGGAGGAGGAGAAGGAGGAGGCGGAGTGCCCTGACGCGCCGAAGGAGGAGGAGGAGGCGGAGTGCCCTGACGCGCCGGAGGAGGCTGAGTCTGCTGAGGCGTCCAGTTTGGAAGCTTGATGTACTCCTTTCTCCATAGACAGGTACTCCTCAAAGCATTTTCCAGAAGAATAATATCCTCTTCACCTGTAGGGTTGTCAAGCTCCAGCCCCTCAAATCCATCCATTATTTCATCCACCGTCACAACAGCATAGCCATGTGGAATCGGACGGCAATGGAAAGTTCCCTCAGCTCGAGGAGGTACAACAGAGCCGACTGCCGCCTTGAAGGTCAGGTTCTGGCATTTCGTCATTAGCTCGCAATGTTCAGCCGCCGTGATACTATCCACGGGGTAGCGAGGAGCCGTGAAATCAGGCTGAACGAGCTCCGTGGAAGCCACGCTGCTTCTCCGCTGAGATGGTGGGGTAGCGTCGAAGGAAGGATCTTCGTGCCGCTCAGATGGTTGGCCGGTAGCTCGCTGGCTCTCAAGTTCCTCTAGTTTTGCTAATCTTGCACTGAGCTTCTGCATTTCGCTTGCTTCATGTTTCCTCTTTTTCTCTCGGCTTCTATAACCACCGCTGTCAGGAAACCCATGCTTCCACGGAACGGAGCCTGATGTGCCTCGTGTTCGTCCAGGGTGTTCAGGATTCCCGAGGGCCTCTGTCAGCTCGTCCTTCTCTCTGTCGGGAATGAACGTCCCTTCCTGCGCTGCCTTGTGATACGTCTCCAACGTATCTATAATTTTTGCTTGTTCCATGCTGTTATATTATCTTTCTTGGATGTTTTACAATCATTTTACTACAATTTTATACTGTTTTTGGGACTAACCTATTAACCTAGAGCCTAGTGCCAGTTTCTGTCTTTTCCCAGTTTCTGTCCAAACGGAATAAAAATCTACGGTGATTTTTTTTGGACCAGAAGAAGCCCAGGGAGCTTTGGAGTTGGGCCAGAAGAGCCACGAGGCCACCACAAGCCTGGGGGGCGCCCCCCCCTAGGACGCGCCCCCCTGGCTTGTCGTCACCTCGTGGCCCCCCTGGACTTGTTTCCGCCGCCAAAAATTCCTATAAATACAGAAACCCCCAGAAACAAACCTAGATCGGGAGTTCCGCCGTCGCAAGCCTCTGTAGCCACGAAAAACCAATCGGGAGCCCGTTTCGGTACCCTGCCGGAGGGGGAAACCATCACCGGAGGCCATCTTCATCATCCCGGCGGTCTCCATGACGAGGAGGGCGTAGTTCACCCTCGGGGCTGAGGGTATGTACCAGTAGCTATGTGTTTGATCTCTCTCTCTCGTGCTCTTGAGATGGCACGATCTTGATGTATCGCGAGCTTTATTAATATAGATGAATCATATGGAGTTTTCCCCTCTCTATCTTCTTGTGATGAATTGAGTTTTCCCTTTGAAGTTTTCTTATCGGATTGAGTCTTTAAGGATTTGAGAACACTTGATGTATGTGTTGCGATGGGATATCCATGGTGACAATGGGATGTTCTATTGATCCACTTGATGTATGTTTTGGTGATCAACTTGCGGGTTCCGTGACCTTGGGAATCTATGCATAGGGGTTGGCACATGTTTTCGTCTTGACTCTCCGGTAGAAACTTTGGGGCACTCTTTGAAGTTCTTTGTGTTTGATTGAACATGATGAATCTGAAATTGTGTGATGCAAATCGTATAATCAAGCCCATGGGTACTCGTGGTGACATTGGAGTATCTAGGTGACATTAGGGTTTTGGTTGATGTGTATCTTAAGGTGTTATTTTAGTACGAACTCTAGGGCTGTTCGTGACACTTATAGGGATAGCTCATAAGATTGATCGGAAAAGATAACTTTGAGATGGTTTCGTACCCTACAATAATTTCTTCGTTTGCTCTCCGCTATTTGTGACTTTGGAGTGAACTCTTTGTCGCACGTGAGGGATTTATATATGATTCAACTATGTTAGTATTGTTGAGAGAACTTGCACTAGTGAAAGTATGAACCCTAGGCCTTGTTTTCAAGCATTGCAATACCGTTTTTGCTCACTTTTGTTACTTGCTACCTTGCCATTTTTATATTTTCAGATTACAAAAACCTATATCTACCATCCATATTACACTTGTATCACCATCTCTTCGCCGAACTAGTGCACCTATACAATTTACCATTGTATTGGGTGTGTTGGGGACACAAGAGACTCTTTGTTATTTGGTTGCAGGGTTGTTTGAGAGAGACCATCTTCATCCTACGCCTCCCACAGATTGATAAACCTTAGGTCATCCACTTGAGGGAAATTTGCTACTGTCCTACAAAACTCTGCGCTTGGAGGCCCAACACGAGTCTACAAGAAGAAGGTTGCGTAGTAGACATCAAGCTATTTTCTGGCGCCGTTGCCGGGGAGATGAGTGCTTGAAGGTATATCTTTAGATCTTGCACTTGAATCTTTCAGTTTCTTGTTTTTCACTAGTTTGGTTTTATAAAAGAAAACTACAAAAAATGGAGTTTAGGTTGCATCAATTGGTTCGTCTTTTTAATGTCTTTCGTGAAAATGATGGTTTGGAAAATTGTGCTCAATTGGTAGAGGAAGAATGTATGAAAATACTTAATGAGAATTCCTTGAATGATGAGCATGATTGCAATATTGCTAGTATGAATTCTCTGAATATCCATGATGCTAATGATATGCAAAGCCACAAGCTTGGGGATGCTATGTTTGATGAAGATGATATTTTTAGTCCCCCAAGTTTTGATGAGCAAATTTGTTATGATAATGACATGGCTACTATCTATGATGATTATGATGATGACATGTATGCTATAAAGAGTGATAGTAACCTTGAAACTTGTCATCATGATTTTTATATTCAAGGTGGTTATGTCAATCAAGTATCTCATGATAGTTATTTTGTTGAGTTTGCTCCCACTATTATGAATGAGAAGAAAATTGCTTATGTGGAGAGTGACAAAATTTCTATGCTTGTAGATCATGAAAAGAATGCTTTATGTGCTGGTTATATTGTGAAATTCCTTCATGATGCTACTGAAAATTATTATGAGGGAGGAACATATGCTTGTAGGAATTGCAATAATATCAAGTTTCCTCTCTATGTGTTCAAAGTTTTGAAGTTATGCTTCTTTTGCCTTCCTATGCTAGTTGATTCTTGCTCCCATAAATTGTTTATTCACAAAATCCCTATGCATAGGAAGTGGGTTAGGCTTAAATGTGCTAGTCATATGCTTCATGATGCTCTCTTTGTGTGTCAATTCTTATCCTTTTTTGTGAGCATCATTGAAATCATCATGCCTAGCTAAAAAGGCATTAAAGAAAAGCGCTTGTTGGGAGACAACCCAATATTTATACCTACTATTTTTGTGTGTCCACATGACTAAGCTACTGTATAATCATGTTTTATAGCTTTTGTTTCAATAAAGTGCCAAGTAAAGCCTTTGGGATAGTGTGGATGATAGTTGACTTGACTCTGTGCAAAAACAGAAACTTTTGCTCTCAGTCGATGAATTTTTTAAATTCACTGGAACATTATTTTGATCTGAATTTTTTACACATGATTTATATAAAACTTTCCTAGATTTTCCTAATTTTTCAGAATTTTTACAGACAGGAAAGTATGGTTACACTACAGATCTTCACAGACTGTTCTGTTTTTGACAGATTCTGTTTTGCATGCATAGTTTACTTGTTTTAGTGTTTCTATAGCTTATATTGAGTGATATAAATTATGGGAATGATAGAATACAGTAGGTATGACGTGGGAACAATTATGAATCGTGGCTTGATAGTACCTAAGTGAATGATTTATCTTTACTACACTAACCCTTCTCACGAAGTTCCGTTAAGTTTTATGTGATTGAAGTTTTCAAGTTTTGGGTGAGACACCGATATGAGGAGAATAAGGAGTGAAAAGAACCTAAGCTTGGGGATGCCCAAGGCACCCCCAAGGTAATATCCAAGGAAGACTGAAGAGCCTAAGCTTGGGGATGCCCCGGAAGGCATCCCCTCTTTCGTCTTCAACATTATCGGTATATCTTACTTGGAGCTATATTTTTATTCGTCACATAATATGAGTTTTGCTTGGAGCGTCATTTTATTTTCTTGTTCTCTGTTAGGTGTTATTTATAATCTTGTTTTTCAATAAAAAGTTCCAAGAATTGCCTTTTAGGATGCTTGAATTGCATGTTTGATGTGTGCTGTGTAAAAAACAGAAACTTTTGCTGTAGTGTTTGAATTTTCATATTTTACTGGAACGTGGAAAGTTTCTGAAATTTTTACAAAGTATTGCCATATAATTTTTTTAGCTTGTACTAAATTTTCATAATTTTTTGAGTTACAGAAGTACACTGGTTTAATAGATTGCTACAGACTGTTCTGTTTGGACAGATTGCTGTCATAGTTTTGTTATCTACTTATCCTATAGTTTCCATAGCCTATATTGGTAGATATAAATTGTGGAAACGATAGTAAACAGTAGATGATGTTTGAAAATTATTGTGCAACTTGTATTGGCAGTACATGAAGTGTTGATTTATTATTATGTGTACTAACCTATCTCACGAGTTCTTTTCGAGTTTTGTGTGGATGATGTTTTTGGGAATAGGTGAAACCATGGTATGAGAGGATTGAACGAGATACAAAAGCTCAAGCTTGGGGATGCCCAAGGCACCCCAAGTAAATATTTCAAGAAGTCTCAAGCATCTAAGCTTGGGGATGCTACGCATCCCACCTCTCTTCATCAACAATTATCGGTTAGCCTATGTTGAGCCTAAATTTTTTCGTTCACATGATGCGTGCTATTCTTGGAGTGCTATTTTTCTTTTGTTTGCTGTTTGAATAAAATACTCAGATCTGAAAATATTTATTTAGAGAGAGAGAGAGAGTCCTCACATAGCTACTTAATTGTTTGACTACTCATTGATCTTCACTTTTATCTTTTGAGAGTAGCTTGTCATTTCCTCTCATGCGTCACTTACGCCTTTTTGAGGGATGGAATCTTTATGCTCATGTGCTTCATTTAAATTTCTTTGAGCTTGTCGAAAAAGCAATGGCAATATATGAAACTAGTCCCAAAGTGATAGATATCCAAGGAGGATATAATAAAAACTTTCATGAAGATCATGGGACAAATTAAACTTGATTCTTTGTAATAGTTTTGAAACATGATGATAGTAATATGTGATTCATGTTAGTGAGTAATTATTCTTTAGTAGGAATATTGGTGTTAAGGTTTGTGATTCCCTATGCAAGTACGAAAGTCAATAGTTATGCAATGAAGTTATATCCTACTTGTGGTGCATTATTAGGTGTTAGTTATGACTCAATGCTCACTTATGTGATTTTTCGTTCCTTGGTTTGGTTGCTTCCCAATCTATTTGCTAGCCTTCATTTGTACTAAGTAGAAATACTACTTGTGCATCCAAAATTCTTAAACCAAGTTTTGCCTTATGAGTCCACCATACCTACCTATATGCGGTATTTCCATGCCGTTCCAAGCAAATTTGTATGTGCCATCTCTAAATTTTCAAAATAAATTTTCTCTTTTGTGTGCCCGTACCGCTCATGAAACGGTGGGGAGTATCCAATATTTTTCCATTCTAGGTGTGTTATTCTCACGATATGTGTTGATTCACTATCATTCACGAGAAAGTGGCTGGTATTCGGGATGCCCAGTTCCATGCTCAAAAATAAAATCAAAATATAATGAAACAAAACTCCCCCAGGATTGTTGTTTGTATGG
This sequence comes from Elymus sibiricus, assembly GCA_039707655.1. Lineage (NCBI taxonomy): Eukaryota > Viridiplantae > Streptophyta > Magnoliopsida > Poales > Poaceae > Elymus > Elymus sibiricus. Next base: position 534,491,519 of record CM077665.1, on the reverse strand, counting down.
ACGGTACCCGTGGATTCGGCTCGCCGTGGAGTGTGATTGATTGGTGGAGGGGGAGTAAAAACTTTACCATTCTGTTTGGGAACCGCCTATAATGTATCTAGCATGGAAAGTATTGTGAGCTACTTTGTCGTTTTCGTTGACAGGAAAAGCATGCCACTCAAAATATTTTTTCTCTCTCAATTTAAACCTTGAGCTCTGGCACCTCTACAAATCCCTACTTCCCTCTGCAAAGGGCCTATCTATTTACTTTATGCAATTTTTATTTTTGCTTTGAGTCTCCATCTTCTCTTATAAGCACCAACTAGGGGGCACTATGATCGTACTTGAGCATTGGGCATAGCTAATATTTGAGTGTGTTTCATGAATGGATCAATGATTGAGCATGATGGGCTAGGGATAACTTTCTTTAGTGTTGATATTTTGAAAGACATGGTTGCTTGTTGACATGCCTGAGTATTGAAGTCATTATGTTAAAACTAGACTATTGCTTTGTATCATTTACAAGTCCAAATGTCCATGCTATACAAAGAAGAAAAGAATATGATGAACATGTTAGGCATCATTCCACATCAAAAATTCTGTTTTTATCATTTACCTACTCGAGGACAAGTAGGAATTAAGCTTGGGGATGCTGATACGTCTCCAACGTATCTATAATTTTTGCTTGTTCCATGCTGTTATATTATCATTCTTGGATGTTTTACAATCATTTTACTACAATTTTATACTATTTTTGGGACTAACCAATTAACCTAGAGCCTAGTGCCAGTTTCTGTCTTTTCCTTGTTTTTGAGTTTTACAGAAAAGGAATATCAAACGGAGTCCAAACGGAATAAAAATCTATGGTGATTTTTTTGGACCAGAAGAAGCCCAGGGAGCTTTGGAGTTGGGCCAGAAGAGCCACGAGGCCACCACAAGCCTGGGGGGCGCCCCCCCCTAGGGCGCGCCCCCCTGGCTTGTCGTCACCTCGTGGCCCCCCTGGACTTGTTTCCGCCGCCAAAAATTCCTATAAATACAGAAACCCCCAGAAACAAACCTAGATCGGGAGTTCCGCCGCCGCAAGCCTCTGTAGCCACGAAAAACCAATCGGGAGCCCATTCCGGCACCCTGCCGGAGGGGGAAACCATCACCGGAGGCCATCTTCATCATCCCTGCGGTCTCCATGACGAGGAGGGAGTAGTTCACCCTCGGGGCTGAGGTTATGTACCAGTAGCTATGTGTTTGATCTCTATCTCTCTCGTGCTCTTGAGATGGCACGATCTTGATGTATCGCGAGCTTTATTAGTATAGATGAATCATATGGAGTTTTCCCCTCTCTATCTTCTTGTGATGAATTGAGTTTTCCCTTTGAAGTTTTCTTATCGGATTGAGTCTTTAAGGATTTGAGAACACTTGATGTATGTCTTGCGATGGGATATCCGTGGTGACAATGGGATGTTCTGTTGATCCACTTGATGTATGTTTTGGTGATCAACTTGCGGGTTCCGTGACCTTGGGAATCTATGCATAGGAGTTGGCACATGTTTTCGTCTTGACTCTCCGGTAGAAACTTTGGGGCACTCTTTGAAGTTCTTTGTGTTGGATTGAACATGATGAATCTGAAATTGTGTGACGCAAATCGTATAATCAAGCCCATGGGTACTCGTGGTGACATTGGAGTATCTAGGTGACATTCGGGTTTTGGTTGATGTGTATCTTAAGGTGTTATTTTAGTACGAACTCTAGGGCTGTTCGTGACACTGATAGGGATTGCTCATAAGATTGATCGGAAAAGATAACTTTGAGGTGTTTTCGTACCCTACAATAATTTCTTCGTTTGTTCTCCGCTATTTGTGACTTTGGAGTGAACTCTTTGTCGCATGTGAGGGATTTATATATGATTCAACTATGTTAGTATTGTTGAGAGAACTTGCACTAGTGAAAGTATGAACCCTAGGCCTTGTTTTCAAGCATTGCAATACCGTTTTTGCTCACTTTTGTTACTTGCTACCTTGCTGTTTTTATATTTTCAGATTACAAAAACCTATATCTACCATCCATATTACACTTGTATCACCATCTCTTCGCCGAACTAGTGCACCTATACAATTTACCATTGTATTGGGTGTGTTGGGGACACAAGAGACTCTTTGTTATTTGGTTGCAGGGTTGTTTGAGAGAGACCATCTTCATCCTACGCCTCCCACGGATTGATAAACCTTAGGTCATCCACTTGAGGGAAATTTGCTACTGTCCTATAAAACTCTGCGCTTGGAGGCCCAACACGAGTCTACAAGAAGAAGGTTGCATAGTAGATATCACCTTGATTGCTGCCTGAAGCTTCCGGAAGGGTATTGCAAGTTGCTCGTCCGTCCAAACACACTCCCCTGTTTCTGGGTCCAAAGTTCCCCCAACCCCGAAGAACCAAGTCCTTGAACGATCTGGCCAGTGCAATGTCGCTGGTTGGATATTCTTAGCAAGCAGGTCTTGCTCAGCTTTGTCCCACAACTGCCGGGCTTTGTAGTAGCCAGCTGACCCCGTGTGATGGTGATACTTCTTCTTTGCAGCATTTTTCTTGTTTGTCAGTGACCATTTCTGACCCTTCTCCGATTTCTTGTAGGCCACAAATTCGGGCCATTGATCTCTTATCTTCTCATATCGACCGATGAATTTCGGAGTCTCCTCTTTCTCGACAAACTTTGTGTTCAACTCTTTCTTCCAGTTCCTGAATAGTTCTGCCATCTTCTTAAGAGCAAACGCCTTGACCTTCCGCTCTATAAATGGGTTATTCGGATCCTCCTCTCGCGGTAGGCTGAAATTTGTCATCAGCTCGGTCCAAAGATCATCTTTCAGTCTATCATGGACATAAGAAACTTCAGGGTCCTTATTATTCTTATTCCATTGCTGGGTGTTGATCAAGACATAGTCCTTAACAACAACTCCACACGGATGTACAAATGCGTCCTTGGTCCGCTTGGGAGCAATCGGTTGGCCATCTTTCGCGACTTCTGTGATCGTGAACCTTTCATCCGGGCGCAACCTTTTCTTCGGGCCTCGTCTCCTTACCTCGTCGGACTTTGCAATAGTTGAGGCTCCCTCCTCCGTTCGGTCACCGGAGCCGTGATCATGATCTCCTTCCTCCGCCATTCGGTCACCGGAGCCGTCATGATCTCCTTCCTCCTCCATTGTTGGATCACCGGAGCCGTCATCCTCTCCTTCCCGACCATCGGTGTCGTTGAGATACGACAAGGGATCACCTCCTCTCGTATTATATCCCCCAACAACTGTTCTTTTTCTAAGTCTCTGTGATCCATACTTTCTGCAAATATTACAACATGGCAATATACAAACATGAGATATGCAAATCAATACAAGGCAATGCAACAATACGATCATATAATATCACTAATACATCATCGAATAGTATCGCTAATACATCATCGAATATTATCATTAATACATCTCGAATATTATTATATAATATCACTAATACAGATATAGTTGACTTCTCGCGGCGCAGGCGGTGGACACCCAAAGAGAAGAAACTATGACAGGATCATAGCTTGGGTGAGATCCCTGAAGAACCTGCCAGGTATTGGAGAACCTGGCGTACAACGCAGCCATGTAGCGTCGGACGTGCTCGTCCTCCTCCCTGACACGGCGACGTACCACCTCCGCGGGGCCGGCTCCCTTTGCACCGACAGTGGTCCACGCGACCGCCAACAAAGAACCTCCGGGTCGACGACGGGACCCTGATTCCTCACCAAGCTGGGCGCCCCAGAAGGCAGCACCTCCCAGTGCCAGCCCGGCGGAGCCCAGTCCCGAACATGGCGCCTCTCAAGCAGGTGGTTGCCACCGAGTCGACGATGAGGATGCTGGCCGGGCATCGTCGACTCAACGGCTACGCTATGCAACTAAACATTTAAACATTTAATTAAACATCTAATTAAACATCATATCGCGTCACCGACGATCGTCGGGGACTCCTCGATATCGTCGGGGACTCTCCCTCACCGACGATCATCGGGGGGGTACTCTCCCTCACCGACGATCGTCGGGGACTCCTCGATATCGCGTCACCGACGACCGACGATAAAACAACTAAACATCTAAACAATAAAAACAACTAAAAACAACTAAACAATAAAAACAACTAAAACAACTAAATTAATTGAATTAACTAAATTAACTAAACAACTAAATTAACTAAATCAAGTAAAACAACTAAAATTAACTAAATTAATTAAACAACTAAATTATCTAAAACAACTAAATCAACTAAAATCGTCGGGCGCGGGCGGCGTTGCAGGCTCGCCGGAGACGCGCATGGGGCCAGCGGCGGTGCTGCGGTGGGCGGAGGCAGGGCCGGTGGCGGTGCTGCGCACGGTGGGCGGGGGCGAGCGGCGGAGGCACGCGCGCGGGGCCGACGGGGACAGAGAGGAGGGGGAAGCCTTACCGGCGAGGAGCGGTGACGGCGACGGAGGGCAGGGGTGGCGTCGAGGGCGTCAGCGAGGGCGTCGATGGCGAGGTGGAGCAGCCTAACGGCGTCGACGGGGCAGAGGGCGGCGAGGGCGTCGACGGCGAGCTCGGGCAGCCTGGCGGCGTCGATGTGCTCGGTGTCGTCGGGGGAACTGCAGATGTCTTTGGCAAATTTTCCCAACTCCCGCTTATATACAGAGACCTTTAGTCTCGGCTGGTGGCTCCAACCGGGACTAATGCCCCCCTATAGTCCCGGTTGGTGCCACCAACCGGGACCAAAGGTCAATTTCCAGCAGCCCAAAGGGCGGGAAGCAGAGACCTTTGGTCCCGGTTGGTGGCACCAACCGGGACTAAAGGGCGGCATTGGTCCCGGTTGGTGGCACCAACCGGGACGAAAGGTTGGCAATGGTCCCGGTTGGAGCCACCAACCGGGACTAAAGGGTTGGTCCTGGCTGTGGTGGGAGTTTAGTCCCACCTCGCCAAGCGAGAGGCGCTCGCACCGGTTTATAAGCCCGCCCCTCTCTGCCTTGTTGAGTTCCTCGCAAAGTGAAAATAGATGCCCTTATACGGGAAATTCGACGTAAATTCAAAGTGCTAGTATGCACGTTGAATTTCAGGTCCAATTTTCCCTATAAGTGCATCTATGTTCACTTTTGCTATTTTTTTATGTTATTTTTTTGCATATTAAAAATTCTTAACAAAAAAATACTTTATGAATATTCTTTTTGCTATTAAAGTTTTTAACAAAAATAACTTTGATAATTTTAGTTGCATAAATTTTATATAATATTAAGTTAAATAACTTTGATCGGACGAAAACACGTCTATTACAAAGGGATTTCAATTTTTTAAACATATTTTAACTCAAGACTTTTTCTGCATTCAATATGCACTATTCAAAGCCACATCATCACTTTTCAACCCTTTTCTGACTTCATTTGCTATTTTTCATCCATTTCATGATTTATTTTGAGCTAAAATGTCCCTGAATTGAAAAGCACTGCAAATGAACTCTGAAATGGTGCAAGTTGGCATGGTATCATCATTTCACCCACATAGCATGTGCTAAAAAGTTGAGAGGGTTAGGGCAAAAACTGGATGCACTTCGTGTACGAACTGGACAATCTCTTTCGAAGTGCGAGGGTTTTGGACGAAAACTCATCTGTTACAAAAGGATTTCAATTTTTTAAACATATTTTAACTCAAGACTTTTTCTGCATTCAATATGCACCATTCAAAGCCACATCATCACTTTTCAAACCTTTTCTGACTTCATTTGCTATTTTTCATGCATTTCATGATTTATTTTGAGCTAAAATGACCCTGAATTGAAAAGCACTGCAAATGAACTCTGAAATGGTTGCAAGTTGGCATGGTATCATCATTTCATCCACATAGCATGTGTTAAAAAGTTGAGAGGGTTACGGCAAAAACTGGATGCACTTAGTGTACAAACTAGACAATCTCTTTCGAAGTGTCACACTACAGGAATCACGCATTTTGCCGTCAGGCTGCTACAGACGGCAAAGACAGTATTATTGACGGCAAAGATTTTGCCGTCAGTCCATGATGGCAAAGCATGTCGGCATACACTAAATCGGCAAGGGGTTATTTTGCCGTCAGCATTTTGTCGGGCAAACGGCAAAGATTTTGCCGTCAGTCAAGAGTGTTTGCCGTCAGCGGGAACAACCAGACGGCAAAAAAAGCTAACTAACAGAACGCCGTGTCTGACGGACGGCGTCAATGGCTTTGCCGTCAGCCCGTAGAAAATCAAGATGGCAAAACCTCCCCGCTTTGCTGTCAGGCTGATACTAACAGACAGCAAAGAAATTTTATAAATAAAAAAAGAAACTGACACGAGACACATCCGTACGGCGAGGCGAGGCGAGACATATGCGGTGCGGCGGACAAGTCCAACCACCAACGTGTCTTGGGCGTCGGCACAGTAACAACAATCTTTGTTGATCAATTCACACAACAAATCAGATCTGATCTTTATAGATCGATTTACACAACAAATCAGATTTGAACATCGATTTACAATTTTTTGTTACAAATTCTTTACAGAGAGAAAAGGGCTCGGGGGCGTTGGCTCGTGGTCGTGGGCGTCGGAGACGAACTAGGCCGCCTTGCTGCGAGACCACACCGAGCGCGGTCCTCCGGCCGCGGGGCAGCGGCCGTCGGCAGCCTCGCGGGTCATGGAGCCGCTCGGCGTCCTGCACCCGATGGGGGCGAGTCACAGCTTCCCTCCCCATCCGGCGCTGCTCCCTACGACGGCCTGTAGGGCGAGCGAGGCGGCGGCCGGTGGCACAAGTGGCGACGGAGGCAGGTGGTGCGGGTGGAGGCGAGCGGAGGCGGACGGACGACGCAGGCGGAGGCGGGCGGACCGGAGCGGAGGCGGGTGGCACGCTGCGGCCGGTGGCGCGAGCAGGGGCGGCGGCCAGTGGCGCGACCGGTGGCGCGAGCAGGGCGGCGGTCGGTGGCGTGACCGGTGGCTGTTGCTGTGCCGGGAGGATGGAGGCCCGAGGCCGGTGGAGCGCGAGAGAAAGAGAGGGGTCCGACGCCGACGGAGGCAGGTAGCGCTCGGCGGCCGGTGGCGCGAGTGGCTGTCGCCCTTTGTCGAACGAGAGTGATAGAGAGTGGTGGGCATAGGAGAGGAGAGACGAAGGGAGGGGAGATGATAAGGGATGGGAGAGGATAAGGAGGTGGTACCAGGGTGAGTACGTGGGTGGGCCAGCGTGTGGGTGGGTGGGCGCACGTGGCGAGAGAGAGAGAGAGGCCGGTGCGGGAAGGGGTGTGTGTGGTGTGGATGCTGCCATGTCATCGATCCGCGAGAGAGATCCGCGTGGTGTGCTTCTTTTTTGCCATCATCAGTTTTTATTACAGACGACAAAATATGTCTTTACCGCCATGAGTTTTTTTACAGACGGCAAAATATGTCTTTGCCGTCATCAATTTTTTTTACAGACGGCAAAAAATGTCTTTGCCGTCATCAGTTTTTTTAGAGACGGCAAAATATCTTTGCCGTCATCAGTTTTTATTACAGACAGCAAAATATGTCTACGCCGTCAGTCATTCTTTGCCGTCAGCAGATGACGGCAAAAATGGTCTTTGCCGTCATCCATGATAGAAAGCTGACGGCAAAGATCTTCACAGACGGCAAATTACCTGCTTCCCGTAGTGTCAGGGTTTTGGACGAAAACTCATCTGTTACAAAAGAATTTCAATTTTTTAAACATATTTGAACTCAAGACTTTTTCTGCATTCAATATGCACCATTCAAATCCACATCATCACTTTTCAAACCTTTTCTGACTTCATTTGCTATTTTCATGCATTTCATGATTTATTTTGAGCTAAAATGACCCTGAATTGAAAAGCACTGCAAATGAACTCTGAAATGGTTGAAAGTTGGCATGGTATCATCATTTCACCCACATAGCATGTGATAAAAAGTTGAGAGGGTTATGGCAAAAACTGGATGCACTTCGTGTACAAAATGAACAATCTCTTTCGAAGTATCAGGGTTTTAGACGAAAACTCATCTGTTACAAAAGGCATTTCAATTTTTTAAACATATTTCAACTCAAGACTTTTTCTGCATTCAATATGCACCATTGAAAGCCACATCATCACTTTTCAAACCTTTTCTGACTTCATTTGCTATTTTTCATGCATTTCATTATATATTTTGAGCTAAGATGACCCTGAATTGAAAAGCACTGCAAATGAACTATGAAATGGTTGAAAGTTGGCATGGTATCATCATTTCACCCACATAGCATGTGCTAAAAAGTTGAGAGGGTGACGGCAAAAACTGGATGCACTTCGTGTACAAAATGAACAATCTCTTTCGAAGTATAAGAGTTTCAGACAAAAATTCATCTGTTACAAAAGGCATTTCATTTCTTGACATGTAACTGCAGTGATATTCTAGATCAAAGCCATCATCAGTATAGTTGTGGAGAGAAAGTCTTCACTTTTTCTTCGCGTGTGTCCCTTGCTTATTGTGATGTAACCATGGATAATCTTCATCGTTTAACAGGGTGCTTGGGTCAGCCTTCACTTTGAAGGGAGGAATTTCATGAAACTTTTCATAATCTTCAGACATGTCTGTCTTGCCCTCCACTCCCACGATGTCTCTTTTCCCTGAAAGAACTATGTGGCGCTTTGGCTCATCGTATGATGTATTCGCTTCCTTATCTTTTCTTTTTCTCGGTTTGGTAGACATGTCCTTCACATAGAAAACCTGCGCCACATCATTGGCTAGGACGAATGGTTCGTCTGTGTACCCAAGATTATTCAGATCCACTGTTGTCATTCCGTACTGTGGGTCTACCTATACCCCTCCTCCTGACAGATTGACCCATTTGCACCGAAACAAAGGGACCTTGAAATCATGTTCATAGTCAAGTTCCCATATGTCCACTATGTAACCATAATATGTGTCCTTTCCCCTCTTGGTTGCTGCATCAAAGCGGACACCGCTGTTTTGGTTGGTGCTCTTTTGATCTTGGGCGATCGTGTAAAATGTATTCCCATTTATCTCGTACCCTTTGTAAGTCAATACAGTCGAAGATGGTCCCCTGGCCAACGAGTACAGCTCATCAGAAACAGTGTTGTCACCCATGAGACGTTTTTGCAACCAACTGCCGAAAGTCATGATGTGTTCATATGTAATCCAGTCGTCACACTGCTCCGGGTGTTTGGAGCGCAGAATATTCTTGTGTTCATCGACATACGGGGTCACCAAGGTAGAATTCTGTAGAACTGTGTAGTGTGCTTGAGACCAAGAATGCCCGTCCCTACATATTATTGAGTCCGCTCCTAGCGTGCCTTTTCCAGTCAGTCTCCCCTCATACCGCGATTGAGGGAGACCAATCTTCTTAAGGTCAGGAATGAAGTCAACACAAAACCCAATGACATCCTCTGTTTGATGGCCCATGGAGATGCTTCCTTCTGGCCTAGCGCGGTTACGAACATATTTCTTTAAGACTCCCATGAACCTCTCAAAGGGGAACATGTTGTGTAGAAATACAGGGCCCAGAATGACAATCTCGTCGACTAGATGAACTAGGACGTGCATCATGATATTGAAGAAGGATGGTGGGAACACCAGCTCGAAACTGACAAGACATTGCACCAAATCACTCCTTAACCTTGGCAGGATTTCTGGATCGATCACCTTCTGAGAGATTGCATTGAGGAATGCACATAGCTTCACAATGGCTAATCGAACGTTTTCCGGTAGAAGCCCCCTCAATGCAACCGGAAGCAGTTGCGTCATAATCACGTGGCAGTCATGAGACTTTAGGTTCTGGAACTTTTTCTCTGCCATATTTATTATTCCCTTTATATTCGACGAGAAGCCAGACGGGACCTTCATACCGAGCAGGCATTCAAAGAAGATTTCCTTCTCTTCTTTGGTAAGAGCGTAGCTGGCAGGACCTTCATACTGCTTTGGATGCATGCCGTCTTTTTCATGCACACATTTCTGTTCCTCCCGTGCCTCCGGTGTATCTTTTGTCTTCCCATACACTCCCAAGAAGCCTAGCAGGTTCACGCAAAGATTCTTCGTCACGTGCATCACGTCGATTGCAGAGCGGACCTCTAGGTATTTCCAATAGGGTAGGTCCCAAAATATAGATTTCTTCTTCCACATGGGTGCGCGTCCCGCATCGTCAGTCGGAACAGATAGTCCGCCAGGACCCTTTCCAAAGATTACTTGTAAATCATTGACCATATCAAGTATGTGATCACCAGTATGGAGGGCGGGCTGCTTCCGGTGATCTGCCTCACCTTTGAAATGCTTTCCTTTCTTTCGACATTGATGGTTGATCGGAAGAAATCGACGATGCCCCAGGTACACATTCTTCCTGCATTTGTCCAAATATATACTGTCGGTGTCATCTAAACAGTGTGTGCATGCGTGGTATCCCTTGTTTGTCTGTCCTGAAAGGTTACTGAGAGTAGTCCAATCGTTGATGGTTACAAACAGCAACGCATGTAGGTCAAATTCCTCCTGTTCGTTCTCATCCCACACACATACACCTCTTCCATTCCATAGCCGTAAAAGTTCATCAACTAATGGCCTTAGGTACACATCAATGTCATTGCCGGGTTGCTTAGGGCCTTGGTTGAGCACTGGCATCATAATGAACTTCCGCTTCATGCACAACCAAGGAGGAAGGTTATACATACATAGAGTCACAGGCCATGTGCTATGCTTGCTGCTCTGCTCCCCAAAAGGACTAACGCCATCTGCACTTAAACCAAACCATACGTTCCTTGGGTCACCTGTAAAGTCGCTCCACTTTCTCTCGATCTTTCTCCACTGCGACCCGTCAGCGAGTGCTCTCAACTTCCCGTCTTTCTTACGATCTTTTATGTGCCATTGCATCAACTCGGCATGCTTTTTGTTTCTGAACAGACATTTCAACCGTGGTATTATAGGAGCATACCACATCACCTTGGCAGGAACCCTCTTCCTGGTGCGTTGGCCCTCAACATCACCAGGGTCATCTCTTCTGATCTTATACCACAATGCACCGCATACCGGGCATGCGTTCAAATCCTCGTACGCACCGCGGTAGAGGATGCAGTCATTAGGGCATGCATGTATCTTCTGCACCTCCAATCCTAGAGGGCATAGAACCTTCTTTGCTTCGTACGTACTGCCGGGCAATTCGTTATCCTTTGGAAGCTTCTTCTTCATTATTTTCAGTAGCGAACTAAATTCCTTGTCAGATACACCATTGTCTGCCTTCCATTGCAGCAATTCCAGTGTGGTACCGAGCTTTCTGTTGTCATCTTCGCAATTTGGGTACAACCCTTTTTTGTGATCCTCTAACATGCGATCAAACTTCAACTTCTCCCTTTCACTTTTGTATTCTCTCTGTGCATCAACAATGACCCGGCGAAGATCATCATCGGGCACATCGTCTGGTTCCTCTTGATCTTCAACTTCCCCCATTGCAGCATCACCGTATTCAGGGGGCGGGTAGTTGTCATCATCCTCTTCTTCTTCGTTGTCTTCCATCATAACCCCTCTTTCTCCGTGCTTGGTCCAAACATTATAGTGTGGCATAAAACCCTTCTCAAGCAGGTGGAAGTGAAGGGTTTTAGAGTTGGAGAAAGCCTTCGTATTCTCTTAGACAGTACATGGACAATGCATAAAACCATTCTGCTTGTTTGCCTCAGCCGTTTCGAGAAAATTATGCAGGCCCTTAATATACTCGGAGGTGCGTCGGTCACCGTACATCCATTGCCGGTTCATCTGCGTGCGTTATATAGTTCTCATTATTGAACAACATATAACTCTCTAGAGCATCTAATTAAAACATACATTGAAACTATGTAAAAAATTTAAATGCAACAACAAATGCGATCATAACCGCAACTAAGGTACCAATTGATCCAACGGCATAATGATACCAAGCCTCAATATGAATGGCATATTTTCTAATCTTTCTAATCTTCAAGCGCATTGCATCCATCTTGATCTTGTGATCGTCGACGACATCGGCAACATGCAACTCCAACTTCATCTTCTCCTCTTCAACTCTTTGTAATTTTTCTTTCAAGTAATTATTTTCTTTTTCAACCAAATTTAACTTCTCGACAAGAATTTCTATGTCGGTTGGAATTTCTGGTTCACATACCTCCTAGATTAAAAAATCTATGTCACGTTGGTCGGCATAATTGTCATAAACACTAAATAAAACAAATAGTTATAAAAGATAATATATACCACATCCGAATCATAGACAGGACGAGGGCCGACGGAGGCGGATACCAAAACCATCGCACTATATAATAACAAACAATAATAAAAGTAATAAAATTACACAAGTATCTATCTAAATCATACAAGTAAGAACTTTTTTCTTTTAGAAAGAAGATAAGAAGAAGAGGCTAACCACGGTGGTGCCGGCGCCGAGATGGGCGCGGGCGATCGACGGCGGTGAGGACGGGGACGGGACAGGACGGACCGCCAAACCTAGACAAATCTTGAGGAAAATGGAGCTTGGACAAGGAGCTTGGAGAGGAGAAAGCTTAAGTGTGGCTCGGGCATTTCATCGAACACCTCGTGTGCATAGGAGGTGAGCTAGAGCACCACAAAGCTCTCCCAACGGCCGGCCAAAAAAACAGAGCAGTGCACTGCTCTGCTCGCGGGCAGGGGGTATATATAGGCCGACCATTGGTCCCGGTTTGTGGCTGGAACCGGGACTAAAGGACACCATTTGGTCCCGGTTCCAGCCACAAACCGGGACCAATGGTTGTGGGCCAGGAGCGAGGCCCATTGGTCCCGGTTTGTGTCTGGAACCGGGACCAAAGGAGTCAGACGAACCGGGACCAATGGCCCATGAGGCCCGGCCGGCGCCCTGGCCTCACGAACCGGGACCGATGCCCCCATGAGTCCCTGTTCGTGAGTGAACCAGGATTAATGGGCTTTTCAGGGCTGGACCAAAGCCCTGTTTTCTACTAGTGTTGCATTATCCGTAGGACACCTTATATGTATTAAAATCGATATCACAATAAAAAAGATGAAAGATGTACAATCCAATTTCTCAATTCAATATAAGCCATTCGTTGAATTTCTGTTAATGATACTTCAGATTTTGGTAAATAGACAGAAGTTGGAAGTGTCAAATAATAAACAATTGATTCCAAATTCTAATTATGTTTTCATGCTCTAGCAAAAAAAAATTGAACAACGGTCTACCAATATGTAAGGAATTTTCCTTTCAAAAAAATCATGTAATGAATTTTTTTTATAATCAAAAGACTTCTTCACAACCAGAAAACCACTAACAACCCTTCTCTCACTTTAAACACACACACACAAGCAGGGGCTCAGCCAGGGGCGCGGCGTGCCGCCGCGCCTTCTGCCTGCTAGTACAGGACTATGACTCACGTTGCATGTCAACATGCAAGGACTTTGACACTTGGCAACTAATTAATCAAGATTATTTATAACAGATACAACGTCCCTCTTTGCGGGTCTTCGTAAGGACTTGGGTCTGCAAACTGCTGGACTGCCAGGCCCAGCTGCTTTCTTTGACGCTCCTGACAAGTACGAGGCAAAGTTTTTTCTCCTGGGCAGCAGCAAAATCATCAGTGTCAACATGAACCAACGCACCATCTTGTATGACACTTTGGCTCCAGCCATGTGCGCATGCAGGTCCTAGCTCGCGACAAGGCAAGAGAAATAGCACATGTGATCAATTGTATGGAAGGGATGCCTTTCAGGAGGTGTCTGTTGGGGAAGAGGTGTCTTCCCAACACACCCCTTCATCTTGTATATAAGTGGGTCTCCCACATTGCAATGGAACTAGTGGATCATTTGGACTCTTCATTTGTTCCTTTTACTTTCGCTCTAGAACACGTTATCAGCACGTGGCTCTCCGCTGAGAGAGGAAAAGGCCATTCAAGAGACGACGGTTACCGACAGGCATGATTTTCAAGCAACGACGACGGGAACGCGATTGCGCGAGGCAAACCAGCGGCCGGAACCACGGCATCCTGGTGCAGTTCTCCGCATGGCGTCGAGCCGACTAGCGCGAAGTGCGGTGCGGCCCTCCAATACGGCAGCGAGGCTGGCCATGAACGACGACGGGAAGGACATGCATCCATCGCATGCATGCATGCATAAGGAAATCAATTGGCATATGCAAATTTGTTGTCTTGTGATTAAGACTAACCATCTAATTTGCGCGTAGGCCAATACTGGCAGTCAGTGGCTTCCCGTGACATGGCCATGTACGACGCAAGGCGGGACGCCCCGAAAGACGGGATCAGTCCACGGCGTCCAGCGGCGAGCGATCTGGCGGCCAAACGGCTCATCAGGGCGACCAGCCACGCGTGCGCCTTAACACGATGCATTCATCCATCCAAGAAATCAATCAGGAAAATTTCTAAATTGGTTGTCTTCTTCTTAATATCAACAATCTAATGATTGTTTGTGTTTCTTCTATGTACGCCGACGAAGTGAGAATCACTTTGTCCAATCAGGAACACGAACTCGAGAGAAAGAGGAACGTGGCTTCTCAGATTGAAGCGACACTCTTTGGCTAAAGAAGTGGCGACTACCTACGGCTGGACTGCGCGGCCGTGTGCAGGCCTCGTCGCATCTCGACCCGGTAGCGTTTAAGCGAGACAACCGCTCTTCGCAGACCAGTGGTGCTCGCAACCGCAGATCCCGATCTCCGGTGTGCGGAGACGCGCAGAGCACCGGCGGCGGTTAGAGGAAAATCCCCGCGAGGGATTTGTAACCGCACGGTGAAGGAGACATCTATCTCTTTGGCGTATGCGGAAATTTCGGATAATTTCCCACGGTTTTTAATTAAGCCCTCAGGTTTATAAGATCACGCGGTTTATTCCTCGGTCTTATGCAAATTACAATTGAGCCATTTGGCAAATTGTACTTTGCAGTTTAGCCTTCAGGCTTGCTGTTTTCAGCAGTATAACCATAAAGTTATTGGTATTTGCGTTTTATGCCTAAGGCTTCAGAGCAAATACATATGATAGATCCTCGGGTCTTGAACGTTTGAGGCCCCAAGTCCTCATATATGTTGCACAAGTATGTTTATACTTCTGCATTTATTTGTATTACATGAGTAATACCGTTGCAAGGCAATATGTTGATTCCATTATTCGCATACAATATGGAATTTGCTTGCAAGTTTGGAAACATGAGGTAGTGAAGTGTATGACACTGCCTGGCTATGTCAAATTTACATTTGTCACAAGGAATCGACAAATGAGATATACTGTTTAAATGCAGATTATCCAATGTTATTGTGAGGTCTATATTATGTCGTTTCGACATAATGACTACCTTCAATTTTGCACACAACTTATGGATTGTGTTTATGGCAACGAATTAAATTTCATTCGCAACTGCGAGGTCTACACCACCATGTGGTGATTACCTTCAATGTGTTTTAATTAACATAAGGTTGTGAGAAGCTCCATAAGAGTGAGGTATGCACTACTCAGTAGTGATTATCTCAATGTGTTCAAAGCAGAGTGAAGGCACAAAACTTATGACATAACCATTATGAGGCCTACACCGTTGGTGCCTACCTTCATGATGTTTTTCCAAATACTTGTCAATTTCATAGCATTTGTCATTGGTTGTGACTACAGTGTCACATACTCCATCAGGAGAGGAATCCAAGGCATTAGTGGCGACTATGCTACATATTGTGCTATGAAGAGAATTATGCAAAAACTTGCATATTTTGGTGATTACCTTCCATGAGTACACAACTTATGAGATGTAATCATAGCAACGAATTAAATTTCGTGCACAGCTAAGAGGTTTATGCCACTTCGTGGTAATTACCTTCATGTGTTTTAAATAACATAAGGTTGTGAAGGCTATGATTGATTGCAACTATCCATAAGAGTGAGGCACTACTAGGTGGTTGATTACCTCTATGTGTTTTATGGAAATTAAAGGTTTATCCTTTATGAGATGGCTATATTTAATTTGAAGATCTACACCACATAGTGGTGATTATCTTCATGTGGAAGGCTTGCCCTATGAGTCACTAAGAATCACCATGATAGTGATTATGCTTAGCCATAGCATTTTCATTGTACTTAATTTATTGAAGGTAAATTAATGCATGAACATTTCATGCAATATATGGTTGACCTTTTTCGAAAGGAAATGCGATGTGATGACATAAGGTGGAAGTAACTATTGAAAATGGGTCATGGACATTAATGATTTTGTCGACCCGTGGCCTTGTCGCCATAGAAATTCCACCTGCAGAGAATGTCATGGCTATTTATAAATAGCTGAAATGTGCAAATTTGCATTTATGTGACATCGCAATGTCTTGGTTCTCAAACCGAGTATTTAATGGATGATGAATATCCATTTGCCCTTTTGGTACCACCTTAAGGAGAGATATGTTGTCATAAGCATCACACGAATGAGTATTCATTTGTATTACGGACTTCAAGTCCATTGATGCTTATAATTCTGTTGTCTATAAATCAGCACTAAGTTGAGGTTATGTGATAAGGAAGTCTCAGATCTTGATCTGATTGTATGTCCTTACTGCACTTTACATTCTCCTATGATGGTAAAAGAAATACCATCTTCATTTCAGGGTAAAAATATGATGAACTTCTTGTGAAGATTCATCTGGTACACCCCAACGGGTGTTATACCATTACCTGAAATTCGTGCTAGTGCTTGTAGTACTAAGCAATTTTGTGGCTAGAGAACCATGAGGAGTTGAATGTAAAGTGATAAAAAGATGACAAGCAGAAATGGAGTCTATATCTCGCAAAAGAATGGGTCATTTAAATAAATGATCACAATAACAACTCCCATGTTTGTCAAAGGGGTGGTTGTACGAAATATCGTACTAATGAATACCAAACTATCAAGTTTTGGGTTGAATCATGTCACCGACTCATTGGAGAAGGTAAATGAGTTAAATGGGATAAGTTTGAAGTTCTACTTCAAATGAACAACCAGTAAATATTCTGACGCAGTAGAAGGAGAATGCACTCCTCTACATTAATGATATGCTTGTGGAATGACATTCCCAAGATATTTTGGAGATCTTATGGTGTCTTCTAGTTATCCCGAGATATCATTAGCCTATAATTGTACTACTACTTGTGGTATAATTTGCAACATCATGTCCATGGGACATGATAGTTATGAGAAATTGAGTGCATGAATTAATTCATACTCAATATTGTTGAGTACACAATAATTTTTCCTCCTTTATCAATCTGATATGAGGACGATTAGAAAAATTATTGATAATTCTGTAGGCCACAACAATGTTGCAATATTCCCGACAATCGAAAGATTTTATGTGCACTGCATGTGCTATAGGGGAATTAGTTTTAAGGCACTCTCACCTTAAAATTTGAATGAGCCACTCATTATTCTTGAACGGATTCAAGAATGATGCGAAATATTCAACCATTGGTTGGGTTATTTTTGGTACTTCATGGTATTCATAGACACATCTAGAAGGTGGTCTTAGGTGTGTATCATCCACACAAAACCATGTGTTTACTGAATTAAGTGCTCAAATTGACGAATTTGGAACAAATGATCATATGCCTGGGATAATTCCATTGGAATGGAAATGACGTTGAATTTGATTCACGAGAAATCCATGGTCATATTCAGTATGTCGTGTACCTACCCAGAATGGTGTGGCTAGATCTCTTGTCAAAAAGAGTCAAATTGCATGGCCATTGCTACGGAATTGTGATTAGCCAACATTTTGTTGGTGGTAACATGCGGTCTCACACACCGCATATTTGGTCTAAATGAGACCAAATGCATATAATACTGCGTCCCCTTGCAGTTTGTACGTGGAAATCAGTGAAGTATTTCCCATCTGCGATCGGTTGCATACCGATATCACCACCCCAGCGTACATCAAGGGCCTTCACATAAATTCGGGATCTATGTGAGGAATAACTGTAGTACGTCGTTAATCCGTCAAATACCTTAACCCTAGTGAGGGAGTTATTTACAGCCCGTGCGCTGATTGCTTTTGCAATAAGGACATTTTCTGGCATTAGGGGGAGAAATGTACCATATAGAATGCCAGAAAATGCATATGAAATGTCGTAGACAATTTTGTCCACGTACTTAAGAATCTGAACTAGAGATTCAGATTATGAGAAATTTGCAACATATTGCAAATAATCTGCCATATACATTTACTGATGACAAAGGTGTCATTGAATTCTCATACCAGAACGAGCGGAGGTACCTAATAACCACTCGTTTCCCCAGATGAGAGCAAGAGGGGGAGAATTCTGGTCACATGGGATTAAGTTCTCATATGTTTCCGCGGAAATAGAGGAAATGGTCTCCTCAATCAGTAAATGTGATTCAACCTCGCGTTGAAAGACACCTGAAGGATGCGCGTCATCCATAGCCCAGCACCGGTGTGCACACATATTTTTGATGTTGGGACATCGAAACACCTTGACTCCGTTGTTGTGGGAAATCACAAGGAGTTAAGAGGTATAATGGTAATTCCACAAATGATATTGATTCATGAGAATCGTATATTGAAAGTCTACATATGTCGACATAAACTTTCTTCTTGAGAATTGCTGAATCCTTTTGGGCCCTGAACCAAAATCCATGGAGAGTGTTGTTGACACTTGTATTGGTTCAAATGAAAGGAAGCAATTAAGAAGAGTAGCACTCTCTCATCAAAAGAGAGGTGTTTACCATAGTAAAACCTACTCCTCATAAGTACCTTCCTTAGGGAAGAGAAGTGATTTTTCGTTCAGAAACGAAAATAGATGAGGTGGTGAGAAAGCGAGGCTTGTAGCGCATGGGTTTCCGCAGAGACCCGACATCGGTTACGATGTCGCATACCTTCTCGGTATGAGTGGAATTATGTTTCGATACGGAATTGGCAGTACAAATCCATGCGTTTGATGTATGTAGTGGCTACATACTCACATGGATCGTTAAGTTTGGATATGTATATTGAAGTCATTGAAAGGGCTTAATATTCTGAATCCAATGATAAATCGCAACATGTGTGTGTGAAGCTTCAGAAGTCATTCTTAGACTCTGAAAGAGGTCAGAGAGTTGTGTGGTACAACCGACCAAGTGAGTAACACCTTGATAAGGCTTACTCTAATACTAATGATTGTTGATGTGTATTCATGAAGATGTCCTTAATTGGATTTACATCATGTTATTGATGTGGATGAGCTTATCATCAATGTCTATACAAGACATATTAGATACACACAATCATTTTGAGACGGGTATTTGGGTGAAACCAAATGATGCTAAGTTTATAGCTTGAGCATATTCCCTCGGGAATAAATGTATGTCAGTCTTCATATATCTAGAAATATTGAAAAAGTTCAATATGGATATATCTTATCAAAGACACATATGGTCATATTATACCTGACATGGGACACAAGCCCATTCAAAACTAGGGGAGATGGTGAAGTGATAGTGGACATGACGTTCCATATCTGAATACCATCGGAGCACTCATATACATTGCAAAATAAGTCAGGCCTGACACTATATTTGTTGGCAATTTATTGAGAGTGCAACCCCAATAAAAGGTATAATGGTTGGTGTAAGGAATATCCTCAGATATGTCCAAGACACAAAAGGTCTTGATTAATTTCGTTGGGAAAATCAAGATGGGACCATATGGTGTGATATCCTGATAGTGGCTGATAATCTGATCCCAACAATGCCATATCAAAGACTGGATTTAGTGGAAGAGTGTTCTGAGAGAAGCCTTCAGAATAGACTCTAAATGAGTCCTTCATGTGATCATTCTGCCATAACTATGTTTGAAGCATGACAAGATATACATGTCTTCCAGAATGACTGGTCACATGTGACAACATGTGGGGATTCATTGGAATCAATTATCATTATCTACCAAGATAATGTCACTTGTATTGCTTATGGGTTATATTTATCCTCGCAAATTACAGAAATGTAAGAGGATAATATGCAAACAAATTATTGTGAGATTCACAATGTCTCTACCAACGTTTATATTCCTGGATCAGGTTCGTGGAATTGGTATGAGACAACATTGATGTTTGCAAAGTTCAGGGGGAGTAAAATCCCAAGTTATAACCCGTTGGTGATCTTCAGATCATTCATATTGTACTCTTTTTCCCTTTATGAGTTTTCCATGATGGTTTCTCATGTAAGGTTTTTAATGAGACAATATAAATACAAGTGTGGATGTATGCCATATTGGTTTCTCCTTATATTTTTCCCACTGGGTTTTAAAGGAGTTTTCGATGGCATGTTATTATAAGGTTTCTCCTCAATTTTTCCCACAGGGTTTTTGGAGGAGTTTTCAGGTTGCAATATACAGATGAGGAATTGATCAAGGGGGAGTGTTGAGAAATAGTACATGTGATCAATTGTATGGAAGGGATGCCTTCCAGGAGGTGTCTGTTGGGGAAGAGGTGTCTCCCCAACACACCCCTTCATCTTGTATATAAGTGGATCTCCCACATTACAATGAAACTAGTGGATCATTTGGACTCTTCATTTGTTCATTTTACTTTTGCTCTAGAACAGTAAGGACTTGGGTCTGCAAACTGCTGGACTGCCAGGCCCAGCTGCCTTCTTTGACGCTCCTGACAAGTACGAGGCAAAGTTTTTTCTCCTGGGCAGCAGCAAAATCATCAGTGTCAACATGAACCAACGCACCATCTTGTATGACACTTTGGCTCCAGCCATGTGCGCATGCAGGTCCTAGCTCGCGACAAGGCAAGAGCAGCTCTGAGCCGCCTGCGTGGGGTGCCGCAGTGTAGGTAGACCCCGATCTACCTGCTGGACTTGTGTACAGTCTTAGTTAGGTTGTAGTTAGGATTCCGGCTCTCGGCGGTTTGTCCTTCGGTCATGGCGGTGGTGGCGGCGGAGAATAAAGTTTCCCTCAGATCCATCTCCGACTCCAGTGAGCCTCTCTCCCTGGTGTTGGTGCTGCTTGTGGGAGGACGCTTTCCCGATGTTTGAGTTTGATTGGCTTTCGTGGGTCTTTTGTTGTTCGGGTCGCCGTTTCTAGTTCGATGGCGATGCCGATCTGGTCCAGGTTCGTTTCCGTCTTCGGCCTGGCAGTTTTGTTTTCTCTCAGGAGGTTGGATGTGTACCCTTGGGGATTTTGTATTTGGGCCGTTATTCTTTTCGGCGGTGTCTATCTGCTGTTCTTGCGTCATGGTGGTGACGCAGGAAGCAGGATGTGCTGTTCCGACAAGTGTTCGACGGAGGTGCCGATGAATCAACTCTTGTGGCTCCAACTCGTCTTGTGCCTCCTTTGGACTCTTGGTGCTGGATTCTGTTCGCCGTCACACTGGGTGCTGAAGTGCGGCGAGAGGTGGAAGATGAACAGTAGACCCTTGGGACCTGCTTGTAAATTTTCCTTTTTACAAGGTTCTTCTGTTGGTGTCGGCAGCGTCCCTAGTACTGTGTTGTACAATGTTGGAGTACAGCATTGTGCCTCTAAAAAATGGTAAACTTTACCTTCTAGTGAAAGAATGTGATCAAAGAATGCGAAATCCATCTCGCGGAAGTTATCTTTATGAGTGTGGATTTCCTGGCCCGGGAGATAGCTGCCCACAGTATCGATCGTTCGTCCTCGTATTGAGAAGTGTGCCAATAGGTCGCCTATGTACGAGCGTACTTTACTAGTAGTTGTGTTTGGTTAATAACGCGGTGTCCGGATTATAGTGAGCAACTAGCCCGATGAATTGGCTGCATGGCTATTCCTCATATACGTGCAATGGCTTGTCGTGCACCAGCATCGTCCAAGCAGAGATGAGTAGATGCTTTAATCATCGCAAAAAAAGAGTAGATGCTTTAATGCATTGATTGAGGTATCTTCCAATGCATAGGTGCTTAGATAAGGTACTAAGTGCAGGAAAGAGTTTAGTAACTAAACTCCCCAATGCATAGGTGCTTAGCTTTTTGTTGCTAAGCTTCCTTCATTTAATTAGTTGTAGGCTGTAAATTGTGTTTCCACCTAGGTACACGCGCTTAGCATCGTTTCTTTCTGGGGTCACCAAACTACTCTCTCTGATCCTAATTAACTTGTCACCTCAGATTTTATGCCTACTTGGCAGCCTTAGCACATGTACAAGCTGGAGCACTCGGAAGGGCCTGAGTTGAGTTATCTGGAGTTGAGTTGTCTTTTTTTTTTAAAAAAAAGGAGGATTACCCCCGGCCTCAAGGAGTTGAGTTATCTAGAGTATTGGCTTATTCTCTGTATTCACATATGCGCGGGTGTAAAATGTGGACATAAAAATTCATACTATCTGTTAGTACACATATATTCACTATTGATATTGGTGACTGTGAGACAGGTGGAATCATATGTTGTATCATGACATGACATGAGAATCTAAACCATCCATACACACGGGGATGGCTAGTATGAACTGCACACGCTGACAAGAGGTCTATCCATTTAGTTGTCTGTGTAACTTTATTACTCCCACCCTTCCGGTTTAAAGGCTCAACCCAAAAATCTCACCAAGGCGGATGGTGAGTGATGGAACAATTTTTGTAGGTTGCAAAACTGTCCAATTAGCACACTCGTTTTCCTCAAAAAAGATGCTTTAATCTGCATTAATTACGGCGCATGCATGCGTGGCCACTACATACACTGGTCAGTTTTCTTTTAATGCGCCTCAAAATCTAAAAGGGTGATGAAGTGGAATGAAAACGGAACTAACAAAATGGAAAAACAAAAAAAAGTTGAGATAGGCCCAATAAACTGGAAAGTAGGGAGACGGGAGCCTGGGTTTCTCTCCGTCCTTCCCGGAGCGCTACAGTATAAAGCGAAAAAGAGGTGACGCGAGAGAGGGTTTCTTCGCCGGCGAAACCGCTGTTCCCCTTTGCCTCTGGTGGCCATTCCGGCGCCGGGAGGTCGAGGGGAGCTCGGCTTCCAGGGCAGAGGGTAGATGTAGGCTTAGGGTCTAGGGTAGGGTTTCCAGGGGGACGGTTGCGGGTGGAATAAGGATTCCTCTGAACCTTTTTCTTGCTGCAGGTGCCTACTCTGATGGCGGTGGTGGGTCAGGGAGGAAGGAGTGCTGTAGGTCCTCCTTGGTGCTCCTCTACGGGACTCCCGAGTCGTCCGGAGCTTCGGCTTCTAGCCGTGGTGACGGCTGTTCGATTTTGAGGCGGGCTTGATACTGCGGGTTTGATGGAGAGCAGGTGTGGGGGCCTACTCTCGTCTGCTATTGTTGGCCGGCAATGGCGGCAGGCTCGAGGCCACAAGAGCACGAGCAGCGCCTGGGCGGTGCCAGACAATTGTCAACTACGTTGCACGGATACTTGGATACGTATCGGATACGCGATACGGGGATACGCCCGATACGTCAATTTTCTAAAAACTAGGATACGGGGATACGTTTGTATATACATATTAATTATTAAAAATATGAAAAAATAACGAGTTTTTGGTAGGAAACGTACTGTTTTATTAAAAATATGAAAAAACGGAAGTCTTCTGCCGGCGACGAGCCGGCGACCGATCAGCGTCGATTGGATTGGAATTCAGAAGGTGAGAAGGAGAGAAGAACATGTGGGAGAGGAGAGGACTGGAGCTGAGAATTTATGGAGAGTTGGAGACCTGCGGGCTGCGGCTGCTCGCCTGCTCCAAGGAGTCGAGGGGACGAGCTGGGAATTGATGACGTGCGGCGGCGCCAGGAGGGAATCGAGGAGTTTTCAGTTTTTCACGTCGAACGAAGGGGTTGCCGTATCCAAAACGTATCCCAGAGGTATCCCAGACGTATCAAACACTATTTTCTTTTTATTAAATCACTAAATCACAGGATACGTACGGGATACGTATCGGGCAGTATCGGGGCAGTATCCGAGTATCGGGGCAGTATCCGGCTGGATACGCGCACTTTCTGAAGTATCCGTGCAACGTAGATTGTCAATCGAATCCTGCTAGCGTGGGTGGTCATCGCGGCTCACAAAGCCATGATGGGCGGCTTTGTTGGTTTTGAACCTGGCTTTGGATCAAATCCTCCTGTACACGTACGTTCAAGCTAGCTAGACAAGCTAGCAAGCAAGCTCCTTGATGGATTCTAGTACGAGCAGCCGTACGTGGCCTCCGGCCAGTACACGAGCGAAAAGTCGATCGATTCGATCGTCTCGACGGAAACTTTCTTAGCGAACGAAACAGCTGGAGCAAATCTGGTATTTTGCGGTGCGTACAACTTGCACCTTTTCCGTTTTATTTCTCTGGTATATAAAGGATACAGGAACGCCCCGTCCAACACGCAGCCGGACTCGGCAGCCAACACGACGGGATCCCGACTCGTACACGCACAAGTCTGGTTTACCTAACGCGTGAACACTAAAACGACTAGTACTAGGACACTAATACTACAACTAGATTAACTCTTACATTCACCTCCTTAATCTGGTTGCTTTGTCTCCATTGCTTGCACTCCGATTTTCTTCCTCATCTCGATGAACTTCTGTCGACCGAGGGACTTGGTGAAAATATCGGCAAGCTGATCCTTCGTGTTCACGTGCTGAACTTCGATCATCCCTTCCTCAATGCACTCCCGGATGTGGTGAAACCGGGTATCTATGTGCTTGCTCCTTTCATGATGAACTGGATTTTTGCACAATGAGATTGCAGCTTGGTTGTCAATCTTCAATGACACCTTCTGCACCTCCCGCTTCGCAAGAATAGCTAGGAGTCTTCTCAGCCACACTGCTTGACAAGCCGCCGTGCTTGCCGCTATGTATTCTGCCTCGCATGAAGACAGTGCCACCACCTTTTGCTTCTGAGAATTCCAGCTAATCGAATTCGGACCAAGGTAGAATACCATGCCCGTTGTGCTCTTCCGGGCATCCACATCACCTGCCATGTCACTATCTGAATATCCACGAAGGATCAATCCTTCCTTTCCCTTTCTATACGTTTAGCCAAGATTAATAGTGCCTTTCACATAGCGCAAGATTTGGTTGACCGCGCTCATGTGTTCGGTTGTCGGATTCTCCATGAAACGACTCACGATCCCGACTGAATAAGCCAAGTCAGGTCGGGTATGCACCAGGTATCTTAGGCTGCCCACAACGCTTCGATACATTGTGGTGTCCACCGGCGGATTTGAGCTACGCTTGCTCAACTTGTGACGTTGGTCCATTGGAACTTGTGTCTCGTAGCAATCTGACATGCCACACTTGTCCAATAACTTGACCGCATAAGCCGATTGACATAGGGAAATCTCTCCGGAGCTTTGCTTCACTTCGATGCCCAAGTAATAGCTGAGTAATCCCAGATCGCTCATGCTAAACTTGTTCTTCATTTGCACCTTGAAACGTTCAATTTCTTGTACGCTATCTCCGGTGATAATCAGATCGTCGACATAAACCCCAACTAGCAGGTTTGAGCCTTTGGAGTTCTTTGTATAGACTGCGTGCTCGAGGGGACATCTCTTGAACCCGAGCGAGACCAAACTTCGGTCTAACTTTGAGTTCCAAGCTCTTGGCGCTTGCTTCAACCCGTAAAGTGCCTTCTTGAGCTTGTAAACTTTCCCTTCTTCGCCTTTCTTCTCGTAGCCGAGGGGTTGTTCCACGTACACTTCTTCTGTGAGATCACCGTTGAGGAAAGCGGATTTAACATCCATATGATGAACCTTCCAATCCTCTTGTGCTGCCAAAGCTAGGAGCACTCTCACCATCTCGAGTCGAGCAACCAGTGCAAACACCTCATCATAGTCAACTCCTTGACGTTGTACGTAGCCCTTTGCAACGAGTCTTGCCTTGTACTTCACAATGTCACCCTTCGTGTCCTTTTTTAACTTGTAAACCCACTTCAAACCGATGGCCTTTTGGTTTGGAGGTCGGGTTACCAAAGTCCACGTTCCGTTGCTCTCAATCGCCTTCATTTCCTCATCCATGGCGTGCGTCCAGCTTGAACTTTTGCTCGCCTCTACAAAGTTGGTTGGCTCCTCAACTCCGAGCAAACATAGTCCGGAGTACTCGAGCGTAACTGGCTTTGTGTACTTGTAGATTTTCTTGAGGGTCTTGTAGCGACGAGGCCCGGAGGAGTCCGTTGTGACTTGTGAAGGAGGCGACACAAATTGTGTCGGCGTCGATGCACTTGAGGAAGACGGCTGAGTCGCGGGCGTGTCGTTGACATTTGCGTCGTCGGCGTAGTCGTTGTGACCGTGACCATCATCTTGATTGTCGTCGTCACTATGCGCCTCGTTGTCGATGTCGTTGCCGAGATCTCCGCTCGTGTCGTGTGCGTCATTGTCGCTATCACCTTGCGACCCTTGCGCGTCGTCGTCGGTGTCGGCACCATGGTGATCACCACCATTGTGGTCACCTTGGTTGGGCGTCTTGCCGACCACCTGGACGTCTTCCCCTGCATCATCATCAGGAAACTCAACTGTGAATATGTTACCGTTTGGAGCATCGTTGGCTGCTGCGCTCCAATTCCACGCTTTGTTTTCTTCAAACACGATGTCGCGTGAAATCCGTAGACGCTTGGTTTGTGGATCGTAGAAGCGGTATGCCTTGGTGCCGGAACTCCTCTCGTATCCGATGAACACCATCTTGGTGCTACGATCGGCAAGCTTTGAGAGATGCGGCTCCGCCGTCTTCACATGCGCCACGCACCCGAACGTCCGTAGATGAGACACATTCGGCTTACGTCCGTAAATTGCTTCATACGGAGTCTTGCCGATCACCGCCTTCGTTGGAGCCCGGTTGAGAAGATAGACCGCCGTCGAGACAACTTCTCCCCAAAAAATCCCCGGCAGGTTCTTGCTCTTGAGTAAACTCCTTGCCATGTCAACGACGGTTCGATTGCGCCTTTCAACAACCCCATTCTGCTACGGCGTATAAGGTGCCGTGAGGAACCTTTTTATGCCAATCTTCTCGCAGTAGTCGTTGAACTCGTTCGACGTAAACTCTCCGCCGCGATCTGTCCGTAGAGCGTGAACCTTCAACTTGTGTTCCATCTCCGTTGCAGCCTTTAGCTTCTTGAACGCTTCAAACGCCTCATCTTTAGATCGTAGGAGAACGACCCACATATATCTCGAGTAGTCATCTACCACAAGGAAGAAGTACTTCTTTCCTGCGTGAGTTGCCGGGGTGATAGGGCCACATAGATCACCATGGAGCAGCTCGAGTGCATCACTTGCACGATAGGTAGACTGAGCAGGGAACGGCCTGCGGTGCTGTTTTCCAACCAAGCACCCGTCACATACTCGATCAACATGGTCGATAAATGGCATCCCGGATACCATCTCCATCTTTGACATCTTCTTCAAGGCGTAGAAGTTAACGTGTCCAAATCGCCCATGCCATAACCACGAATCATCATCACTCTTGGCGAGCCAACACTCCGGTTGTGATTGATCAAGGTTGAGGATATAGAGCCTGTTCCGTGTGCGATTAACACGAGCTAGCACATTTCGGAGGTTGTCGAAAATCATCATCACTCCGTTCTCGATATCCACCTTGCATCCATTCTCGTCAAGCTTCCCGATAGAGATGATGTTGTTGCGAAGCCGTGGGATGTAGTACACTCCGGTGAGTATGCGATGTTCCCCTGTGAGACCCTCGAAGAGGACAGATCCTTGCCCGCAAATCTCCACAGCTGAACCGTCACCGAACTTGACCGAGCCTTCAACATCGTATTCCAGCTCGAGGAATTTCTCCTTGCACCCCGTCATGTGGTTACTGGCACCCGTGTCGAGATACCACGACACGTTCTGATCCCCGGATAGCTTTGGTGTCACTTTCTTCTCGTGAAGTAGCACCTTCCGGTTAGGTTTCACAACCACCGTTTCGACGAGATCGCAAACTTCGGCCATCAGAAGACCTGGACCTTCGCCTTCCTGCTTCGCCAAATTTGCCTTGATCTCCCGCTTGTTAGGCTTCGGACAATCCTTTGCAAAGTGACCCATCTCGTTGCAGTTATAGCACTTGACCTCGGACAAATCCAAGTTCCGTGGCTTCCGCCCTTTAGATTGGTCCGCCTTACCACGACCTTGTGGCTTGCCTTTTCCTTTGCTTTTTCCGGTTTGTCCGTCGCGCTTCGCGTTGCTTGAGCCTTCGCCACCGTCACGCCTTTCTTTGCTACTTGGGGCCTCCCAATCTGCGCGCAAGTACATGAGTTGGTCACCACCTCCTCCTTTGCCTTTCCGACAGCCACGAGCATTCTCTTCCCACGTTCGCAGGAGTCCGATCGCCTCCGTTATGGTCATGTCGTCGATGTCGTAAAGCTGCTCGAGCGTGCCGATGATGTACGTGAATTTGTCAGTCACCGAACTGAAAATTTTCTCCACAATCTCGCTCTCATCGAGCTTTGCACCAAGCGCGCGGATCTCTTCCACCAAAGTAGTAAGACGCATGGCATAGTCGTTCACCGATTCAGTTTCCTCCATCTGCAACTTGTGAAATTGGCGTTTCAGCACTTGTGCCCGAGCCTTGGTGACGCGATCTTCTCCGATCCTCATCTCCTTGAGTGCGTTCCACACCTCCTTTGCCGTCTCGAACTCCGCCAATGTCATCAGCACGGAATCCGGCACGGACTGGGCTATGGCGGTCATGGCACCTTCGTCGCACTCCTCGTCGATGTCGTCGTCCGTGATTGCCTGCCACACTCGGAGGGTCGGAGAATAATCTTCATCTTCACCGCCCACACGCCGTAGTTGGCGTCGGTGAGCATCGGGTACTGGATGGGGATGTTGCGATGCGCCTGGACGTTGGCGCCGCCCGTTCCTCCACCACTGGTCGCTGACTTGCCGCTCTTCTTCACCTTGTCGCCGTTCTTGATCGCCTTGGGACCGCCGTTGCCGGACTTGACCGACTCAGCGTCGCTGTCCACCATCGTAGATCGTAGATCGTCGAGGCTCTAGATACCAATTGTTGGTTTTGAACCTGGCTTTGGATCAAATCCTCCTGTACACGTACGTTCAAGCTAGCTAGACAAGCTAGCAAGCAAGCTCCTTGATGGATTCTAGTACGAGCAGCCGTACGTGGCCTCCGGCCAGTACACGAGCGAAAAGTCGATCGATTCGATCGTCTCGACGGAAACTTTCTTAGCGAACGAAACAGCTGGAGCAAAACTGGTATTTTGCGGTGCGTAGAACTTGCACCTTTTCCGTTTTATTTCTCTGGTATATAAAGGATACAGGAACGCCCCGTCCAACACGCAGCCGGACTCGGCAGCCAACACGACGGGATCCCGACTCGTACACGCACAAGTCTGGTTTACCTAACGCGTGAACACTAAAACGACTAGTACTAGGACACTAATACTACAACTAGATTAACTCTTACAGGCTTCATCCTGCTTGGGCAGTGGCGGATTCTGGTGAGGTGTGTTGGGGAAGAAGGACGAACAGGACCCCGAAGAACTTGCTTGTGTTTTCGGTTTGTTTCAGGGGTGTCTGTGTAAAAGAGAAGGGGCAGCTGTCCAGTCTGTGTTGGTGTATGCTATGCTCTTATATGTATGTGCTTGTGTAATAATTTGGGTATGAATGTGAGTATGGTTTTCTAAAAAAAAAGATACTAGTACGAGCTAGCTAGGCTAGCTAGCTGCCCCTCCCCACAAGTTAGCTCCATGCGAGGAGCAGATTAAGGTTTGTTTGTTTGGGATGCGGCTGTGTGTTGGAGGCAAAACCACTGTGCAAGGAAGCAGTTACGATGAAGGTTTGTCATTTGGCACCACGGCTGTAGAGTGGCTGTGAGCCCAGAAGGAAAAAAAAAAATGGGGGTGGGGGAGGAGGATGAGATGGTGTTTTTATACGGTGGTCGTTCATGTAATTTCTCTGAAGTATGAAGGACAGTAGGGGCGTGGGAATCGTGGAAGCCACAGAACTACCTTCCGGTGGTGATTTGGTCTATATAACTAAAAACCGCTTCCAGTTATGGCCTCGCAGCGAGTCCAGAAATCATGTTCATTTAGACTTCGGCTTATTTCTGCAGAAAGCTACTCCAAAAGCCCAAACAAACAATGCCTAAGTAAGGATGCCTGGATAAATACTGATGGACCAAGAATCCTCGACCCCTAGCTAGCAATAGCAAGGTAGCAATAACATCATATGGAGTACCTCGACGACAAGATCTTGGAGGAGCTCCTCGCGGAGTAGTACTACAGCAGCAGCAGCAACAAGTACTGCGCTGTTACTGCTTGATTCAGTAACTTGGATGGTGTTTATCCTAAAATGTTTTTTACTACAGTGGATGGTCAGCGATTGTGGCCTTTAAATTCCAGCAGCTAGGAGATGTGACCGTCACTAAACTTGGTCCTCGCCTCTCCCTCCTCTTCCTTCTCTTCTGCAGCAAATCTCTGAAGGCTCCCTTGGTCCGCCGGCCAATGGCGCTGCCGGGGTTGGCGCTGCCTAGGCGCAAAGATGGTCGTCGTGGAGGTGCAAGGAGAGCAAGAGCTGCTGATGGATGGACGGGTTAACTGATTCGTTGGAGCTGTACCTGTGCAACCGTGTATGCATGTACCCAAGTCTTTTTGAGCGTGAACGGCAGGAGCTCTGCCTTTGCATTATAGAAGAGGGAAAATGGTCCAGTTAATAGGGAAACCGGACCCGAAAACCATACAACGCGCGGTTAATATGGGAAACCGGCAAAAACCACACCCAACAACTCATGGCACATCATCTGTGCCGGAAACAAGAGCCCCAAGACCTAGGAACGGAGGCCATGCCTTGTATCCAACAAAGATGAACTCCGCAAACACCCACAAACTCTCTACAATGGCAGCACACCGAAGTGCACCCTCGCAACAGAAGTGGTCAAGCATTGGCCTGAACTAATGCGCGCACCGCCTCGATCGCCTTGGGCGTGTGTTCCTTCTTGTACATCTGCAGATAGTGTTGCATCTTCTCATTCAGGTCTTCCTCAGATGCTTTTCCTTTGCTCTTGAGTGTTGGAACCTCTCCAAAGGCCTCCGCCCGCCTATATTCCGCGCGCTTGGCTACAGGAATGTCGCAATCTTTGTTTTTCTTGTCCAAACGGCAGCTTCGTCGCTCTAAGAGAGAAGGGGCAGCCTCTCCCACCTGCAAAACTTGCGGCGAGCTCGACACAGTGAGAGCAAGCTCTTCGAGGAACTCCCCCCACGGAGAGGAGGCTCTCCCAAGAGGCTCAACTGCATCCATCTGGATCAACTCCTTTGAAAGCTTCCCGGTGCAAGGAGCACTGGAAACCTTCGGCTCCTCCAGTGTCGACTGCTCAACAGGCTCCACCTCAGACATAACCATGTCAAAGCAAGAAGACACCTTGGCCCGCTCCTCCACGCCTTGACTCACCATCCCGGGTAGGACAGAAGCCAAGTCAGGAGGATCATCCTCGAGCATGACCTTTTCCAAGGCAGGCGGATCATCAACGGACTGAGCCTTCTCACTCAACTCAGCTGAGCAGCCAGCCACAACAAGCGCACTGCAATCCTCACCATCGGCCACAGCAGGAGGAGCAGATTCAACATTGGCAAGGTCTTGGCTGCCCCCGATAACTAAGGAGTTCGTTCGGTTGGTTGTAGCCTTCTCACTCACCATGTATCCAAGTCTAACGCTTGGCCGTTCTGTTCGTTCGTTCGGTTGGTTGTAACCAGATTTTTCGTTTCTCACGCTCTATGTAGGAAGGCGCGCGCGCTTCGACGCGCGGCATAACTTTTGGATTTGACATGAATAGAATAAGGAGTAGTATATATTGGCACATCATGTTGTAACCTTAAGCTTGAAATGCAAGCTAGCATCTTTGTTAAATTCCAATAATTTGCCAGCTCCGTATAACTAAGCAAGCATGGAAAACATCACCCTTGATCAATGAAATACAGGGAGTAATTTGATTGGCTACACAACATCTTTTTACATTTTTACTAAAAATCAGTTGACTGATTTTCATTTCGCTCTTAGTCAAATTCTGGTTCGTCCGATCTCCGCACGAATCTTAGCGTGCTGCGTGGGTTCGCCCGTCGTCTGTCGGGTGTGTTTTGCCTAGTTGGGCTTTCGGATCATGGGTTTTGTTCACCTGGTCTGGACTTCGACCCGTTTCTCTTTCCGCGGGGCGGGGTCCAATATATTTTTAAATTTTTCTACATTTTTACTAAAAACCTGTCGACTGGTTTTCATTTCGCTCCCAGTGAAATTATGGTTCGTCCAATCTCTGCATGAATCTCAGTGCGGCATGGGTTAGCCCGTTGCGTGTCGGGTGTGTTTTGCTTAGTTGGGCTTTTGGGTCATGAGTTTTGCTCACCTGGTCTGGACTCCGCCCCGTTTCCCTAGGTGCGTCCAATAGATTTTTTGAAATTTCTATGCGGTCATCGTGACGGCATAGCCGTAGGAGAGAGGGAGGGGAGGCGGTGGAGGAGCGGAGCTGCCGACGAGCAGCGGGAGGAGGGGGGAGGTAAGCTACCGATGACCAGCGGGACGAGGGAGATGGCGATGGAGACGAGGTCAGTGGGGATCCCCCATCGGACGTGCCATGAGCGAGCCCCGCGGACCACCGGTCGTCGCCGGACACGAGACAGGTACGGGGCGAGCTTCTCCCTGTGTGCTAAGCGCCTTTCTGTCCTCTCCGTCGGTCACGTTTTTGCGTCGCCTCTCTACGCTTAGCCACCTCTCCGCACGCCTCGTCCTATCCCCCATCTATGTTAGCCTGAACTACGGAGTAGCTGGCTTCCGAGGATCCGACGAAGAACAGCGGAAAAACTGTAGCTAGTCCGAACTAGGAGAACACACACGCGCACATGTATGAGGATGGAGCTCACGTACTACACTACTAGTAGTTGAAGGTGCTTCTACTCTGAACACACACATGTATATGTAAAGAGTACTACTTGAGGCTTGGATGGATTGATAAAGTGAATTGCCTGATCTACAACCGGAGGGCTCAGTCCTTTATATAGTACATGAACCGACTATATCAGCTGCTTGATGTAAGCCCATACGTCATATACTAAAATACGTCACTGCTGACCACTAGTACTTGCTTAGCTACTTAGCTACGGGAACTCCAGTGATTCCTTTTCTTTTTTACTGCTGCCGCTGGTGCTGCATGCTGCCGACATGCACACATGCATGTCTACTGTAGACAGGGATTAAAGCGTACACTCTACTCGTTACGTCCTCCCCGTTGATTTTCCAATGTAGCGCCTCCGCACAGGTACGCTAGAAATCTGTTCCCTCCCTCTCCCTGGCCTGCGACGTTATCCGGCTCTAAGAGCATCTACAGCCGGCCATAGCAAAATATGACCCCCTAAACGCCCGCGGACGCGTCCGGTCAGTGACTGGTCGTGTCCCCTATTTGTCCGTCCGCGCAGTCACATTCCTCATTTTCTTCCTCATATGTCCGGTCACTTGCACGTGATTGGTGGAGAGGAAGAGAGAGAAAAAAAGAATGAATAAAGAAAAAGAAAAGGTGGTCCGGGGTGGGGTCGCGTCCTACGTGGCGGACTGACCGGGCACGCCCGGGCGCGTCCGCGAGCCCTCATATCCTCCCTATATTTGAGATGGATATGAGGGTTCGCGGACAGCCCGGGCGTATACGGATGATATGAGGGATCCGGTTGGGTCACTTTTTTTTTCCTTCTCTCTCCTGTCCGGTCACTGACCGGGCGCGTCCGCCGGCGTATGAGGGGTCGTTTGAGGCGTCCGGCTGTAGATGCTCTAAGCCCGCAAAATCAATGCGCCCCATTGGTCCTGGCTGCTGTGCAATTTTTTGGGGTTCAGTCCGTTGTGGATCTTTCGGTTATATGATTATTGAGGGGTGAATTTTAGTTTTTTTTTTTTTGAAAAGGGGCGCTTTATTATTACTTAAAAGGCTTAAGCATTACACCCGGCCTCTGCATAACTGAGATGCACACAGCCAAACAAGGTCTTCTGATAAAACAATAAAAATAATTTAGTTCATCATGTCGTTGACGGGGGAGAAACTAGGTACATGAGGGGCTAGGCGTCCGGCGGGAGTTGCAGCTGATTTTTGATATATTTTTTTCAGCACACTGCCAGTGTTCAGTGCCAAATCCTGCAGCATTGTAGCTGTGTTTTTGTTGATCTATCATGGACGGAGGAATATGTTGGAACAACTACACCGGCCTCTCCCTCTGGATCTGCTTCTTTCAGATTGCGCGGAGGTACCTGTTCCTCCACTCTTCTTCATTTTTACCCCCCTATCTGTGATGTAATGTACTGAATACTGTGTCTATTTTTAAGATCTGCTATGCTTAGGTTGAATTTTCTTCATCATTTATAATTTATAGTGTTCTTATTTTTTTTAGTATCTTCTTCAGTCTCTAGTGGGTATTTATGTTTGCGTTTCAGAGTTACAGGGAGCACATATTCAGGTTTGGCGTATCTGCTCCTTCCCCCTTCTTCATTTTTACCCCCTTCTAAGTAAGCGCTTGGAATTAGCCGACTTCATGTGGCTAAGCGAGCGATCGTGGTTCAACCTAGAAAATTTGGATAAAAAAATCGTGGTTCAACCTTATTTGGTTAGTAGCAATTCTTTAGTCAATGGAAACAAGATTTTGATGTTTTGAATATACACACAAACATTAATGTATTTTAAAGATAGAGAGAAGAGAGATTTGTATGATGTATATAAAGAGTATGCATATGAACATTGAGAGAGAGAGAGAGAGGGGGGGGGGGGGGGGGGGGATTTGTGCTTGCATGATTAAATTTTTGTTAATGCTATGATGAGCTATGTTCTATGCATGTGTAGTGAATTGTGTATGTAAAAAAAATAGAATATAATTTTGATCCTTTAGTGCCAGTAGACTTTCGCTGGTTGTTATTGCTATGATGAGCTATGTTCTATGATGAGCTATGATGCTTTTAAGTGTGCATTGGCGTCGACCTATGAATTATCAAAGCAGAAAAGTGTTGTGGTAATTCATTGGAGGAGTACTCGAGATTTGTACTCTCATTGACCACCAAAATCGGACACTGCTGCTTCACAGTACTAGTACTGTTTATGACGAGACCATAATTAATTGGCACCTAGTAACAAAGACATGACGAGATGTTCATTTTATTACTTTATCCACTACGGAGCATAACATTTTAAAGAAAATAATGGTTTGTGAGATCTGATGACGTGTCTTAAGGAGGTCGAGGGAGGAGAAAAATATTTGGTGACGATGAAATTTACAATTAGACAGGATACAAGTAACGTATTCAGATAAACATCAGTGCATCGAAAAATTACCGTTTTGTCTCACAGGGTTCAGAAGAAGCCATCACTAGTAGAAAACAGACCATTAGTCCCGGTTGGGAAGGGCCTTTAGTCCCGGTTCCCCAACCGGGACTAAAGTATAGAGACTAAAGGGTCCAAGCCTTTAGTCCCGGTTGGCTATGAACCGGGACTAAACCCTGACCACGTGGCCGGCAGCGCGCGCCAGGGCTTGGGGACCTTTGGTCCCGGTTGGTAATACCAATCGGAACTAAAGGTTTAGCGGTTAAGGCTTCATTGTTTATTTTTCCTTTTCATTTTGTGTTTTCCATTTAATTTTTTCCTCTAATTCAACATGATCACTTGCACCCATCCACTTTAATCAAATATCTGTCATATAACTCATCATCATCTTACTCATCTAACAACTCATCATCATCTTAATCATACCAAGTTAAAATCTCATAAAACAAAAAAACATCATAATAATAATCATCCTAAGCGATCATGCAAGTTAATATAAACCAGAAAAACTTCTCTCTCATAGGACCTAGTCCTCCCTCCTAGGTAAAATGACATAAAACAGAATAACACCTATGTCTCCATGATGAAGCAAAGAGATCCAACGGTCTCTAACTTGTGGCTTGCGATCCTTCTTTATTTGTCCCCATGCTTCAATTTGGAGCCGTCTTGGTGGTTTGCGCTCAGTCGAGTATGCAAAAGAGAACTCGGGCTGGAAGGGGCTTTTAATTGTCATATTATCTTCGGCTTGCATCAACGAAGGCACAACTTCATTTGGCAGTTTCTGTTGAAGAACATAATAGTAGCCTAGTTAGCAATGTAATCAATACCATTTACGCAACAGTAGTGTACTTAATTAGCAACTCTTACCAAGATATTTCGGCGAATGTCATCCGCCCTCAACCTATGCACTAGTGTCCCGTACAATGTATAATTTGGGCCAGTTCCCAAATTATACGGGAAGATCTCCCTACCAACTAGGACACCAATAACAAAGTTGATAAGATCATCCTTCTCCTCCCAAGTTAGATGTGATCCATAAGTGTAGTGTGTCGTGTCAATTATGTTCTGTGTTTCACTCGAAGAAACGAAATAAGCTGTAAATTATAAATTAACAAATTTAGTATGGATGAACACCAACTATTTTTAAATATAGAATGCAAATTACTTGAAAAATATGCATGGTTGATAAACTCACATGGAGGTAAAACAGGAAGCATATCGACATCCACCCAAATGTCGATGTTACCTTCAATATGATCTTCAGGACAAAGATCGAAGGTTATTTCCATATCCTCCTGAAATCCATATGCCTTGCAAGGAGCTTCCCAATTTGAGCACCCTAATTCTGTGTTATTAACTGCATTCATTACTTTGACCAGAAATGTGTGACCATGTTTAGTCCTCAGGTTGGCTCTCCTCGTCTCGAAACTCTCGTGCTCTTCGAAACCGAGCCTCTCCAAGAAATACCGTCTTGCATGACAGGGGATGAACTAGCCGAATTGTATAAAACAAAAATTACACGTTGAAGCAAAGAAACAGAAGTCATGCTTAATTACGAAAAAACAGTTGTCATCGTTGCGTACCGTAGAAATATCGAAGTCCTCGTAAAGCTTCTTGTTGAAGAACCTGCCGTCTCGCAGCCCAGGCTGGTCGCAAAGACCCTTATCTTCGCCGCAGAGTTCACACGCTTGGATCCTATCGTCGTCATCAGACGACGACATTTCCTGTGTTCATGATTCAAAAATTACGGCATGACCATTGCTAATGTAAGACATATTGAGCTCCTAAAATTTGCCGGAACGGAAATAAATCAACATTCCGGCAAAACATAGGCACAAGGAGGTGTTCCCTGCAATAACATACGCACATGACCAAATAGACCTAATTGCAATAACATACGCACATGACATATAAATTGATTATTACTTTCGGTCTGTCGAGGCTTTCCTTAAATAACTCTCATATCTCATGGTGTGTTGGTGCGCACTCTCTCACCGGCGATCATCGGGGACTCCTCACCGATGATCGTCAGGGACTCCTCACCGATGATCGTCGGGGACTCTCCCTCACCGACGATCGTCGGGGACTCCTCGATATCGCGTCACCGACGACCGACGATACTACATTATTTCCAACTAAAACAACTAAAACATAAAAAAAACTAAACAACTAAAACAACTAAATTAACTAAAACATAAAAAAACTAAATTAACTAAAACAATATGAACACTTAATTACCTAAAACAACTAAAACAAAAACATGAAAAGCATCATAATTTAACAAAATCATCTAACACAAAAAAAATATCATCATCTGACAAAATTACTACAGAAAATCATCATCATCTAACAAAATCATCTATTATCAGATCATCTATCATCATATCTAACAAAATTACTACAGAAAATCATCTATCATCATCTATCCTCCATCATCATCATCTATCATCTATCGATGCGGGGGAGCTCACCGGGGGGCTGACGAGAGCGGCGCGACGGCGACGAGCGGCAGCCTGGCGGCGTCGGGGCAGGGCGACGGCGATGAGCAGCGACGGCCACGGCCACGGCGATGGCGACATGCGGCAGCCTGGCGACGAGCGGTGACGGCGACGAGCGGCAGCCTGGCGGCGTCGGGGCGGGGCGACGGCGACGGCGTCAGCGATGAGCGATAGCCTGGCGGCGACGGCCGGCGATCGGCAGCAGCCTGGCGGCGTCGGCGTCGATCTGGGGAGAATGGGAGAGGTTGGGGAATTTTTCCAAGTGTGTGCTTATATACACTGAAGACCTTGGCTCCAACCGGGACTAAAGACCTTTAGTCCCGGTTGCTACCAACCGGGACTAAAGGACTACCCATCTTTTCGGCCCAAATTCCGCGCGGGAAGGGACCTTTAGTCCCGGTTGGTAGCACCAACCGGGACTATAGCTGTATTTTCTCTTTTTTGTTTTGTTTTTCTAATTTCTGTTTTTAGATTTGGAATAACTGTTAGAATATTTATAGTTTTTTAATAAATCTTTTTTCTTTAGGTCAAAACAATTACAAACTTTCTGTTAGTGCCAGTAGTTTTCAAATTTAAATAGTTTAAATTTGAATTCATTTGAAATTTGTGTGAATCACTAATTTGTGAATAACTTTAGTTTAAAAATAGATTTTTGAGTGATTGTTTTTCCTGTTGTTTAATATTAGTATGTTTTACCATTATGTTAAACTTGGAAATTTTTAGGATAATTTAAATAGGTGTTTTAATCAAAACCAGATTCTGTTTAACTCTTTTAGTTGTATACCTTCATTTGTTTTAATCAAAATCATCCAAATGAACTCCAGGCTTTTTGTGCATTCAATATGCACCATTATAAGCCACATCTTCAAATTTCAACCCTTTATAACTTCAGTTGCTATTTTTCATGCATTTAATGATTTTTTGAGCTAAATGACCCTGAAATTAAAAAGCACTACAAATGAAATTTAAAAAGGTAGAAACTTGGCATGGTATCATCATTTCACCCACATAGCATGTGCTAAAAAGTTGAGAGGGTTTACGGCAAAAACTGGATGCACTTCGTGTACAAACTGGACCATCTCCTTCGAAGTATCAAGGTTTCGGACGAAAACTCATCTGTTACAAAGGCATTTAATTTTTTTAAACTTATTTCAAGTATAGACTTTTTGTGCATTCAATATGCACCATTCAAAGCCACATCCTCAAATTTCAAACCTTTCTAACTTCATTTGCTATTTTTCATGCATTTAATGATTTTTTTTGAGCAAAATGACCCTGAAATTAAAAAGCACTACAAATGAAATCTAAGAAGGTAGAAACTTGGCATGGTATCATCATTTCACCGACATAGCATGTGCTAAAAATTTAAGAGGGTTACGGCAAAAACTGGATGCACTTCTTGTACAAACTGGACCATCTCCTTCGAAGTATGAGGATTTCGGACGAAAACTCATCTGTTACAAAGGCATTTAATTTTTTTAACTTATTTCAAGTACAGACTTTTTGTGCATTCAATATGCACCATTAAAAGCCA
Source organism: Elymus sibiricus (assembly GCA_039707655.1). NCBI lineage: Eukaryota > Viridiplantae > Streptophyta > Magnoliopsida > Poales > Poaceae > Elymus > Elymus sibiricus. Next base: position 534,452,323 of record CM077665.1, on the reverse strand, counting down.
CATCCTCAAATTTCAACCCTTTCTAACTTCATTTGCTATTTTTCATGCATTTAATGATTTTTTTGAGCTAAATGACCCTGAAATTAAAAAGCACTACAAATGAAATCTAAAAAGGTACAAAGTTGGCATGGTATCATCATTTCACCCACATAGCATGTGCTAAAAAGTTGAGAGGGTTACGGCAAAAACTGGATGCACTTCGTGTACAAACTGGACCATCTCCTTCGAAGTATGAGGGTTTTGGACGAAAACTCATCTGTTACAAAGGCATTTAATTTTTTTTAACTTATTTCAAGTACAGACTTTTTGTGCATTCAATATGCACCATTAAAAGGCACATCCTCAAATTTCAACCCTTTCTAACTTCATTTGCTATTTTTCATGCATTTAATGATTTTTTGAGCTAAATGACCCTGAAATTAAAAAGCACTACAAATGAAATCTAAAAAGGTAGAAACTTGGTATGGTATCATCATTTCACCCACATAGCATATGCTAAAAAGTTGAGAGGGTTACGGCAAAAACTGGATGCACTTCGTGTACAAACTGGACCATCTCCTTCGAAGTATGAGGGTTTCGGACGAAAACTCATCTGTTACAAAGGCATTTAATTTTGTTTAACTTATTTCAAGTATAGACTTTTTGTGCATTCAATATGCACCATTCAAATCCACATCCTCAAATTTCAACCCTTTCTAACTTCATTTGCTATTTTTCATGCATTTAATGATTTTTTTTGAGCTAAATGACCCTGAAATTAAAAAGCACTACAAATGAAATCTAAAAAGGTAGAAACTTGGCATGGTATCATCATTTCACCCACATAGCAAATGCGAAAAAGTTGAGAGGGTTACGACAAAAACTGGATGCACTTCGTGTACAAACTGGACCATCTCCTTCGAAGTATGAGGGTTTCGAACGAAAACTCATCTGTTACAAAGGTATTTAATTTTTTGAACTTATTTCAAGTACAGACTTTTTGTGCATTCAATATGCACCATTCAAAGCCACATCCTCAAATTTCAAACCTTTCTAACTTCATTTGCTATTTTTCATGCATTTAATGATTTTTTTGCGCCGAATGACCCTGAAATTGAAAAGCAGTACAAATGAAAAATGATAAGAATAATTAACTATCTACATAAGATTTTTTTTACAAATTGAAAAGGATAAGAACAAGAGGCTCACCTACACCTACACATGCAGTAAACCACACCTACTCATGCAAACTAAGAAGAGGATTTGAGCTCAAATTGCATGCATATAAATCAAATGTTATTAACTGGTAATGAAGGTGGTGTTCCCTGCAATAACATTGACACATGTCCAAATAGACCTAATTCTGGCTTGACTTTCGGTCTGTCAAGGTTTTCCTTAGAAAAACTCTCATGTCTCATGGTGTTTATGGTGCGCACTCTCTCACACTTATTTGATGGTGTATGTTGGTGGACACTACCTCACACTAATATTTCGACTGTCGGTGCTGGTCGTTTCTCCTTCTTCTCTCGCGCAATATACCAATGTATATATCGCGAGAAAGAAGAAGAGAGAAACGACCCACGCGACAACAGTCGGGATTCCTCCATCAAGAAGAGACATGAAAGTCACACAAGGAGCTCCGACAGACCGAAAGTACGTAAATTTTTTTTACTAAAAATTTCTAGTCCTATTTTTTATTAAAAAATTATAATGCATGATGTATTTATAATGAAACTTCTTATCTTAAAACTTCTGAAATTTCTATCTCAATTTATAATGAAACTTCTGAAATTCTATCTCAATTTATAATAAAACTTCTTCAAACTTCTTATCTTAAACGAAGTGCGTCGGAAGTCCCTCGGTTACCGTACATCCTGCATTATATAATTAAGTATATCAAAAACAATTACAAAACATCATGAATAGAGAAATGACCGAATTAATAGTGATCAAAATGTTATTACTGCAAAAATAAATACATAGAGTTCATACATAGTTCTCATAAAACAACATATAGTTATGTCATATCTGCCGAACATTTAGACTGATATTTTTGTCTAGATGGAGAACTTTGTTTAGACCGAGAACTTTGTCTAGACTGAGAACTTTGTCCAGACTGCGGATTTCGTCCAGACTGAGAACTTTGTTCAGACTGAGTATTTCGTCCAGACATAATACGTCGCCTACACATGCAAACTAAGAAGAGGATTTGAGCTCAAACTGAGGACGGGGACGGAAAGGCACTAAGTAAACCACACCTACATATGCAAACTAAGAAGAGGATTTGAGCTCAAATTGCATGCATATAAATCAAATGTTATTAACTTGTAATTAAGGTGGTGTTCCCTGCAATAACATTGACACATGTCCAAATAGACCTAATTCAACATGCCTTGACTTTCGGTCTGTCAAGGTTTTCCTTAGAAAAACTCTCATGCCTCATGGTGTGTATGGTGCGCACTCTCTCACACTTATATGGTGGTGTATGTTGGTGGACACTACCTCACACTAATATTTCGACCGTCGGTGCTGGTCGTTTCCCCTTCTTCTCTCGCGCAATATACCAAGGTATATATCGCGAGAAGAAGAAGAGGAAAACGACCCCCGTGACAACAGTCGGGATTCCTCCATCAAGAAGAGACATGAAAGTCACACAAGGAGCTCCGACAGACCGAAAGTACGTAATTTTTTTTACTCTCTATTTCTAGTCCTATTTTTTTATTAAAAAATTATAATGCATGATGTATTTATAATGAAACTTCTTATCTTAAAACTTCTGAAATTTCTATCTCAATTTATAATGAAACTTCTGAAATTCTATCTCAATTTATAATAAAACTTCTTCAAACTTCTTATCTTAAACGAAGTGCGTCGGAAGTCCCTCGGTCACCGTACATCCTGCATTATATAATTAAGTATATAAAAAACAATTACAGAACATCATGAATAGAGAAATGAGCGAATTAATAGTGATCAAAATGTTATTACTGCAAAAATAAATACATAGAGTTCATACATAGTTCTCGTAAAACAACATATAGTTATCTTATATATATCTGCCGAACAGTTAGACTGATATTTTTGTCTAGACGGAGAACTTTGTTTAGACCGAGAACTTTGTCTAGACTGAGAACTTTGTCCAGGCCGAGGATTTCGTCCAGACTGAGAACTTTGTTTAGACTGAGAACTTTGTCCAGACTGAGGATTTCGTCCAGACATAATACGTCGCCTACACATGCAAACTAAGAAGAGGATTTGAGTTCAAACTGAGGACGGGGACGGGAAAGCACTAAGTAAACCACACCTACACATGCAAACTAAGAAGAGGATTTGAGCTCAAACTGAGGACGGGGACGGGAAGGCACCAAGTAAACCACACACCTACACATGCAAACTAAGAAGAGGATTTGAGCTCAAATTGCTTGCATATAAATCAAATGAACTCCCACATAATTACTCCCAAACAGTAATGAGAGATGAAAGGATGAAGTTGCTAACCTTTTAGAATGATGGGGTGTCTCCAATCTTCACAAATATTGGCAAAAATGGATGGGTGCCTCCAATCTTCACAAATCTTGGCAAATCCTCATGAGCTCAGGGGAAGGAAGAAAACAAAGAGGATAGAAAGGAGAGCTTGGGCTCGGGCTGGAAGAAGCATCTATATATAGGATTTTCTATAGTCCCGGTTAGTGGTACCAACCGGGACTAAAGGGTCTCGCATGGGCCCCAGCCCACCGCAATCCTGCCACCACCCCTTTAGTCCCGGTTGCCAACCGGGACTACAGGTTCCTCACGAACCGGGACTAAAGCATAGGCTCATGAACTGGGACTAGTGGGCGCATTAGTCCCGGTGCAAAACCCGACCAGGACTAATGCTCCGGTCCAAAGGCCTGTTTTCTACTGGTGCATCCAGCCGAAGGGGAACGTACGTAAAGCATCATGCTGGCTCCCCACTGATCGCGCAACACCATGACATTGATGATCCTCGGGAAAATATCCTGTACTCCAACATATCGAGTGCTCCGGCTGCACTCTGCTCGTCCGAGCCGTTTGATACAGATCGTAGGCACACGATGCAACCCGGATGCTCCACCCTTGGATATTTTCAAAAACCACCCCATGTAAGTACAGAATAAGTGTAACGTCCCAAATCACCTAGCTCAAAGATGCATTCCCCCAATTTGGAACAGAAAGAAACACGAACAGGCTAGGGCTTCCGTCTCCGGCGGCGGGGCTCGCCGTGTGATGCGCTTCGACGTTGAGCAAGCGAGCTCGCCACAGTAAGGACGTCCAGCAGAGGAGTCTCCCCATTTCTGCCTCGCCATTCTCCAGCTCATACCCCTTTCCAACTCCACCCGATCCGCCCAACCCGGTGCCTAGATCCGCGATCCGTCGACGCCGGGAAGAGAACTCCGATCTTCAGGTATGATGTTGGATGTTACGAAATCGGTGCTCCTTATGTTAATTTCGTAAGATGTAGCTACTTCAATCTTCACATTTTTCACAGGGCGGCTGAAGGAGTCAGTTCTTCAGTCTCTTTTGAATTGCTGACCGGCCCAGCTGAAGGAATAGAAGCTTCAGACTTACATTTTTGAGAATACCATTATTAGGAAAAACGTCGGCAGAGATCCATTAGACATCACTGACTCACCATTTGGTAAGCTACATGTGACAGTTTTCCTTTTATTGCTGCAAGCAAGATCCTTTGTGTGTCCATATGTTGGTTTTGGACGATGAACATAGCCTTTAGTAATACCATTTTCTGTAGAAGTAAGCATAGAAAAATTCAGTGACCCAAAGTGGATCTCACTTTTAGATCGTTAGTACTACTTATATCAGGCTGCCCCTGGAACAACGTAGTCTCATCCTCCGTGACAGACCCAAACAATAGAACAACCTTAGCATGAAATTATTTTATTAGATCGTTAGTACATTTAAATGCCAGTGCATTCTGATTTTTTTTCTCTTCACTACCTTAGCATGAAATTATTTTATTAGACTTAGTGTACCGCTGCTCTCATGAAAAGCCAAGTCTTAGTTGCTCCTGCATGGTCATATATAGCATTTTTATCTGCACGGAGTAGAGAATGATGGAGTCAATGGCAAGTATTGCACCGAGTGCTGGGTCAACTACGGCAATGGGACTTGAAGATGATGCCAAGAACTTCTCCATGGTATTTCCTTCATATATTACTCATGTTCATATGTGCATGTCATGTCACTAAAGTTCTAACAACCTTGCTAGGTCCAAACAGGATTGGACATACATGATGAAGATTGTTTTAACACACCAAAAAGAACCAGTAGCCTCCCCGTGTGTGTAAGTTTATTATGATTTATTAATTTCATGGGTTTCAGTTCTGGAGCTAATCCCTGATCTTCTATTTACACAGGGGTCAACTTATGAGCCCGAGTGTGATGATAGCCTACAACCCTCAATTGGCATGCGTTTTGATAGTTGGGAGGCAGGTTTGGCATTCTATAGAATGTATGCCCATGAGGTTGGCTTCTCTGTATGCATATGGACACAACAGAAAGGAGAGGATGGTGTAATAATTTGGAAGAAGTTTGTTTGCGCAAGAGAAGGTTGGAGGAAGGAAAAATCAGTGGAAATTGGCCAAGATACTCAAGAAATGCAGAGAAAAAAGGTCAAAAGATATATCAAGATAACCAGATGCGGTTGTGAGGCTATGATCGGATTGAAAAGGCAAGATGACGGCAAGTATGAGGTCGTTAAGTTTGTTCAATCACACACGCACCAACTTATCTCGCCAAGTAAGAGACATCTCATCCGGTCCAATAGAGAAATAACTAGTGATTTGAGAAACAAACTATTTACATGTAGTAAGGCATTGCTTGGCACATCAAAAACCTTTCGTTTGCTTACTATTGAGAAAGGTGGGCAGGGAAACATAGGTTGCATGAAACGTGACTTACAGAACTATCACCGTGATTTTAAGGCAGCAATTAAGGGAGCAGATGGACAACTTATAGTAGATATAATGGAAAATAAAAAGAAGGCCCATCCAGCATTCTGCTTTGATTACCAGGTAGATGAGAACAATAAACTGACAAATATTTTCTGGGCAGATAGTATATGTAGAAAGAACAAGTCATTGTTTGGTGATGTTGTGTCATTCGACTCTACATACACTAGTAGAAAACAGGGCTTTCGTCCCAGCTCGATCTACACATTAGTCCCGGTTGCATTACGAACCCGGACTAATGTGAGCATTAGTCCCGGTTCGAGCGGCTAGGGCGCCAGTCGGGCATTAGTCCCGGTTCAAATGGGACCTTTAGTCCCTGTTGGAGACACCAACCGGGACTAAAGGGGCCGATACCCTTTAGTCCTGGTTGGTGTCTCCAACCGGGACTAAAGGTGAAGCCTTTAGTCCCGGTTGGAGACACCAACCGGGACTAAAGGGGTTGAGGCTTTCGTCCCGGGTTTTTTTCTTCTGTTTTTACATTTGTTTTCTGTTTTTAGTTTATGTTTTAAATTGCTTATATATTTTAGGATATTTGATGTTTTTGAGTGATTCTTTTTGCATTAGATTCAAAATTTTGTCTAGTTTCTGTTTGTGCCATTAGTTTTCAAATTTGCTTCAAACCCTAGATTGTGAATAACTTGAGTTTACAAATAGTTTTTAATTTAATTCTTTTTGCTCCTAGTCACGTGTTAGATTGTTGTCACAGTAAGATTTATTTGATTATTTTTAGAATAATTTAAATTAGGATTTTAATTAAAACAATATTGTTTTGCTTATATAGTTGTTTTAGTCATTTAATTGTTGTTTTTTATTATTTTTAGTTAGTTCTTTCTGTAGATTTTAACATGTTGTAGTATGGTGCATATTTAATGCACAAAAAGTCTGGAGTTGAAATAAGTTAAAAAAATGAAATGCCTTTGTAACAGACGAGTTTTCGTCCGAAACCTTGATACTTCGAAGGAGATGGTCCAGTTTGTACACGAAGTGCATCCAGTTTTTGCCGTAACCCTCTAAACTTTGTAGCACATGCTATGTGGGTGAAATGATGATACCATGCCAAGTTTCCACCTTTTCAGAGTTCATTTGTAGGGCTTTTCAATTTCAGGGTCATTTAGCTAAAAAAAAATCATTAAATGCATGAAAAATAGCAAATGAAGTTAGAAAGGGTTGAAAATTGAGGATGTGGCTTTGAATGGTGCATATTGAATGAACAAAAAGTCCGGAGTTGAAATAAGTTAAAAAAATGAAATGCCTTTGTAACAGACGAGTTTTCGTCCGAAACCTTGATACTTCGAAGGAGATGGTCCAGTTTGTACACGAAGTGCATCCAGTTTTTGCCGTAACCCTCTCAACTTTGTAGCACATGCTATGTGGGTGAAATGATGATACCATGCCAAGTTTCCACCTTTTCAGAGTTCATTTGTAGGGCTTTTCAATTTCAGGGTCATTTAGCTCAAAAAAAATCATTAAATGCATGAAAAATAGCAAATGAAGTTAGAAAGGGTTGAAAATTGAGGATGTGGCTTTGAATGGTGCATATTGAATGAACAAAAAGTCCGGAGTTGAAATAAGTTAAAAAAATGAAATGCCTTTGTAACAGACGAGTTTTCGTCCGAAACCTTGATACTTCGAAGGAGATGGTCCAGTTTGTACACGAAGTGCATCCAGTTTTTGCCGTAACCCTCTCAACTTTGTAGCACATGCTATGTGGGTGAAATGATGATACCATGCCAAGTTTCAACCTTTTCAGAGTTCATTTGTAGTGCTTTTCAATTTCAGGGTCATTTCGCTCAAAAAAAATCATTAAATGCATGAAAAATAGCAAATGAAGTTAGAAAGGGTTGACTCTGGCTTGGTTACCCTTAGTTGTGACTCTGGCTGGGACGGTGCTAGCAGATGTAGTCGACGGTATGATTGGATGGACACCAACCCGGACTAAAGGGGTTCTGAAATTTTCAAACTCTACCCCCCCCCCCCGTGGACCGCCTTTTTTAGTTTTGTACAAAATAAACAAAAATGATAAAATCTTCAAAAAATAAAATCCTTTGAGATGTAGTTAGGTTTTAGTGTCTAGTTGATATAGAAATTTTGAAATATGAATTTTGACCGTTTTTGCAAAAAAACGGAAAAAATGTAAAACGGCCATAAATTTTGCATACGACGTCGAAAAAAAAAGTTTAATATATCAAAAAAAACTAGAGAAAAATTGGGACTCGATTTCACCGGGGTTTACCCGGTGAAGTTTTCTCAGATTCTCAAAATTCCAAAAGTAAAAAAAGTTATTTCAAAAAGAAGATTTTTTCCTACAAAATCAAAAATAATAATTTTAATAATTAATTTTATTTAAAAATAAATAAATGATGTCATATTTGGATTCCTCACATTTTTCTGATAATAATGGATATATTATTTGTCGAATTTCGATTTACAGATTTAAAGATATTAATTATGCCATATTAAATGAATAAATTGCAAAAAAATGAATAAAATAATATTATTACTTATTTTATTTTCATTGAAATTCAATATTATTATTACTTATTTTGTTTATTTTAATAATTGTTTGGAATTCAAAAAATTAAATCATGTGACATCAAGACCTAAGGGTTAATAGGATTGATAGCTTACTATTGTCAGGAAAACAACAAGTGCAGACTTGGAAACTAGGGGCGATAGAACCAGGAAGTTAAGCGTGCTGGGGCTGGAGCAGTAAGAGGATGAGTGACCGGCCGGGAAGTTAGACGATTTGGAATGAATGATCGACGCTGGAACAGTGAATACGGGTGATTAGAGATTAAATTGTCAAATAATTCAAAGATTTGAAAATCGGAATAAAACTTAAAAAGAAATCAAAAAAAATTCAAAAAAAAATTCAAAAAAATTAATTTTTTTTCTTTCTAAAAATTCCTTTAGTGGTAACACCAATCGGGACTAAGGGTCCTCCCTCCCCCGCCCCAGACAGCGCCACGTGGAGCCCCTTTGGTCCCGGTTCGTAAGCAAACCGGGACTAAAGGTTTTGGGCATTAGTCCCGCTCGGTTTGTCCCGGTTCCAGAACCGGGACTAAAGGCCCTCTGGAACCGGGACTAGTGCCCTGTTTTCTACTAGTGATATAGATTCAACAAGTATGACCTGGTATTTACCCCTTTTACTGGAGTTAACCATCATAAATCTTGTGTTACATTTGGTGTTGCATTTTTGTCAAATGAGAAGATTGCATCATACAAATGGTTATTTCAGACTTTCTTGAAGGCAATGTGTGGGGTTGCACGAAAGCTAATCATAACTGATGAGGACCAAAGCATGAGAAGAGGAATAGAATCTATATTTCCAAACACAAAACATCGACTTTGTATGTGGCATATTCTAATGAAACTCCCTGAAAAGGTTGGTCCCATCTTGAAAAACAATGAGGAGTTTAAACCACGATTTATGGCATGTGTGTGGGGATCAGAGACTCCAGATGAGTTCGAATCATGGTGGTCTTCGATAATATCTGATTTTGGCCTCGAGGATAATGAATGGTTGAAAGAGAAGTATGACTTATGTCAATCATGGATTCCGGCATACTTTATGGAGTTCTGTCTTGGAGGAATATTGCGCACAACATCCAGATCTGAGAGTGAGAATGCATTTTTTTGACACTTCACTAATCGAAGCCTTGCCTTGGTTGAATTTTGGGTCAGATTTGAAACGGCCTTGGAAGAGCAGCGGCAAAAAGAGCTGCAAGAGGACAATTCTAGCATACATACCTTGCCGGTACTTGAGACTTGTTGGGGAATTGAGATTCATGGCAGAGATGTGTATACTCACAACATCTTTGTTGCTTTCCAACGTGAGGTGGTGGCTGCTAGGGACCGTCGTCATGTAAAAACTATTGAGCAGGTTGGTAATGTCCGAACGACGAGCATTGGCGACCTTAGCGGCAGGATAAGAGTAGTCCGCTACAACACTAGTATGAAGGCTGCACAATGTACTTGCCGAATGTTTGAATCATTGGGCATCCTGTGCTTTCACATAATTGTTGTTCTGAAGAATGATGGGTGTAATGTAATTCCTAGCCAATATGTGCTGCATAGGTGGACTAAAATGGTTGCACGACATCTTTCCTATGATGCCAATGGACGTGAGCTAGAAGGGTCATCTACATCTCTTTCACCTACCATCAAGAAATTGTACTCAGAAACATGCTCGTTGTTCAGCTCAGCATTGCATATAGCTAAACATTGTGAGGACAAGATGAAATACTTTCACAAAGTTATTGGTGATGCTCTTGCACACTTGAGGCAGACAGTGCCGCTTGACGAGCAAAGTTGTGACGCCCCCATTCTCGTCCGTACGCTAATCATGCACACAATGCGTACGACCAAGATTAGGGACTCACTGATTGATATCACAACACAACAAAAGACACAATTATAAAGGTCATACAGCTCCATATTACAAGCCATGGGCCTCGAGGGCTCGAATACAAAGCTCGACATAAACACGAGTCAGCGAAAGCAAATATATCTGAGTACAGACATAAGTTAGACAAGTTTTGCCTTAAGAAGGCTAGCACAAACATAAGCACGGATCGAAAGAGGCGAGGCCTCCTGCCTGGGAACCTCCTAACTACTCCTGAACGTCGGCATTCTCCACGTAGTAGTAGGCTCCATCGGTGGTGTAGTAGTCGTCTCCGGTGAACTCCATCTCCTGGGCTCCACCGTCTGAACGCAGCAACGTATCGAGGGGGAAAAGGGAAGCAAAGCAGCAATGAGTACTCATCCAAAGTACTCGCAAGACTGACATCAGATCTATGCTAAGTGTGCATCATTATCAATGAAGGGATTATATCTGGACTGACTGCAGAAAGCAAGAATAGGGAGAAGACCTAGTCCTATCGAAGACTAGCATCTTCAGCATCTTGCATCATTAGAAGAGAGTAGACCTGCAGCTCATATATAGTCATATTGTTGTAGCAATTTTATTAAGTAAAGATGCCCAGAGATCCTTCCTCGACTCCCTGCGAGGAAGCAATCCCGGAGCCACAATTCATTTCAAATTAAATTACAATTATAGTTGTATAAGGTCAAGGTACAACTCCAAGTCGTCCTGTTACCGTGGACACGGCTATTCAAATAGATTATTCATCCCTGTAGGGGTGCACCACATATTCCCCAACACGCCTGAGTCACCTCCGGCCGGACACACTTTCCTGGGTCATGCCCGGCCTCGGGATATCAGCACGTCGTCGCCCCACCTAGGCTCAACGAAGAGGCCAGCCCGCCGGTCTAAATCCTATGCGCTCAGGGGTCATGGGCCCAATCACCCTTTGCACACCTGCACGATGCGTGGGCGGCCAGAAACAGACCTAGTACACTCCAGTCCAAGAGCTGGACCGTCCAGTCCAATCCGGCGCGCGCCGCTCCATTGATGACGTCCGAAGAGCTTCGGCTGATACAACGACGCTGAGTGCCCATAACTTCCCCACGTGAAGGTTAGTGCGTATTAGGCCAAACGACCAACTCAGATCAAATACCCAACCCATTAGCAATTTATTTGTGCGGGGCAAGCTCGAACCAAGAAATGCAGTCCGTCGCCCCGCCGATAACACCCGGGTGCCTTACCGGCGCACCCCACCACATATCACTCTCGCGGGTACCCTTGGGGCCGACCCGTCTTTAACATGTCTCTGTAACCAGGTCATAGTAACTGTGTGTCTATACACCAAGTGGATATCCGAGGAATCACCCTCGATGGATCCCACTCGAGGTATGAGTAAGACAAGAGTCGCTACCGGAAAAGGGGAAGGAGGAATCACCCTCGATACCCATGACCGATAACTACGCTACAGAATTAACACCGGGAGTGCTAAGTGAGGTATCACCCTCGGCACTCGGTAGTAGCTCTGCAGTGCCATACTTAAGGGGTGTGTGGTGATGTGTCGGTAACGGCTAGTCAGTCATGACGACTGAGTCTTCTGTCTTCAAGTCCTCGGTGTCGTCGATGAAAGCAGGGGCAACTGGGACTAAGGGGGTCTCAGGGGTTCACTGACCAACCTATGCTAAGCAGTTGGTATGATAACATGTGTAGTAGCAGTTCATCAAAAACAGGCTATGCATCAGAATAGGAGCTAACTAATACAGTAGCAAAAATCTAATGCAAGCATAAGAGGGAGAGAGATGGGTGATATCGGAATGCTCAAGGGGGTTTTGCTTGCCTTGCTGCTCTGCGGCAAAAGGCTGAACGTCAACGGCGTAGTCGATCTCGGCAGCACCGTCAGCCTCGGGGTCTACCGGAGAGAAGAGGGGGAAGAAACAATAAATATAAAGCACATAGATGCAACATGATGCATGACATGGCAATATGCAACGCTAGGCATGCACTAACGCGGTGATACACGTTGCAGACGAAGCGGGAGAATATCTGACGATATTTCCCGGGTCTTTGGATTTATCGGACAGACGATCCGGAGGGGAAAGTCCCATGTTCATCATGCTAGGAGCATGTGACAGATGAATGGATGGCATATTTGGATTCGTGGGTTTTTTCTGATCAACTTTCATGTATAAAGTTTTTTGATCTGAGCTACAGATTATTTTCTATGATTTTTCAAAGTTTTAAACAATTTCTGGAATTAATTTTAATTAATTAAATCCAACATTATCCAAAACAGTGTAATGTGATGTCAGCATGACATCAATATGACGTCAGCAGGTCAACTCTGGCTGACCAGAGTCAAATCTGACATGTGGGGTCCACATGTCATAGACACAGGTTTATTCCAGGGTTTTAATTTAACTAAAACAGATTAATTAGAATGTGGGGCCCATTTGTCAGTGGGACATCAGTGTTAATCTAATCATTTTAATTAACCTAATCTGTTAATTAGGCAACTGACAGGGGGACCCATATGTCATAGACACTGGGGGAAGGGCCCCACATGTCAGTGGCTGGTCAACCCGAGTCAGCCCAGTTGACTGGGTCAACCCAGTCAACTGGGGCCAGGGGCCCCACTGGCAGTGACCCAGGGGTGGACCCCAGGTGTGCCACGTCGGTGGCCGGCGCCGGAGCGTCGCCGGCGAACGTCGGACGCAGCCGAAAGCTCCGGAAATGCTCCACGGTGGGTCATTTGGCGCGCGATCGGGCGTGTTCGAAAGCTGGACGAACCGCCGATCCGTTCCAGGCATCGGGGCGAGCAACGGCGGGCCGTAGCGAGCGCCAGGTCGCCGGCGGCGGAGAAGCTTTCGGGCGGCGATGGCAAACGGCGAACGGGGGCGCAAACGAGCGAACCGAAAGCGCTACGGGGTCCTACGCGACGCGACAAGCACGATGGGCACATGCCCGTGACCATTTGGTCACCGGAGCCACGCCGGCGATGAGCTAAAGCTGCGGCGGGTTCGGGCACCCGTCGCAGATGGCCCTAGAGGTAGCTAACGGCGACGAGAGCGAGAGGAGGGAGAAGCGGAGGCTCACAGAGGGGCGTTGCCGTTCAAAGTGAGCTCGGGGAGGGCTTGACGGCGACGAATCAACGGCGGCGATGTTCGGGTGCCCGAGGAGGAAGACGATGCGGGGTCGGCGATGGAGAGGCGCAGGAGCTCGGGCTCGTGGTCGGTGAGGTCGAGGAGGTCGTGGCGGAGCTCGTGGGTGCAACGGCTGGGCGTGGGGGTGGCTGTGGCCGCGGCTAACCGGCGCCCATGGCGACGGCAGCGCTCGGATCTGGAGGGGGGAAGAGCAGCGGCGTTGGAGAGGGGGAGGGGGAATGACGAGGGCGGCGTCCAGGGGGGAGGGACGGCCTCGCCCTTATCCTCTCCGCTCACCTGCTCCGCAGCGGTGGCGAGCTGCGAGCGGCGGTGGCGCGCGCAGCCATGGCGACGGCGACACGGGGGCGGGAGCAGGTAGGGGAAGGCCCTGGGGGGCTGGGCCGCACTGTGGCCACTTGGGCCCGGTGGCACGGGCCTTTTCCTTTTTCTTTTCTCTTTTTTGTTTCTGTTTTCTTTCAAAACCTTTCTGTTTTATTTCTTTTAGACCATTTCCTTTGCAGCAGAAATGTGCCACCTAGCCCAAATATTATCTTGCAGTATTTCACAAGTCCACAGCAACTTTGGGGATTTTTAGGAAATGCTTGTATTTTCAACTTGATTTTATATTGCTTTTAAAATGCATTTAGCTTCTGTTATTAATGGTGGGGTCCACACCATGAGCTAGGTGATGTTGTTTTCCTCAACAATATTTGTTCTATGATTTTTCAGAAATATGCAACATTTTATTTATGCTGTTTGAGGATTTAATTTTATCACATAAACTCCTATGGCAATTGAAATGAAATTTGAATTGGAATTTGAATCCAAACTTGATCAAGCCCCACTTAGCAAAATGACCAGGCACTGTTCATGGTCATTACTATAGCTTAATTACAATGATCACTGTAGCTTAAACCCAGGGTGTCACAAAAGTAAAGTTCAAGAATTCGAATCCTTCATTGGAACGACATTCCCAAGCATCATCAAAATTCATCCACCCGAGGTTGCAAACACAAAGGGCAGTGGTAAGAGATTGAAGAGGGGTTCAGAGGAGGCCATGAACAAAAGAAAAAGGTAAATCAGATTTTAAGTACTATGTAATTTTTCAGGTTTTCATAGATTGCAGCTAATGTTCTTTTCCTTCTTTGCACAGGAAGTAGCATCCAAAAAGGTCCAACATATGTAGATTGTTCTAATTACCAGGTTGGCCATGAAAGCTAAATGGTTTTTATATCTTGCTCCCTTTTAAATAAAGCAGTCATGATATTTTGTACAAAAAGGTGTGTAAGAACATAATAATGTTGTACTATTAGCTTTAAAAATGCCAAGATGGATTTGAAACTGTTGGAATGCATTGCCAATGGATGGTGGTTGATGTGTTCCCTTCAGATTTGACAAAGGTATCTAATAAACCTGATGTTGGCTTCACATTTGTGGTGCAAATTGAAAAAAAAAATCTTGAGCTTGTTTATTCTTCATTTCTTTTACATTAGCTTTACCTTGTTAAATCACCTTCCTGAATGTACGTGTTCTGCAGTTCCTATGGAACATCTGTTCGTTCTTCTATATTATATCTTAGAAAATCCCATATACTAGGAGAGCATATCCTGTACTCCCAAGCATGGAGTACTCCGATTCAACATCAGCGGAGTGTTCTAGTTACCTTCTAATTTGAATAGTATATCTTTTGTAATGTTTTCATAATTCGCTTATCTTCTTGTTTGCAGAGCAAGTAGCCTCTATGAAGATTCAATATCAGCAGATTTTTCTAGTTACCTTCTAATTTGACAAAGGCGGTATGATCCTCTAGCTAATTTTTTTTAAATAATACATTTTTTAAATAAATTTAAGAAATAATACACGGTTTCGATATTTTCTGAAAATAGGATCCAGTCGGCTTAGGTTAAGCCGACTGGATCTAGTCGGCCACGGTATAGCCGACTAGGTCCAGTCGGCTTAACCTAAGCCGACTGGATTACACCGTGCGTTTTTTAATTAAAGTTGGTACTAATCGGCTTAGGCTAAGCCGATTGGAACTAATCGGCTTAGTCTAAACCGACAGGTGCACTGACATAATATCGTGTGCTTGTGTTCTCGTCTGCTTGCGTAGCTAGCTTAAGATCGATCAAACCGGCGACGAGCTGTTACGTACGTGCGTGTACTAGTATCCTATCGTGCGTGAGGAATCAATCCAGGAGCTAGCTAGCTAGCTAGCTTCCTCGTACGTACGTGCTAGCTATGCATATGGTGGTCATGGCCTTGCTGCCATGGCTACTTAATTAGGTTTCCACTTGATGGCCTCAACTGGTTCTTGGTAAATGATGTGCTAACTGCTAATGGTTGTTGTTAAATGACTCGGTTTTCGACTAATGGCTCATTAGGTAGCAGCTAGCTATGTAGCTCGTGGTGGTAAATGTTGATAAGTGGTATATCTTAACCCCATGCATAATTAACAATTATGGACCCTCCAATTTGTTTCGGGCATCTGATATGGTGTGACTTCTCACATTATGTTTTTGTTATACATAAAAATTATTTGGAGCTAAGTTAGCTTCCGTTATCCCGAAACTTGAATTTTCACCGCTGTATTTCAGAACATAGCAACATGACTTTCCTCCCACCGCTGTATTTCAGAACACCGCTAGGCCAAAAAAGGGGGCACTTGAATGATGGTCGGGGCGGCGAAGGTCGAGTAAGGCGGCGCGCCAGCACATCATAGATCGTGGGTGGCGGCGGATGGCGTTTTGGTTGACGGTGGAGGGTATGTCAACCAGTCGGGATGAGGAAGACGCCAACAGAAAAAACAATAGATGCCAAAAAAATGTGGCAACCAGTCATGCCCATAGAATTAAAGCGAAGGTTGAAAAGTGCAAGCTATGTATCGTATGCGGTAAATTACTTAATTGGCAATATACATATAAGGATTATGAGGATAAAATTCAAGTTTCGGGATAACGGAAGCTAACTTAGCTCCAAATAATTTTTATGTATAACAAAAACATAATGTGAGAAGTCACACCATATCAGATGCCCGAAACAAATTGGAGGGTCCATAATTGTTAATTATGCATGGGGTTGAGATATACCACTTATCAACATTTACCACCACGAGCTACATAGCTAGCTGCTACCTAATGAGCCATTAGTCGAAAACCGAGTCGTTTAAGAACAACCATTTGCAGTTGGCACATCATTTATAATAAAACTTCTTCAAACTTCTTATCTTAAACGAAGTGCGTCGGAAGTCCCTCGGTCACCGTACATCCTGCATTATATAATTAAGTATATAAAAAACAATTACAGAACATCATGAATAGAGAAATGAGCGAATTAATAGTGATCAAAATGTTATTACTGCAAAAATAAATACATAGAGTTCATACATAGTTCTCGTAAAACAACATATAGTTATCTTAGATATATCTGCCGAACAGTTAGACTGATATTTTTGTCTAGACGGAGAACTTTGTTTAGACCGAGAACTTTGTCTAGACTGAGAACTTTGTCCAGGCCGAGGATTTCGTCCAGACTGAGAACTTTGTTTAGACTGAGAACTTTGTCCAGACTGAGGATTTCGTCCAGACATAATACGTCGCCTACACATGCAAACTAAGAAGAGGATTTGAGTTCAAACTGAGGACGGGGACGGGAAAGCACTAAGTAAACCACACCTACACATGCAAACTAAGAAGAGGATTTGAGCTCAAACTGAGGACGGGGACGGGAAGGCACCAAGTAAACCACACACCTACACATGCAAACTAAGAAGAGGATTTGAGCTCAAATTGCTTGCATATAAATCAAATGAACTCCCACATAATTACTCCCAAACAGTAATGAGAGATGAAAGGATGAAGTTGCTAACCTTTTAGAATGATGGGGTGTCTCCAATCTTCACAAATATTGGCAAAAATGGATGGGTGCCTCCAATCTTCACAAATCTTGGCAAATCCTCATGAGCTCAGGGGAAGGAAGAAAACAAAGAGGATAGAAAGGAGAGCTTGGGCTCGGGCTGGAAGAAGCATCTATATATAGGAATTTCTATAGTCCCGGTTAGTGGTACCAACCGGGACTAAAGGGTCTCGCATGGGCCCCAGCCCACCGCAATCCTGCCACCACCCCTTTAGTCCCGGTTGCCAACCGAGACTACAGGTTCCTCACGAACCGGGACTAAAGCATAGGCTCATGAACTGGGACTAGTGGGCGCATTAGTCCCGGTGCAAAACCCGACCAGGACTAATGCTCCGGTCCAAAGGCCTGTTTTCTACTGGTGCATCCAGCCGAAGGGGAACGTACGTAAAGCATCATGCTGGCTCCCCACTGATCGCGCAACACCATGACATTGATGATCCTCGGGAAAATATCCTGTACTCCAACATATCGAGTGCTCCGGCTGCACTCTGCTCGTCCGAGCCGTTTGATACAGATCGTAGGCACACGATGCAACCCGGATGCTCCACCCTTGGATATTTTCAAAAACCACCCCATGTAAGTACAGAATAAGTGTAACGTCCCAAATCACCTAGCTCAAAGATGCATTCCCCCAATTTGGAACAGAAAGAAACACGAACAGGCTAGGGCTTCCGTCTCCGGCGGCGGGGCTCGCCGTGTGATGCGCTTCGACGTTGAGCAAGCGAGCTCGCCACAGTAAGGACGTCCAGCAGAGGAGTCTCCCCATTTCTGCCTCGCCATTCTCCAGCTCATACCCCTTTCCAACTCCACCCGATCCGCCCAACCCGGTGCCTAGATCCGCGATCCGTCGACGCCGGGAAGAGAACTCCGATCTTCAGGTATGATGTTGGATGTTACGAAATCGGTGCTCCTTATGTTAATTTCGTAAGATGTAGCTACTTCAATCTTCACATTTTTCACAGGGCGGCTGAAGGAGTCAGTTCTTCAGTCTCTTTTGAATTGCTGACCGGCCCAGCTGAAGGAATAGAAGCTTCAGACTTACATTTTTGAGAATACCATTATTAGGAAAAACGTCGGCAGAGATCCATTAGACATCACTGACTCACCATTTGGTAAGCTACATGTGACAGTTTTCCTTTTATTGCTGCAAGCAAGATCCTTTGTGTGTCCATATGTTGGTTTTGGACGATGAACATAGCCTTTAGTAATACCATTTTCTGTAGAAGTAAGCATAGAAAAATTCAGTGACCCAAAGTGGATCTCACTTTTAGATCGTTAGTACTACTTATATCAGGCTGCCCCTGGAACAACGTAGTCTCATCCTCCGTGACAGACCCAAACAATAGAACAACCTTAGCATGAAATTATTTTATTAGATCGTTAGTACATTTAAATGCCAGTGCATTCTGATTTTTTTTCTCTTCACTACCTTAGCATGAAATTATTTTATTAGACTTAGTGTACCGCTGCTCTCATGAAAAGCCAAGTCTTAGTTGCTCCTGCATGGTCATATATAGCATTTTTATCTGCACGGAGTAGAGAATGATGGAGTCAATGGCAAGTATTGCACCGAGTGCTGGGTCAACTACGGCAATGGGACTTGAAGATGATGCCAAGAACTTCTCCATGGTATTTCCTTCATATATTACTCATGTTCATATGTGCATGTCATGTCACTAAAGTTCTAACAACCTTGCTAGGTCCAAACAGGATTGGACATACATGATGAAGATTGTTTTAACACACCAAAAAGAACCAGTAGCCTCCCCGTGTGTGTAAGTTTATTATGATTTATTAATTTCATGGGTTTCAGTTCTGGAGCTAATCCCTGATCTTCTATTTACACAGGGGTCAACTTATGAGCCCGAGTGTGATGATAGCCTACAACCCTCAATTGGCATGCGTTTTGATAGTTGGGAGGCAGGTTTGGCATTCTATAGAATGTATGCCCATGAGGTTGGCTTCTCTGTATGCATATGGACACAACAGAAAGGAGAGGATGGTGTAATAATTTGGAAGAAGTTTGTTTGCGCAAGAGAAGGTTGGAGGAAGGAAAAATCAGTGGAAATTGGCCAAGATACTCAAGAAATGCAAAGAAAAAAGGTCAAAAGATATATCAAGATAACCAGATGCGGTTGTGAGGCTATGATCGGATTGAAAAGGCAAGATGACGGCAAGTATGAGGTCGTTAAGTTTGTTCAATCACACACGCACCAACTTATCTCGCCAAGTAAGAGACATCTCATCCGGTCCAATAGAGAAATAACTAGTGATTTGAGAAACAAACTATTTACATGTAGTAAGGCATTGCTTGGCACATCAAAAACCTTTCGTTTGCTTACTATTGAGAAAGGTGGGCAGGGAAACATAGGTTGCATGAAACGTGACTTACAGAACTATCACCGTGATTTTAAGGCAGCAATTAAGGGAGCAGATGGACAACTTATAGTAGATATAATGGAAAATAAAAAGAAGGCCCATCCAGCATTCTGCTTTGATTACCAGGTAGATGAGAACAATAAACTGACAAATATTTTCTGGGCAGATAGTATATGTAGAAAGAACAAGTCATTGTTTGGTGATGTTGTGTCATTCGACTCTACATACACTAGTAGAAAACAGGGCTTTCGTCCCAGCTCGATCTACACATTAGTCCCGGTTGCATTACGAACCCGGACTAATGTGAGCATTAGTCCCGGTTCGAGCGGCTAGGGCGCCAGTCGGGCATTAGTCCCGGTTCAAATGGGACCTTTAGTCCCTGTTGGAGACACCAACCGGGACTAAAGGGGCCGATACCCTTTAGTCCTGGTTGGTGTCTCCAACCGGGACTAAAGGTGAAGCCTTTAGTCCCGGTTGGAGACACCAACCGGGACTAAAGGGGTTGAGGCTTTCGTCCCGGGTTTTTTTCTTCTGTTTTTACATTTGTTTTCTGTTTTTAGTTTATGTTTTAAATTGCTTATATATTTTAGGATATTTGATGTTTTTGAGTGATTCTTTTTGCATTAGATTCAAAATTTTGTCTAGTTTCTGTTTGTGCCATTAGTTTTCAAATTTGCTTCAAACCCTAGATTGTGAATAACTTGAGTTTACAAATAGTTTTTAATTTAATTCTTTTTGCTCCTAGTCACATGTTAGATTGTTGTCACAGTAAGATTTATTTGATTATTTTTAGAATAATTTAAATTAGGATTTTAATTAAAACAATATTGTTTTGCTTATATAGTTGTTTTAGTCATTTAATTGTTGTTTTTTATTATTTTTAGTTAGTTCTTTCTGTAGATTTTAACATGTTGTAGTATGGTGCATATTTAATGCACAAAAAGTCTGCAGTTGAAATAAGTTAAAAAAATGAAATGCCTTTGTAACAGACGAGTTTTCGTCCGAAACCTTGATACTTCGAAGGAGATGGTCCAGTTTGTACACGAAGTGCATCCAGTTTTTGCCGTAACCCTCTAAACTTTGTAGCACATGCTATGTGGGTGAAATGATGATACCATGCCAAGTTTCCACCTTTTCAGAGTTCATTTGTAGGGCTTTTCAATTTCAGGGTCATTTAGCTCAAAAAAAATCATTAAATGCATGAAAAATAGCAAATGAAGTTAGAAAGGGTTGAAAATTGAGGATGTGGCTTTGAATGGTGCATATTGAATGAACAAAAAGTCCGGAGTTGAAATAAGTTAAAAAAATGAAATGCCTTTGTAACAGACGAGTTTTCGTCCGAAACCTTGATACTTCGAAGGAGATGGTCCAGTTTGTACACGAAGTGCATCCAGTTTTTGCCGTAACCCTCTCAACTTTGTAGCACATGCTATGTGGGTGAAATGATGATACCATGCCAAGTTTCCACCTTTTCAGAGTTCATTTGTAGGGCTTTTCAATTTCAGGGTCATTTAGCTCAAAAAAAATCATTAAATGCATGAAAAATAGCAAATGAAGTTAGAAAGGGTTGAAAATTGAGGATGTGGCTTTGAATGGTGCATATTGAATGAACAAAAAGTCCGGAGTTGAAATAAGTTAAAAAAATGAAATGCCTTTGTAACAGACGAGTTTTCGTCCGAAACCTTGATACTTCGAAGGAGATGGTCCAGTTTGTACACGAAGTGCATCCAGTTTTTGCCGTAACCCTCTCAACTTTGTAGCACATGCTATGTGGGTGAAATGATGATACCATGCCAAGTTTCCACCTTTTCAGAGTTCATTTGTAGGGCTTTTCAATTTCAGGGTCATTTAGCTCAAAAAAAATCATTAAATGCATGAAAAATAGCAAATGAAGTTAGAAAGGGTTGAAAATTGAGGATGTGGCTTTGAATGGTGCATATTGAATGAACAAAAAGTCCGGAGTTGAAATAAGCTAAAAAAATGAAATGCCTTTGTAACAGACGAGTTTTCGTCCGAAACCTTGATACTTCGAAGGAGATGGTCCAGTTTGTACACGAAGTGCATCCAGTTTTTGCCGTAACCCTCTCAACTTTGTAGCACATGCTATGTGGGTGAAATGATGATACCATGCCAAGTTTCAACCTTTTCAGAGTTCATTTGTAGTGCTTTTCAATTTCAGGGTCATTTCGCTCAAAAAAAATCATTAAATGCATGAAAAATAGCAAATGAAGTTAGAAAGGGTTGACTCTGGCTTGGTTACCCTTAGTTGTGACTCTGGCTGGGACGGTGCTAGCAGATGTAGTCGACGGTATGATTGGATGGACACCAACCCGGACTAAAGGGGTTCTGAAATTTTCAAACTCTACCCCCCCCCCCCCCGTGGACCGCCTTTTTTAGTTTTGTACAAAATAAACAAAAATGATAAAATCTTCAAAAAATAAAATCCTTTGAGATGTAGTTAGGTTTTAGTGTCTAGTTGATATAGAAATTTTGAAATATGAATTTTGACCGTTTTTGCAAAAAAACGGAAAAAATGTAAAACGGCCATAAATTTTGCATACGACGTCGAAAAAAAAAGTTTAATATATCAAAACAAACTAGAGAAAAATTGGGACTCGATTTCACCGGGGTTTACCCGGTGAAGTTTTCTCAGATTCTCAAAATTCCAAAAGTAAAAAAAGTTATTTCAAAAAGAAGATTTTTTCCTACAAAATCAAAAATAATAATTTTAATAATTAATTTTATTTAAAAATAAATAAATGATGTCATATTTGGATTCCTCACATTTTTCTGATAATAATGGATATATTATTTGTCGAATTTCGATTTACAGATTTAAAGATATTAATTATGCCATATTAAATGAATAAATTGCAAAAAAATGAATAAAATAATATTATTACTTATTTTATTTTCATTGAAATTCAATATTATTATTACTTATTTTGTTTATTTTAATAATTGTTTGGAATTCAAAAAATTAAATCATGTGACATCAAGACCTAAGGGTTAATAGGATTGATAGCTTACTATTGTCAGGAAAACAACAAGTGCAGACTTGGAAACTAGGGGCGATAGAACCAGGAAGTTAAGCGTGCTGGGGCTGGAGCAGTGAGAGGATGAGTGACCGGCCGGGAAGTTAGACGATTTGGAATGAATGATCGACGCTGGAACAGTGAATACGGGTGATTAGAGATTAAATTGTCAAATAATTCAAAGATTTGAAAATCGGAATAAAACTTAAAAAGAAATCAAAAAAATTCAAAAAAAAATTCAAAAAAATTATTTTTTTTTCTTTCTAAAAATTCCTTTAGTGGTAACACCAATCGGGACTAAGGGTCCTCCCTCCCCCGCCCCAGACAGCGCCACGTGGAGCCCCTTTGGTCCCGGTTCGTAAGCAAACCGGGACTAAAGGTTTTGGGCATTAGTCCCGCTCGGTTTGTCCCGGTTCCAGAACCGGGACTAAAGGCCCTCTGGAACCGGGACTAGTGCCCTGTTTTCTACTAGTGATATAGATTCAACAAGTATGACCTGGTATTTACCCCTTTTACTGGAGTTAACCATCATAAATCTTGTGTTACATTTGGTGTTGCATTTTTGTCAAATGAGAAGATTGCATCATACAAATGGTTATTTCAGACTTTCTTGAAGGCAATGTGTGGGGTTGCACGAAAGCTAATCATAACTGATGAGGACCAAAGCATGAGAAGAGGAATAGAATCTATATTTCCAAACACAAAACATCGACTTTGTATGTGGCATATTCTAATGAAACTCCCTGAAAAGGTTGGTCCCATCTTGAAAAACAATGAGGAGTTTAAACCACGATTTATGGCATGTGTGTGGGGATCAGAGACTCCAGATGAGTTCGAATCATGGTGGTCTTCGATAATATCTGATTTTGGCCTCGAGGATAATGAATGGTTGAAAGAGAAGTATGACTTATGTCAATCATGGATTCCGGCATACTTTATGGAGTTCTGTCTTGGAGGAATATTGCGCACAACATCCAGATCTGAGAGTGAGAATGCATTTTTTTGACACTTCACTAATCGAAGCCTTGCCTTGGTTGAATTTTGGGTCAGATTTGAAACGGCCTTGGAAGAGCAGCGGCAAAAAGAGCTGCAAGAGGACAATTCTAGCATACATACCTTGCCGGTACTTGAGACTTGTTGGGGAATTGAGATTCATGGCAGAGATGTGTATACTCACAACATCTTTGTTGCTTTCCAACGTGAGGTGGTGGCTGCTAGGGACCGTCGTCATGTAAAAACTATTGAGCAGGTTGGTAATGTCCGAACGACGAGCATTGGCGACCTTAGCGGCAGGATAAGAGTAGTCCGCTACAACACTAGTATGAAGGCTGCACAATGTACTTGCCGAATGTTTGAATCATTGGGCATCCTGTGCTTTCACATAATTGTTGTTCTGAAGAATGATGGGTGTAATGTAATTCCTAGCCAATATGTGCTGCATAGGTGGACTAAAATGGTTGCACGACATCTTTCCTATGATGCCAATGGACGTGAGCTAGAAGGGTCATCTACATCTCTTTCACCTACCATCAAGAAATTGTACTCAGAAACATGCTCGTTGTTCAGCTCAGCATTGCATATAGCTAAACATTGTGAGGACAAGATGAAATACTTTCACAAAGTTATTGGTGATGCTCTTGCACACTTGAGGCAGACAGTGCCACTTGACGAGCAAAGTTGTGACGCCCCCATTCTCGTCCGTACGCTAATCATGCACACAATGCGTACGACCAAGATTAGGGACTCACTGATTGATATCACAACACAACAAAAGACACAATTATAAAGGTCATACAGCTCCATATTACAAGCCATGGGCCTCGAGGGCTCGAATACAAAGCTCGACATAAACACGAGTCAGCGAAAGCAAATATATCTGAGTACAGACATAAGTTAGACAAGTTTTGCCTTAAGAAGGCTAGCACAAACATAAGCACGGATCGAAAGAGGCGAGGCCTCCTGCCTGGGAACCTCCTAACTACTCCTGAACGTCGGCATTCTCCACGTAGTAGTAGGCTCCATCGGTGGTGTAGTAGTCGTCTCCGGTGAACTCCATCTCCTGGGCTCCACCGTCTGAACGCAGCAACGTATCGAGGGGGAAAAGGGAAGCAAAGCAGCAATGAGTACTCATCCAAAGTACTCGCAAGACTGACATCAGATCTATGCTAAGTGTGCATCATTATCAATGAAGGGATTATATCTGGACTGACTGCAGAAAGCAAGAATAGGGAGAAGACCTAGTCCTATCGAAGACTAGCATCTTCAGCATCTTGCATCATTAGAAGAGAGTAGACCTGCAGCTCATATATAGTCATATTGTTGTAGCAATTTTATTAAGTAAAGATGCCCAGAGATCCTTCCTCGACTCCCTGCGAGGAAGCAATCCTGGAGCCACAATTCATTTCAAATTAAATTACAATTATAGTTGTATAAGGTCAAGGTACAACTCCAAGTCGTCCTGTTACCGTGGACACGGCTATTCAAATAGATTATTCATCCCTGTAGGGGTGCACCACATATTCCCCAACACGCCTGAGTCACCTCCGGCCGGACACACTTTCCTGGGTCATGCCCGGCCTCGGGATATCAGCACGTCGTCGCCCCACCTAGGCTCAACGAAGAGGCCAGCCCGCCGGTCTAAATCCTATGCGCTCAGGGGTCATGGGCCCAATCACCCTTTGCACACCTGCACGATGCGTGGGCGGCCAGAAACAGACCTAGTACACTCCAGTCCAAGAGCTGGACCGTCCAGTCCAATCCGGCGCGCGCCGCTCCATTGATGACGTCCGAAGAGCTTCGGCTGATACAACGACGCTGAGTGCCCATAACTTCCCCACGTGAAGGTTAGTGCGTATTAGGCCAAACGACCAACTCAGATCAAATACCCAACCCATTAGCAATTTATTTGTGCGGGGCAAGCTCGAACCAAGAAATGCAGTCCGTCGCCCCGCCGATAACACCCGGGTGCCTTACCGGCGCACCCCACCACATATCACTCTCGCGGGTACCCTTGGGGCCGACCCGTCTTTAACATGTCTCTGTAACCAGGTCATATTTATGCTGTTTGAGGATTTAATTTTATCACATAAACTCCTATGGCAATTGAAATGAAATTTGAATTGGAATTTGAATCCAAACTTGATCAAGCCCCACTTAGCAAAATGACCAGGCACTGTTCATGGTCATTACTATAGCTTAATTACAATGATCACTGTAGCTTAAACCCAGGGTGTCACAAAAGTAAAGTTCAAGAATTCGAATCCTTCATTGGAACGACATTCCCAAGCATCATCAAAATTCATCCACCCGAGGTTGCAAACACAAAGGGCAGTGGTAAGAGATTGAAGAGGGGTTCAGAGGAGGCCATGAACAAAAGAAAAAGGTAAATCAGATTTTAAGTACTATGTAATTTTTCAGGTTTTCATAGATTGCAGCTAATGTTCTTTTCCTTCTTTGCACAGGAAGTAGCATCCAAAAAGTTCCAACATATGTAGATTGTTCTAATTACCAGGTTGGCCATGAAAGCTAAATGGTTTTTATATCTTGCTCCCTTTTAAATAAAGCAGTCATGATATTTTGTACAAAAAGGTGTGTAAGAACATAATAATGTTGTACTATTAGCTTTAAAAATGCCAAGATGGATTTGAAACTGTTGGAATGCATTGCCAATGGATGGTGGTTGATGTGTTCCCTTCAGATTTGACAAAGGTATCTAATAAACCTGATGTTGGCTTCACATTTGTGGTGCAAATTGAAAAAAAAAATCTTGAGCTTGTTTATTCTTCATTTCTTTTACATTAGCTTTACCTTGTTAAATCACCTTCCTGAATGTACGTGTTCTGCAGTTCCTATGGAACATCTGTTCGTTCTTCTATATTATATCTTAGAAAATCCCATATACTAGGAGAGCATATCCTGTACTCCCAAGCATGGAGTACTCCGATTCAACATCAGCGGAGTGTTCTAGTTACCTTCTAATTTGAATAGTATATCTTTTGTAATGTTTTCATAATTCGCTTATCTTCTTGTTTGCAGAGCAAGTAGCCTCTATGAAGATTCAATATCAGCAGATTTTTCTAGTTACCTTCTAATTTGACAAAGGCGGTATGATCCTCTAGCTAATTTTTTTTAAATAATACATTTTTTAAATAAATTTAAGAAATAATACACGGTTTCGATATTTTCTGAAAATAGGATCCAGTCGGCTTAGGTTAAGCCGACTGGATCTAGTCGGCCACGGTATAGCCGACTAGGTCCAGTCGGCTTAACCTAAGCCGACTGGATTACACCGTGCGTTTTTTAATTAAAGTTGGTACTAATCGGCTTAGGCTAAGCCGATTGGAACTAATCGGCTTAGTCTAAACCGACAGGTGCACTGACATAATATCGTGTGCTTGTGTTCTCGTCTGCTTGCGTAGCTAGCTTAAGATCGATCAAACCGGCGACGAGCTGTTACGTACGTGCGTGTACTAGTATCCTATCGTGCGTGAGGAATCAATCCAGGAGCTAGCTAGCTAGCTAGCTTCCTCGTACGTACGTGCTAGCTATGCATATGGTGGTCATGGCCTTGCTGCCATGGCTACTTAATTAGGTTTCCACTTGATGGCCTCAACTGGTTCTTGGTAAATGATGTGCCAACTGCTAATGGTTGTTGTTAAATGACTCGGTTTTCGACTAATGGCTCATTAGGTAGCAGCTAGCTATGTAGCTCGTGGTGGTAAATGTTGATAAGTGGTATATCTTAACCCCATGCATAATTAACAATTATGGACCCTCCAATTTGTTTCGGGCATCTGATATGGTGTGACTTCTCACATTATGTTTTTGTTATACATAAAAATTATTTGGAGCTAAGTTAGCTTCCGTTATCCCGAAACTTGAATTTTCACCGCTGTATTTCAGAACATAGCAACATGACTTTCCTCCCACCGCTGTATTTCAGAACACCGCTAGGCCAAAAAAGGGGGCACTTGAATGATGGTCGGGGCGGCGAAGGTCGAGTAAGGCGGCGCGCCAGCACATCATAGATCGTGGGTGGCGGCGGATGGCGTTTTGGTTGACGGTGGAGGGCATGTCAACCAGTCGGGATGAGGAAGACGCCAACAGAAAAAACAATAGATGCCAAAAAAATGTGGCAACCAGTCATGCCCATAGAATTAAAGCGAAGGTTGAAAAGTGCAAGCTATGTATCGTATGCGGTAAATTACTTAATTGGCAATATACATATAAGGATTATGAGGATAAAATTCAAGTTTCGGGATAACGGAAGCTAACTTAGCTCCAAATAATTTTTATGTATAACAAAAACATAATGTGAGAAGTCACACCATATCAGATGCCCGAAACAAATTGGAAGGTCCATAATTGTTAATTATGCATGGGGTTGAGATATACCACTTATCAACATTTACCACCACGAGCTACATAGCTAGCTGCTACCTAATGAGCCATTAGTCGAAAACCGAGTCGTTTAACAACAACCATTTGCAGTTGGCACATCATTTACCAAGAACCAGTTGAGGCCATCAAGTGGAAACCTAATTAAGTAGCCATGGCAGCAAGGCCATGACCACCATATGCATAGCTAGCACGTACGTACGTACGAGGAAGCTAGCTAGCTAGCTAGCTCCTGGATTGATTGCTCACGCACGTAGGATACTAGTACACGCACGTACGTAACAGCTCGTCGCCGGTTTGATCGATCTTAAGCTAGCTATGCAAGCAGACGAGAACACAAGCACACGATATTACTGATCTCATGCACCTGTCGGCTTAGACTAAGCCGATTAGTTCCAATCTGCTTAGCCTAAGCCGATTAGTACCAACTTCAATTAAAAAACGCACGGTGTAATCCAGTCGGCTTAGGTTAAGCCGACTGGACCTAATCGGCTATACCGTGGCCGACTAGATCCAGTCGGCTTAACCTAAGCCGACTGGATCCTATTTTTAGAAAATATCGAAACCGTGTATTATTTCTCAAATTTATTAAAAAAATGTATTATTTAAAAAAAATTAGCTGATCCTCTATATGCTCTTGATGGTTGGTAATCACAGTGAGGTGCCTCTCCGTATCAGCAACAATTGAGACCAGGAAGAGTCATTGGCAGATTTGACTCTTGCGCATCTCTGCCGTAACTATCTAAGTTGCTAGTATATATTGATCAGATAAGCTAGTGTGCTTACCTTTATGGCTTGTGTGCCAATTGTGCTTCCTTGCTTCAGAACAATATGTAGCAAATATCTACCTTCGTACTTATATTTTGCAGAACTAGAAGTGCTCTGGTTGAATGTGGCAGCATGTAAATGTGTTACTGGACATGTCAGCTAATTCCGTTATGAAGTGAAACCTGGACCTATATATTTGCTACCAGTGATGTTCCATCTTAATGACTGCTATGCTAAAGTTGCTCGGTATAATTAGTTTATCATGACGATGTCCACTTTAGGTTTTCAAAATTTCGCTAAATTTTCGCTGGGGTGTAGGTTATTTGGTAAACCCGTGGTCCGTGTGATGGACATTTTGCTCCATTTGGGACGCATTTTCCTCCAAAGTGTTACATATGTTCTGAGATGATTTGTATATTTCAGATTTGGAAGAGAAATGTTGTTATAGTGTTACCTTCTAATTTGACAAAGGTGGTTACCTGATGTTGTCGTCTTTTGCATTTGTGCTGCTGATTTTACCATTTTATCTTGGTTCGTGAACTTACTAATTCTTTATATTTTTTGAATTACTTTTACCTTTTTAAGTCAACTTGCTGAATGTTTGTGCTGAGCACCTCCTACAGAACATAGGTCCATTTTGTACATCATCCGGGAAAATCCATGATACAATCTGTACCATAGAGCCGCTATAGTTTATATTTATGTGTTTTCGATCAGCATGAAACGACCAGCTAATGAGGTACAGGATGTGCCTGCTCTTTCTGTTCTGAACCTGGGCCAACACATCGAGCTACAGTACGGGACTGTTATTGTAACTTCATACTTCTATAGGGGGTTTCTTCAAATTTCACAAGACGGGGGCGCCCACACTCTATCATGTACGTACATATTCCATCCAATGGCTATGACGTGCGTGGTGCAGCCGGAGTACTCCATGCTTGGGAGTACAGGATATGCTCTCGATGATCCTCCTCACTTGTCCAAAGCGGCTCTGCTTTAGCCCATTTTTAGCTAGGCCAATAAGCTCATCTCTTTCAAGTTGACAAACTAGCCCTACTTAGGCAGATATGCTAAAAGAGAAAAGCTTTGGTTCAGATATGGTTAGCAGAGAATATCTGGTGGAAACTGAGTTATGAAAACTCCTTTGAAACCACGTACGAGGTATAAAAAAAAAATCAGCAATGAATATTGACCTTTACTGTTTGGCACTATTCATTGCTGAATTTGTTTTTCGTATGTCATAAATGAATTTGTGTTTGACCATTGAAATTTACATTTCTATAGAAAAGCCATCTCTTCGACATTCAGTACGTTTTTAGAATTTTTTTGACACTTCAAAACATAGTTTCCATGTGGTTTGCACTGGTTTCCATCGGATATTCTCCTGTTAATAAGTAGCTAGCCGAGATTGTTCAAAAAAGTTAATGATCACACTATGTTGCCACATGATTCGGCAGCCGCTGTTCTACATGCCCATGTGAGGTTTACTATAGCTAGATAACATTTGTCATTTGATGGGGTCTAAAAGGTAGGAACTGCTTTCTTACTCAAAGATTTCAGCTTTCAATGGCCACCAGATTCAGACACCATTGCACAGTTCTACTAGTACTGATAATGTTGGGCCTTATTAATTAAGACCTAATAAGGACGTGACGAGATGTGCATCTAATTATAATTATTTTTTGCGGAAAGTGCATCTAATTATTTCATTCACCACGGAGCGCAAGATTTTAGGTTGACACGGCCTCTTGGTAGAATATTTCATTTTATTTCAAGTACTAGTTTCTCTTTTCTTTTGGCACTGATAACCTACAAATACTTTTTTTTGGGAGAAAACCTACAAATACTTAACGTTGTTTTAGTCTTCGTAATCAATTATCTGGAAAAACCATCATGCTTGATGTCTTCATGTAATAATGTCTATATTAAAGTATTTTTATTTCTTGGCAATAAAATTTAGCTAATGAGGAACCTAATTAATTCAGACACCTTCGGCTGCGCAGTTCTACTAGTACTGATGAGTAACAAGGACGTGGCGAGACGTGCATCTTATCTTTTCATTCACTACGGAGTAGATGGATGGCCCAGCTAACCTACATGGCTAACGCTGCTTGTGATCATTAGTACTATTTGGCAAGACAATCATGCTAGACGTACTCCATGCAATAATCTAAATTTAAATTATTTTAAACAAGTATTTTGCAGCAATTAGCTAAAATTGAAAATAGAAGAAATGCCATGAGGTACCTTTTTTTTGCGAAAGGCCAAAGGCCATATATTAAATAAAATCGGCCCTTACAAGAAAAGAAAATACAAGCAAGTCCTTGCAAAAATCAGCACCGTCTTCCTTCTTGCATCCATCGGCAGCGTGCCGTGAGCAAAGCTCGTTGCCGTCTGTGGGCCTCCGTCTCACTAGAGCAACCTTATTGAAACCCAGGAGATTGTAGAAGCATAGGCCGGGAAGTCGTCGATGTAGACCAGAAGACGCCGGTGACCGCGAACTGGATCCTGGAGAAGCCAGCACTCAGGACGGCCAGAAGATAATTCCAACTCCGGCCAGACAGAGGAGGGGGACACAAACCTCACAAGTTCCCCGACCGAGCCATATCTGGCTGAGCTTCATCGGACGGAGATGGAACTGGAGAACAAAAACACGCTACAACGCCATCCCCTCCGCAGGCCGCCGCCGCCGTGAACAAACACTAATCACATCAGACCGAGTGCACAACGATCGACACTATCCTCCGACTAGTTAATGTCACTCCATGGAATGACATCGACATGGGAAAGCCGAGGAAGAATTATTCCCATCGTCGTCGCTGCCCCAACTTTACCGGGGACGAAGAACTCGAAGACCCTACGAGACACGAATGGGACACTTACATCCATGGTTCCCCCATCCTCCCGCTGCCGCAGCGGCCGGCGGAGGCCAGGGGAACCCGCGGCGGCGCCGGCGATTTGACGGGATGTGCAAGTCGTCTCCTGATCGCCTTGCTCAAGAAACCCTTGTCCTTGGTCAAAGTTTGTGAAGTCTAATGTGATGAGGTACCTTGACAGCTCCTTGATTCAGTAACATGGATGGAGTTTATTCCCAAAAAAAAAAATATATATATATATACTACAGCGGATGATCAGCGAGTGTGGCAAATCTCTGAAGGTTCCCTCCGTCCGCCGGCCAATGGCACCGCCGGGGTTGCAGCCACTGCCGCCACCTAGGCGCTAATATAGTCGTCGTCGAGGTGCAAGGGGATTAAGAGCTGATGGATCGACGGGTTAGCTGATTCGTCGGAGCTGTGCGCAACTGTGCATGCATGTAGGCAAGTCTAACGCTTGGCTGTTGTGTCCGTTCGTTCGGTTGGTTGGTCGCAACCCGATTTCGTTTCTCGCGCCGTACCTACGTGTTCTTGGAAGAGCTAAGCCTTTTTATTTTTTTCCTCCCATCTATCTGTCTCATGATTTCTTCTCCCCTTGTGTTCTTGTCTCGGCCAGGTTATATTAGTCAATCTGTTTCGCTTGGTTGATTATTCTCGATGCTTCTCTACATCGCGTGCATGATATGTATACAGTCGATCTCTGTACCAGGGATCGTGTGGAGATGAACAGAGGAGTGTGATATTTGTGAGAGAAACGCTTTCAGGCAGGAGTGTTAGTTTGTACACATCTGGGAAAACTCTCGGTACCAATATACCATGTGCTGCTAGCTATGAATGACTGCCAGAGCTACCTTTTTAAAGTTGAATCCAGCACTTGTGTGCCTATCTTTCCAAGCAACTACTCATATGTATGCCAAATTTCCACTTCACCGCCTCTTTTAAGGTATTTTTCTTCTGTTTCAGATAGACAAGCTTTTCCGAACCATGGTTCAGCTGGACCATACGTCCTAGCGACAGGATCTTCGATGCTGTTCACCGAGATTACAGGCCAAAATTAAGCAACTCTACCGCAATTAGGCTAAACATTGAACAATAATTCTACAGCCTATGGCCTGCCTGGCCTGGGAGGACCACTGCACATCTTCCCACAAAAATATTTTCTTTTGAATCTGTACTTGAGCCACGAACAAGTGCCAAAAAAATAAAAAATAAAATAGTAGCAATAATTTGCTTTAGATAAAAGAAGTTCATTCATTCTATGCATGAAATATGAAACATTTTTGAACTAGTTACGTGAATATTTTTCTTTAATACATGAACCATGTGTCATTGATTATCTGACATATTTAAAAAATTCATATGAGAAACATTTTTATCTGTAGAAACAAATTTTGGGAGTTAGGAGAATATTGACAGACATGAACATGTTTCATAGATGGTCGAACATATTTCAAGTAAAATGTTTTTCACGTAAAATAATTTTGCATGTAATGGACGGGTAGTGGGCCCATTGTATATCGTCTTATTTATATAACTTAGTGAGGGAGATGCTGGCCAATATTTTTATGGGAGCTAGCTACAACTCCTGATGGGTATGGAATACAAAATGTATAGGTTGATTAGTATAGCCTAGTCTTATTAGAAGAGTGTCACTAGGTTCTCTCTCCCACACCTGACTTCCTAAAATCGATCCGACGGCATCTGGCTATGATGCAGCTGCTTCATGGTTCAGTGAAATATTATCACCGTGCGTGTTTCAGAACTCGTAGAGCAGGCTAGAGTTGCTGGACAAGACACCGATCTGCTGGGACGTTTGCATTAATTTATTTTCTTGGGGAAATATGGTTTGGTCGAAATGATCCGTGCATGCCATACTCTCACGGTAGGACATGTACTAGACCAGAAAAGTTTCCCGGGACGAGGAGCCCGTCCGTCCTTG
Source organism: Elymus sibiricus (assembly GCA_039707655.1). Classification (NCBI taxonomy): domain Eukaryota; kingdom Viridiplantae; phylum Streptophyta; class Magnoliopsida; order Poales; family Poaceae; genus Elymus; species Elymus sibiricus. The sequence goes on along the minus strand of CM077665.1, from coordinate 534,418,551 downwards.
GTTGTCGATATCAATCAACACCCAGCCAGTGCTCGGTTCAGCCCCAGACATTGGTAACCGGAAGATGCCCGCACTATGCTAGTCATCACCCGACAGCAAAAGTTAGTGCTGCTGGCTGGCATGCCCCCAGTGAGGTACTTCACATGTCGTACAGTACAGAGGATGGCAATAATTAATTAGAGGGGGTAAGGTACCCCTTTCGGTTTATTCTCGAACCAGGCTCTCGCCCCGCTTTATATATAAAGCAACAAAACCAAAGTTACATGATCGAACGATACAATGTGGAGAGGTAGTCCACCGAGACAGCAGATCCCAAGAAAGCTGACAAACATAACCGCACCTGACTATGCTGTCAAACAACACCTAGCACAGGACAACCCGATTACAACGCAGGACACGACCTAGGACACCTAGCCTCCACGACAACGCCCTCAAGAGGGGAACGCGAGCACCGCCGCTGCCGAGCCCGACGTGGACAAGGGTTTTCACCCGGAGACTCTGACATGAAGAGGAGAACCACGACGACGTCTTCAAGAAGATAACGGCACCCGCGGATGTCGTCGTCATCGGCGCCAAAGCGCGGAGCTTTCGCTCGGCAGCTGACACATGCCATCACAGGGCACCCGGGTCAGTCACGGCGAGAACCGGCCTCCAGATCGGGATCTAGGCAACAGAAAGTGTGCCTGAACCACCATCCGCTACATCCCTCGTCGCCCAAGCGACCTAGAGACGTAGCCACCACTGCCGCCATGGGGCCTGCCAGAAAGCCACCATACGGACCACCATCCGGGGCCGCCGCCTCGGCATCCATGTCCCGAGTCACCGTCAGCCTGTAGGGTAACGCAGCAGAAAACAAAATTTTTCCGACCTACGCACCAGCCCAGGAACACTATGGAGACTGCATATAAGGTTTGATCTCTTTCGTTACCGACTCGTAGCGCAGCGGAAGTAGAGTCGATGACGATCGGCGGTGCAGATCCCCGCAGCTAGGATTTACAACCTCCCAACCGCGAGGATGTATACCCTCATCTGCCCCCGGACAGCCCTCCGGGAGGCGGTCGGACAGTCCCTCGGACGGTGTCACGGACAGCCCTTCGGGAGGACCATCGAAACTCGGACAGTCACTCGGACAGCCCTTCGGGAGGCACTCTCAAACTAAGACCGAAACTACGATCTCTCTACAGAGTTGCACACATACGGTGTCATCTATCCGGCAGGGCTTCGCCGTCCAGAACTAGTTCCCACCGGAACCCAGACAGCCTTTCGGCTCTACGAAACTATTTCGCTGGGAGGGAGAGAGAAGCCAGAAATGTCATGGCATTTGTATGTGAGAAGGAGTGAGTGTGGAGGCAGCCCCTCCACCTCTATTTATAGGAAATCCAAGGGGTAGGGTTGCTTGGTCCCCAAGCCTTCTAGAAACCTTTTGGGAAAATATCCCAAAAGGTGACTTTTCCATAAATATCCCAAAAAGCACTTTCACTATTCACGACGACATTTTTCAGCGTCTGATCGAACTGAAAATATTCATGTGGGCTTAGAACATTTCCAGTACCCACCAAAATAATTTTCAACGCGAGCCGGAACAATTCCGGTTTAGTGATTTTCATCTGCGAAAAGCATCTGAAGCGGTTCCGGCAGCTCCGGAACATTTCCGGTTTTCATCCCGGAAAATTCCAGAAAATTTCAAGAACGATTCTCGCACCCTCCAAGAATTATCAGGCATGTGCCGAAACCATTTTGACTTTATGGTGCACTCCGAAACAACTTTTCGGTTTTAGTGATTTTCATCTGTGAAAAGCAACTAAAGCGGTTCCGGCAGTCCGGAACATTTCCGGTTTTTGTCTCTGAAAAATCTCAGAAGTTACCGGAACAATTCTGGTACCTTCCAATAATTTCCAGGCATGTGCCGAAACCAATTTGACTTTATGGAATACCCTGAAACAACTTTTCAGTTTCACCGGAACTATTCCGATATCCTCTCCGGAACGTTTCCGTTTCGCCCGAAACTTTTTCGGTGATTTTCTCTCAGACTCCCCGTCTAGTATTCAGCAGATAGATGACCCTTAAGCGTGTGACCCTATAGGTTCGGTGAAGCATAGACATGACCTGGAACCCCTTCCGATCAATGATCAACATCGGAGCCGTGGACACCCATATTGACCCCTATACCCACACGAATGAATATTCGAGTGAACCTCCAGTTGCCGTGTGCTATTCCTGTTGCTTCGCGATATGTTACAATTACCCGAGGTGAGACATGTAGGCATCCTCGTGGATCAACAACTTGTCCACAATGCCAGTTACCTCGCTGCCGGTATTGTTCTCTTTTCTCGTTCCCGTGTTTCGGCATCCCCGTGATCAAATCACAAATTGTCTGGCCAGACGATGATGGATACCGTAACACCGAGAGGGCCCAGAGGTATCTCTCCATCGTCGGAGGAGCAAATCCCAATCTTGAGCTATCAAGTTACTTGACATACTTTTCCATGAACCCGTAAGCCGCCGTAATAGCCACCCATTTACGGATGACGTTTAACAAACCCCAAAGTTCATGAAGCAAGCATGAAGAAACTCGATACTCTCATGGTCTAAGGAATCATGCAAACATTAACCATCTCTGTCTTATTAACCATTAACTTATGACGAATGTATCTCATAGCATAACATCAATTCGGGTCGATTCAACACAAGTGTTCTACCAACATTGCGCCCTCAAAATTGCCGGCATAGCCATGCCCATGATCAGGAAAACAGGATCATCATGCAATACTTGAGCTAGTCTTAGAGGCCAGACTAGGAATACATTTTACCGTTTATTATTCCACACGTGCAAATGAGTCTTCCTCCGAGCCTCGTTTTATTTGTAGACTCGAGAATCATTGCAGTTATAGCATGGAACATAAACATAATTATGAACAGGGAGATAATCAATAACATTTATTATTGCCTCTAGGGCATATCTCCTACAGACTCCCACTTGCACTAGAGTCAATAATCTAGTAAATGCTAGTGCACTTTACACCTATGGCATACTGGTGTAAAATATGCTTCGCTTGTGGTATAGCCTGATGTCCAACGGATCTGATGACTTCAGCTCCGCGTGTAACTTTGCATATCCTCGCGTTTTCACGCTTTCACAAAATTCATATTTTGTGTGGACTTGGCTTTGCATATGTGTGAATCATTGGTCGAAACCTGAATCCTCAGACTGAGCTATGGAGCAACTATCTGCAATAGTGTCCCATAGACCAAAGCCATCTTGGAACCATACTAAGTTCATGAATGAACTATATGATTCAACAACTTCTTTGTCGCTTCTCAAGCGTCAACATACTTAGCCTTTGTTATAGAATTCGCCACAGTATCTTGTTTGGAACAATTTCCAACTACCGTGCCACCATATTGTGTATTACACAAAACCCTTAACTTAAATCGAAAATCGCATGGAGCATTGATGAAGACTGTATCGATGTAATTACTTACAACGAGCACTTCATAATCTCTGCTTGCGAGAAAACATGTCATCAGTACTACTCTAGTACTCAGTGACATCTTTCACTGTTGTCCTATGATCAGTACTTTGATCACTTTGGTATCTATACTCGTAACAACTTTGGAGTATTGGACATATCTGGTTGTTTTACATACCATGGAATACATGATTAATCCAAACACAAGAGTGTGTGGAATCTCCATCATGTATTTTACTCATCCGTGTTTTGGGACACCGAGTCTTGCAAAAACTCTTTCCATGTGACTTCGGCAAGAATCACTCCTTGTCCTTTTAAATGCCAAAAAGTTTTTAGCATCTTGTCAATATGTATTCATAGCTTAGCCCCATTAGGTAAATCTATCTCCATAGATCATCATGGCTAATATTGAGGCTATTTAGCCTAAGCACTTCATCAAAAAACTATTTTCAAATGAAGTCCTAATTCGTGTCAAGAAATTTATTTTCAATTAACAATGTGTCAAGTACACACGGTTTTTAGAAATATTATTATGCTCCCACTTACTTTCTTGAATCACAAGCATCTTCGATACCCATTTGATGAAGTCAAACCCCTTTGACCATTCCATCAAAACCGAAGATTCCAACTCCACTTTGCTCTCTTCTGTCCATCGCTGGAACTCTGAAGTTTGCATACTTACTAGCATCCTCTGGATCGACAAATTACTTTGGACTGTATCACATACAAGTCCTAGGTTTCATTTCCATCAGATGGAAATCCTTTTGTCATCCATGTTTCATATCTCATGATTGAAATATGTATTAATTGCTAGTTCAACTCGAACCAACTTCAAGCATCGCTACGGTGAGACAATCTCATCGTAGTCAACTCCTTGAACTTGTTATTGCAACAAGTCGAGCTTCATGGATAAAACATTTTTTCCGTATCAGTTTTTAGTTCCATAAATATTCGTTAGACTCTATGTCTTCCGAAAGGTGTATCAAGATTTTAATCTCGAATCACATATATGGAAAACTATATCGGATTGTATTGGCATTTAGCCAATTCCGGAGTCAGGGCCCATCAATGCTTCCTTGTGTATCGTAGGTATACTGTTGTCTAACAACAATATCTCGTTTGCGCACCTGATAGGTTTGCACGAGCTTTGCCTACGTGGTTCAGCTGCAAGTTTGACCGAAGTCCATACATTTTATTGTAGAGACTTCCGTATCAGTCGCAGTAGGAAACTCTGGAATCACTTCCAAGGTTTCTTTCCTTTGATCTGATGACGAAGATACTGGTTATCTCGTCGAGTTGCACTGTCCTCCCACTCATCTTTTGTAAGAACTATTCTCTTTAAAAGCATACCGTTTTGTGGCAAAATCCTTTGCCTCGGTATAGTGGTGGGGGAATACCCAATGACTTGGGATAACCTACAAAGTAGCACTTATCTGATTTGGAATAGGTTTGTAACCTTTTACACAAGCCCCATATTCCAAATGTTAAGAAAAGATATAACATGGTTGGGCGTATCATACCATGGCGTCATTTCAACAGACCCGATGGAGCTCTTTTCAGTGTAAAAGCCGCAGTCTCTAAAGCATCACTTTATAAAAGGGATAATGACAAATTTATTTATGTCATCTTTGATCTTACCATGTCATAAATGGTTCGATTACATCTTCACGGACTTTTTACTTGCAGTGGTGTTCCGGGAGGTGCAAGTTATGAAACCCCTTTCATAACTCATCAGACATTCGCTAAACTTGTAACTCAAATATTCCTTTCTGCAATCGAATTGTAGAAACATAATTTTCTTGTTACAATAACTTCTACTTCATTTTTGAAAACCTTCTGAATGAATTCAAAAGATCCAGACTTACGTCTCAACAAGTAAATATCCATATATCTACTTGAGTCATTTCTGAAGATAGATAAATCCACTACTTGCAACAACATTTATTGGACTACACACATCATAATGTATGATCACCAATATGTTCTTTGCCCGTTCCTTATGGCCTGTGAACGGTATTTCAGTCACTTCACCTTTCAGAGGAAAGTTGCAAGTGTCAGATGATTCAAAATCAAACGACTTCAAAATCCATCATAATGGAATTTTCCATGCGGGTTTCTCCAATGTGACCAAATGCAGTGCCACACTTGTGTGGTATTCTTTTAGTCTTGCGACATTTAGCGTCAGTGTTATGGATGTATCATATTACCATCAATATTCATAGCATACATGCCATCCTGTATGGAAGCATGGCCCTTCATGTTATTCATAACACCGAACATCAAAAGTTCTCTTATGAATAACCTTCTTGCAAAATACCTTATGCAAAGGGCTAGAGTGTATGAAACTCTAAATGAACTATGAAAGTAAACCCAGAGGTAATGTATTATTATCAATATTCATAACATACATCTCATTCATAATGAAAGTATGTCCCTTATGTTATTCATAACACCGAACATCAAAAGTTCTCTTATGAACAACCTTCTTGCAAAATACCTTATGCAAAGGGCTAGAGTGTAAAACTCTAAAATGAATTATGAAAGTAAATACATAGGGAATACACCGATGGAAGGCATAGTAACATTTACTATGTTCCCTGCGTGTATCTAAACCTCATTCCTGGCTAGTCTCTCAGGCCATAGTAGTTCTTACATCGAGTTGCAACAGAATGCAATCGAGCGGGTATCTTTGTGATTAACTCACAATACCCAAGAATTAGTGATTAACATGTTTAACCATAATTCCCAAGAACTATATCTTTGACCAGCCTTCTATACATCAAAAAACCTGTATGACATTCATACATGAGCTGGATATTCCAGTCTTCTATCCTTTTGCCATTATACTTCTAACAGTTTAACTTTTAGTATTTCTCCTACTCTCAGAAGAAGCACCCAACTTAAGAGTGGCGTTAGCCCCGGATTTCCTAGGCGTGAAAGTTTCACTAACACCCTTCGGACACTTCCTTTCTCTTTAAGTTGTTGTTTTATTCACCATCATCATATGACAGGCGTTCTTCTGGATCCCTCTTTTATCAGTCTAATGCATAGTAAACTCCTTTACTAATAGTTTGCAAACAAACATTGCTTTGGATATCTCATATCTTTTAGCCTTTGTCTGTCTCTGAAAATGATTTTCAGATTCCATGAATATCACATAACTATCCAAACTTTTGAAGTTCGGGTCTCATGGAAGCAAACGTATTGCACTTGACTGAAATAGAATTCTAGCTTTTGGATCGAAGGACGAGAGTCACATGATCCATAGCATTAGCGGGAGAATACCGAAAGTATGCGATAGGACAAAGTCCTTCTCGGCACTCTAGAGGACAATCCTCATATTACGTTACCAACCGTAAAGATTTAACCAGATATTTAACAGCTATTCAATTTTTAATAGGGAAGGTGGAAACGCGAGCCATTATTCTACAACTATTAGCAAACCACACTTAGACAGTGTTCAAAATTAATTGCACTGAGAATTAAACAAGGTAATTCTACAGTGCGCTCCCACTCAAATCAATATCTCTCATAATTGATTGTGAGTGATTCAAGATCCAAATTTCAATTCAGCGTCAAGGATGCAACCATCTCAAGTGACGAGAATTTCAATTGGTAGGCCAACTTGCCAATCACATCTCTATGTGACTCTTGTTCATCTTTCGATGCGTGTGTTCCGAGCTCATGACTTTCATGCCTGAACGTCAAGACAACCAAGTGATCTCGCTGCGAGGTCTCAACTCACCTGCCTCACACTTCTCTAATCATTCGTACCCATGCAACCATGTGATACCCCGAAGAGATAGGTGCCGTGACGGTGCTACACTTGGGAGAACACTAACTACTTGATATTTAAGTGAGAGATCACCCTAATAAAAAGCGACTACCGCGCAATCAAAAGGGTGCAACATAAGGGATAAACATCTCAGGCAATTCATAATTAGCATGATATGGTATAGCCCCTTCTGACGGAGAAGTCAAGTATTCTTCGTCTTCGGCATTCGCGTCGGTGTTCACCTTTGCGAAGATTGCCACCACCTTGTCGATGCACCAGATAATATTGCTATCTCTATAGCTAATAAAATAAGTGCATTACATAAGGTTGACACGCAGGTCATTAAAGTGCAATCATATGGCTCCAGCCATCATGCCGAATCATGACACGCAGGTCATGTTAATCAATTTACATTATATAGTCATCACATACATAATCAAATTATTATGAACACTGCTATACCACATCATATGCACATGCAAACCATTCTGCAAAACCAAGTTAGACGCCTCTAATTGGTTCATGCAAAACCTTGTTTTTCGTGGCTTCTAAGGTTTCGAAACAAACCGAAGCTACCTACGTATTATCATCAAGTATGATAATTGAAGTCGCTAGATTAACATCGCGGGGTGTATGAAACACGAGATAATTAAATCTCGAGCCCCATACTAAACTTCGTCATACGCATGACCCCCGTGCATATCATATCTGCAATGCCCTTTCATCTGCGAATTTCATCTTTCTTTTGACTATGGCGGAACCCAAAGAACTGAAGCACTTCGTTGATCAATCAGGATCGCGGATTGCCAGAACTTTGTGAAATTCCACCATACTGTCTCGAGATTGAGCAAACGCAAATTCTAGGGAAGCAACAAGAACATCGGGTAACAGACTTCATCTGTCACCCGCACAAATAATTTTCAGCAATAGAACTCATCTACTACCTAATTATATTGTGCAACACCCATACATCTCATGTATTCTAGATCGCAACCTGCATCTACGCATAGCATGGCTCTTGATGCCACTGTAGGGTAACACAGCAGAAAACAAAAAATTTCCGACCTACGCACCAGCCCAGGACCACTATGGAGACTGCATATAAGGTTTGATCTCTTTCGTTACCGACTCGTAGCGCAGCGGAAGTAGAGTCGATGACGATCGGCGGTGCAGATCCCCGCAGCTAGGATTTACAACCTCCCAACCGCGAGGATGTATACCCTCATCCGCCCCCGGACAGCCCTCCGGGAGGCGGTCGGACAGTCCCTCGGACGGTGTCACGGACAGCCCTTCGGGAGGACCATCGAAACTCGGACAGCCCTTCGGGAGGACCATCGAAACTCGGACAGCCACTCGGACAGCCCTTCGGGAGGCACTCTCAAACTAAGACCGACACTACGATCTCTCTACAGAGTTGCACACATACAGTGTCATCTATCCGGCAGGGCTTCGCCGTCCAGAACTAGTTCCCACCGGAACCCAGACAGCCTTTCGGCTCTACGAAACTATTTCGCTGGGAGGGAAAGAGAAGCCAGAAATGTCATGGCATTTGTATGTGAGAAGGAGTGAGTGTGGAGGCAGCCCCTCCACCTCTATTTATAGGAAATCCAAGGGTTAGGGTTGCTTGGTCCCCAAGCCTTCTAGAAACCTTTTGGGAAAATATCCCAAAAGGTGACTTTTCCATAAATATCCCAAAAAGCACTTTCACTATTCACGACGACATTTTTCAGCGTCTGATCGAACTGAAAATATTCATGTGGGCTTAGAACATTTCCAGTACCCACCAAAATAATTTTCAACGTGAGCCGGAACAATTCCGGTTTAGTGATTTTCATCTGCGAAAAGCATCTGAAGCGGTTCCAGCAACTCCGGAACATTTCCGGTTTTCATCCCGGAAAATTCCAGAAAGTTTCCAGAACGATTCTGGCACCCTCCAAGAATTATCAGGCATGTGCCGAAACCATTTTGACTTTATGGTGCACTCCGAAACAACTTTTCGGTTTTAGTGATTTTCATCTGTGAAAAGCAACTAAAGCAGTTCCGGCAGTCCGGAACATTTCCGGTTTTTGCCTCTGAAAAATCTCAGAAGTTACCGGAACAATTCTGGTACCTTCCAATAATTTCTAGGCATGTGCCGAAACCAATTTGACTTTATGGAATACCCTGAAAGAACTTTTCAGTTTCACCGGAACTATTCCGATATCCTCTCCGGAACGTTTCCGTTTCGCCCGAAACTTTTTCGGTGATTTTCTCTCAGACTCCCCGTCTAGTATTCAGCAGATAGATGACCCTTAAGCGTGTGACCCTATAGGTTCGGTGAAGCATAGACATGACCTGGAACCCCTTCCGATCAATGATCAACATCGGAGCCGTGGACACCCATATTGACCCCTATACCCACACGAATGAATATTCGAGTGAACCTCCAGTTGCCGTGTGCTATTCCTGTTGCTTCGCGATATGTTACAATTACCCGAGGTGAGACATGTAGGCATCCTCGTGGATCAACAACTTGTCCACAATGCCAGTTACCTCGTTGCCGGTATTGTTCTCTTTTCTCGTTCCCGTGTTCCGGCATCCCCGTGATCAAATCACAAATTGTCTGGCCAGACGATGATGGATACCGTAACACCGAGAGGGCCCAGAGGTATCTCTCCATCGTCGGAGGAGCAAATCCCAATCTTGAGCTATCAAGTTACTTGACATACTTTTCCATGAACCCGTAAGCCGCCGTAATAGCCACCCATTTACGGATGACGTTTAACAAACCCCAAAGTTCATGAAGCAAGCATGAAGAAACTCGATACTCTCATGGTCTAAGGAATCATGCAAACATTAACCATCTCTGTCTTATTAACCATTAACTTATGACGAATGTATCTCATAGCATAACATCAATTCGGGTCGATTCAACACAAGTGTTCTACCAACATTGCGCCCTCAAAATTGCCGGCATAGCCATGCCCATGATCAGGAAAACAGGATCATCATGCAATACTTGAGCTAGTCTTAGAGGCCAGACTAGGAATACATTTTACCGTTTATTATTCCACACGTGCAAATGAGTCTTCCTCCGAGCCTCGTTTTATTTGTAGACTCGAGAATCATTGCAGTTATAGCATGGAACATAAACATAATTATGAACAGGGAGATAATCAATAACATTTATTATTGCCTCTAGGGCATATCTCCTACACAGCCATCACCATCGCAGCGCACAGACCATGGTGGGAAAAGCGGAAGGCCCCTCCATCCGCTCCTAGCCCGGCATCAGCCACCAGGCCTGGGTGATCGCCTCCACAGTTGGAGGCGTCCACGCCCGCGTCCCCAGCAAATCCCTGTCGACATGGGGGAACACGACCTAGTAGCTGCCGACGGCCACCGCCAAGCAAGCCACGACCTTTAGCCGAGACGAGCTCAGGCGCTGCCACATCCGTGGCCACTGACGTCGCTCCGACCAACATCACAACAGCAACAGGGGCGCCAACTCGGACCGACAACACAACGGAACAGCAAGGCAGCCGGGCATAAACGCGACGGTAAACACCATCGCGGACTAGGTCGACCCTCTGCCGGCGTGCCGCCGATCGCCATCCTCCGCAACGCTCCAGATCCGCGTTGCCCACCCGAAACCCTCGCAACACCGGATCGACCGCTGCCAAAGGCCGCAGCCCCGCCCCATCGCCGACCGGGACGCCCCCGAGCTGCGCCACCGCATTGAGCGTGTGCAGCCCCGCCGGAACCGCGCCGGCTACACGCACCCGCCGCCCCCGAGCCCCTGGCCCTGCGCCATTCGCCAGCCCCCGCGCCAGATCTGGCCGGGACACCCGCCATCACCAAAGCTTGCAGCCACCACACCACGCCACGCCGGAGCAGCACGGCACCGCCACGCCGCCGCACCCCAGGGCCCCCAAGCCAGGGCTAGTCATCACCGGCGGAGGGAGCCCAGGGCCACTCGCGGCGCCGCCGGCCAGATCTGGCCGCGCCAGATCTAGCCCCCATGGCGACCACGAGCGGGCCTCGCGCAGCCCACCACGCAGCTCCCAGGTGCAGCCGCGACCGCGCAACCCGCCGCGTCCTGCCGTCAGCGCGCCGTCACCAGCTTTGGACCGCCCACCCGCGCGAGCCGTCACCAGCCGATGGGAGAGGAATCCCCGCCGCCGCCTACGCAGGCCAGGCTTCGCCTGGCGGCGCCTAGTGGCGGCGGCGAGGAGGAGGGAGGAGGGAGAGGGCGGGGGCGGCCGGGGATGGGGGCTCGCCAGCCGCCGCTCGCGGGAGCGACGGGGGCGAGAGGAAGAGCTCTTTTTCGTCACCGGCTCAATTCAAAAACCTCATCAAGCAAGGTAGATGGTGAGTGGTGTAATACCTTTTTAATCTGCAGAAGTAATCAATTAATGCACTAATTTTCTCAAAAAATGTGTTTACCAATGCATTAATTGCAATGCATGCATGCGCAACCAATAAATGGCCTAGAACTTTTACGTGCATTGGTGAGTTTTTTTTAATCCTTGAATGCATTGATTTAATGCACCTTGAAATCTGAACATGTGATGAGGAGCAATAAAATTGAGACTTATAATACAGAAAAACTAAGTTTTTGAGATAAGCCATGTAAACCGGACGGAAAGGAGGGAGTATAGCTCGCAACGAGGTAGGAATTACTATTATGGTGATTGCCACGGTCTCCCTACGCACTACCAATGATGGCGCACCAACCCACACTCCTCTGCCTGGGTCTGCGTGGGTTGGCGCATACGAACGGGACGGGGCAGCCTTTCCCGCGCTGGTCCACGCGTATGCGGTGCCATGAAGAAGTATCACTAGGTAGGTATTGTCTTCTCGCTGTCTGCCTGTTCGGTTGGGAGAATATCAGGTGCTACGGGAGCACCTGCGCGTCCTCGGCCGCCGATCTCAAATCCAACGGTGAACATCGATGTCTTTGGACCTGCGCGTAATTATGGTATTCCTCCGTGGTGTGTCTGCAAACATCGATGTTGACCGTTGGATCTCGAGATCGACGGCTGAGGACGCGCGGGAGCACCACATTAGGTGCTCCCGTAGCACCTGATGCTCTCCCCCGCTCGGTTGTTCCGTGGATTGGAGTTACCCTCTTGGCCAGTAACGTGGTGTGCATGTCACGTCTCAAAAATTCGGAGTCGTGAATTAATTTCCGCAATTCCCTGGAGTGCATAATTAAATATACAAGAGAGTAAATTAGCTTAACAGCAATTCACTAGTACAGATTGGGCCTTTTAAGACCCCCCTGACGATGTCAATGGATCGCACATAGTCAGAAGATCTCAACTGTGTGCGACGTTCTTCATACGAAGAAAACCGTGTGCGACGTGCGATGCAACCGTGTGTGCGATTACCTTTGCTACGGTTTGCACCGAGAACCTGTTCAGATCATTGCGCCGGGTAGGATGGGTAGCCGGGCCGTCCAACTCTGGCCTGCATGTTGGTCCACAGGGCTCGCAACCACGCGACGTCACTGTAAGGAGGCTTTTAGGGTTTCGGTGGCAACGCTCATACGGTGTAGCAGCTGTCATCTGGTGGTGCACATGTGACGGAGGTCAGTGATCTTTTGCGGAAGTGGGCATGACCGAGAAAGGTTCTGGTAATGCCAATTTGGGCAATGGTGGTGCTCAACCCATGCAAGGCGGAGGCAACGGTCAACCCCTCGGTGCCAGTACATGCTTTATTGACGACCGCGGTGGCTACACCGCACTACTACAAAAACTACTACAGCCGCCACGTTCCCTGTAATGGGCGGAAGGACGCTCGTCACTGGTATTCCTTATCACTGATGAGCAACGAAATGCCTGTCACTGGTGTGGCCTCGGCCAGCAGATGTAGTAAATACCAGTGACGGGCAAGGTATACTTACGGAGACCTGATTGACGGTCTAGAGTACCGGTGACGGGCGGTTTTTGGCCACACGTCAATGGTGTACACTGTACCAGTGACGTGCTCATATTTGGGCCCGCCATTGGTAAACCTCTCTCTCTCCCTCTTTCTCTGTTTTACCTCGGCACCAGGAAACCCACCGGTTAATGGCGGCCGCCGCGTGTCCCCGCCCACACGTGAGCACCAACCCTTGTATTCCCGCCCATGCGCGCCCCCGTTTCCACACTCCAATGCCGTTGTGCTGCTCCTCCGATTATTAGCTCAACCGCCTCGTAGAGGAGGGGTTGGCATCGGCGGTGATGCCGCAGACGGTGGTGCCGCGCCTCAGCGCTACCTCCTCTCCCCACTCTGGCAAGGCATCGTCCTCTCGCTCCGGCGTGGCCTCATCCTCCGCCAGCACTAACGGCCAGGAGGAGGATGGCCATGAATTTCACCTTTCATACTTTGATGACGACGCCTCCTCTGATGCCGACACCCCGAGCATCCCTGATGCCCCCCTGAACGAGGCGGAGGAGCTGCGCAAACTCGCTGCGGCCCTCGAGGTCTACGCCTGCTGCACCCTTGAGGATGAGGAACGACGCATGGTGGCACTCGTCGAGGAGAACTCGCTCGCCGACATCCGCGAAGCCACAGCCGCGCACCTGCGTGAGCAGAGGGAGCTCCACCATGCCTTCCAAGCATTGCGCCTCGATGCTACCCGCCTGCCAGAGTGAGCTGGAGCTACGGAGAATGGCCTGCGAGGAGGAGGAGGAGGATGACGACGCACTGGCGGCATAAGTCATCCAACTTGGATGCCTCAGTTAGCATGTCACTAGTCGATATTAGGCTATGTCGCTTCTCGACATTTATCCCATACTATGCCGGTGACACGGTGCTCGATGTCCTCGTCCCTTTGTGCGGCGGAAGTGGTTTGTGAGGTAGAGAGAGATGGTGGGAGGAGAGGTGGAGTCCCTGACATAACTCGAGGACGGCGCTGCTGGACGACATCCTCCCTGATGATGAAGAGGCGCAAAGTGCAGGCAGCTGTGAACTCCATGACGAACCGGAGCCAAGTACTGCATGTTAGAGGCGCGACGCTTCGTGTTCTTCCTGCCGATCGTGGAGTAGAAGGCAGCCGCTGCCCGAGCCACAAACCTTCCGCTGAATGCTGGGAGGACGGAGTGTTGAGGCACAGGAGCCGGAAAGGAATATGGGAGGAGAAGGGTGTGGGGCGGCGGCGATGATGATGACTATGACCTGGGTGCCGAGGGCGAGGAGTCGAGGAGGTACGAAAAGGGGGTCGAATAGCGTGTCCTTGAGTCCTATTATCCGTGCCGGCCAGGTGGAGGAAGTTGTGGAGGAGGATGTGCTTGGTCTCATGCATGATGGCGCCGCAGACGGTAGGGATGGGAGGTGGCGGTGGTGGGAAGGGAAAAGGGAAGGAACACAGGAGCAAGGGGTTGTAGCTTAGGGATTCTACCACGGGACGCTGCCTTTCTATCTCTCCTAGTAAAAAAATGAACGACGGGGATCTGCCAGGGGACACCATCAGACGGCCCAATGTTCCAAATTGCTGAGGAGCGCGGGTACCCCCCCCCCCCCTCCCCAAGGATCTTGTCTTTAGTTTTCTTCATCAATAAAGACACAATTCAATTACATACTATTTAAACATAACACATTATCAACACTTCACTTAACCAAAAGCAAGAACAAAGAAAAGTAGAACAGGAGGAAAAGAGAATGTGAGAATGGCAGGGATGAACCTTGCCACCCTTGCCTCTGTCTTTCTCCGTCTACTTCGCCGTGAGGATCGCCGCCGTCCCTCATTCGCTAGCCATGGTCTTAGTGGTGGTCTCCGTCATCACCATCCCACCATGGCTCGCCATCACCGTGTTGTTCCGGGTGGTAGACGTCGACGACCTCTTTGCTACAAATCAAGATTGTCATTGAGGTCACCTCCGTGACCATGGACTCTCCCATGATTGCCTGCTTCAATGCCCCGGTCCCTAGCGAGAGGCGAATGCATCAGCTACCACCCCTTCCCCGTTCCGTCAGTCGACTGGCTGCTCCCAAGACTGAGCACATGGTGGCTCGCCAGCGACGACGACGGTCTCGCACCAGCATCTCATGCGGCCTTCATCGTAGATGACGACGAGCTCGCCGCCCTGCTCCCGCCGCCATTATGCCATCTCCATGATTTCGTACTGTGCCCATCTCCGCCACCAATGGGGACACCTTCTCTGACCCTGTCCAACGAGGACGTGGATCATTTCCTCCCTCCAGGTTTCGGCCCAGTGGTGAACCTACCGTCGCCGACACCAGACATTTAGTCTGGCAGCTACTCCCTCCCGACGGGGCTCAGCCTCGACACGAACCACCCCGGCGGACAGGGGATCGAGCTCTCGATAGCTCCATAGCTTCGGCATCTCCAGCGAGGCTCACGATGTCACCGCCGAAAGCTCACTGTCTTCTACAATGGTTCACCATAGCAATGGCGAATCGCCACCCTGGCTTCTACCCGGGTGCATGGGCATCAACCTCCATAGCCCACCAAACGCTGGATTGGAGACCAGCGGCTTGTCTAGTGCCTCCGACCTACGTCACTGATTGACGACGAAGCTATGAGATGTGATGGAGCAAGTTGGAGTGGCAACATCATTCTGTGCATTGGGAAAGGCAGTGGATCGTGAAAGCGGTTGGAAAACCCTAACTCTAGCGGCACCCTTCCCCCTATCCCCACCGCTCGCACCATGGGCCGCCCAAAGGCCTTGCTTTAACAGGTCGGTCGGCTAAAAGACCAAATGGGCTTCAGTCTAGGTTATTTTGGCCCACAGGTCAACCGGAAAATAGGAAAGGCCGACCCCGGTGTTTGTGGTGTTTTTGCGAAAAAAGACCCGGTGCTTCCGGGAAATTACAAATCAGCCCAAGTACTATACAATCTGTCTTGTACATATTATATTTATACCCCAATATTTACTTGTTATTATGTACATTGTTGTACTGTATTGTAAAATTAGTATTACGGACTCAGTAATCTCTAGAAATTACATTCCAGACCCTGTAATGTCTATAAATTATATCATGTTCTATGTGTTTGCCTTTTGAAGTCCCTATAACAAGCAATTTTGGTACAACAGGTTTACTTTGCAATTGAAATTGAGTTTTCTTGCAAATTCCTATTTTAATTCAAACATACTTTTAAACTAACACAATTAAAAGTGACTACCTCAAATTTTATTTTGGTTAATCACAAGGTAATGGACAAATTTTGCAGATTATCCACCATTACTTTGAGGTATACATTTTGTCATTTGGACAACATTATTACCTTCAATGTGCTATTCCAAATATTTAAATTAGAAGCATAGCACAAGGTACTAGCATTAAACGCGCTACTGACATATATCAGATTATGCCTCTACTACTATGAGATCTACAACATATTGGTGACTATCTTCTACATGTTAAGCTTAATGATTTGAGGTTTTCACCTATGGCCCTAAAGCATCATCTCAATTTGAAATTGCTTCTTTGTAGCATTTTTGTTGTTCATGAAATTAATTTAATCTCATAGTAAAATTAATTTATGCATGATAATCACATGCAGGAAATGGCTCACATCACAAAAAGGCTGACATCATAAAATACACATCCTTACATTTCATAAGGCACCACCTCCATTCAGGCTTAAAGGCTGAATATCTATTGGAGGAAGCCCCACTAACTCTATGGAACTCGCTTAAAGGGATATACAACTAACAGAGAGATGTTTTGGTGCGAGAAGCACAAACAAAATGGTCTCTCAGTCGCTTCCAGGATTTCAAGTACATGGTAGCATACAACTCTGATGTCCATAAGGTTAACTCAAAGGTTAGATTCTTCAATCAAACAGTTTCAGATGACGATCTTATTGAAAACAAACTTATGTACTTTCCACCCCTCGATGAAGGTATTGTGTCGTGACCTGGTGATTATGTCATGGAAATCAGGGTTAATTAAATATTTAGCATCGGTTAACCATGATAATAAAAACCTTTGATTTGATACATGTCTAGAGTTGACTTCTGTTGACTCTGGACTTTGCTTCTCTGACTATTCGGATGTTTGTAGAATTGCTTGTTAGATTGATTGTAGCAAAAATAGTTTCTGCATAAAACCTCGGAGTGACCACGAGGGTGAAACCTCCTGCCAACTCTGCCCAAAATATCCATATATGATGTATGGGATTATGTAACCAAGTTATTTTCCAAAACCAATTCTCTATATTAAAGCCATTTGGAATATTTGTTTTCAACAAATAGTATAATCCTGATCCATTAATAATAATGCATAAAGGGTATATCCCCAAAACATATTACTATTCATTTAATATGGACCTAACCATTTAGTTGGTTACTTCATGATAAAAAATAATGAATAATAAAGTCCTTATTCAAATTGGAATATCCTAAGAATACCAAGTTATAAAGATGATGTTTGTAAACCCTAAAAGCAATCTCTCTACACATTACATGCTTAAAATGTTTTCAGTTAAATCCAAATATATTTGGGGAACATCTCTAAGTCCTTGGAAACCAAAATATAAAGAAAACTTCACAACGTTGTGTTCAACTTTTGCAGGAGAAAAATGTTTTACTTAATCCATCCAAAAATAAATAAAAGGAAAAAGTAGCATTTCTTCTAAATTCTTTTCTCCAAAAAATGCCCATAAAATTAGAGGAGGCTTATAAAATAATTGTGCACCCAAGTGCAGAATAATGTAGCCTTCCTATTTATGTAATTTTGGAGATATTTATTTAAAACCCCAAAATCCAATTATTGAAGTAGTTAGACATTTGATGTTTTCATCAATTCTATGAAGTGCAATGCAGTATTCTAAGACGATCATTAAGTCATTGATAGAACACAACCTTGTTTACGTGCGGCATGAGTGCAACATAGTTCAACATTAAGTACTAAGGAATAACAGGTTCAGTCCCCATAATGAACAAACGTCTTTCCATATCATATGACAATGGTTTTCCTTCAAAAGACCATGTCTGAGAACCAATTTCAGCCATAGATAGTTCTTCTTCTAGAGCTCTAAGGTTGCTGGGACGATG
This sequence comes from Elymus sibiricus, assembly GCA_039707655.1. NCBI lineage: Eukaryota > Viridiplantae > Streptophyta > Magnoliopsida > Poales > Poaceae > Elymus > Elymus sibiricus. The sequence continues at coordinate 534,400,318 of CM077665.1, read as the reverse complement.
AGTAGGTCTTTATACTTTGCAACTGTCTCCCCACAGCCACCACAATCTTTTTCCTTTTTTGGTTTCTCCTAGGGATCAAGAACACTGGATTTATTGCCATAAATAGCCCTGAACTCAGTCATTGACTTTTATCAACATAAATCTTAAGAGGAATGGCATTAGTATTATATTCTTGCCCAACATAAATGATGTTTTGAATGTGTATCAACTTGCTCCAGTCAATGTCTATATGTAGCCTAATATAAAATAATCAGTCATACATGACTACACTACTGGAATTTTTTAGTTTCCCGAGTACCAGAAAAACTCGGGGAAAGCCGTTTTACACTCGGCACAGAGTTTGGAGAGTGTACTTCTCGGCTAAAGGTACTCGGCCCGAAACCTTCATGTAAAGCCGACTTTACCGAGGGCCGTCCGTCGATGACTCGGCAAAGTCTTTGCCGAACACTAAATGGGGCTCTCGGCAAAAAAAGGCACTTGACGGGCTGGACGGAGAAGGCGGCTGCCACGTGGCAGATCATTTTGCCGGGAGCCTTGCGCGGGAACACGGCGAATTTGGAAGCGCAGGAACGAGGCACATGGCGTCCATCGTTTGCCGAGATTGGCACACATGATCTCGGCAAACTTATTCTTTACCAGGTACAATGTTTGCCGAGTACTCCCAGTCGGTGATACCATGCACAGGCAAGCCCCAGCGGCCTAGGTTTGCCGAGATCCCATTTCGTGTACTCGGCAAAGCGTTGATTAGGCTACCAGAACCGGGCACGTGGCTTATTCGTCGAGCTTTGGTCTCGGCAATGCTTATTTAATGAGTTGTGTACTCGGCAAAGATAAAATCATATTTTCTGCTATATTTGTTTCTGCATCATCCCTGCAACAAAAGACATATACATACAGCAAAATGTACCACAGATAGTACCACATCTTAGCCAATGCACAAGAATCATAACAAGTGCCAAGTTCTTCATCAAACTAACTAAAGCATCATAACAAGTTCCAAGTTCTTCATCGATCTAATTAAAACATCATAACAAGTCCCAAGTTCTTCATCAAACTAACTAAAGCATCATAACAAGTCCCAAGTAGTCACTAAAAGCTCAATGTTACCCATCTGTATTACATCGACCACACAAGCATCACACTAAGAAAGACCACAATTAGGACAAAGAAGTTCTTCATCCAACTCCATCCGATCTGATTTCTCTCCACTTGGAGCAAATACTTGGATTAAGCATGCTCTGCCTCCTCTCTAGTATCATACCCTTTGTAACAATTGTCTTTGTAATGATTGACTTGTTCATGGCATGCTTTGCATGAATCATAGACTCCTCGATGTTTACCTGAGTACACCAGATACCATCTCATCTACAGAAGGGAGAATAACAAGATTTCAACAGATAACAAGGCGTTAGAAAAACACATGCATGGAGACATAAGCAATATAAGGCTTCATGATTCATATACCAAAAGCATCAGAAGTTGTCATCCGAGTCCACATGACCATCTACATAAGTACATCCCTACAACATCTTCATGCTATCAAGCTAGACTACTATGAGAATTGAGCTCTACTCTGAGTCGTAGTCAGTGAAGCCGGTCATCGTGGAGTCAGAGCAGTTGGGGATCTCCCCCCGAGTGGAGGAGGCAGCATCGTCGGCACTGGCGGTCAGCGGAGTCAATGGCACCAGGTCATCGCTCTCCTCAGGCGGCGCTTCTTTCTTAGCTAATGCCTCAAAAAACTTCTGCCGCTCGGCACGGAGGCAAATCATCATCTTGCAGATGCCCTCGGCCTTCCACTCATACTGGATGGACTCGCAAATCGTGTGGTTCTCAGCAAGGAACTATGAGTTCGCCTGAACAAGTGCCGCCAAGTACGCCTCATTGGCATGCTCGGCCGCGACATGCGACTCGTGGTCCGCCACATCCTCGGCCAAGCAGTCGACTCTAGCAGGAGCGGCGTGGTAGGGCGACGTCATGACCACAATTCCCACTAACACCATTTAGTACATTAACAAAAAATGAGTGACAAACTTAATATGACATAAATTTCGAGCAACAAAGAACAACATAAGCTTAATGTCCAAGTCAAACAATCTGCCTATCTGCCACACAGTGGGTTGCTCACATGAAAGAAGAGAGCCATGCATAACTTGATAGCTTTCGAGTTCTTTACTATCGTACTCCCTAATTTGAGAGTACTAGAGTGAAGAACCCAAAAGCCGTCAAGTTATTAATTGTTATCTTCTTCCATCCCTAACATGAGTGTCATGCACAAAGTTACCTACATAAAGGCTGCGCTGACCTACATTAGACATGTCAGTTGGCCTGGTATGCGAATACCGGGACTCGCAATTCTTGTTCTTCCAAGGCAGTTGGAGTGTGATACTTGTATTTTCACATGGAAAGTGTTTAACAGCAAATTCAATGGGTATTCTCTAATTGAAAAGGTGGCCAATGTAATTATGACACTGTTAAGCTAGTTATATCTGATAGTGCTTCAGTGAAGCCGGATGGAGAGTGTTTGAGAGCGTGGGGAGTGTGATACTTGTATCTTCACATGGAGAGTGTTTGAGAGCATAATCCTTGGGTATTCCCTAATTTGGTATTCCAAGGATTATGCTCTCAAACACTTCCCATGTGAAGCTACAAATATCACACTCCAACTGCCTAGGAAGAACAAGAATTGGAAGTGCAAATTGTATATCAGGCCATCCGGCGTGTCCAATGCACTCATGTTAGCGATGGAAGAAGATAACAATGGCCTACTGGTTAAGCACTACTACTACATAGATCACCATTAAACGACCAAATAGTTCAGGACTACTACATACATCATCACTTCAGCACTACTACTACATAGATCATCACTACTACTACATAGTTCAATACCACTACTACATATATTAACAGAACTAATCGTCATCTGGGTCGATGATCACTGCATTCCTGCTGGAAGAGCCTGTCTAGCCATCATTGCCAGTACACGGCTTCACCTCCTCCTCATCATCGGAGGTGTCGAATACACCATCCCTCTCCATCGCCTAGAAATCCCTATCGACCTTCTCTGAAATTATCCGATCCATCTCCTCGTCCTCCTTCTCCTTGTTAGCATAGAACTGAATCTCCTCCGCCAAGAGATGGGGATTTGCCACGGCATAAGCCGCAATGGCCGCCTCATCCATCTCCCGTATCCGACGAGCCTTCTCCTCTGCACGGGAACAAATCCGGTAACGGGGGGCGAGGAACGCCGCCGTCCTAGCATCTGGAATCTCGGTGAAGTTAAGATCAGACCTGCTCCGGCTGTACATCCATGCCACCGCGTCGTACGCGCATGAGGCAAGCTCAGGAGTCTTGAAAGTGCCGAGCCACAGCCGATCACGCTTACAGGTGATCTCGGCGGCGTAGCGGCCCGACCGGAATCGAACACCATGATACCGCTGAGGCGGCGACGACGGACATCATGGGGGCATCCTCAAACTAAAAATAAATTAACTAATTACACTATAACTAGACAATAAATCATACATAAAGAACTAACTAAACATATCCATATAACATATACCTAAAAGTCCTAACAAGTTCATACAACAAAACATATAAAGAACTAACTAAACGTATACCTAAAAGTCCTAACAAGTTAATATAACAAAACATATACATCAAAATGCATACAAATTCAGACCTAATTAATGTGATAAAATGCATACAAATCATATAGAACAAAATGCATACAACTTCACTAAACTAAAATATGCATACAAATCATATACAACAAAATACCTAATTAATACAAAATGCGTACAAAAATATGAACTAAAAAAATGGGGGTAGGGGGAGATGCTCACGGTGGGGCCAGCGGTGTGCGGGGGGCGCCGGTGGTGGAGGGGGGCGCCGGTGGGGAGGGAGGCGCCGGAGGTGGAGGAGGACGCCGGTGCTGGAGGGGCACCGGTGGTTGGGCGACGACGGACGAGGTGGGCAGGGGAGGGGCGCCGGTGGTGGAGGTGGGCGCCGGTGGGCAAGGGGGCGGCGGCGGTGGAGGGGGGCGCCGGTGTTGGAGGGGGGCGGCGATGGGTAGGGGGGCGACGACGAACGATGGGCAGGGGGTGGTGGGCGGGGGGAGGGGGGGCAGACGATGGGCGGGGGGGGGGATGTGTGCGGTGTGCCCAGAGAAGAAGAAAGGATAAGATCCGGACTAAATACCATCCCGCATCCTTTCCCGAGATCCCGCACGAAAGAACTCGACAAAGATCCACACATAGCGCGCGAAAGGTTATTCCAGTGAATTTTTTCCCGCGCGACCATTTTCGAGATCCCGATAAAGAGTACTCGGTAAAAATAACTATGTATTTTTGGAAAATTTACTTTAAAGTTTTACCCCTCTTCCTTCCTATCCTATTTTAAATTTCATTTCTAATAATTATTTTCATATTTTACCCCTCCTTGTCCCAAAATAGTGAATTTCTGTGGGAGTCAGCGCCAGGCCCACAGAACCTCCCCGAAGGTGTATGCGAAACGGCCTCGGATTTTTACCACAGCCTCTAGGGGCCGTGTGACAACGCCGTGCTAGCTCCCGTCAATTTCCGGGCTCCCGTGAATTTCCGTGGATTTAAATGGCAGCAAACCGCTCGCCGATGGCCTCCCCGTAGCCACCGGCACCGGGTGTCGTGGGAACGAGCCTGAAAGTAGAAGGTAGGGGTACGTAAGGAGAGGGCAGAGTCCTAGCTACGGCGAGGATGTACACACGGATATACGAGTTCAGGCCCCTCTCGTGGAGGTAACAGCCCTACGTCTCGGTGCTCAGGAGCTTTCTGTCGTGTGGAATATAGGAATTACAGGGTGCGAACCCTTGTGCCAGAGGGGAGGGGCGGCTTATATAGAGTGCGCTGCCCCTCATAATGCCCGGCATCTAAGGGTCCGATCGTGGCTATAAAGGCGAACGTTACTGGTAACGTATGTAATAAATGCTATTTATGACTTAGACAAACGCCCGCCCGTTGGCCTCCCTGGGGTGGCTTCTGGTCTTCAGCGGTCGACTGTCTTCTAGTCCTTGTCGAGTGAAAGATAGTTGTCGAGTGAAAGGTAATCTCCGAGTGGACATTGTCGAGTGACTTGTATGCCTTGGTGATTTCAGTCGGAGACTTCCTTGTAGTCCTTAAGCTTTCTGGGGCAGTGTTCTTAGGTGGGGTATGTAGGTCAGGCCTATGACCCTACCCTAGGTACATATCCCCATCATTAGCCCCCGAATGGATCGGGGTTCGAGTGTAAAAAGGAGTCGACGCGGGTTCTGATAAGACACAAAAATTCCGAGTGCATTCTAGGGCTTCACTGAAATCTGCGTCGATTGGAACCTTTGTCAGTCATCCTGATCGATTCTGTCTTGAAATATATCCGAGTGAATTTCAGCGTAAAACCCGGTCCGAGTGGCCAGCAGGGTCCTCTGATGCGACGGGTCGCTTCGTCAGGCCCGAATTTCACGGGATTCGAAAATTGGGTAAGCGCGCGCCGTGCGATGATGACGCAACGACTGAGGCAAGTGGGAGCACGACGCCTCGATTTTCGCGCCGCCATTTCCGCCACGTACCTCTCTTCCTCTGAAATCGCTATACCCAGAGATCTGCGGACCCACAGGTCAGTGACCCACTCGGGCGGATATAAGAGGCGACGGCACCGGCGTCGGTACAGTGTTTCTCCTCCAAATCTTCACTTCTCCTCCGCCTCCCCTGCTCCGCGCGCACCGCTCGACCCCGCCCCGACGACCGCCGCCGCGATGACGAAGAGCAAGACGGAGAAGCTCGAGCGCGCTAAGAAGGGAGGAGCCAAGGCGAGGAAACCATCGGGCGCCCGATTCACAGCGCCGCGGGGTGGATCCAGGGAGATTTTCTCCCGTCGACGGTCTCGACGGAAGATGTCCAGAATCTCGTCGCTGACGGGTTGATAGCCGAAGGGTCCTGGAGGCTGTCGGAGGGCGAGGCTGAACCGGAGCCGCGCGAGGGCGAGCGAGTCCTCCTCCTCACCCACGTCGAGCGAGGTTTTTCCATGCCCCCTCATCCATTCTTCCGCGGGTTTCTGAACTTTTTCGAGGAGCAACTCCACCATTTTCCTCCGAATACTATTTCGTATCTCTCTGCTTTCGTCACCATGTGCGAGTGTTTCTTGGGTTGTCCTCCACATTGGGGTTTGTTCAAACATATATTCTCCGTCCAATCTCAATGCATCAAGAAAGCCAATCCTAATGACAGCAAGACCAACGTCATCCAACTATGTGGTGGCCTGGGGGTCCAAAAGAGAGGTAGATGTTCGTTTCCGTCAATGACTTTTCCTGATTCCGTTCGGGGCTGGCAGTCGACATGGTTTTACTGCAAAGATGTTGCATCTCCCAATATGTCGACTGGTCTTCCCCCTTTCACTTTGGATCGACCTACTACTCCCAGAACACTGAGTGTGACCAAGGGAGAGAAAGTCCAGGTTGGGATTCTAGTGAATGCAGTAGTAGATCTGCTCCGTGGCGGAGTGACTGGCATGGATCTCTTAGAGACGTTTCTCAGTCGACGAATCCAGCCTCTTCAAGCCAGGGACCACACTATGTGGCATTATTCGGGCCCTGAGGATTCCACTCGGTCACATCCAGAGGAAGTTTCCGACGAAACCGTTGCTCAGTGGCTCAGGAGCATCATCGGAGCCTGTGACAATCCTCTGGGAGCCAAGCGAATCTTGCCCTTCTCAGCTTTGAACCCACATACGAACCTGGTGAGTTATATCTTTGTCGAGTGCTTTCATATTTTGTCGAGTGACTGCGTCCTCAGTCGACTGACTTCATAGTTTGTATCTTGCAGGAGTTTACAAACATGTACTCGCCCGTGCCAAATGGGGAGCAGCCTGAGGACGGCGAAGAGAGCGCAGGCGACAGCGCAGACGTCGACTACGCCGACGACAGTGAGGGCAGCGACGACGACCTGGAAGAGATTGAGGAAGGCGAAGTAGAGGCCCAGGCTCCTTCGCGCATCGAGCGCCGTACCAAGCAGCGTGAAGACCCGGAGGCCGCCCCAAGCAAAACTTTGGTGTCGAGCACCCGAAACACGAAGCGCGACCGCGCCGCGACATCAGGGTCGACTGAAAAAGATGCGAAACAGCCCAAGCCAGACGTGCCAAAGCCTCGGAAGGCCCTGCCTCGTATCAAGATCGTTGTGCCTGTCGCCTCAACGTAAGCGTTTATTTTCTTTTCCTGCTGTTGTGAACCTTCATGTCTTTGCTGACCGAGTGAACTTTATTCGCCAGAGCTGCTACCTCAGTGACATCGCCTCAACGGGACGAGGGGGATCACATGGAAGTGGACACTCCTGACGCGGCCACCTCCCAACGAGATATAATGAATCTTCACTGTAGTCTATTTTTTGAAGAATAATCGTCGAGTGGCTTAATTAAGATTGCCGATTGATAGCTGACAAAGTCATCCAACTGGAAGATGACGAGGAGCCGCAGCGATGAGCAGAGTATGAAGTTGTGCCTCTGGAGACTCCGCGCGTACGCACTCGGAGAACATCGTCTGAACAGGCGCCTCGTGGGTCAACTGTTGCGCCACCTCCAGTCCTTGTGGCTCCGCTGTCGAGTGCTCTGCCGGCAACTTCAACTCTGGTGGTTTCAGCACCGATCGGACAGCCTCCAGCACCTCCTGCTACTTCAATCACGGCACCGACTCACTCGACGCCCGCATATCCTTTGTACCACATCCCAGAAGACCAAACTGGAGCTGCCAAGGAGGCCATGATCCAAGCTGGGCAAATGATGCTGCGAACAAAGGAGGCGTATGAGGCCAGCAAGTTGGCCTATGATGGCAGCTCAGCGCTTCAAGCCAATGTCCGAGTAAGTGCTATTGTAAGTTCATTTCCGATTGTATTCCTGTCCATCTTGACTTTACACCCACTGGGTGTTTTCTTCAGATGCGTACTTGCTTGTTTTTTCCTCGAGTAGATCAGGTCTTAATCGAGTGATTTTTGGTCCAGTGGGGGCACGCTGAGTGCACCCACTGGGTGTAGTCCCCGAGACTGCTGTCGAATGGCGAAGACATCGGCAGGGGTCTTAAATTTGTGTTGATAGTTGACTTTCACTCGACAGGACAGACCTAGTCGAGTGGTAGTAGGTCCAGTGGGGGCACGCTGAGTGCACCCACTGGGTGTAGTCCCCGAGATCGCCGTCGAGTGCTTGCCTCGGCGGGGGTCTGATAGAGACAATGTTTGCATGTTTGCTTCTTTTGTTTATACTCGGACAGGTCAGACCTGGTCGAGTGATTTTCTATCCAGTGGGGGCACGCTGAGTGCACCCACTGGGTGTAGTCCCCGAGACTACTGTCGATCGTTTACGATGGGCAGTAGTCTTAAGAACTTTGGATTCGGAGTCCTTATTCGTACTTGGAGTACAGTTTTCACCTGTCCTGCAGGTTTCATGGACATCATTTCCATCAACCATGATATGACGCTTTGCAGGGGTGTGGGGTGGGGCGGCGGCACTACAGGAATCACGCATTTTGCCGTCAGGCTGCTACAGACGACAAAGACAGTATTACTGACGGCAAATATTTTGCCGTCACTCCATGACGGCAAAGCATGTCGGCATACACTAAATCGACAAAGGGTTATTTTGCCGTCAGCATTTTGTCGGGTAGACGGCAAAGATTTTGCCGTCAGTCAAGAGTGTTTGCCGTCAGCGGGAACAACCAGACGGCAAAAAAACCCTAACTAACAGAACGCCGTGTCTGACGGACGGCGTCAATGGCTTTGCCGTCAGCCCGTAGAAAATCAAGATGGCAAAACCTCCCCGCTTTGCCGTTAGGCTGATACTAACAGACATCAAAGAAATTTTATTAATAAAAAAAAGAAACTGACACGAGACACATCCATACGGCGAGGCGAGACATATGCGGTGCGGCGGACAAGTCCAACCACCAGCGTGTCTTGGGCGTCGGCATAGTAACAACAATCATTGTAGATCAATTCACACAACAAATCAGATCTGATCTTTATAGATCGATTTACACAACAAATCAGATCTGAACATCGATTTACAATTTTTTGTTACAAATTCTTTACAGAGAGAAAAGGGCTCGGGGGCGTTGGCTCGTGGTCGTGGGCGTCGGAGAGGAACTAGGCCGCCTTGCTGCGAGACCGCACCGAGCGCGGTCCTCCTGCCGCAGGGCAGCGGCCGTCGGCAGCCTCGCGGGCCATGGAGCCGCTCGGCGTCCTGCACCCGATGGGGGCGAGTCACAGCTTCCCTCCCCATCCGGCGCTGCTCCCTACGACGGCCTGTAGGGCGAGCGAGGCGGCGGCCGGTGGCACAAGTGGCGGCGGAGGCAGGTGGTGCGGGTCGAGGCGAGCGGAGGCGGATGGACAACGCAGGCGGAGGCGGGCGGACCAGAGCGGAGGCGGGTGCCGCGCGGCGGCCGGTGGCGCGACCGGTGGCACGAGCAGGGCGGCGGCCGGTGGCGTGACCGGTGGCTGTTGCTGTGCCGGGAAGATGGAGGCCCGAGGCCGGTGGAGCGTGAGAGAAAGAGAGGGGTCCGACGCCGGCGGAGGCAGGCAGCGCTCGGCGGCCGGTGGCGCGAGTGGCTGTCGCCCTGTGTCGAACGAGAGAGAGAGAGTGGTGGGCATAGGAGAGGAGAGACGAAGGGAGGGGAGAGGATAAGGGATGGGAGAGGATAAGGAGTGGTGCCAGGGTGAGTACGTGGGTGGGCCAGCGTGTGGGTGGGTGGGCGCACGTGGCGAGAGAGAGAGGCCGGTGCGGGAAGGGCTGTGTGTGTGGTGTGGATGCTGCCATGTCATCGATCCGCGAGAGAGATCCGCGTGATGTGCTTTTTCTTTGCCGTCATCAGTTTTTATTACAGACGGAAAATATGTCTTTGCCGTCATCATTTTTTTACAGACGGCAAAATATGTCTTTGCAGTCTTCAGTTTTTATTACAGACGGCAAAATATGTCTTTGCCGTCATCAGTTTTTATTACAGACGGCAAAATATGTCTTTGCCGTCATCAGTTTTTTTTAGAGACGGCAAAATATCTTTGCCGTCATCAGTTTTTATTACAGACAGCAAAATATGTCTACGCCGTCAGTCATTCTTTGCCGTCAGCAGATGACGGCAAAAATGGTCTTTGCCGTCATCCATGATAGAAAGCTGACGGCAAATATCTTCACAGACGGCAAATTACCTGCTTCCTATAGTGGGGGGCCGCCATCCAGTCGACTAGACATGTTCTTTTCCACTCGGGAGTGAAAAAACATTAACGTCGACTGAACTACTTCTTTGCTGATTTCAGAAAGCTTGTGGGCTCGGGACCAAGTATGTTGAACTGGAGAAGGAAAAGAATCGACTTCTGCTGGATCTGGAGCTGACAAACAACAACCTGGACCGTGCACAGACTGAACTGAAGACGTTGGGAGGTAATCCTTGTCGATCAATTGCATTATTACTTTCATCTTCCATCCTTTGAACCGAGTGAATCCACTCGAACAGACGTACGTGATGAGAACCGCCGACTCCAAGCACGACTCAACAATGCTATTTCTTTAGATACCATGAAGAAGGCGCTTGAAGACAAGGACAAGGCACTCGCCGACGCTCAGAAGGTGGCGAGGGAGAAAACTAAAGCCGCCGAGAAGAAACTTGCCGTGGCCAGCAAATTGGAAGAAGAGAATACCAAACTCAAGCAGGAACGAGCTGACTGGATCAAAAAGCTCGAAGTGCAGACCAAGAAAAGGAGTGCTCTGGAGATACACTTAGGAGACTTCGCGAAGAAAATGTTCGGAATGCTTGAAGGTAATTTTCTTCTGTCGAATGAATTTCTTTGATTTCTTCAGAACGACAATGTAATCATCTTTTATCTTTCTCTTCGTGCAGAATTCTGTCGAGATTTTGAGAAGGAAACTGAAGAGATCGAGCCCAATCTGGATCCCACCAAGTCACCTGTCGGGGACGCCGTGGCCATGGACATGTTTCGACTTGAAGCTCGCCTCCAGAATGTCCAAGGATATATCACTCGACTGAGGGCTGCGTTGGAGAAGGTCGACAAAGAACTATGGCCGGAAGACTCCCTCCAGACTGATCTCGAGTCAATGATGACCCGCCTTAATGAGATTCCTGGTCGAGTGCAAGCATGGAAGAAATCTGCCGCTCGCTGCGGCGCTGATGTGGCACTTTCACTCGTCTGGGTTCATTGCAAGGAGGCAAGGGAGGACAAACTGAAAGCCCTCCAAGTGATCAATACGAAGAAACTTCGATTTGAGGACTTCATGGAGACCTTCATCGAAGCAGCCACTCGGATCGCTGATGGGATTGATCTGGACACCTTCGTCGAGCCTGCGAGCCCCACTGGTGCTTAAAAAATAGTTTATTTGCAGTTAACACTTTATTTGCCTCGGTATGCCGAGTGATGGTGTAACCGATTAAAACTTCATTCGGGCCTTAGGCCTGAGTACTTTCCTTTGCGCGAATAACTTTCTACCGCGCTAGAGATTCTAGAGTTATCCGCATTTTGCTTTCTGACCTCTTGTTTGGTTAAATTTGCTTTGCTCCCGAAAAGGAACGGATGTTCAGCATTCGGTAGAATTTCAGACTTAGGCGAAGATTGGCTCTCAGCTAAGTCTCCGAGTGAAAGGAATATTATTCACTCAGAAAGGTTTTGTAACTTAGGCGAAGACTGATTTGCAGCTAAGTTTCCGAGTGAATGGAATGCTATCCACTCAAAAGGGTTTTTAACTTAGGCGAAAACTGGTTCGCAGCTAAGTTTCCGAGTGAATGGAATGCTATCCACTTGGAAGGTTTTTTTTTAACTTAGGCGAAAACTGGTTCGCAGCTAAGCCCTCGAGTGAGAGGATCGCTCATCACTCGGAGTAGTTTTGAACTTAGACGAAGACTGGTTCGCAGCTAAGTTTCCGAGTGTATGGAATGCTATACACTCGGAGGTTTGTTTTAACTTGGGCGAAAACTAGTTCGCAGCGAAGCCCCTGAGTGAAAGGATCGCTCGTCACTCGGAGAGGTTTTGAACTTAGGCGAAGACTGGTTCGCAGCTAAGTTTCCGAGTGAATAATATCTTATCCACTCGGAAGGGTTTTTAACTTAGGCAAAAACTGGTTCGCAGCTAAGCCTCCGAGTGAGAGGATCGCTCGTCACTTGGAGAAGTTTTGAACTTAGGCAAAGACTGGTTCGCAGCTAAGTTTCCGAGTGTATGGAATGCTATACACTCGGAGGTTTTTTTTAACTTATGCGAAAACTGGTTCGCAGCTAAGCCCCCGAGTGAAAGGATCGCTCGTCACTCGGAGAGGTTTTGAACTTAGGCGAAGACTGGTTCGCAGCTAAGTTTCCGAGTGAATGATATCTTATCCGCTCGGAAGGGTTTTTAACTTAGGCGAAAACTGGTTCGCAGCTAAGCCCCCGAGTGAGAGGATCGCTCGTCACTCGGAGAAGTTTAGAACTTAGGCGAAGACTGGTTCGCAGCTAAGTTTCCGAGTGAATGATATCTTATCCACTCGGAAGGGTTTTTAACTTAAGCGAAAACTGGTTCGCAGCTAAGCCCCCGAGTGTGAGGATCGCTCATCACTCGGAGTAGTTTCTGAATAAGAAATTGTGCGATCGGAATCGACAAAAGACTGCAGGAATCATAACTTTAACAAACGACATTGTCTGGAGAACTCTTATTACATCAAAACCATTCAGTCGTCAAGTATAAAAATGTCGAAGCAAATCCGCGTTCCAGGCGCGCGGTTCGTCGATATTCTTCTTCAGGTTGAAGAGGTGGTAGACTCCATTGTTTAGCACTTTGGTGACGACAAAAGGGCCTTCCCATGCTGGAGCCAGCTTGTGAGGTCGCTGCTGATCCACTCGGAGCACAAGATCACCTTCGTGGAACGACCGACTCTTGACATGTCTCGCATGGAAGCGGCGCAGATCTTGCTGGTACGCAGTCGACCGAATCAAAGCCATCTCATGTTCTTCTTCTAGGAGGTCCACTCCGTCTTGTCGTGCCTGCTCAGCCTCAGCTTGTGAGTAAAGGTCTACTCGGGGAGAATTGTGAAGGACGTCGATGGGCAAAACGGCTTCGGCTCCGTATACCAAAAAGAACGGAGTGCGTCCAGTCGACCGATTAGGAGTCGTCCTCAAGCCCCATAGAACAGACGACAATTCAGTGACCCAAGCTCCAGCTGCATGATCGAGATCTCGCATGAGTCGGGGCTTCAGCCCTTGAAGGATAAGGCCATTCTCTCGCTCAGCTTGACCGTTAGACTGGGGGTGCGCAACGGATGCGTAATCCACCCGAGTGCCTTGAGAGGAGCAAAAGTATCCGAACTCTTCCGAGTCAAAGTTTGAACCATTGTCCGTAATGATACTATGGGGAACTCCATACCGGAAAGTTATCTCTTTCATGAATTTGATTGCAGTGCGGGCGTTCAACTTCTTGATGGGTTTGGCTTCAATCCACTTAGTGAACTTGTCGACTGCTACCAGCAAATGAGTAAATCCACTCTGGCCCATTCGAAGGGGACCAACCATATCCAAACCCCATACTACAAACGGCCAGACGAGTGGAATAGTCTTCAAGGCAGACGCAGGCTTGTGCGACAGGTTCGAATAGAACTGGCACCCTTCGCAGTGATCAACAATCTCCTTAGCCATCTCGTTGGCGCGCGGCCAGAAGAAACCAGCTCGGTATGCTTTGGCAACAATCGTCCTGGAGGACGCATGATGACCACAAGTTCCCGGGTGAATCTCCTCCAAAATCATTTGACCTTCTTCAGGAGTAATACACCGCTGAGCTACGCCAGTTACGCTTTCTCTGTAGAGTTGTCCATCTATAACAGTAAAGGCCTTGGACCTGCGGACTATATGCCGAGCTTCATCTTCGTCATCTAGGAGTTCTCGCCTCAGGATGTATGCAATATAAGGTACAGTCCAGTCGGGCGTGATCACCAGAATCTCCATGACCAGATCTATGACTGCTGGGACTTCAACTTCAGTCGTATCAGAAGCGTTCTTTGCTTGCGGGGGCTCTTCAGTGAAGGGATCTTCTTGTACTGAAGGAGAATGTAGGTGCTCAAGAAACACATTACTGGGGACAGGCTTCCGAGTGGATCCAATCTTTGCTAGCTCATCAGCTGCCTGATTTTTCACTCGGGGAACATGATGGAGTTCCAGACCTTCGAATTTCTTCTCAAGCTTCCTTACTGCATTGCAGTATCCAGTCATGGCGGGGTTCCTGACGTCCCACTCTTTCATCACTTGATTGACCACCAGATCAGGGTCGCCGTATACCATCAGGCGCCGGACGCCGAGTGAAATGGCCATACGCAACCCATACAGGAGTGCTTCATATTCAGCATCATTGTTAGAGGAATCAAAGTGAATCTGTAAGACATAACTGAGTTTGTCGCCTTTTGGGGACACCAAAACTACGCCAGCACCAGACCCATTCACTATCTTAGAGCCGTCAAAGAACATGGTCCAGTGTGCCGAGTGAACTTGGATTGGCTGCTGTTGTTCGATCCACTCGGCAAGGAAATCAGCAAGAGCTTGAGACTTGATTCCTTTCTTCACTTCAAACTTGATATCAAAATAGAGGAGCTCAATAGCCCATTTGGCCACTCGACCAGTCGCGTCTCGATTGTTGAGAATCTCAGACAACGGAGCATCACTGACGACTGAAATTGAGTGATCTTGAAAGTAATGTGCCACCTTCTTAGCTGACAGATATATACCATATACTAGCTTCTGATAATGTGGATACCTTTGCTTTGAACGAGTCAACACTTCAGAGATGTAGTAAACAGGACGCTGGACCTTCCTCTTCCCTCTCGACAGTGAGAACTGTACCGACGACCTGATTAGTGGCCGCAATGTACAGGAGCAAAGGCTCTTTGCTGTGCGGAGCAGCAAGCACCGGCTGGGTGGAAAGCAGGGTTTTGAGCTCAACAAACGCTGCCTCAGCTTCTGGAGTCCACTCAAATGTATCAGACTTCTTCATCAGTCGGTATAAAGGCAATGCCTTCTCACCGAGACGAGAAATGAATCGACTCAACGCTGCTAGGCAACCTGTGAGCTTCTGGACATCGTGCACACGCTCAGGGCTTTTCATTCGGGTGATAGCACTGATCTATTCAGGATTGACGTCGATTCCTCGTTCGGAAATGAGAAAACCGAGTAACTTGCCACCAGGAACACCGAAAGTGCACTTAGTCGGATTTTGCTTGATATCAAACCTCCTCAGATTGGCGAATGTTTCAGCCAAGTCAGACAACAGGTCGGAACCTTTGCGAGACTTGACAACGATATCGTCCATATATGCTTCAACGTTCCGAGGGATCTGATCAAGCAAACATTTCTGAATCATGCGCATGAAAGAAGCGCCATCATTTTTTAGGCCAAAGGGCATAGTGATATAACAGTAACACCCGAATGGGGTGATGAAGGCTGTCTTTATTTCATCTGGACCAAACAGACGGATCTGATGGTAGCCAGAGTAAGCATCAAGAAAAGATAGACGCTCACACCCCACAGTTGAGTCGACAAGCTGATCAATGCGGGGGAGCGGAAAATGATCTTTTGGGCAGACCCGATTGATATGTTTGAAGTCAATACACATGCGGAGTGACGTGTCCTTCTTAGGGACCATGACGACGTTTGATAACCACTCGGAGTGGTAGATCTCACGTATAAACTTGGCTGTCAAGAGACGAGCCACCTCCTCGCCGATTGCTTTTCGCTTCGCTGTTGCCGACCGACGCAAGTGCTCCTTCACAAGCTTGGCCTTCGGGTCAACTCTAAGTCGGTGCTCAGCCAGTTCCCTGGGTACACCCGGCATGTCAGCAGGCTTCCATGCAAACATGTCCCAGTTCTCACCGAGGAACTGGATGAGCTTGGCTTCCTATTTGCTGTCGAGTGTCGTTGAAATGTTGGTTGGAGCAGCAGTTGGGTCTGTCGGGTGAATGTTCACCTTCGTCACTTCACCTGCCGACTGGAAAGCTGACTCGGAAGCGGGCTTCTTAGCGCGCATCAAGTCGGCAGGATCAGCGTTTTTCTTGTACTCCTCCAGCTCGACCATACCCATCTGATGATCAGCAATTTTGGAGCCCTGCTGGAGGCACTCCTCGGCCCTTTGTCGATTACCAGTGACTGTGATCACACCCTTGGGTCCGGGCATCTTCAGCTTGAGATACACGTAGCATGGACGGGCCATGATACGAGCATAAGCCGGACGGCCAAGGATGGCGTGGTACGCGCTCTGGAAATCCACCACTTCGAACGTCAATTTCTCTTTGCAAAAATGCTTATCATCGCCAAACACCACATCCAATGCTATTTGGCCGAGTGACTTAGCCTTTTTTCTAGGGATGACGCCATGGAACTGCATGTTGCTTTCAATGAGACGGGACATCGGAATACCCATCCCCTTTAAGGTATCCGCGTACAATATGTTCAAACCACTCCCACCATCCATCAAGACCTTGCGGAGTCGAGTGCCCCGCACAACTGGGTCGACCACCAGCGCTTGCCGACCAGGGGTAGCAATATGAGCCGGGTGATCCAACTGGTCGAATGTGATAGCAGTCTGAGACCACTTGAGGTATGTGGGGGTGGAAGGAACGGCCATGTTGACTTCTCTGTTGATAACTTTCAATCGACTCTTGCTTTCGACATCAGCAAAAATCAACAGAGTTGCATTGACTTCAGGGAACTCTTCTTTGTCTTCTTCATCCTCCTTTTCAGGATCTTTCTCACTCGACTGACTTTCCTTGAACTGCTGGATCAGCAAACGGCACTGTCGAGTGGTATGCTTCGGCAATATCAAATTGCCCTCTTCATCTTTCTTCGTGTGGATTGCACACGGTAAATCCAAAACATCTGTACCCGACTGATTCTTCGACTTCTTGGGGGTGAACTTAGCTTTGGATTTTCCCTTATTTTTGCCTTGTGCCGCCAGAGCGGCCGCTTCTGCTTGTGCAGGGGGATCAGCCTTGCGCTTCTGCTTCCGACTGGAATTTCCGCCGGCATCATTGTCGACTACTTTTCCTTTACCGCTACGGAGGCGGTCTTCCCCTTCGCCATTGGCGTACCGAGTAGCAATCTCCATCATTTTGCTCAGGGAAATATCACCTGTCCGACCAAACTTCAGGTAGAGCTCTCTGTATCTAACACCAGCCTTGAAAGCACAAACAGCTTGATGTTCAGAAACATTCTCCACTGTGTGATGCAGAGTGGACCAACGCTGAATGTAGTCTCTCAAGGTTTCGTTAGGCTTCTGAACACAATGCTGCAAATCTATCAAACCCGCAGGACGCTTGCAAGTACCCTCGAAGGTACTGATGAACACTCGGGCAAGATCCTCCCAGCAATAGATGCTAGAAGGAGCCAAGCGATTCAACCACGCCCGGGCTGAACCATCCAACATCAAGGACAAATGCTTCATGGCTACGTTGTCATTTCCACCACCAATCTGCACAGCCACTCGGTAATCATCTAACCATGTTTCAGGCTTCGACTCGCCGGAGAACTTGCTTATTCCAGCCGCCAACCTGAAGTTGGGGGGAATCTCCGCAGAGCGAATGGCTCTACTGAAACACTCGGGACCAGAAACAATGGTACCACTTCCACTCGGATAGTCTCTGTCATTACCATCTCTGTGGGCTCTGCCTCTGTCGATCCGCCTTTGGGCAAGGACATTCCTTGCATCGAACCCAGGATTCCGCTCATCCCCGAACGGGCGCCTATCGTCATAGTGCCGGGGCACATGCGATCCACTCCGCGGAGGAGTAAGCACTCGACGGCGATCATCACGGTGATAACGAGGAGCAAAATGATCTCGCCCCTGATCTCTGTACTGATCTTCGCGGTAACCTCCGCCTCTGTGGCGCAAAGGTGACCCAGGACTGTGGGCCGACTGAACTGTTTCTGCCCTGGGTGAATTGCTGTGTAACCTGTTCTGCGACTGAGAAACAGCCGCATTCTGCGGCTGCGCTGCCTCGAGCAACGTTCTGATCTGCTGCAAACCTCTACCAGCCTCTGACCGTGACGGCTGAATAGAATCTGCAATCTTAGCGGCAGCTGCAACTTTCAAAACTGGAGTACGGAATACCTCGACATTATTCCGGGATCCACTCGGAAATAACTGTCGCTGATGTCGATTGGGACGTGGTGGACGCTGGCGAGCACGCTCGTCGAGTGCCTCCTGCATCTCTTTGAGCCGAAGGCGCGTGGCCTCCATGGCCTGTGCTTCAGCAGTCACACCAACGATGGGAGTATGGAGAATATCCTCATCCCGACGGTGCTGCTCATTCGACGGTCCTCCAGCCTCGCGCCTGGCATGGCTGAAGCCAGGCGGCGGACTCTGATGAGAACCAGCCATAAGAACTTCAGCCGCAGGATTGCAGCTCTCGCACTCGGAGGGAACGTCAGACTGATCTGATGCCGAGTCGAACGCGCCGTGAAGTGACTCGGCGGGCTCGATAGCCGCAATCTGCGGGGACGAAACTTTGCGGGCCGCCGCATGTCTCACCCAACGCTGTAGCCGCGAACGACCGGATCGCTTGCGGCGACGAACAGCGTGGAGAGCCGACACGTACGGAGTCGACGGCTGTAGAAGAAGAACACCGCAGGAGCTCGAAGAGAAGTGCGTCGCCCCGCGGATCGGGAGTGCCTCAACATCTAGAGGCGCTTCTTGGAGCCATGCCGAGTCGTCGGCGATGAAGGTGAGTGCTCCGAGACGGATCTCGTGGCCCAAGAACAAATCACTGCCGGAAGACATGACGAAGGAGAAAAAATGCAACCTCGCCGGAAGTCGCTTAGACGCCTGCCCCACGGTGGGCGCCAACTGTCGTGGGAACGAGCCTGACAGTAGAAGGTAGGGGTACGTAAGGAGAGGGCAGAGTCCTAGCTATGGCGAGGATGTACACACGGATATACGAGTTCAGGCCCCTCTCGTGGAGGTAACAGCCCTACGTCTCGGTGCTCAGGAGCTTTCTGTCGTGTGGAATATAGGAATTACAGGGTGCGAACCCTTGTGCCAGAGGGGAGGGGCGGCTTATATAGAGTGCGCTGCCCCTCATAATGCCCGGCATCTAAAGGTCCGATCGTGGCTATAAAGGCGAACGTTACTGGTAACGTATGTAATAAATGCTATTTATGACTTAGACAAACGCCCGCCCGTTGGCCTCCCTGGGGTGGCTTCTGGTCTTCAGTGGTCGACTGTCTTCTAGTCCTTGTCGAGTGAAAGATAGCTGTCGAGTGAAAGGTAATCTCCGAGTGGACATTGTCGAGTGACTTGTATGCCTTGGTGATTTCAGTCGGAGACTTCCTTGTAGTCCTTAAGCTTTCTAGGGCAGTGTCCTTAGGTGGGGTATGTAGGTCAGGCCTATGACCCTACCCTAGGTACATATCCCCATCACCGGGCCCACCCTCTCGATTGTGTGCGTAGGGCCTGGTCATGGACCGAAGACCGCAGCAGGGACTCCCAGCCCTTTCCGTCCATGATTTCATGTGCCGCGGCTCCGGCGTTGAATTTCCGGCATAATACCCTCGAAATGCGGGAAATGCACGGAATATGGCTGGCGGCCACCAAAAAAGGCCAGGACCGGCCACGTGTCTTTGAACGGACTCGTATGAGCGTAGAAAAAGTTTTGAGGCCAACGGAGGAACGGGCCCCACACCCTCTTCACAAACCGGACGCATCCATGCTAGAAAGCTAGATGCTTCGCGGGAGAAGGTCCCGTTTTCACACAACCTCCCTGAAGGCGTATGCGAAACGGCCTCGGATTTTTACCACGGCCTCCAGGGGCCGTGTGACGACGCCGCGCCAGGTCCTATCAATTTCCGGGCTCCCGTGAATTTCCGTGGATTTAAACGGCAGCAAACCGCGCGGCGACAGCCTCCCCGTGGCCACCGACAACGGGCCCACCCTCTCGTCGAGCCTGATTCTTCTATTGAAGATGTAAGAATGAAAAGGGTCATCCTTGTCCGAATCGGCGACATAGACAACATGCATCGTGGGCACTGGTCCTGCCAAGGAAAAACATATCATCTCTCCGCCGGTTAGACCGTTCTGCGTAATGAACTAGGCCAATCCTTAGCCTCCCATATGGGTACCGGCGGCGAGGTAGTAGGGGTGGCCGACGTCGAGGTTGTAGGGGTGGCAGGCGGCGAGGAGGGTGCGAGCGGCCTGGGGCGACGACGGATTTGGCCAGTTGGCTCGGGCGCCGGCGGAAAGCAGCGACGGACTCACGCGGGGACGAGCCGCGGCCTGCCCTGATCGATAGAATTTTGTGGGAGCGGCCGCTAGGGTCGGGCGGTTTAATTAAATACCGCATAGTTTGCCGAGTACCATTTATCAGGGTCTCGGCAAAGGTTGCCCACCGTCATGGGGTCATCAGCTGCAAACGGCCGGGCCACGTGGCTCCCTTTTGCCGGGTGCCTTTTGCTAGGTTCTCGGCATATTATGTAGAAGCTGAGTTCTTTCGTGTTTACCGAGTACAGTCTGCATGGGGCTCGGTAGTGCCTCCCATTTGCCTTGTCCCTTTTTTTGCCGAGAGTCGTACTCGGTAAACAGTGCTTTTACCGTGAGCCCGTGTTTCGATACTCGGCGAACATGCAAGAACTCGGTAACGGCCATTTTTCCAGTAATGCTAAGCTAAAAGATGAGCATCCTATACATTTTGACAATAAAACTGTGCATGTCTAAATTACGTTGTGAACAAGCAAGCTGAAGATATGAAATAATAGTGCAAGGTGCAACGAATCTTGTGTGGGCTGAAAAATAAATTGGATGCTTCAGAATTGAAATTTGTCACGTCATTTAACTCCCATATATAAATTTTTTGTCCAATGTAACGGTACATTGTTTCTAATGCTAATACAAGCATATATTACTATGCTTCATCCATTCTTATAACATGTTTCTAACAACCTAGAAATTTCCTTCATTGAAGTCACCAATATTGCAGTGCTTCTTATGTTTATATATCATGTTGCCTACAAGCCACAAATTTGCGTCAAACAGTCTACTTGGCAATATGTTTCCTTACAATGCTTCGTGTATTAACCCACATAGTAGTTCTATCAACGTCGTGGAGCGGAAGGCGGACGCCCCCCCCCCCCCCCCCCCCCCCCCCCCCCCCCAAAGGCGGCATGACTGCCTTGGAAGGGTAGCGCTCGGGAGATTAGCTGACGGTGATTAAGGGGGCTTCCAGGTGCTGCAAGGTCGCCTCAGGCACACTGTACGGCTGGGCATGTGAGCATCAGCTCTCCCATAGTTGGGACTCCATGAAGACCCATCGAATTTTCTTGACACTGCAATTTGCAATAGGCCCGAGCTTCCTATCATACATGGACTCCATAAGGTCCTATGCAATAAAACATGTAATTCTATGAACTAAACACAAGTGATTTTTTCGATAAAGAGTGTCTTTTATTGACTCATAATGTAGCATTAAGGGGATAGAAACACAACGAGCACACACCCGACCTCTGCATGACTAGGATGCACACAGCCAACACCAACGCATGCGGACAAAGTATCACGCCAGCAAAGAGCAAAGTCATACAAGACCGAACCTCTGCCTAGGCGGATGAAAAAACTAAAGAAAAAGAAAAAAGAGCAATGATGATCCACGTCGAACAGTTGCAGACCCAACAGACAAGATGCAAGTGCACATGATCTGGACTTGTGCACAACAACGTGAAGTGAAAACCATGCACACACCAGGCAAGCCGCCCAGCTGCCAAGAGCCGTCTGCGGAGCCAAGAACATCCGTCGTCACACTTCTCATGCAGGTCGTGGATCAAAATATGCTAGAGAAGATGGTACCGCCAAAATCCCACATTGGAGACGCCCTGGCGATCCCAAGTCTCCGACGCAAGTGTACGTCAGTGGTAAATCTGGGCATGGCCATCGGCCTCCACACAATACACCACAAGCCGTCACTGCGCTGCCATGTTTGAAATCTGCCGCCACAACCTCCGTTGAGCGTCCAATGCTTGGCCATCCACACCGCTTGCATGCATCACCAGCACTGCCACTGTGCACCACCTCCGCAACGCCACACCGCCATGATGGATCGCCGCCACCCGCCGCCACGTAAAGCCTCCATGCCATGTCGACCCAAATCAGAGCACCGGCGAGACAGGGCAATGACGGCTACAGCGCCAGCCTCGCCACCAACCTCCTTCTTCATAGGTCCCTCTTGCCGATGCCCAGCTAAAAAATGATGCCCCCGAGGAGGTAGACAACGCAAAAACGTCGCCATCGTCTGGTGACACAGATCTAGGGTTTCCACCAAAGCTGCAAAGGTGGAGGACAAAGAGCATCACCTCAACGATGCCATGAAGAAGGGAACGACACTCGAGAGCTTCGTCGTCGCCTACTCCGTCCACGACTGAAAACAAGGCTTTTGCACAGATCAACTTTAGAAGCCCCTCACCATGAATCAGCCAGACCCGAGGCGGATCTGGGCTAAGCCCTAGTCGGCCGGCGGAGGGAGCCCGAGGCCGCAACTACCAAGATCCACCACCCGTGCCGCACTGGAGTAGCACGCAACAGGACCAGTCCTGCCGCCGAAAGGGAAGGTAATGGCCGACCACGTCCAGCACCACCTAGCCATTTGGTTGCCGCTTGCAGGGTGCTGCAGCAGCTGCCGCACAGGCCGGAACACCTCCCAAGCCCCGCCGCCACCAGCTTCCAGCGGGCTTTCCCCGACGATGTGCGCCGGCTGCGGTGAGTGACGGAGGTAAATCCGACAGATCTTGGGGTAGGGGATCCAAGCTAAGCTTCTAGGTACGATGGTAACAGGGACACTAGGTTTTACCCAGGTTCGGCTTCTCCGAAGAGATAATACCCTACATCCTGCTTGTGTTTATTGCGTTGGAGTAAGTACAAAGTACAAATGTCTACCCTGAGATTGTAATGTTCCTCTATGAGCCCAACCCCTTGGTTTATATAGATGCCGGGGGGGGGGGGGTCTAGGGTTACAACATCCTAGTCGGCTATGTATGAGGAAATTGAGTCTTCGACAAATCCAGCATCTTGGAGTACATGACAAGCCTTCTGGAGCCTTCTGTTTATGCTTCAGGGGCTGCCCAATGTGGCCCAGGGCTGAATAGACAAGGGGGTCCTCGGCCTGGCCCACCAGGCCGGGAGAAGACGTGGTGTGAGGCTACCTAGCCGGGACACTGTCAGTAGCACTGAACCGGTCTTCAAGTCTGGACGCACCTCGGTTCACCCGAGTTGCCCTTCGTCTTCGGTCATCGGTCTTTAAAACTAGTTCAACGAAATTATCTTCGGTAGTTAAGTCTTGACGTCGGACCACATCTGAGGCAACCAAAATCACCTCAGCTTTTTACAGGTGTCAGACGTAATCGAGCCGAGTTGTGCGCTGGAAAGGTTCCCGCACGGCCGTGCCTTAGGTGCGAAGCATTCCCATGCTCACGGCGTGGTATTTATATGATCTGGTTCTGACATCATGAACCGGTCTTATCCACTGGCCCACCTGGCCACGTGGCATTCCTGACCTGATGGTCAACATGACGTGTCAGCGTGGGTTAAGGGGCCACCCTCGCAACGTCCCATAAAAAAGTGACCGTGTGCATCGATGCGCCCGGGGATTAATTGATGCCCCCTTGATTTCCGCGCGTAATTACCACACAAACGTGGGGGAATGGGGGATTTACTGCCACGCGACGCGGATACCCTGCTGCCGCTTCATGCTTTTGCCTCACCTATAAATGATGAGAGGCGGCAAGGAAGAGGGCTTTTATGCTCTCATTCTCTCCCTCTGCCTTCGTCTTCCTCGATCTCCCGTGCCCAAGTTCAGCCCATACACTTAGCACTCATAACAAGGCATCGTTCTGCCGCCCCACATGGCCGGCGGTCATCAGCAGAGGCACTTCTCGGCCGCGGGCAAGGCTCTTGCTCCATCCTCTTGGGCGGC
The DNA here is from genome assembly GCA_039707655.1 of Elymus sibiricus. Lineage (NCBI taxonomy): Eukaryota > Viridiplantae > Streptophyta > Magnoliopsida > Poales > Poaceae > Elymus > Elymus sibiricus. Next base: position 534,376,366 of record CM077665.1, on the reverse strand, counting down.
AGCTGTCCCGAAAGTGGAAGGGAAGCTCTGTAATTTGTCGCAGGGCCAGCTGGATCGGCTTTCTGACACTGGCTACTTACCGCCGCCGGAAGTTGCGTACGCGCCGTGGGCTCATCGCCCTTGGTCAGGACACCCTTCAGGAGTCCATCCCCAACCCCCAAGGGGCCGTGCGGGTATGCTTAGTACCCTTTCTAGTCTGAGGCCTAGGTTTTCTGATCCACCCTTTCTTGCGTGGTCAGCTTCACCATCTCTCCCCAATTTCCATCTTCACATAGCGTGCTTCGTCACACCGTGTGAGGTTTTCCTCAGCTGCAACCCACATTTCGGCTTGTGGCACAAATATTTCTGCGTCTAACCTCGGACAAATGGCAGTGCATAGCTCGAGTGTGGTGGCACCGTTATCAGTAGGGTGGCCAGGATGGGGTACCTGGATGGCATCCCCGAGGAGACAAACAAAAACGAGCAGGAGGAGTGGTTCTACCTTCCTGACGTGCCGCTCGATGATCTTCCTCGAGCTGGCATCGTCACTCCTTTCATGGCGACTACACCCACGAAGAGATACTACTGTAGACCAAGGAGCCCCAAGCTAGACGGGAAGGCGGGTCAGCTACGTCAGGACGGCCTTACACTGGTCGATGTAATGACAGTGGCTCTCAGCCAAGTAATCCAGCCCCTCCAGGACCGAGCTCATGTAGCACCCTGGATTTTTGCCCATTTCTTTTTCTTTTGATTTTGGTCTGGTTTTGATTTTCTGTTGTTTGGTAGTCTTGGAACCTGGAAGGATCACCCTTGATTTCTCTTCCCTAGTGGCTTGCCAACCTCTAAACCATCCCAAGACCTTGTCATTTCCATCTTGGACCAATCCCAATATTCTTTTACTTGGGAATATTCCTTTTTCTATCAAAGGAATAACCCTGTTTGCCCTTGGTTGTGAAGCAACCCACATTTCCATCATTCCAAAAATTCCCAAATAGTTCTCATAAATTCTTTGGGTCAAATATTCCTCAGATATGTCAAAACCCTTCCTTGCCATGTTCAAAAATATCTCTCCAATATTCCTTTTCCAATTCTGCCCCAGGTGGCATTTTGTGAAGCAAGTGCCATTTATCTTTGCTTGCTTGCCCTCAAACTTTTTGGAGACTCTTTCCTATCCATATCATTGCCACATGACAAAATTCAACTCAAGTTGGCTAGCAAATATTTCTTGGCAAATTTTCAAAGTTTCTGATCCAGAGGAAGCTTTGTGAAGCAAGTGCTAGCTAATTGTATTCCAATGAGTTGAAATTTTGCAGGCATCTTCATAAGCTCAAATCATGACCCTCCTCAAGATTTTAGCATCATCCCATCTTCTGAGTGACCTCAGCATCAAATCTTTGTTTCTGGTCATATTTTCCTGTTGTGAAGCAACTATATTTTTTATTGCTTCATAATTGCTGAAAATTTACCAGAGCATTCTCCCATCCATATAATCCATCTCCGCCAAGTTTGGGCTCATTCTATCTAGCCATTTTTCCTTAGGAAGTTTCCTAAGATTCTGGTCAGAGAGGTCCATTATGAAGGAAGTACCATTTTTGCTCATGCAAATGGTATGAAATTTTTATGTCACTCTCATATGACCAAATCATCATCTTGTGCCCATTTTCAGCTCAAGGAAACACCATATGTGAGTACCACATCCAGTTTTGCTTTCTGTACCAGATTGGTCAGTTTGCAAAGCAACCCTGTTAAATCTTGATCCTCTTCTTCGCAAACTTTCCAGAATTGTAGTCCTTCCTACCCTGAACCTCCCAGACATCATATTTGGTTCTTATCTCCTTCCTGTGGAGCTCAGTGGTGTGGTCAAGTTTGCAACAGCAAACTTCCAGTGAACCCTCCCATCTCCTTTTGGTCTATTTTGTCGATATATCTCTTCGGAGGGACCACTACTTGGAAGGACTATCTGCTAGACATCGTGCTGCATGCCAGGGTGCAATGTGTGCGCCAGTTCACGCGGTGACCATGCGGCCGGCATGCCATGTGCGTGCTCTGGCAGTTGGGACCCTCGGTCTCGTCCGTTTCCTCGCTCCCCCGACGTCTAGCCTTGTCCAACAGCTCCCCCTCGTCGTCTCCTTCCTCCTGGACCCCTCTCCCCCTCCAGTCCCTTCCTCCTCGTGCCTCGGCGAGTCCTGTCATCCTCCTGTGCCGCCCATGTCTGTCGTCGTCTTCCGTTTCGAGCTCTCCCGAAGCCCCCTCTTTCTTCTCCTCGCCCCTGGAAGCCCTGCCGACGTCGCCGTCTCCTTCCACGTGCCCCGGAGCGCCAGTGCGGCGATAAGGCCGCCACGGCGGCCGTGCTAATCCGGCTGCTCCGGCCAGCTATAAAAGCCATGGTCGAGCCCCTCCCCGGGCATCTCTGAGCCTCTCAAGCTCCTCTCCTTCCTCCTAGGTTCCTCCCCGGTGTCTCAATCGAGCTTGAGGAGCTCTCTAGCTCTCGGACGGCCGCCATGGCCGCCGCTCCTCCCCTCTCAAATTCGCCCAAGTCCGGTCCCCGATCCCTCCCTTTCCATCACCAGAGAGACTCCCGCCGCTGCCGGACCTCTCCCCCCTTTGTCAAGCCCTCTGGTGGCCTGTTGCTTCCGCCCCCATCGGCACCGGAACTGGCCGTCCGCCATGGGCGAGGGCATGCTCGTCTCCGCCCTCCCCAGGGTTCGTGGATAGGGTAGGTGGATGCGCTGCTCCCCGAGGAGCACTCCGGTGGCCGGAGCGTTGCCGGAGGTGGCCGGTGGCGCCGGGACGGCCGCCGGCGCCGCTCGCCGTCCTCTGCCCTCGGGCACCCGTCGGGAGGAAGACGACGCCGTCGCCCAGCTGGCCAGGCGGGCCCCCACCACCATGCGGGCCCCATTTGGCAGTCGAACGAGGGAGTTGACCCGGTCAGCTGACGTGGATAAGTGGAGGCGCCCTCCCGCAATACCGTCTCTCTGCACCAAAGGCGTATTTTCTAAAATACGTTTTCGCCCTCTGCCCAGCCGCACTGCTCAGGGAACTGGTGGTAAATATTTATTTTCAGATTAGTCCCTGGCAGTCAAACCCCTAGATCTTTTTGTCTGTAACTCCGATCGAGGTGATTCCAAAGCCCACTTCTTCGTCTCGTCGAGCCCATCCTGATGGTATCATTTCCATGATGCTTTGACATAGTGGAAATGACTATATTGCCCTTGCCCGTAAACGGCCCCTCCGAGAGAGAACTGTTTCTGGCGATTCCTTCCGCGAGCTTCTCGCACTCCTTCCCGGTGGATCCCTCATCCCAGGCAAGCTAGGACACCCATTCCATGAAGTATTTCAATAGCATTACATATTTAATTAAATTGCTTGCATTTACAAATGAATTACTTTCATTTACTTGCTATGTGATAATTCATAGTAATTAATTTAAATTCCTAGTTGCTGCCATCCTAAGTATTGTGATGAACCACTATATTGGCTAAATGAACTTAGTGGTTGATCTTGAGTCACCTGTCCGGGCATACTCGTGCAACCACATTTGCCGGTATGGGACGGCCCTGACCGGGTCTGGCTGCGTGATCTTTCACCGGTACCTCCAAAGAGGGAGGGTTATGCACGGCGTGCTACCCTGATCAGGTAAGCGGTGATAACCCTGTGAGCCCAGTTGATAGTTGAGTTTATGCCGGCGTCCCCGTTTGGGACAGTAGGCCCCGTTTGGGTCTACAGAGTTTGGCCACGACGGTGGCAGGTGTCATGAGGACACAGGGGCCACCCAAGGCTGACCTCCGGGGGAGGAAGAGTGCTGGTGGTACGATGAAAGAGTCACGAGTCAGGCAGGTTTTTTTGAAGCAATGCTGGTCCACCCGAGTGGTCTCGAGGCTAGGGCCAGGTGCTTCATGGTGTGGGTAAAGTGTGCAACCTCTGCAGAGTGTAAAAATCTATTCGAATAGCCGCGTCCACGGTATTGGACAGCCCGTCCAGACCTCAGTAGGAGATCAATCATATTAATGATGTTAATGATGGAAGAACCCGTCTTGTGTTCGGAAGTACTCCGTGGGTATGAGTATTCTGAGGGTTGCGGGACAACCCAGAAGAGAGTAAGTTGATGACTGGTAACAGTAAGTGAACCACTTAAGTATTTAATATGATATTTTCCATGCTATTGTTTGCTGCATTGTTTGGTTGTCGTGAGCTTGCGAGTACATTCAAAGTACTCACCTGGCGTATCATGCCAGTTTGCAGGTCATGCCATGATTGCTTTCTTGTCGTGGATGTCGAGTTTGCGAGCTAGGATACGCATTCCAGCCAGAGTCCCTGCGGAGTGGAGTCCATCACCGCAGTCGTTGTTCCGCTGCCGAGAGTTGCTCCGCTTCCTCAGGTTGTTCCGCTGTTAGCATAGAACTACCCTAGGCAAGAGTAGTATCGCCGTGCCGACGTAATCCATGTGCCCTTGTAATCTTCTTCATGGTAATAAAGAGCTGATTTGTTCTATGCCAACAGTGCCGTATTCCAGAAGACTTGTCTTTGGGATGGAATACGGGGCGTTCCGGTCTTCTCTGAGCCGGGGTGCCACAAGAGTTGGTATTAGAGCAGGTCTGGCTGTAGGACGCCCTAGACCGCGCGAGCGTTAGTAACCGGTAGTATAGGATCCAGTAGGTTTGCTGCACTTGTTTGTTGCATTTTTTGTGCATGGCATGCATATAGACTAGATATCTTATCACTAACGGTTGATCTAGTGAGTGTAGGTGGCATCGGTTTCGATTCACCACCTGTGCTCTTCAGTTTGCATGCCTGTTCCTTGGTGTGGTGTCATCTCCGTCCCAGTGGAGTGATGCCAAGGTGCTTAGTGTGTCGATCCCTTACATGATTGATGCACCGGTACCACACCAACATATTCTCTTCCGACCCCTATTGTTTCGGTGATAGACATGTTTCTATCCCGGATCTTGTCCATCCCTCATCGCTTTGGCAACCCTTACCGATCTTTGTTAGCGGAAAAGGGCAATGCCCGCAAGCCCTTCTTTCCATCGCCATCTTTCCCTGCCACCCATTCTCTGGACGAGTACGGTTTTCCGTCCGTACGCTTGATGATGATGTGGTCGTGACCTTCGTGTTCCGACCCACGATCACCAAGTTCGTCATCGCCACCGTGTCCGTCCAGATGGAACCGGTGTAAGCCCCTGTTTGGTCTAGCCTTGTTTACACCAACTCCTTCCACACATTGATTCACTTTCGTGCACACCGCCACAGCATGTAGACCGTAATACCAGAGTTCTAGCGAGATTTGTGTGCTTAAATAGGAATGCATACTATTGCCGTGAATAGCTGTAAAATTATAATATTGCTTGTGTGTGATCTTGTGTGCTTTTGTGTTGGTCGTTTCTTTCGCTTCTTTCTTTGGGCCCTTGGTGTTATCTTATTTTCCCCTTAAGGAAGTTGCTCACCGACACTGGACTCAAAGAGATCAGTAAAGGCAGTCCTTTGGAAGCTCAGCTCAGCAATATGGAATCTTCAGCAGACTGCATTATATCAGGAATGTCGGGCCTGAATATAAATGATATCCTGGCTCGATTGGTTATCAGCGTCAAGTATACATCAGTGCAACCTTCACAGCAGTAATCATTGAATCAGCAAGAAGGCACACTGTGTGCCCAATCGACAGCACATTTTGAGTCAAAGGTACGATTCATATACGCGGTTGAGTCTGCCAGGAGTACAATTTGAAACCTGCTATATTCCGGAAGCAAGTCAGAATGTGCTACGAACTTAGTGTTCAGCAAGGATAGCCGAATACCCTGTTGCATACAACAAGTAACCGACAGCAGGAACATTAAGGGATATATATATATGCACTTAGCTTGCATAGGGTAAAAAGAAAGCTTCAGATGTAAGCAACCCAGTCCTTCTCCGCAAGCTACCAGAGAAGCGTACTATGCAAGGATTCCTGTGTCTTCCTCGATACGACACACGGACATCTTATGATGCAAGGTACTCGGGCTTCCTCAGTAAGATACCGCTACAGTCTCTAAGGTACCGAGTCTTCCCTAGCAAGTCCTTGAGAAGGAAAGCTTCTGAGGTACGGTACCCAGTCTTCTTTAGGAAGCCATTTTGATAAAAACTTCGAGCACGAGCAATTCAGTTTTCCTCAGCAAGAAGATCTCGATGGCTCCCAGCACAAGCTATGCCACCTTCGTCAGCAAGGTATCACATTGACATCAGTACAAGCTATTCCACCGACAGTTGGCAACATATGACCATGCATTCCAAGGATCAGATCCGCAACAGTTGGTCAGAAGGCAAAAAGTCAGGACACAAGCCTGCTTCAGGAATCAAGCGCTCAGCCGCATATACTTAATAGATACGGTGGACATGCTGCCAAGGCCATATGAGTCAATCATACAATGATGCCAGCCCGGTGAGAATCTGACCATTGCATGAGCTATGTAAGGAGAAGAAGAACGCCAGTTATACACTTCAGTGAGATGACCAACAACCTATGGATAAGCTTCTATGGGACACGGATGAACCCTTGCCCGTCTTTCTTTGGTAACGGCACCACGCCTGTGTTCTGAGCTGTTTTCGGCCGTCCGGGGTGGATGCCGATTTTTATTCTCTTGTCAGCAACTGGCCCGTGTTCTGAGCTGTTTTTCGGCCGTCTCGGGCAGCTGTTGAATTTCTTTTCGTAGCAGCGACCCTATGCTCTGAGCTGTTTTCGGCCGTCTTAGGGAACGGCTACTTTCTTCTTATCGACACCGTCTCATGCTCTGAGCTGCTTTTCAGCCGTCTTGAGTCGGGGTTGAGTTACTCCAGTAATGTCCCAGATCTGAGTTGTGAAGACCGTTCTGGTGGCTACTGGTTTATCTGCCGATTTTATCCAAGGGTTCAGACGGTCGTTACCCTACAGCTACAACTTGTTAAGTAATATGCCTGCCGGAATATTGTACCTGGCAGCACCCATGGTCATCCGAAGAATCAAGAACACAGCCAAGCTCTTTCAGCTAAGGATCCAGGCAAAGAGAACCATAATAAAGGAGCAAGATTGGCCATACAGGTATGATAATGGTTGCAAGATCAACATGGTATCGATACTCAAAACAGTCTGGTTCGCTACCAATCACCGCGGGTACACACCCACGGGGTCTACTCCATCTGCAAGGACCCCATATCGAGTCAACCCGCTCAGCCAGCTATACATCCTCAGAATCGTCAGAAGGGGATACTCAAGCCTGTTAGATGGAACGACCAGAAGGATGATAACGGACTCAAAGCATGTGTCCTCGTCTAGGGAAATCAGTTAAAAGATAACATGCTGGGGACAAGATCTTCCTGTTAGGACCCCCGTCAGTCAAGTCTACAGATAGTGCCGTTATAAGGTCGAACCCTTTATGCTAGTCACGACAGGCTACGGCTAAGTCGTTGGTGCAGATGTGATGCTAAGGGCAGTGAACCTAGCCAAGATGTTTCCGTAACCCCTGCAAGAAGTCCGATCTCGCCAGGAGAGCGGTATGATTCACAGCACCGTTTGAGTCTGAAGGGCACACAGCCATATAAAGCTACCCAATGCAAAGAGTAAAAGATTGCGTGTCCACCGAGAGAATCTGTTCACAACTCAATGGGCGATCGACCGTATGGGACTGCATTACAACACGTCCATGAGGAACAACTCCCGGACTTGCGACAAGGACAGGTATTTCAGTCAGGATAAGCCATTGCATCCAGATAAGTAAGCAGACATAAAAGGATTGAAGTCAGAGTAATATCTGAGGTAAGATCTATCAGAATGAGGATCCCGTGAAACAAACCACACCAAAGCCAGGCAGTGGGTCAGATAAAATCCAGCGGGAGCATTGTACAAAGGCCAAAAAGGAAACCCGAGTTGGAAACGGTTTCCTCAAGTGGGGATATTTATGTTTAACCCCTGAGCAAGCAAATCTCGAGGACGAGATTTCTTTAAGGGGGGTAGGTTTGTAACACCCTGGATTTTTGCCCATTTCTTTTTCTTTTGATTTTGGTCTGGTTTTGATTTTCTGTGGTTTGGTAGTCTTGGAACCTGGAAGGATCACCCTTGATTTCTCTTCCCTAGTGGCTTGCCAACCTCTAAACCATCCCAAGACCTTGTCATTTCCATCTTGGACCAATCCCAATATTCTTTTTCTTGGGAATATTCCTTTTTCTATCAAAGGAATAACCCTGTTTGCCCTAGGTTGTGAAGCAACCCACATTTCCATCATTCCAAAAATTCCCAAATAGTTCTCATAAATTCTTTGGGAAAAATATTCTTCAGATATGTCAAAACCCTTCCTTTCCATGTTCAAAAATATCTCTCCAATATTCCTTTTCCAATTCTGCCCCAGGTGGCATTTTGTGAAGCAAGTGCCATTTATCTTTGCTTTCTTGCCCTCAAACTTTTTGGAGACTCTTTCCTATCCATATCATTGCCACATGACAAAATTCAACTCAAGTTGGCTAGCAAATATTTCTTGGCAAATTTTCAAAGTTTCTGATCCAGAGGAAGCTTTGTGAAGCAAGTTCTAGCTAAGAGTATGCCAATGAGTTGAAATTTTCCAGGCATCTTCATAAGCTCAAATAATGACCGTCCTTAAGATTTTAGCATCATCCCATCTTCTGAGTGACCTCAGCATCAAATCTTTGTTTCTGGTCATATTTTCCTGTTGTGAAGCAACTATATTTTATATTGCTTCATAATTTCTGAAAATTTACCAGAGAATTATCCCATCCATATAATCCATCTCCTCCAAGTTTGGGCTCATTCTATCTAGCCATTTTTCCTTAGGAATTTTCCTAAGATTCTGGTCAGAGAGGTCCATTATGAAGGAAGTACCATTTTTGCTCATGCAAATGGTATGAAATTTTTATTTCACTCTCATATGACCAAATAATCATCTTTTGCCCATTTTAAGCTCAAGGAAACACTATATGTAAGTGCCACATCCAGTTTTGCTTTCTGGACCAGATTGGTCAGTTGCAAAGCAACCCTGTTAAATCCGTATCCTCTTCTTCTCAAACTTTCCAGAATTGTAGTCCTTCCTACCCTGAAACTCCTAGACATCATATTTGGTTCGTATCTCCTTCCTGTGGAGCTCAGTGGTGTGGTCAAGTTTGCAACAGCAAACGTCTAGTGAACCCTCACATCTTCTTTTGGTCTCTTTTGTCGATATATCTCTTCATAGGGACCACTACTTGGAAGGACTATCTGCTAGACATCGTGCTGCATGCCAGGGTGCACCACGTGCGCCAGTTCATGTGGTGACCACGCGGCCGGCATGCCATGTGCGTGCTCTGGCAGTTGGGACCCTCAGTCTCGTCCGTTTCCTCGCTCCCCCGATGTCTAGCGTTGTCCAACAGCTCCCCCTCGTCGTCTCCTTCCTCCTGGACCCCTCTCCCCCCTCCAGTCCCTTCCTCCTCGTGCCTCGGCGAGTCCGTCGTCGTCTTCCGTTTCGAGCTCTCCCGAAGCCCCCTCTTTCTTCTCCTCGCCCCGGGAAGCCCTGCCGACGTCGCCGTCTCCTTCCACGTGCCCCGGAGCGCCAGTGCGGCGATAAGGCCGCCACGGCGGCCGTGCTAATCCGGCTGCTCCGGCCGGCTATAAAAGCCGTGGCCGAGCCCCTCCCCGGGCATCTCCGAGCCTCTCAAGCTCCTATCCTTCCTCCTAGCTTCCTCCCCGGTGTCTCAATCGAGCTTGAGGAGCTCTCTAGCTCTCGGACGGCCGCCATGGCCGCCGCTCCTCCCCTCTCAAATTCGCCCAAGTCCGGTCCCCGATCCCTCCCTTTCCATCACCAGAGAGACTCCCGCCGCTGCCGGACCTCTCCCCCCTTTGTCAAGCCCTCTGGTTGCCTGTTGCTACCGCCCCCATCGGCACCGGAACTGGCCGTCCGCCATGGCCGAGGGCATGCTCGTCTCCGCCTTCCCAGGGTTCGTGGATAGGGTAGGTGGATGCGCCGCTCCCCGAGGAGCACTCCGGTGGCCGGAGCGTTGCCGGGACGGCCGCCGGCGCCGCTCGCCGTCCTCTGCCCTCGGGCACCCGTCGGGAGGAAGGCGACGCCCTCGCCCAACTGGCCAGGCGGGCCCCCACCACCACTCGGGCCCCATTTGGCAGTCAAACGAGGGAGTTGACCCGGTCAGCCAACGTGGATAAGTGGAGGCGCCCTACCGCAATGCCGTCTCTCTGCACCAAAGGCGTATTTTCTAAAATACGTTTTCGCCCTCTGCCCAGCCGCACTGCTCAGGGACCTGGTTGTAAATATTTATTTTCAGATTAGTCCCTGGCAGTCAAACCCCTAGATCTTTTTCTCTGTAACTCCGATCGAGGTGATTCCAAAGCCCACTTCTTCGTCTCGTCGAGCCCATCCTGATGGTATCATTTACATGATGCTTTGACATAGTGGAAATGACTATATTGCCCTTGCCCATAAACAGCCCCTCCGAGAGAGAACTGTTTCCGGCGATTCCTTCCGCGAGCTTCTCGCACTCCTTCCCGGTGGATCCCTCATCCTAGGCAAGCCAGGACACCCATTCCATGAAGTATTTCAATAGCATTACATATTTAATTGAATTGCTTGCATTTACAAATGAATTACTTTCATTTACTTGCTATGTGATAATTCATAGTAATTAATTTAAATGCCTAGTTGCTACCATCCTAAGTATTGTGATGAACCACTATATTGGCTAAATGAACTTAGTGGTTGATCTTGAGTCACCTGTCCGGGCATACTCGTGCAACCACATTTGCCGGTATGGGACGGCCCTGACCGGGTCTGGCTGCGTGATCTTTCACCGGTACCTCCAAAGAGGGAGGGTTATGCACGGCGTGCTACCCTGATCAGGTAAGCGGTGATAACCCTGTGAGCCCAGTTGATAGTTGAGTTTATGCCGGCGTCCCCGTTTGGGACAGTAGGCCCCGTTTGGGTCTACAGAGTTTGGCCACGACGGTGGCAGGTGTCATGAGGACACAGGGGCCACCCAAGGCTGACCTCCGGGGGAGGAAGAGTGCCGGTGGTACGATGAAAGAGTCACGAGTCAGGCAGGTTTTGTTGAAGCAATGCTGGTCCACCCGAGTGGTCTCGAGGCTAGGGCCAGGTGCTTCATGGTGTGGGTAAAGTGCGCAACCTCTGCAGAGTGTAAAAATCTATTCGAATAGCCGCGTCCACGGTATTGGACAGCCCGTCCAGACCTCAGTAGGAGATCAATCATATTAATGATGTTAATGATGGAAGAACCCGTCTTGTGTTCGGAAGTACTCCGTGGGTATGAGTATTCCGAGGGTTGTGGGACAACCCAGAAGAGAGTAGGTTGATGACTGGTAACAGTAAGTGAACCACTTAAGTATTTAATATGATATTTGCCATGCTATTGTTTGCTGCATTGTTTGGTTGTCGTGAGCTTGCGAGTACATTCAAAGTACTCACCTGGCGTACCATGCTAGTTTGCTGGTCATGCCATGATTGCTTGCTTGTCGTGGATGTCGAGTTTGCGAGCTAGGATACGCGTTCCAGCCAGAGTCCCTGCGGAGTGGAGTCCATCACCGCAGTCGTTGTTCCGCTGCCGAGAGTTGCTCCGCTTCCTCAGGTTGTTCCGCTGTTAGCATAGAACTACCCTAGGCAAGAGTAGTATCGCCGTGCCGACGTAATCCATGTGCCCTTGTAATCTTATTCATGGTAATAAAGAGCTGATTTGTTCTATGCCAACAGTGCCGTATTCCAGAAGACTTGTCCTTGGGCTGGAATACGGGGCGTTCCGGTCTTCTCTGAGCCGGGGTGCCACAGCTCACCCCATGTGGGAGTACAACGGTGTAAATGACTCCACCCGAGCAATCCGGGGCCAGTTCTATGAAGGCTGATCCCTCCGGGTCATGCTTTCGTCGATGTTCAAAGGCAAGGCATCCGACTTCCCCGATGAGCTTAGGGACGTCGGTTTTGCCGTCTACAAGCCAGTTCGGGCGGTAAGTATTTCCTAGCGTTTTCTACTTTTTGACAGCTAACCTTGTTTTTTCGGATGGTGATCGCCGCTCTTTTTATACCTGGCAGGACCGGAGGACTTGGTCAACCAAGCTCAATTTTCTGGCCCCGCAGCGAGACGATCAACAACTGGAAGGACTGGATCATCTACAGTCCAAGGACCCCGTCACCTCGTCTCAACAAGAAGCCGCCCTCCAGGTAAATATGGATGGCGAGTACATGATGTAAAAACTCTATTAGGGTAAGGGTATGGGTCAAAAAAATACCCATGGGTACATAAATGGAAAAAATTACAACCCATCGGGTATAATTGGTACGGGTATGGTTTAGTATAACCCATACCCGTGTACCCATCTACCCGCATATAATCTGAAAAATAATCCTTAAATATTTTTTATCCACATATTAAACGTATTATATGTACATAAATCTCGTAACGCCCACATCCAGAATGTGTTGCTGTTTACGAGTATGTGTTGCTGTCATGAAGTGTGATAAATTGTTGTTCATTACTATGTAATACTCGAATTGATGTGTTGCAAATCTGGGTAATTTTACCCGTGGGTACCCATTTATCCTGACGGGTGACGGGTATGAGAAAAAATTGTATCCGTCGATGGATATGGGTATGGGTGATGGGTAAGGTTTGGGACGACGGGTAAGGGTATGGGGTGGCTCCACCTGTACCCAAACCCGACGGGTGCCATCCCCGAGTACATCCTTGTGGACGAAAATGACGACCGTGAAGAGGACGAGTCGTCTAACAATGTTACCCCGGAATCCGAGTGTCGCAAGCCCGTATCGCGACGTCGTGCCCATGGAGAGGGCACGTCGGATCCTGACAACAGCGCCCGTGCGTCGTTCGAGGGTGCCGGGTGGGAAAAGCGCCTAAAATGGCGCGTAGCATGGGGCAACGTCTTCTCGACGTACATGCCGAGACCGTGCCGACTTTGACCGCGGGAGGCTAGGGGACTCCCCTCCTACCCGAAGACCGAATTCCACGGCTGTTCGCACACGAAGACGTCACGTGTACCCTCGACGTCGGGGGTGATGCACCGCAACTCACGTCGAAGGAGTCTCACCGGAAGCGCGATTCGCAAGACGACCGGCGAGAGCTTTTGAGGACCCGAAACCCCGCACGCCCGGGAGGGACCCCGTCAGGGAGTGTGGCGGCAATGGGCTGCCCTAGGTCGATTCGCTCGCCCCTAGAGCCTCGGGATTCGCAGCTGTCCAATACGAAGAACGATGAAGAACGAGGAAGCAAAAATGAGGGAGAGACAAAAACGTAGATGAAAAAGTAGTAGATGTGTTTTGCGATTGTGTGTTGTTCAATCGGCCGTCACCTCTAACATATATATGAGGCGGCTGGACTTCTCGTACAAGAAAAGGACTAAAAAATCCTTCCAAAACGTCAAAAACCCTAACCTAACTCGAACAGGAAACTTTGGCAATTTTCCAGACCAACTCGGAGCCACCAAGTGATTTTTCTCGGTCCCATCGAGTTAACGTTGCCAACTTTCTGTAATCTTCTGCATCTCACTCGGAATTTCCGAATGATTTTTCTCGGAATTACCGAGTCAACTCGGTGTCACCGAGTCAAAAAACTCGGTGGATCCGAAATGACTCTGCAGCTTCTGTTGCTGGTCTTGTTTTGGCTCCACAGGTTACATACGACCTCCGATTGAGACGATTTTTATATCAAAATCAACCGTTTCGACGAGACGCACAACTTTCGTGTTGAAATATTTTCCATCAGAGGTCATATTAATTGAGTTTCATGTCATTGTTTAATCTTGTGTCAACATGAGCATCTCTGAACTTGTCATAACTATTGCTTCCAAGCTCCGTTTTAAACCATCTTCATATCCATCTCGATCTTCTTAAAGTGAGCCATCCGCAGGTGACCTCCAATCATAAGTTTGAATTAGTCTTGATATAACCTATACTAATTTTATGACTGTGCCACTTTTGAGCGTCAACACATGCCCCCCTATTTTTCGGCATAGCTGGCGTGCCGAAAAATAACTTGTGCCAAGTTTATTCTAAGGACGATTTCAACACTCCATCGGCCATTTATATGTTCTTAGGTCGTCAAGTATATATCGTCCATGTTCATGCTAAGGGCGATAGTTATTTATCGGCCGTTGCCTATCTAAGCTTCTTGCCACACACTTGGGTGGTACTTCTTTAAATATTTGCCATTGAGAGCTCGAGGTAACAATGTCCCTTGTATGGATTCCACCAAATATGGGTTTCCGGGAACTACTCTTGTAATCTTAAAAGGACCATCCCAACTTGGAGACCACTTCCCGAATCTTTTATCTCTTGAACCAATCGGCAGAATCACTTTCCAGACGAGATCACCAACTTGAAAATTCTTCAACTTGACCTTCTTATTGTAAGCTCTTGCTACACTCAACTTATCTCTCTCTATGGCCTTCAAAGCAGCCAAACGTTTATCGGCAACTTCATCAATATTGTCCATCATCAAGTTATAAAAGTCTACTGCCGATAAATCATTTTGTTTGGCTATTCTCAAAGCATTCAAATTTACTTCCACTGGTAGAACGGCCTCCTGACCATATACTAGCTCGTATGGAGTTACCTTCGTAGCACCATGCCTTGAGATTCTATGTGCCCACAAAGCTTCGGATAACAACTCATGCCACTTCCTTGGATTATCCTCAATCTTTTTCTTGATGAGCTTGATTAATATTTTGTTGCTAGACTCAACTTGTCCATTAGCTTGGGCATAATATGGGGAGGAATTGAGCAACTTTATGTTATAAGATTCGGCAAATTCTCTAACTTGATGTGACATGAAAGATGAACCTTGATCTGTAGTTAATGTTTGAGGAATACCGAATCTATGAATAATGTGCTCGGTTATGAATTGAATTACCTCCGTACGCGTCATATTTTTGAGAGGTATTGCATCAGACCATTTAGTGAAATAGTCAGTGGCAACCAACACAAACCGATGCCCCTTTGAAGAAGAAGGATGAATCTCTCCAATAAAGTCTAATCCCCAACCTCTAAAAGGCCACAACTTGATAATCGGATGTAACATAGCAGCGGGAGCCAATTGAATATCACCAAACTTTTGACAAGCTTCACATCCTTTATAATACCTGAAACAATCATTAATCATCGTCGGCCAATAAAACCCAGCACGCCGCAATAACCATTTCATTTTGGGGGCCGACTGATGAGTACCACAAATTCCTTCATGGACCTCTCCCATAGCAACTCTCGCTTGGTCCTCGTCCAGGCACTTTAAAAGAACATCATCAACCGTTCGGCGGTAAAGTTCATCATCCCTCATCGTATATTTGAAAGCCATACGCCGAACGGTCCTGTCCACCCTTTTACTAGGATCATGCAAATAATCAATAATGGGTTTCCTCCAGTCTTGATTTTCTCCTGCATTAAATTTTTTGTTAGTGGCCGAAGCGGTGGGCTCCGGTTTGGCCTCCCCAACGTTGGCAAGACTAGACATCGGCCTTTCAGAAATATGAAACATGCCATGATCAACATGATAGCCAGATGCTTGTTGTGCCAACTCATTTGCTTTCCAATTGTCATGTCTAGATATATGAGCAATGCTAAAATAATCTAAAGTAGAAATTATATCTAGACATTTATCAAGATAAACGTTAAGTGATTCGTCAAAACATTGAAAGATTTTGGATATTTGTTGCACTACTAATAACGAATCACCAAAAGCCTCAATATGTGTAGCACCTATGGCAAGCAACATTTCCAGGCCGAATAACAATGCTTCATATTCGGCTTGATTATTTGTGCAAAAATATTCTAAGCGGCCTGAGGCTTCAAAAACAGCACCATGAGGAGATATATAAACAATACCAACACCTTGGCCATTGCTACAAACTGAACCATCAAAATATAATCTCCATGGTACTAACGAGACAATATTTATATCAACACTATGCTTGTCATTAATCCGATGCTCAACAATAAAATTAGCAACTATTTGGCCTTTCATAGATTTTAGAGATTCATAGGCCAAATCATATTCAATTAAAGCATTAGCCCATTTACCAATCCAACCACTAAGAATTGGTCTATGCAACATGTACTTAATGACATCGGTCTGACAAGCTACTATGCAAACACTTGGCACTAGGTAATGTCTCAGTTTTGTGCAAGCATAATATAAACACAGGCATAATTTTTCAATAAATGTATACCTTGTCTCGGCGTCCAATAAACGTCGGCTCAGATATGTAATGACATGCTCATTTCCTTCAGTCTCTTGAGTTAAAACAGCACCAATAACACCTTCCCCTACTGCAATGTAAAGCTTAAATGGCTCCCTATGCTTGGGTGCTTTCATCACCGGTGGAGTGCACAAATAATTCTTGATTGCATCAAATGCTTCTTGCTGTCTTGCCCCCCAAGTAAAATTGGCATCGTTCTTTAACCGAAGGATGTGAGTGAATGCATCAACTTTCCCTAACAAGTTGGCTACGAATCTCCTCAAATAACCGACTTTGCCAAGGAATTTTTGCATATCTCTTTTGCATGTAGGAGCCCCCACTTTCTGTATAGCTTCTATATTTTTGGGATCAATCTCTATGCCATTTTCATGAATAATGAAACCCAAAAACTTGCCAGCCGACACGCCAAATGCACATTTCAAAGGATTCATTTTCAGCCCATACTTTTTCATTCTTTCAAAGGCTAAACGCAAATCGGCTAGATGAGATTCAAAAGCATCCGATTTGACAACAATATCATCAATATAAACTTCAAGTATAACGCTGAGTAAATCATGAAAAATCAAATTCATAGCCCTTTGATACGTGGCGCCGGCATTCTTTAATCCAAAGGTCATCACTCTCCACTCAAATAAACCGAGGAAACCGGGGCACCGAAAAGCCGTTTTGGACATGTCCTCTTCGGCCATAAAAATCTGGTTATACCCCGCATTACCATCAAGAAAGCTAATGACCTTATGTCCAGAAGCATCATTAATAAGCATATCAGCTATGGGCATGGGGTACTCATCTTTGGGTGTAGCTTTATTCAAATCTTTGAAATCAATGCACACCCTCAATTTGCCGGAGCCTTTCTTCTCCACTGGTACAATGTTAGAAATCCACTCAGCATACCTGCAAGGTCTAATAAAATTAGCTTTAAGCAAACGACCGATCTCTTCCTTGATCCGGTCATATGTTTTTGGATTAAACTTTCTAGCTGATTGCTTGTAAGGTCTAAAACCGGCCTTTATAGGCAACCGATGCTCTAGGAGCTCTCGGCTTAAACCCGGCATTTCATGATATTCCCATGCAAAGCAACAAACATATTCTTTTAACAGCTCGATTAACTTAGCTTTATAATCGGCTCTCAAATTTTTGTTTACAAACGTAGGCCTAGGAATTGAACCATCTCCAATATCTACCTCTTCTAATGGATCGGCCGATGTAAAACCTTGTCCTAACTTATCCATATCATCTAACTCTTCTATAGACTCGTACATATCGTTCTCATTGGACCGATATTTTACAAGACGCTTTTGCAACCACTCTAAGTTAGAATCCATTTAAATACATCATACCTTGTAGCCGATTACCACCAATCGGCTTTAAAGAAACGGGCACGAAACCATTCTTTGTGGCACTGAGAAAATCAAACTCCGACAAGTCACGACCCATCAAGCAAGTAGCATTGGGATGTTGCCAGTCCACCGATGCATCGGCGAAAGCAACGCAAGCCGAATTATCCGCATGAACGACTTCCACTTCATCGTCGACCCATTGAATTAAAAACTGGTGCATAGTAGATGGCACGCATTGGTTTGCATGAACCCAATCACGGCCAAAAATCACATTGTAATTACCTTGCACCTCGGCAACAATGAACGCGGTAGCCAAAGTTTTGCTCCCCACTGTAAGCTCCACATACATAACCCCTTTGGTTTCAGTTTTCTCTTTGCCTTCAAATCCATTCAGCACCATATTGGTCATTATTAGCTCTTCATCATTTAGCCCCAATTTTTTGAAGACCGAATATGGCATAAGATTCACCACAGCACCACCATCAACAAGCATTCTAGCAACGGGCGATCCATTAATATGTCCTTTAAGGAACAACGGCTTCAAGCGTGTCACCGGTTCTCTTGGCTTCTCGAATATAGCATTTTTAGGGCCAACATCCAGTTGAGCCACTTCCCCTTCTTCATCTATAGCACGAAATTCAGCGGGTAAGTAATACACCATATTAATATCCATACCTTCGTGAACTGGTGTAGAGCCATAATCTAGAATATCATCTCCATCCTCAAGCATGTCCACCGACTCCGAAATATCTCCAAGTGAAGAGGAAGTAAAAGGTGAAGTGGACGATGTAATAGCAGCCACATCGTCCTCCGTTGGTGGTGTAGGTGTTGCTATGATCAATGTAGAAGCTGCTACATTTTCTTTTTGCTTAGGCTTCCACACTTGTTTTTCGGGCATCATGGGACGTGCTTCATTGAATAATTTATCCCTTTGCTTCTCCGCTTCTTGTTCCAACTTCTCGTGGCTCCTCATGCGCTGCAATCTCCTTTTTTGTGCTTTGGTTAGACCGGAAGGACACCACTTAGGCTGAGTATATTTTGGATCCCTTGGCTTGGCCATATTTGCCCTAGCTTCATGATCATTAACCATGGGACCTTGTTGGACAGAAGCCACATCTTTATTAGAATCAACCAGATTATCAACAATAATCGGCTCTTTGATTGTTAATTCTTTAGTGCCTATCATAATCGTTCCAGCAATAGAACCCTTTTCCTTTAACTTGGCAGGCTCTAAAATTTCAGCACTCGGTGATTTAACACGCCACATTTGCTTGCTGACCCCTTTTTGGTTATCTTGCATTGGCCGGTTGACACCATGGTTCAAACGGCCTCGTGTGGGATAAGAAAGCCTCTCACGAACAGGCCTCCTTGGTTCTGCTCTACCCGGATGAAAAGCATAAGGGGTCATCGGGGGCTATCCCCATCCTCCATTGAAGTCTCCCATGTAGTATGGCGCATAGGGGGGTGGCGCCATCCATGGTCCTGGTGCCCACGACCCATATGGCCTTACGTGATGCTGAAATTCTTGCCGAGGAGGTGACCTTGAGCGCTTCAAATTTGATGACCGGTTAGAGCTAGAACCGACCGCCTGATTGGCATATTTGGATAGCAACATATCAAAAGTTGTCTTGATCCTCCTACGCTGTACTTTAGCTTCATTCGTCTTCCATTTGCCAACCTTTGGATTTTTGGGCTTAACAAACTTGTTATGAGTGTTCTCTTGCATTTGTGGTTGCCCCCCGAGTGTAGGATTCTTGACGGTGATCTTAATTATCTCCTTGCCACCGGGTTGTCTGTCAAGCACAACTTGTCTCCCCAAAACCTTGTCGCTCTCCTTGCTTTTCCTAGCTTCACCAATAACCACATTATCTTTATTAGCGGATTCGGCTATGTTGGGCCGAATTAACATCTTTTTCCCCTCCAAATCCATCGTGTTCATTGGGAAGGGCTGCTTATCAACTTGCATCTCAGAAAAATTCAATCGTCCGTCATTAATGGCCGATTGTCTCTGTCGTCGAAAAACATTGCAATCATTAGTAGCATGAGAAAAAGAATTATGATACTTACAATAAGCACGCCATTTCAACTCTTCAAACGGCGGTAAAGTATGAGATATTCTAATAATCTTGGCTTGCAATAAAGCATCAAATATCCTATCACACTTAGCAATGTTGAAAGTAAATTTCATCTCTTCATCACGATTCTTATGAATCGGCTTTAGATCACTGCAAGTAAATGGTTTGGCCTTAGATGGCCAAACAAATTCAGCAACATAAATATCACCCTCATCGTCCGTGCTCGCTATCATACTCAATCATATTCAACTTAGGACTATCAGTTTTATACCTATGCACCTCTTTAAGATCTTTACCTCGGCTTTCTTGAGCCAAAGCCCTTTGTAGGACTTGGTTGATACTCAAAAACTCATAGCCCTCTAGCCTCTCTCTAATGTGAGTTCTCAAACCATTAAGTACTAGATCGGCCAAATCTATCTCGGTTATCACCAAGCTATAGCACCGGTTTTTTGTATCTCTAAATCTCTTGACGTAATCGGAGACCGATTCGTCATGTTTTTGTCTAACTGATGTAAGATGTGATAACTTAAGTTCATTGTCGCCACTATAAAAATGATCATGAAATTTCTGTTCTAGTTGCGACCATAAACGGATAGAACCATGTGGTAAAGAAGCAAACCATGAAAATGCGGTACCGGTTAAAGATAAAGGAAATAAACGCACTTTCAATTCATTTAGCGAGCCTGCTTCACCCAACTGTGCCAAATATTGACTAACATACTCCCATGTGGTTTTAGTGCCCTCACCATTAAACTTGACAAACTCTGGAATTTTATATCCCGGAGGGCATTGAATTACATCAAAGTATTCAGGATATGGCTTTTGATAAATTCGGTTCCTAGGTAATTCAACTCCAAAATTCTCCCGGAGTATCTTAGCCATCTCCTCTCTAAAATTAGCTAGAGCATCATCCGTAGTGGACGATGAAGCTTGTGGCGGAGGCATATGAGGAGTAGAGTTAGCAGCTGCAGGAGTGAATTGTGGCATGAATGCCGAATTGTAATTCGGCAGTGATCTAACCGCATTTGCATCTATAGGTAGGGTTTGGTTCGGCATCACCACCGAACTTGGCACAGTCGTAAGAGGACTAATGGGTGCAGCCACAATTTGATTTGTTTGGGTAGGATAATAACTCAACGGCACGGGAGGCGCCGATGAAAGGGGTAAAGCTGGATTAGGAGTTTCTACGCTAGCAGGCATGCCAACATTACCACTAGACGATCGCGGTATATTTTTCTGAGCATTAGTATTCTCTAAAAAAGCTTGGTATATGAGATTATTGCTATTGGTAATACGACTTTCAATTTCAGCCCATTGCTCAGGAGAAAAGGTAGTACTCACAGCGGGTTTAACTTGTTCATCATGAAGAGGAGGGAACTTGATCTCTCCAACCGGAGTGATGTTGCCTTGGCGATCTTTCTTGAAGTTTGCAAGGAACACCTCCAACTCCTTCTCTTCACGTGCCTTCTTGTACTCCTCATAGATTTGGCGATGTTCCGCCGATAATTCCTCAAGATTGAGCTTGATGATGTTATCGGCGTCAACTTCGGATGGCTTGGGAAGACCGGTCATGATGGATGATGATGATGATTGCTCTTTAGTCCCCAGCGGAGTCACCAAAAAGTGTGTTCGCACACGAACACGTCACGTGTACCCTCGACGTCGGGGGTGATGCACCGCAACTCACGTCGATGGAGTCTCATCGGAAGCGCGATTCGCAAGACGACCGGCGAGAGCTTTTGAGGACCCGAAACCCCGCACGCCCGGGAGGGACCCCGTAAGGGAGTGCGGCGGCAATGGGTTGCCCTAGGTCGATTCGCTCACCCCTAGAGCCTCGGGATTCGCAGCTCTCCAATACGAAGAACGACGAAGAACGAGGAAGGAAAAACGAGGGAGAGACAAAAACGTAGATGAAAAAGTAGTAGATGTGTTTTGCGATTGTGTGTTGTTCAATCGGCCGTCACCTCTAACATATATATGAGGCGGCTGGACTTCTCGTACAAGAAAAAGGACTAAAAAATCCTTCCAAAACGTCAAAAACCCTAACCTAACTCGGACAGGAAACTTTGGCAATTTTCCGGACCAACTCGGAGCCACCAAGTGATTTTTCTCGGTCCCACCGAGTTAACGTTGCCAACTTTCTGTAATCTTCTGCATCTCACTCGGAATTTCCGAATGATTTTTCTCGGAATTACCGAGTCAACTCGGTGTCATCGAGTCAAAAAACTCGGTGGATGTGAAATTACTCTGCAGCTTCTGTTGCTGGTCTTGTTTTGGCTCCACAGGTTGCATACGACCTCCGATTGACACGATTTGTATATCAAAATCAACCGTTTCGACGAGACGCGCAACTTTCGTGTCGAAACATTTTCCATCAGAGGCCATATTAATTGAGTTTCATGTCATTCTTTAATCTTGTGTCAACATGAGCATCTCTGAACTTGTCATAACTATTGCTTCCGAGCTCCGTTTTAAACCATCTTCATATCCATCTCGATCTTCTTAAAGAGAGCCATCCAGAGGTGACCTCCAATCATAAGTTTGAATTAGTCTTGATATAACCTATACTAATTTTATGACTGTGCCACTTTTGAGCGTCAACAACGGCCCGTCCTACACCCACATGATAAGTGTACATACATTCATATGGGGTGGTACAGGGCCTTCTCCCGGTGTTCCTGTGTGACCGGTTGTGTTTTCGTTCCAGGTCACCACACACGTTTGGGGTCAACGCGGCCAGCACCTATTGAGCTCTAGCGGGGCCACTGGACGCCATTCCCGATACTCACATGGGGGCCTCATAGCCTCCGAACGACGGAGACGAGAAAAAAACTCGTGCGACCGCGTCCGCCCCCCGCGGGCGGCCGGCCGCGCCGTCCCTCCTTCTTCCCCAGCGCTCCCCCCACCCACCCTCTCCCCGCCGTCGCCAGCGTGTGTCGCCGGGCTCGGCCTGGGGCGGCGCAGGCGGCGGCGGCCCGCGGCTTTTCCCCTCCTGCGGCGGATCCTGAGCGGGGCGGCGTTGCTTCAGGAGGTGCGTCCAGGCGGCGATGGTGCGGTGCGGCGGCGGGCTGGCTCGCCGCTGGCGTCGGTGGTCGGAGGCGTGGGGCACGGCCGTTGGCGGCGGAGCTCCGCGGTAGCGCGGGCTGGCGGCGCCCGCTCGGCCCAGATCTGGACCCCTTCGGGGCCCATCTGGGCCGGGGCGGGCCGGCGGCTCCGATCTGCGGCGTAGCTTCCTGGAGGCGGCGGTGGGGCGTCTGGATCCTGGGTGGTGGTGGCGCCGTCGTCGGCTTGCTGCAGCGTGGCGGCGGAGTCTTTGCGGGCTCGATCTGAGCCCGGCCGGGCCCGGGTGGCCTGGTTTGCCTCCTGCTACGGCGTCCGGCCGGCTACCGCGATGGCCCTGGAGGAACTGGCCTCTGGTGCGACGGCGGTGGAGGTTGTCCCCTCCCGCTCGGCCGCGGTGCTGCCGCCCCCGGCTCCATGCGTTCTCATTTTCCGTCCTCTAGGCCTCGCGGTGGTGGCCTCAGTGGGACGGCGAGGGTGGCTTCAAGACCGTGGTGGCGCAGGCAGGTGGGTGGCGTGCTGGGTGGAAGACTCCGGAGCGATTGGGTAGTGGTTTCCTGGGGGTGGGAGAAATCCATGTCGGCTCGTCCGACTACGACGCGGTGACGCCTGCGGGTGCCGCCACCCCTCCTTGGAGGGCGTCGGGTGACCCCTTTCACCTTCTTCCTCCGCGTGCCGGGGGAATCCCTAGGACAAGTCCGGGCTATAGCGTCGTTGTCGTGGCTCTCCTTCCTGAAGGTGTTGCTTGGTACGCGGCGCTACGGAGTGTTGGGTGCCTGGTTGGACGACTTCGGAGGGTGCAGCGGTGGCGGGTCCTTCACGTGTCATCTTGCTGCCATTGTTGGCATTTGTTTCTCTCTTGTTCTTCTTGTTTTATCTTTGGGCTTCATGTGCTGTTCGCCCCAGCAAAGCGGTGATGGTTGCTTTGTAATACAAAGCGGGGGGAAACCCTATTTCGAGGGCCTCCGAACGACAGGGAAGCAATCTTTTCAGCCTGTGTCAAGGAGGCACGTCCTCGCGCAATGGCTCCATCACTGGCGGGGCTGAGCGGCAGCCCTACCGTTGCATCAATCTCCATGGCTCCCACCGACCCGTGCGCCACAGCTCCGGTGGACAAAAAGTATCCCGAGCTGTCCGCGACATTGTCCGAGGTTGCGTCCATGCTATGGCGTCGGGCGAAGAAGAGCTCCTGGAACAATCGAGCGCTGGCATCAGCACAGTGGGATGTTTTTTGCACTGCTAAGACACGAGCCGACGCTCTGGACCAGGATGTCAATGACATGATTGACGTCTTTGCCGGTGATATGGAGGTAAATAACTATGATTATTTTACTTTATTCATGACAGCATTGCTAGTAGCCCTCAAGGTGCATGCCGGCCCAAAATCCAGGATGCACCTAAAGGATAAAACTATTAGCCGTTTACGTTGTACTTCCACACCCCGAAGTGCAGCTCAGCAGAGGAAGATGCCGGGATGCGGGTTGGATCCCAAAGTACTAATTTAGAAATCCTTGAGTAGATTGAAAACCGCAATGTACAGTAGCCCCCGAGACTCAGGTCGGGCGAATGCGGCCAGCCTGAGGATCGACATCTTCTCGGTTGCATTTCACTAAAGCTTAAAATTTAAACAGCTGATCCCAGTAGCCTCCGAGACTACTGGCATGAGGATGAAATCCGAGCTTAGTTAGTATACTAAGGGAAAAGCGCGGTATGCAGTAGCTCCTGAGACTCAGGTCGGACGCATGCGGCCGGGCTGAGGATCGAAATCTAATCAGGTGAGCTAAGTTTTGCCCATTTGGGATGTATTTTTGCAGAAGACCATGTCGGAAGCCCAACTCTTGTCTGCAGAGCTGGCAATGGCTAAGGACCAGCTCGGTCAGTCCGAGCTAGAGGTCCAGCACCTAAGACAAAGCGTGGGCACAATCACCGGTATGTTACTTCGGCTATTGATTTCCTCTTGACTTTGTCGTAAGCACACCAGCGCTAGTAGTTTTATGTCTAATTTGTCCTTGCGCTTTAGTTGCAGAGTAATGCGTGGCCATGCTAGAAGCCGAGCTTCAAGCTGCTCAAGCCAAGGCGATGCACTCCAAGGAGCAGTCGCAAAAGGCCATTGACCTGCTCCATCAGGAGCTAGTGGCGCGCCGGGCCACCAAGGCTCGGGTGTCTGTCGTCGAAACCGACCTCAGCAGGTGTTCTCAAGAGTGTAGCCAGCTGAAGTCGGACAAGGAATCCTTGGCCAAGGAATCCAAGGAGCAAGCGCTAGCTGGAACTTGAGCACACTAAGTTGAGCCTGGCCAACGCTAAGGAGGAGACACCGTAGGCCACAAAAATCGTATCCGGTAAGTGATGACCAACAAGTATAGGGGATCAATCGTAGTCCTTTCGATAAGTAAGAGTGTCGAACCTAACGAGGAGCAGAAGGAAATAACAAATGGTTTTCAGCAAGGTATTCTCTACAAGCACTGAAAGTAGCGGTAACAGATAGTTTTGTAGCAAGGCAATTCATATCAAGTAGCAAGTAACAATAGTAACAAATGTGCAGCAAGGTGGCCCAATTCTTTTTATAGCAAAGGACAAACCAAAAACTTCTCTTATATAAAGTAAATTGTTCTTGAGGACACATGGGAATTTTGTCTAGTTACGTTTCATCATGTTTAGTTGATTCGCGTTCGTTACTTTGATAATTTGATATGTGGGTAGACCAGTGCTAGGGTGCTGTTCTTACTTGAACAAACAACCCTCTTATGATTACCCCCTCTCGCAAGCATCCGTAACTACGAAAGAAGAATTAAGATAAATCTAACCATAACATGAAACATATGGATCCAAATGAGCCCCTTACGGAATAATGCATAAACTAGTGTCTAAGCTTCTGTCACTCTCGCAACCTATCATCTACTTATTACTCCCCAATGCTTTCCCTTAGGCCCAAATATGGTGAAGTGTCATGTAGTCGACGTTCACATGACACCACTAAAGGAAGAGCAACATACACATTATCAAAATATCGAACGAATACCAACATCACATGATTACTTATAACAAGACTTCTTCCATGTCCTCAAGAACAAAAGTAACTACTCACAAATCATATTCATGTTCAAGATCATATGTGTATTGAATATGCTTAAGGATCTGAACATAAAATCTTCCATCAAATAAACCAAATAGCATGAACTACAAGATGTAATCAACACTACTAGCAACCCACAGGTACCAATCTAAGGTTCTGAGACAGAGATTGAATACAAGAAATGAAGCAGGGTTTGAGATGAGATGGTGCTGGTGAAGATGTTGATGAAGATTGGTCCTCCCATGATGGAGGAGGCATTGGTGATGACGATGGCTTCGCTTTCCCCCATCCGGAGGGAAGTTTCCGCGGCGGAATCGCTCCGTCGGGGAGCAAAAGTGCTCCTGCCCAGGTTCCGCCTCGAGATGGCGGCGCTTCGTCCCGAAAGTATTCTTCTAATTTTTTCTAGGGCAAATAGCGTCATATAGGGGAAGATGGGCCCCCGGAGGCCTGCTGGTGGGGCCACGAGCTCAAGGGGCGCGCCCTGGGGGGTAGGGCGCGCCCCCCAGGCTCGTGACTCCCTGGTGGGTCCCCTTCTGGCAATTCCTTCGCCAGAATTTTTATTTATTCCAAAACAATTCTTCGTAAAATTTCAGGTCAATTGGAGTTGTAGAGAATATCCAACTCTTCTGTAGCCTTTTCCGGTCTAGAATTCCAGCTGCCGGCAATCTCCCTCTTTGTGTGAAGCTTGCAAAATAAGAGAGAAAAGGCATTAGGATTGCATCAGAAAGTGAAATAATGACTCAAAATATAATAAATATCAATAGAAAAACATGATGCAAAATGGACATATCAGTAAGCCATTCCTTCTATAATTTCGGTCGATGAGCTTTTTCCTAAACTAACACATATATGGTACTCGTCAATGGTCTTCTCAGATCTGCCCGAGAGTGCCATGCAGGCTTGCCATTTTTACAATGGCAGCTGCGATCCTATCGACGAGCCGGATCGTCTATTTTGGCTGGAATTCCAGGACCCAACGTGGAGCCTGATTCTTGAAGAGAAGCTGAAATAGCTCGGTGAGCTGCACAAGCTTGCTCGTTCGGCGACGAATGACATTTTCAAAGCACTGTCGCCTGAAAAGGAGATCCGAGGAACCCTCTTTGACCTCGCTTGCCATCTTTGGGAAGCCCGCGCCCGCATCTTTGCATGGAGGTCCTCAGCCGCCCGAGAAGGTGCACGTCAAGCCTGGGATATGCTTTAGATGCATTTTCTGGAGCTGGACATCCGGCCCATTGCCAAGGTCAGACCTGCAGGTCCTGACGGGGAGGAGATGAAGCCTGATAATAACTTCGCCTAGGTGATGGAATTTGCTCGGATGTCCAAACAAGACTGTCGCTTGGATAAATTAATAGAGTAGATCAGTTGCCCTCGGACTACCGAGGAAGAGAAAGCTGTACAGACTTTTAAATTCTCACTGCTACTGCATTTATTTTGCATGTCGACCACGGGGTCGGTCATTCAAATCTGCTCGGATCTGTTTTCGAATACTTGCATTTACCGGCCTTCGGCTTCAACCTCCTCGTCCAACAAGGGCAAACACGGAGTACTTCTAAGGCCAAGCCTGGTCGAACTAGCGGAACTGTGGTAGGCAAACAGAGAAACCAAGCAATCCAACCAATGGCCAAAACACAAGCCGAACAGAGAGTGGGCAGTAATAGCCCCCAGACCAGCTTTTTTGGATTCGTATACCATCTATTACCTGTCTGGCAAAGGACTTAACCGGTGAGGCCGAGACATATGTTTATTGGTCAGCGTCGGGGCTTTGGGAATACCGAGGACGGACGTAAACCTTGTGTGCTTGATTGAAGTGAAGTCTTGTAGCCAACATAGTTGGTTACTTCTAATGCTTCCGACGTGACGCCTGTTCTCGTGTGTTATGACGGCTGGCATTCGGCTTCACCTGCCACAGGCGCTCAACCGGGGAAACTGGTGGCACAATCGCAAGGGTGCTACCGTGCAACCCTTAGCCGAACTAGCGGAGACATAAAGGGGCAAACATAGGAGCGAGGCAACCCGGCTTCACCAAAGACACAAGTCCGAATAAGAGCATAAAGTGGCAAGAAACGACCAAGGATGGAATATATATTGGTCGCGAGATGGCACAGGTTAAAATCAGGGCTGTAGCAGCCCTCGGGTCTAGCCTGGGCAACCGATGTCACATTACCAGGCACATAACCATATTCGGGTAAATTATTGTCCAAGATCAACAAATTAAATAAAGGCACAAAAAACATATATAAGTGGTGGCCTGCAAGACACACAGGGCGGTGTAGCACTTTCGCGGAACTATCCCAACTAGTTATCGTCCCAACGAAGAGCAGAGGAGAGTATTTATAGGAGCGCTTCTCTCACACACAAGCTGTCACAATTCTTATGTGAAGTAACAACTTGTGATTCTGCAAATATCGTTACTGTCCGAAGAGACAAATAAGCCAGAGTGATAAGGATGATAAGTTTGTAGCAACGAGGATAATAACACTTGAAAGGAAAGAACATAAATAAAACTGAAAATAGAGTTGTGTTATATGCAATGGAGAGATTAGGCGCGGAGAGAATTCAGTTCATGGTATACATCAAGTGTGCCAGTGCAACGGTAATACCAGTTACCTTGTATCATGATCATAGTATTTGATTTGTTTGTTCTATAGGTGGATCACCCTAATGTTATGGAACTCCTCCTCGCGGGATTATATTCCATTCTATGGTCCTACTTCACTGTTGCCACAGAGTGGTCGTCTCCACAATTAAGGTCCTTAGACCGGAACCAAGCATTAAGTTTAATGGATCATCGTTATAGATGTCTCCACCTGTCACGTCAGAGGTCGCAGATTTCCTAAACACTATGTGTTACCCGCGTAGGTCTTGAGATCATGTTGCCTGGGATCTTAAATTGGACAACATGCATAGAGTTCTCCATAGTATAACAACGTACTAGACATATCATAAGACTACAAACACAAATGACGACATATAGATCAGGCACAGATGAATCTTACCACTCACCTACATCTCCCACGCCTAGGGGGAACTACTCACGCATCATAAGAGAATAACCAATCATCTCGAAGATAAACCAACATAAATCATATCAATAACACCCGAAAGATCCTTAATGAAATGAATGATCCAAATATTCTTGATCTCCAGATGAGTATGAATAGAGTTTACAACTTGTTCTTACAACTTGGAATTCCTCTTGCAAAGGTGAAGGATGAAAATGATGATGGAGATGAAAGGACCAAAGCTAAGAAGGTCTCTTGTGGTTCTCCGGATTCCTTCTCTCTCTGTTCTAGTGTGGTGGCGGCGGCTAGGGTTCTCCAATTGCCTCTTTTTCCTTCACGAAAGTGTCTTGTATTGATGTGGTGGAGCCACTGGCATCTCATACGACCATCCTTGTGAGCGGGAGTGCTCCCATGGAAGGCCGTCTTTTGCTCTGCTGCGCCTGGTGACATGGCCTTCAACATGGAAGTTGCTCAATTTGACTTGATTTGCAATAATTCTTCTTGGTTTCCTTCCATATGATATTTCCTGCCAAACAATGGAAAAATGGATTTTCTTCTCTTTTGAATGATTAGCATTAGAAATAACCAAGAAGTGGTATGAATCTGGTGAAAACCAAACAAAAAACCTTCGCAACTGCTCGTAAATTATCGAGCCATCAATAAGAGACCCTGGATTCGGGGTAACGATCTTTATTTAATTCAAACTAAAAGAGTCTTCTGATCGGGCTGAATAATAAGCTAAGATAATGTAAAACAGAAAACCTAGGCATAAAAGGGGTTAGCAGAGTGGCGTACCCGAACTTTAGCTCCAAACGGCGTGTCATCGCTTCTCGAATCCAATATGCTCCTCCAGCGAGAACCTTGTCGATGATGATCCGTCCTTCCTATGAGGGGGATAGCTTGTCCATGCCCTCATTATCCTGGGACGACATAGGATGAGGTGGTAAACATGGAATGCCTGACCTCGGACTTCGCACTCCTAACGCCAGCGGAGTTGTTTGCTTGTAGATGGCCAATCTCGAGACTGCAACATCCCGCACCTCGCCCAATATGTCCAAGGCGTCCTGATGTTCCAGCTCTGCCTCCTGCTCCTCATACTGACATATCCAAGGAGAGTCATACCCGATGTCGCTGGAAAGGGATGCTTGACACCGTACACCATAACAAACGGTGTTTATCTGTAAAGTGGTTGGGGGTGGCGCGCATGCTCCGTTGGATGGAATTGAGCTTTTCGATGTATTTCTTGTTGAGCTGCTTGAGAGATCGGGCCAGCATCGGTTTTATTCCCGTGAGGACTAGTCCCCTAGCTTGTTTGACCTGCCCATTAGTATATGGGTGTTAGATGAAGGCACATGCGATCTTGAAGTTGTGTGTGCGGTGATTTTTAAATGTCTCATGCATATTATTAACGAGGGCGTCAATATGTCGGGTCCATATGACCGCATCATCCGCGTATTCCTCCACGGTTGTCCCGATTTGCTGTTGCAAACATATCTGGACCATCCGTTGATATGTGGCCCCTGCGTTCTTTAGCTCAAAAGGCATGGTGATAAAGTAGAAAGGGCCATTAGGGGTGATGAAGGAAGTTGCTGCCCGATCAAACACCTTCATCTTGAGCTAGCGGTGTTCATAGAACTCGTCCAGAAAACAGAGAAGGTTGTGTCCGAATGTTGCATCGGTAACTTCATTGATGCATGGCGAAGGTACTCCTTCTTCATATCTTTAGAATCGACGCAGAGGCGCTGAAAATTATCATTTGTTGGCGCCATGACCAGCTTTGACAACCAGTCCGGATGTGTGACTTTTCGGATGGGGCCGGCCTTGGGGGACTTGACCAGCTCTTCGCCCATAGCCTGACGCTTCGGTTCTGAGGTTACATGCGATGCTAGTTTTACCAGTCTTAAACCAGGGATTATAGTAAAGCTATCCTCCGCAAATTTCAATGGGATTCCGTGCACATTGGCTAGGTGCCCGACGAAAATGTCCCAGTTCTCACGACGAAACTCGTGGAGCGCTCTTTCCTATTTGGGATCCAGATCGGATCCTACCAGGGCCGACTTGGACGGCCTCTCGGGATGGACCTAGAGCTCGACAGTGTCGCTACTAACCTTGGAGGGTGTTGACTTGGAGCACTTTACGAGGTTGACTCCATCTTTATCGGCTTTGGTTCTCAACCCGGACAGTTCGTCTGCTGCCAGGGCCTCAACTTGGGCCTCTGCGAAGAATGCCGCAGTTTGCTCCTCGGTCCAGATGGACCATTCTGCGTTGCCGCAGATGGTAATGACGCCCTTGGGACCCTGCATCTTCAGCTTCATTTACGCGTAATGGGGTACAGCGTGAAACCATGCAAATGTGGTTCGTTCGAGCAACGCATGGTAATTGGTTCAGAAAGGCACTATGTCGAAGCTCAAAGCATTGAGACAATAATTGTCAGGGGTACCGAATACCACATCGAGTGTGATCCTACCAGTGCATTGAGCCTTCGTCGCTGGGATGATACCTTAAAACTTGACCATACTGGGCTGAATACGTGATGAGTTGAACTGCATCTTCTTTAGTGTATCGACATAAATAAGGTTCGGGCTGCTGTCGCCGTCCATCAGGACCCTGGTCAGATGAAAGCCATCTATGATCGGTACGAGGACCAATGTGTCGGTCCCACCATGATGAACGCTCGTCGGGTAATCCCGACGGTCAAACGTGATCTGTATTTCTGACCATGGGTTGTACTTCATGGAGCATGCACTTTCATTCCTTTTTGGTGACGTGGGATGCGTAAATCATGTTACGTGGTTCACCTTCGGGGGATATTGTTTCTGACCGGTGTTGCCTTGCCCGGGCTGTTGCCCGTCCCAATCAGAGGGTTATTCCTGCCGGGGTTGCCGCTTCCGGGCTGTGAGGCTTGTTTCATGATCCAACAATTCCGATTTGTGTGAGTGGCGGGCTTGTCTACTATTCCAGGGTGGATGGCGCATGGCTGATCCAGGATTTTATTAGGCTGAGAATCACTACCACCCCTTTTCACCTGGAATAACTTCTTCTTTGTTCTGCCACCCTGACGCTGGTTGCCAAATCCGGCAATGATCTCATCGTCCTCAGCGTCACCGTCGCTTCTTTTTCTACGCTTATTCTTTTAGTTGCGTCATGGCTTGCCATTCCCATCACGCATCTCAGATGTGCTGGGATCTCCCCAGTTCTTCCTCTTGGCAAGCTAGTTGTCTTCCTTGGCGCAGAATTTAGTCATCATGGCCGTGAGTGCAGCCATAGTCTTCGGTTTGTAATGGCCAAAGTCTCTGGAGAGCCATTCGTCGTAGATATTATTCCTGAATGCCGCAAGGGCCTCAGCATGACTACAATCGAAGATTTCATTCTTATTTTTAAGAAAATGAGTCCAGAACTTTCGTATGGGCTCACCCAGTTTCTGTACTAAAAGGGCCAGATCATCGGCATCTGGGGGCTTGACATATGTGCCCTGGAAATTTTCCATCAACTCGGACTGGAGAGCATCCCACTTGTCAATCGAGCCTGGTGGTAGGGTGTGTAGCCAATGCCTTGCTAAGCCTTTCATCTTCGACAACAGGTATTTTATGGCATGGAAATCATCACCATTGGCTACGTGAACCGTTAGGATGTAGTCCTTGATCCAAACCGAACGGTCTGTCGAGTTGTCGTACTTCTCAACATTGATGAGCTTGAAGCCCATCGGGAAT
Source organism: Elymus sibiricus (assembly GCA_039707655.1). Classification (NCBI taxonomy): domain Eukaryota; kingdom Viridiplantae; phylum Streptophyta; class Magnoliopsida; order Poales; family Poaceae; genus Elymus; species Elymus sibiricus. The sequence goes on along the minus strand of CM077665.1, from coordinate 534,343,908 downwards.
TGGTGAGCCATCACCCGATCCGAGAAAAATGGCGGATACATTGCAGCTGGATCACTTCTCTCGCGGGCGGCGTCGATGACCTGACGCGTGTCATAGGCACCCACCTCTCCGTATTTGGAGTAAGTGTGCTGGTCTTTGTATTTTGCCATCCAGGCTAGCCACCCTGCCTACTCGGCGAACGTTTCTGGGTGACACCTAGTCTGGTATATCGTACATGGAGGTTGATCCTCGGGGAGAGGCCGACGTTTGTCCTTAGTGTGGGAACTAGAGCTTGGTCTTGAGCTACCCATGTAGTCAGATGGGTCGGCGCGGTTCCACCGGCGTTCTGGCACCTCGGGAGCATGGATGCCGGCATCATTTCCCCATCGATATCAACGAAGGGCCGGTCTTCTGCATTCTTAGGCAGGTCCTTTGCCCACTGGCGTTTGGAAATTGTGCTGTTGTGAGCAGCGGCGTCCAAATCCTAGAGTAGGTTCTTCAGGTAGCTGGGTGGCGCTTTATCAGACTTCATTGATACGTCTCAAACATATCTATAATTTTTGATTGTTAAATGCTATTATATTATCATTTTTATATGCTTCATATGTCATTTTGTATTATTTTTCTAGAGTAACCTATTAATTTAGTGCCCAATGTTAGTTCCTATTTTCTGCATGTTTTTTGTTTCGTAGAAAAACCATACCTACAGAAGTCCAAACACGATGAAACTTTTTGACGATTCTTTCTAGACAATAAGAGACACTAGAAGCTTTGGGAGAAGACCAAAAGAACCACGAGGGCCCCACAAGCCAGGGGCATGCCCTGGGGGGTACGGCGTGCCCCCCAGACATGTGGGCCCCTCGTAGCTCCTTTTGACCTAATTCCAGTGCTATATAAATCCAGAAACCCTAAGAGCAAAACCCGAAACAATTTTATCGTTACCGCAAGTCTCTGTTCCGAAGCGATCCCATATAGAGCCCTTTTCTAGTACTCTGCCAGAGGGGGAAATCATTGGGGAGGCCATTTTCATCAACCTTGCTGCCTCCATAATGATGTATGAGTAGTTCTTTCAGGACCTACGGGTCCATAGCAGTAGCTAGATGGTTCTCTCTCTCTCTCTCTCTCTCTCTCTCACTCTCTCTTTTGATCTTCAATACAATGATCTTCTCTAAGATTCTTCCGGTGTAATCTTTTGCGGTGTGTTTTTTAGGATCCAATGAATTGTGGATTTATGATCACATTGTTCATTGATTTATATTGAGTCCTTGGAGATCTCTTTCTTGTGTAATATGATAGCTATGTATGCTTTCCGATCTATGTGTCTTCTTTGGCCAAGATAGATGAGTAGGTCATTAGAGGGAGAGGTGCATAGTAGTGGGTTCAATCTTGCGGTGATCTTGCCTTGTGACAGTTGGGGCAAAGGCACATATTGTATTGTTGCTACTAAGGATAAAACGATGGGGTTTGGTCATATTGCTTGATCTTTTCTGTCTACATTATGTCATTATGCTTATTGCGTTACTCTGTTTGTCATGAACTTAATACCACGAGATGCATGCTGGATAGCGGTCTTTGGGTGGAGTAATAGTAGTAGATGCAGTTAGATTAACGGTCTACAAGTCATAGCTATGCACTTTTCTGTCAATTGCCCAACAGTAATGTATTCCACTGTTACTATGCTTTCGAGAGAGATGCCACTAGTGAACCTATGGCCCCGAGGGTCTATCTTCCAATTAATACAAAGCTCCAAAAAATTGCTATTTTTACTTTCGTGTTGCTTTACTCCATCACTACTTGTTTTAATCTTATAACTGGCGAGAACAAGTGGAGTGACAACCCCCTTATCTATCGTTGGGTGCAAGCAAGTTATTTGTTTGTGTGCACGTGCTGCTAATGTTGGTAGCTTAGTGACTCCTACTGGTTCGATAAACCTTGGTTCTTAACTGAGAGAAATACTTTCTGCTGCTGTGCTACTTCACTCTTCCTATTGAGGGAAATCCAACAACTCCATCGCGGGTAGCATAAGAATTTCTGGCACTGTTGCCGGGGAGTCATCATCTACCAAATCAAGTGCCTTCGCACAAATACCTTATCTTTGATTGTTTTATTTTCTTGGCTTCTTTTTTGCCTTTTGCCTTTTACCTTCTTCTTTATTTGACAAAAATTTCCAAAATACCAAAAAAATCTTGTGTTACTATTTCTGCTTTGGTTCCCACGATGTCTACTCCTGAAAATACCAAGCTTTGTGATTTCTCAAGTACTAATATTAATGATTTCATTAGTACTCCTATTACTCCTCCCACCACTAGTGCGTAGTGTTATGATATTAAAACTACCTTGTTAAATCTTGTTATGAAAGAACAATTTTCTGGAAATTATAATGAAGATGTTGCTTCCCGTCTTAATACCTTCATTGAATTATGTGATATGCAAAAAATTAAAGATGTGGATAATGATATTGTTAAACCAAAACTATTTCCTTTTTCTCTAAGAGATAGAGCTAAAGAATGGTTGTCATCTTTACCGAAAAATAGTATTGATTCTTGGGCTAAGTGTAAAGATGATTTTATTCGCAAGTACTTTCCTCCTGCAAAAATTATATCTTTGAGGAATCAAATTATGAATTTCAAACAACTTGACCAAGAACATGTTGCACAAGCATGGGAAAGAATGAAACTTATGATAAAAAATTGTCCCACGCACGGATTGAGTCATTGGATGATAGTGCAAAATTTCTATGCTGGACTAAACTTTGTTTCCAGAAACCTTCTAAATTCTGCTGTAGGTGGAACATTCATGGAATAACACTTGGTGAAGCCACTAAGCTTCTTGACAATATGACCGCAAACTATTCCCAATGGCACACCGAACGAGCTTCAAGTGGTAAGAAGGTAAATTCTGTCGAGGAAATTTCCTCCCTAAGTGAAAAAGTTGATGCTATTATGTCTATGCTTGCTACTAAGAGTGATACTATTGATCCAAATGACATGCCTTTATCTACTTTGATTGAGCAAAATAAGTATAATGTTGATGTGAATTCTATTTCGAGGAACAACTTCAATAATTATTCTTATAGAGGGAACTAAAATAATAATCCTAGTGTAACACCCCTATGTAATGAGCAACAGTGATCACCATGATTAAGCTAATGCATTTTGGTAAAGAGTGCTTGATCACCCTTGATTTCATATCTCATTTCAAGTTCCACCACTTAAAGAGATTTAAATTTAATGTGATAAAATAAATTCTCAAACACAGTGGGAAAATTGTTGAACACCTATCAAAAATTCCAAAACAAACCCTGTTAGGGAAAACAACATCACCATCATGTTGGTGTGGACCCCACCAATTAAAACAGAGCCATAAATCATTTTTAATGCCCCTTTGAATCTATGGAAAATTGAAACAGGTTCAAATAAGCCCCAAACAAATTGTGGCAGTGCTGAATATTGCCTAGTATTTATGTGGATAGGTCCCACATTTTTACCTAAGACAAATAATGGCTAATTAAAATAAAACAGAAAGAATAAACAAAATAGAAAATAAAAGAAAAAGGCCAAAACGCACTGTGCACTTAAGCCCACCTGCTACAAATGCCAGCCCAGCACACCAGGCGAGACCTCCAACCTCCTGTCGCCTCCCCCACGCGCTGTCGCCACCAGAGAGCTCACGCGCGCGCGTGCCCGGTCCCCCCTCCCTCGCTCGCCCTCCTGACGCCGTGGATGGATAAGAAGGACTCCCCTCGGCCCCCTGGACCCCTCTGGCTCGCCGCTCTCCCTCTCTCCCTCGTTTCCCCGTCGGACCCGAGCGCCACCGCCGCAATGGCCGTCACCTAGACACGGCCACAGTGCCTCCCTCGCCCCGCCACCGTGCCAAGAAGCTCCGCCGCGCCCTTCTGCTTTGACTGGGAGGAGCTGGACAACCGGAGCTGCATCGGAGCACGAGGACCTCGCTGTTCCTCTTTTCTGCCCCGACGGACGTCGCCGACGAATTTGACCTCCCCGAGCCCTCCCCGAGCATGCTGAGCACCTCTACGGGTTCGCTGTAAGCTCACGCTCCTCTCCCCGCTCTCTCCGAGCTCTCTCCAGCCCCGTAGCTCCCTTCTCATCCATGGCCGATGCTCGGCTCCACTCGAGCTTGATGCCAGCGAGCCTCCGGTGACCAAATGGTCATGCACTCGCCACCATCTGCTCCCCCGCGTCATGTAGAGCATCGTACGATCGATAGATAGCTCATTTGCCTTCTGTTTCGCGTTTCCCACATCCGCTTGAATGCCGGTCGTCGCTAACCTTGATGCCAGCAATGCTACCAACCACCTCAGCTGCTGCTGGCACTGCAGATTAACGAGGTTCTCTCCCCTCGTTCGATTCCGACCAAGAACGCGCAAAATGATGCCCTGTGGAAGAAACCCGAGCACCTCCCGAACGCGTCGCCGCGTATTGTGGTCGCCGGCGACACCTCCGGTCGCCGGAGCTGACCTGGCCGACCGGGGCCACCCCCCAGTGTCACTGGCAGGTTGGCCAGGGGCCCCAATTGACCAGTTGACCTTGGTCAACTGGCTGACTGGGCACCGCCCAGTCACTGCCAGTGGGCCACACCACCCCCTGGGCCTATGACATGTGGGCCTAGGTTAATTAGTCCTAATCGAGCTGTTAGGTTAATTAAAATAATTAGTTTTGGTTAATGAGTCATTGACATGTGGGACCCCTCTGTTAATTAACCCCATTTAGATTAAATAAAACACTGGTTAACCCACTGTCTATCACAGTTGGGCCCACTGGCCAGGTTTGACCAGTCAGCATTCACTGGTGAATGTTGATGTCATTCTGGCATCATGCTGATGCAATAATTGCATTTTTCGAATTAAAACAATTTTGATAATTTCAGAATATTATTAAAACTTTGAAAAATCATAGAAAATAATCTATAAGTCAGATGAAAATAATTTATATATGAAAATTGATCAGAAAAATCCAACGAATCCAAATATGCCATCCATTCATCTGTCATATGCCTCTAGCATGATGAACATGGAGCTTTCCCCTCTGATTCATCTCTCCGATAAATGCCCAGACCCGGGAAATATCATCAGATATTCTCCCGCTCTGTCTGCAACGTGTAGTACTGCGTTAGATCACCCCTAGCACTGCATATTGCCATGACATACATCGTGATGCATCTGTTGGTTTTATATTTATTGTTTCTTCCCCCTCTTCTCTCCGGTAGACCCCGAGACTGACGCTGCTACCGGGTACGACTACAACCCTTACGACCAGCCTTTTGTAGCAGAGCAACAAGGCAAGCAAAACCCCCTTGATCATCCCGATATCGCCTATTCTTTCTCCCTCATGCTTGCATTAGAATTTAGCTACTGTAATTGTTTGCTCCTATTCTCATGCATAGCCTGCTGTTGTAACCTGCTGTAGTTATTTACCTGCTATACTAAAATGCTTAGTATAGGATGGTTAGTGATACATCAGTGCCCCCCCCACACACATTGTCCCAGTTGCCCTGCTTCATCATCGATGACATCGAGGACTTGAAGACAGAAGACTCAATTATCATGATTGACAAGCCGTTACCGACACATCACCTCACATCCCTACTGTATGACTATACAGAGTTACTATCGAGTGCCGAGGGTGATACCTCGTAACACACTCCCGATGATAATTCTGTAGCGTAGCTAATCGGTCGTGGGTATTGAGGGTGATTCCTCTTTCCCCACCTCCGATGACACTCTGTCATACAACACCTCATCGAGTGGAATCCCTCGAGGGTGATTCCTCGGATTCCCACTTGGTGTGGTAAGCACATAGATACTGTGACTTGACACTGAACTAAATGAGAAAGACGGGTCGGCCCCATGGGTACCTGTTGGGGATATAACCCCGTGGTAAGACCCGCCCAGGAGGGGCCGGGTCATACCTGGCGGCTCATAGCCAAGAGACATAAGGTGGCCCGGAAGATGAAGGCCAGGCCGCATGGCGGCTTACCTTACGGGCCAAGAAGAAGGCCCAGACAGAAGATGGTATGAAGACCCGGGCGGTTACGCCGCCCAGAGACGGCTTGTCCAAGACGGCAAGGCGGCTTAGAGACAGGATCAATTACGATGTATGAGTCGGTTTAGGACTCGTGTAACCCAGAAGCCTCGACCTCCTATATAAGGATGAGGCCCTGGGGCAGCTTAGACAGAAAAACCAATCAATCGAGAACTAGGTCAAGCGAATCCACTCCCTTGTAATCGATACTCCAATCAATACAACACAAGCAGGACGTAGGCTTTTACCTCTTCTTGAGGGGCTGAACCTGGGTAAACGCGTGTCCCTCGTCTCGATCAACCCCTTTGAGTCCACCGCCTTAGCGATGGCCTCGAACCTAAGTCTTCGGACATCTGCCGTGACAAAACCACGACAGTTGGCGCCCACCATGGGGCAAACGGTTGGTGGTGTTGAGTTCTCAAAGGGCTCTCTCCCAGGGATCGAGGGGTACGCTGTTGGCAGGATGACCAAGAGTCGCCGCGGCCGGCTCTACATCGACGACGCCGGCTGGGGCCCCGAGGCCGACTCAATTGAGTACGGTTTCCGGGTCCCCTTTGGCAGAATCCACGTCTTCATCGGCAAGATCGGCGGATCTGAACCCGGGCCGGACATCTGCACCGACATCGTCGAGCCGGCCCGGCGCGAGCAACCCACCCGACGCGTGCAACCCGCCCGTGCTAACCCGGGCAGGAAGCATGTCTTCGTCAGCTTCACCCAGGGCATGGAGCTTGAGGGCTCTGTGTCTCGGGAGGAAACTCTCATCTGCTCAGATGATGGATCATCCAGCGGAGAGACGAAATCGATTTATCAGCTTCACAATGGTGGGCTCGGGGGCTACGCCGAGCCTTACCCCGAGTCGGAGTATCATGAGCCGGAGGATTATGAACCGCCGAACCGCGTTGCCGTCTTCATGGTGGGTTCAGCTGCAGCTCCTGGCAGCTCAGCCGCTGGTGCGACTGGGTCTGGGGCTGGCAGGCCGCCGGCTCAGGTTCTTCTGGATCTGATGAATGAGCTCACAACCCTGATGGCGACTGAGGTCACTGCTGAAAACCAAGCGGCCCGTAATGCGGAGATCGCGAGGTTGAAGAACCAGATGACCGGAGTCCAACAGGAAATCAATGTGCTGAAGGGTCAGATGGATGCTGAGGTGGAGCGCCTTAGGGCGGATGCTTTCCGTTTGGAGTTAGAGCAGCAGTCTGCGGCGGCGGTTCAACGAATGAGGCATCAATCCCGCTTGCCGGATCAGTACGAAGCCAGAAATCTTTTCGACACGCCAGGGACGGGACGGAACATACCTTTGACCGTGACCCGGACGGCGGAAGTACCTAGGAGCCGGGCGGCGGTTCAGCATCGGCGGCCAGACCCACCCCGCCGGGACCCGACCCCACCACAGCCTTTTCCGATGCCGCCGGGTCATTATTCTAACCCGGCTGAGAACATGGTGGCGGCGGCAACCCGGCTTGGTACAATCCCCATCCCCGATGAGGCGCCTTTTGCAGAAGAGGTGCGGAACGCTATTGGGTACCTGCAGGTGGCCCAGCAGGAGAAGTATACTTACAGCCGGAGCCGCGTGCATTCAACTCCCATCCCCAGCCGTAGCTACAGCCGGCGTTATGAGTCGCCGGTGGTTTCTAGCAGTGAACGACATGGGAACCCGCCGCGAGTCGATCGGGCGGCTCTCGATGCTCAGGCACTGGTGGATCGGGCGAGGGCACAGCGAGAGGCGGCGGCTCTGGCGGTGGCGGCGGCTCATCAGGAACCCACAGTTGCACCTTCTGTCTCAGTAGGGGCAGGGTTGACCTCCAGGGCTGTGGGAGTGCCGTGTCTAGCGCCGGCTCAACGGAACGAGCGTCTGCTGAAGGATTTCAAAGGGCCTCGCAAGGTGCCCAATTATACTGCTGACCTACCTCCAGAGGCCTGGATCGAAAGCTATGAGCTAGCCATGGAGATGTTAGACGTCAGTGATGCAGTATGTGCCAAATATTTCATCATGATGCTGGAAGGGCCGGCTCGCACGTGGTTGAAGGGCTTGCCACCCAATACCATTAATTCCTGGGCCGAGTTGAAGGCGAAATTCATCAAAAATTTCCAAGGAATGTGCAAGCAGCCCATGACGATTGTGGATTTGGACCATTGTGTACAGCACGAGGACGAGTCGGCTCATCATTGGGTCCGGCGGGTCTCAACTATCATCCTCTCATCTGAGCAGATTACAGCGGCTCAAGCGGTGCTAATTCTGGAGAAGAATTGCCACTTTACGCCCTTGAAGCAGAAGCTTGGCCGACTCAAACATTCGTGTCAAGACATGGGGGAGCTCATGGCGGCTCTGACCAAATATGCAGACTCTGACAACAAGAAAGACCCAGGCTCTGATGATGAGAAATCAGGTCAGGGGAAGAAAGGTAACAATGGAAAGGGTCAGCAGCAAAACGCGGCTGGAAACAACAACCCGGGCAAACGGAAGAACCCGGATGGTGGGTCAGAATTGGTGGCGAACACCAGCGCTGGGAACAATCGTGCTAAGGGCAATGGGAACTTCAGGGCACCCTTTAACAAGGGTAAAGCTCCCATCAACTTGGAAGAGATGCTCAATAAACCTTGTCCGGAGCACAGCCGGCCTGATAAGCCGGCAGGTCACACCTGGAGGGATTGCAGTATTATGCGGCAATTCCGGGATTACAGCCTTCAACAACATCGTAATAACGGTAATGGTCCGTCTTGCGGCTCAGGGCCGGGCGGTTCAGGAGCCGGCTTTGGTGCTGGCGGCTCAGGATCCGGTTACCAGGGTCAAGGCAATCAAGGAGGTCATCATCAGCAATCTGGCGGTGGAGGCAAGCAGCAGAATAACCAATCGGGGTACCAGACTAACCCGAAACAGCTCAGTGGGGGTCAGTATCATGTTTTTACAACCAGCCTTGACAAGCGAGACCGAAAGGTGCGCAAGCGGGCGGTTAATGCAGTCATGCCGGCCCTCCCGCAGTATTTGAAGTGGTCTGAGTATGACATAACGTGGAGCCGAGCGGATCACCTGCCGCGTGTTGATAACCCGGGGCAGTTGGCTTTGGTAGTTGCCCCCAAGTAGGAGGATATGTGTTCACTAAAGTACTTATGGATGGTGGCAGCAGCATCAACATCCTGTATTATGACACTTTTAGCCGGATGGGTCTGCTTGATAAGGATCTTAAGTCCTCTTCAACAGTTTTTCACGGTGTGGTGCCTGCCAAGTCGGCTTATCCAGTGGGGAAGATTTCTTTGGAAGTAGCTTTTGGAGATGAATTCAACTACAGGGTGGAGTCTTTGTGGTTTGAAGTTGTTAAAATCAAAAGCCCGTATCGTGCTCTGTTTGGACGGCCGGCTTACGCCAAGTTCATGGCTAGGCCTTGCTATGTTTACCTACAGCTCAAGATGCCCGGGTTGAACGGGACGATTACCGTGCATGGTGATCGGAAGACGGATCTTGAGTGTGAGGAAGGTGACGCAGCTTACGCAGAGTCAAGTTGTGCTGAGGCAGAGCTCAAGTTTTATAAGGAAAATGTTGACCCGGAAGATATGACTCCACTGAAGAAGCCTAACACGGAATCTGAGCCGCCCCTCAAGTTTGCGGCGGATGATACCAAGCTGGTGGATTTCACTCCGGGCGACTCATCACATCAGTTCACTATCGGGGCTAACATGGACCCCGCATAGGAAAGCGCGCTCATCGAATTCAACCGTGAGAATCGGGACATCTTTGCATGGAAGCCGTCTGACATGCCGGGTGTACCGAGAGAATTCGCTGAGCACCACCTTAATGTGGATCCTAAGTTCAAGCCGATCAAGCAGTTCCTTCGCCGTTTCAATGAAGAGCGGCGTAAAGCAATTGGGGAAGAGGTGGCCCGGCTCTTGGCAGCAGGGTTCATCGTAGAAGTTTTTCACCCGGAGTGGTTAGCTAACCCGGTGCTAGTGCTTAAGAAGAACGGCACGTGGCGCATGTGTGTGGATTACACGGATCTTAACAAGGCCTGTCCAGTTTACCCGTTTGCTCTCCCCCGTATTGACCAGATTATTGATGCAACGGCGGGTTGTGAGAGTTTGTGTTTCCTGGACGCTTATTCAGGTTATCACCAGATCAAGATGGTAGTCAAAGACCAAGAGAAGACGGCTTTCATTACGCCTTTTGGTGCTTTCTGCTATGTGTCTATGCCTTTTGGGCTCAAGAGTGCCCAGGCGACTTACCAGCGTTGTGTGCAGAACTGTCTTCATAGTCAAATTGGGCGCAACGTTCATGCTTATGTGGATGATATTGTGGTCAAGTCAAGAAAGAAGGAGACTCTACTTGACGACCTGAAGGAAACGTTCGATAATTTACGGGTCTACAAGATGATGCTTAACCCGGCTAAGTGTGTCTTTGGAGTTCCTGCAGGCAAGCTCTTGGGATTTCTAGTCTCTGAGCGTGGCATTGAAGCTAACCCGGACAAGCTAAAGGCTATCACCTCCCTGTCTGAGCCGGCGTGCATCAACGACGTTCAACACCTGGCGGGTCGAGTCGCTGCGTTAAGCCAATTCATAAGCCGCCTGGGTGAGAAAGATATTCCTCTGTATCAGATGATGAAGAAGACAGACAATTTTGTCTGGAGTAAGGCGGCGGGTGAAGCGTTCGAGGCGCTCAAAAAGCAGCTGGCTGAGCCACCGGTCTTGGCCGCTCCGGCTGAGAAGGAACCTTTGCTCCTCTACGTGGCGGCTAACAATAGGGCAGTCAGCGCTACGATCGTTGTGGAGCGTAAGGAGGCAGGAAAAGAATACCCGGTTCAGAGGCCGGTTTACTACGTCAGTGAAGTCCTAAGAGAGTCAAAGCAAAGATACCCACATTGGCAGAAACTGATTTATGGGGTGTTCATGGCGAATCGTAAGCTAAAGCACTACTTCTTGGGACACCAGATCACTGTGGTTAGTTCTGCCCCGTTGGGTGACATAATTCAGAACACAGAAGCCACTGGAAGGATTGCTAAGTGGGCGTTGGAGCTTGGGCCTCTAAATCTAAAATATGTGCCTCGCACGGCGGTCAAGTCTCAAGCATTGGTGGACTTTATAAATGACTGGACGGAGTGTCAGTCACCCGAGGAGAACCCAGATAACACATACTGGACAATTCACTTTGATGGATCCAGTCAATTGGAAGGATCAGGGGCTGGAGTTGTCTTAACTTCCCCTAGAGGTGACAAGTTTTGTTATGTGTTAAGGTTGATGTTTCCCTGTACTAACAATGCAGCTAAGTGTGAGGCTTTGCTTCATGGCCTCCGTGTGGCTAAGGAGATGAACCTGAGCCGGGTTAGATGTCTTGGCGACTGAGATCTCGTGGCTCAGCAAGTTTCAGGCACGTGGGACTCCAAGGACCCACGGATGGCAGCTTATCGTCAGGCGGTGGACATCATTGCTGGTCACTTCCAGGGTTATCAAGTGGATCATATTGACCGTCGCAAGAACGAGGCGGCTGACGCGTTGTCAAGGCTGGGCTCTCAACGTAAGCCGGTGCCGCCTAGTGTTTTCTTGGACGTGTTATATCACCCGTCAGTTATGCTGCCTTCGGAGGAGGATCTGGCTGTACCTGACAAGGAGGGGCAGCTGGTCGCGGCTCTACATGCTATCCCTGATTGGACGTTGCCTTACCTGGCGTATCTGACTCGCGGCGAGTTACCCGAGGACGAGACTTTGGCACGACAAATTATCAGGCGATCTAAGTCCATGACGATCATCAATGGCGTGTTACATAAGCGCAGTGTTACCGGCATTTTTCAACGTTGTGTTTCACCTGAAGAAGGTAAGGCAATCTTAAGTGAGATTCACGCTGGCAATTGTGGTCATCACGCCGGCTCAAAATCTCTGGTGGCCTAGGCTTTTCGGCATGGTTTCTTCTGGCTGACGGCTCATAAGGACGCAGAAGACTTGGTTCTCAAGTGCGATGGATGTCAGAAGTTCGGACGACGTGCTCACGTGCCGGCTCAGGAGTTGCGAATGATTCCAATTACCTAGCCGTTTGCGGTCTGGGGGCTTGATATGGTCGGGCCCTTCAAGAGATCCAAAGACAAGAAGACCCACCTTTTGGTGGCGGTGGATAAGTTTACCAAGTGGGTGGAGGCTGAGCCGGTCGGCAAGTGTGATGCGGCTACGGCGGTTCAGTTTGTCAAAAAATTGATCTACCGCTTCGGTTACCCTCATAGTATCATGACAGATAATGGCACAAACCTATCCAAGGGGGCCATGCAGGCGTTCTGTGAAAGTGAGCACATCCGGCTTGACGTTTCTGCTGTTGCTCATCCACAATCCAATGGTCAGGCGGAGCGAGCTAACCAGGAGATCTTGAGAGGTATCAAACCCCGGCTTATGGTTCCTCTGTAGCGAACGCCGGGTTGTTGGGTGGAAGAGTTGCCGTCTGTTTTATGGAGCATCAGAACAACTCCCAACAGGTCAACAGGCTATACGCCTTTCTTCATGGTTTATGGTGCAGAAGCCGTGTTACCAAGTGATATACGCCATGACTCGCCGAGGGTGGCGGCTTACGTTGAGACAGATAATGAGACAGCGCGTCAGGACGCGTTAGATGCTTTGGATGAAGAGCGTGATCTGGCGGCGGGTCGATCGGCGATTTATCAACAAGACCCGCGTCGCTATCATAGCCGCAGAGTTAAGACCCGGACGTTTCAGGAAGGCGACTTGGTGTTGCGTCTGATTCAAGATCAGACGGATGCGCACAAGCTATCTCCCCCATGGGAAGGACCCTTTGTGATTAGTAGAAATCTCAACAATGGGTCATACTATCTCATTGACATACGAGACGAGCCACGCACTTCTGGGCAGGAGACCAACCGGCCGTGGAATATCGCTCATCTGCGGCCTTACTATACTTGAGTCATCGACTCCCGCCATTGTACATCATCATTGTATATATCACTTATATATAATAAAGTTGGCATCCCTGTAAGCCGGGGCCTCTGCCGTTTTACGTATCTCAGATTGTACAAAGATGGATACAATCATTAGGTCATTTGGGGGCTTCTAACCCGCCGGGTTCAGCTTACACACCCTCTTGATCGGCTCTTCAGCCACTGTAAGGCCGGGTTATATACCCAAAAAATTGACTCCGTCAACAAGGTCATTTGGGGGCTTCCAACCCGCCGGGTTTAGCTTACACACCCTCTTGATCGGCTCTTCAGCCACCGAAAGTTTGAGTTAAACCTGCCTGTAAGCTGCTGCTGCTCCGCCAGGTGACCCGCCGAACTCTTACCAGTTAATCTCGATTAGAGACCCTGAGTTGTTCAAACATATTGGACAGTCACTCTCGTTAGAGACCCTGTACTGGTCAAGGTTAAACCGGCGGCTCTTGTCACGTGAGGGCCGGCTTACGGAAAGCGAGGATAAACTCACCCATCTGCTGCCGACTCTCCGCTATGTGGCCCGTTCGTACTCTTAAAACAGTTACTCTTTTAAAGACCCTGAACTGTTTAAGGTTCAAACGACGGATTTATGTCACGTGAGAGGTAGCTTATGGGCCCTAAGGGTACTCATGCCCTGTTGCGTCTCTCTCTGGTTCGTTGCGCTCTTATCAGTTCACCTCGCCTTGAAACCCTGAGCCGTTCAAAGGAATTGACGCTCAATCTCGCTAGAGACCCTGTACTGTTAAGAGTTCAAGTAGCGAGTCCACCCAGAAGAAGCGGCATCTGAGTTTTCGAAAAGAAAGGCAAGGTCATGAAAGATTTAGTATCTCCGGGTTGTGCTTTTTCAAGCCGCCCTCACAACGATGCAGGACATTGTCTTGTTTGTTTTTCTAGGGTTTATCTCTTAAGATGAGCCGCCGTGAAAACTGATATTATGAGCTGAGCACAAGACAGATAAACATGCATCAAGTTGTGCAAAGTTTCTACGTGCACGATGGCACGGCTCAGACAATCAGGTTTTTCTAAAGCCTATTACAAAGCTCTCCAGAGAGCCCAAAATACCACGAACTTAAAGTTTTTGTACATTGTTGGCGATGGCGGGTCAAGAAGCCGGGTTAAAAGTTTCCTAAGAAAATGATCAGCTTGATGGCGGGTCATCCTGCGCCGGGTCTTCGACCTCTTCGATCTGAAGATTCTCCACATCCCAGTTGCAGTTTGTTAGAGCTTCAAACTGAGCCTCGTCAAAGAGGGGAGACGGGTCAATCTCAGGAGCAAAGAGGTGCTTACGGCGGGCAGCAGTTAAATCTCGGGCTTCAAAATTGGGCCACACACACTTGGCATAGTCAGCTTCTGTGAAATCTGAGCCGTCGTCTTTCTTCGACGGAAAGCCATCCATCATTTCTTCTGCCGACAGTTCAAGGGCAAAGGCCAGAGACCGGCTTAGCGCAGCCATCGCTCCCTTCCTGGCGGCTGATCGCTTGAGTTCATCAATCTGTTTGGGCAGAGTGGATAAGAGTTCTATCACTCCCTTCATATGTTTGGGGATGCTTTTTTCAGTCAACATCGCTTTGATGGTGCAAAGGGTCCCGCAGTATTGTTGTTCTGCCAAGGAATATACTGCCTTTAGCTTCAACAAGCTGTCTGAAGACAGTTGGCGGCTTCTTTGACCTGCAAGGAAGACAGTTGGCGGCTTCTTTGACCCTCACAGTTTTTAGACACGGCAATTTGCTAAAATATACAGTGATTACCAAAGATAGCAGAAGTCATCCTTGAGACATGGCGCTTGAGGGTTTGCAGTTCATCTGAAACAAGCTTGAGTTGCTGATCAACATCGTCTGCGTGCTTGGTCAGAGCGGCTTGTGTAGACTCAGCACTCTTCTTGAAGGCATCAAAATCAGCTTGAACCTTCTCAAGCTCCTTAATGGCAACCCGCCATTTTTCTTCTGCTTCAGACCGGGCGGTTTGTTAGGCAGCAAGGTTTTCTTTTACGCCGGTCAGATCAGACTCGGCCGCCTCCAAAGCTTCCTATATTGTACAAACACAAAACACGTCAGGAGGTTTAAGTCGCCAGGAGGAGATATTAGCATATGATTGATGGAGCTGGTATGACAAGTCTCAAGAAGATTGCAAGCAATATACTTGACACTTGGGGCTAATGTCTGTGTTTGCTCTCCAAGTCTACAATGAAGTTCCGGCTCATCTTCATAAAGATAAGCCGGCACTTGGGGGCTACACACGGCGCTCTCCAAGTCTACAATGAAGTTCCGGCTCATCTTCATAAAGATAAGCCGGCACTTGGGGGCTACACACGGCGCTCTCCAAGTCTACAATGAAGTTCCGGCTCATCTTCATAAAGATAAGCCGGCACTAGGGGACTACCATTGATCTATTCTTCAAATTGAGTATCGGCTTACTATCTATACTAACCCGATACTTGGGGGCTATAGGCTAAGCTATTTGGAGTATGACACAGATTGGAAGACCCGGTCTACCATTTACAATGTTAAACCAGCTCTTGGGGGCTACATAAGGGTATAAGGAAAAAGCAGGAGGAGTACCTCATATTTTTTCTTCATCAAGCCAACAAGTTTGAGCTCCATGTTCCGGCTTGTTGACAGGCGGTTCAGATAACCAGCGTGTAATTCATCGGCAGTCAGCTTCTCCAACACAGGGAATTCAAAATCAAACTTCTCAGGCGAGGAAGCTTCAGCCTTGCTGGTATGTCTTGTCAATACATGAGGTTCGGGAGATTGATGACCCGTCCCAGTGATGATGACGTCTGGAAGAACTGTGTCTTCAACGGCTGTTGAAGGGTTGGGCGGCTTAGGATCATCCCTTGGAGGACTTTCGGCTACCATGTCATGATCAGCTGGCTCAGAAGGCTGATGAGTGTCTTCAGGTGCATTTTTCATAATTTCAGTGGGTTCCGCATGAGTTGCAGGGGAGTCCGGCTTAGCAATTTCTGGCTCTTGGGCGGTAGGAGCAGCGGTAGACCCGCCGGTTTTCCTTCGTTTTGCTTGAGCTCTGAAAAGCAGAAGAATTATTGCATAGATAACAAGGACGACAGAAAGGGATGATATAGATACCAAGGTACGCACTCCGGGTTGATCTTCAGAGGAGGCAGCTTAGTTGCAGTGGAATCACCAGATGAAGGGGGCATTTCCTGAAAGCAGTTAAGACAATAGAAAACAGAGTAAGGTTATAATGAAAGAACTAAGAAACTGGACTTATTTAAAAAAGTACCTCAGCCGGCCGTTTCCGTGGAGCCAGAGAATTCGATAACCCGGCCACAAGATCTACAGAGCCGATGCTCCGGGTCTGACGCCGGGAGTTGTGCTGTTGCTTTTTCAAAAGAAAATTGGGGTCTAAATGAGCAAGAGGATGAGAAAAGGGGACTTTTCGGATGACCCACCATAATGGCTTGTTTCCGTTTCCTCCTGTGAATAATTGTTGTCAATAAGTTGCATAAAGAGACGGCCAAGGGAGTCAAGTTCTACCTCTGAGTCGTCAAGCTCAGGCGGGTCTTGAGCGGCAGTTTTCTTCTTCTGGACGCGAGTCTTAGCCACCTTAGGTTTCCTCACAGGGGGATTATACTTCTTCTTCCAGAAAGAAGAGTCGGCCTGTGCATAAGCCGCCAACAAAGATTAGAAGGAGCAAGACAAAGTAAAAACAAATGTGATCAATTTGATGGCAAAGGGTTTCTTACAGCTAGAGCTGGGTTCTTGACGCAAAAGGGTTTCAGCCCAACTTTGTTGCAAACCGCTTGCTTTTCGCCAAGAAGTCCTTTGACGGAGGAGTTGATGTTTTCTTCTGTTAGAGGGACGGTGCTGAAGCAGAGAGTGTCATTGGGTTCACCCGTGAATTGGTGCATGAGCCGGTCACGCCAGCTCAGTGGCAAGATTTTCCAGCTAACCCAGCAGCGGGTTAAGTCGACGCCTGTCAGGCCGTTGGCCATCAAGGCCCTGATCTTCGCGAAAGCTGGAGCATACTTCGCTCGCTCTGCGGCGGACATCCGATCTGGGATTTCTCCAGCGTTGCAGAGCCGGGTAGGACGGTAACCCGGTAGCGGATTCTCTCCTTCAGGAGAAGTGTCCTTGCAGTAGAACTAGGTCTTGTTCCAATCCTTGGGGTGACTTGGTAAAAGAGCTGCTGGATAGGGCAAATCTCTCCGTCGCTGGATAGACACGCCGCCAAGCTCCAAACTTGGCCCAGCCGCCACTTCAGTTTGGCGATTGACGTAGTAGTAATCCCGGAAGAGGTCAACAGACAGCTCTTCTTGCAAGTAAACTTCACATAACACTTGGAACTGACACATGTTAGTGACAGAGTTTGGACCTATATCTTGAGGATGAAGCTTGAAGAAATGAAGCACGTCACAGAATTTTTTTGACCCGGGTGGGCTAAACCCACGAAGGAGATGATCAGTGAACACAATAACTTCTCCTTCCTGAGGAGTCGGTCTGATTTCTAGCCCCGAAACCCGCCAGTGTATAACGTCCTGAGCCGGCAAAATACCCGACTCTACGAAATCAAGAAGAAGCTGTTCGGTGACTCCAGAGCCGACCCAATCACAAGATGAAGGTGCTCTAGACATAATGGCGGGTTAAGCTGCGAAGGCACGGAGTACGGCGGGTTAGAAAAATATTCAATAGTCAAGGCAGCTATGGTTAACATAATGGTGAGGTGTTAAGCCGCCGATTTTTTTTTCGAAGAGCCGCCAATGCAATGGCGGGCAAGGCAACGCTGGAAAATGCGGCTAAGTGCGGACAAACAGGTTTCACATATTGTCATTATAACTGCAAGATCTACGGGCGAAGGTAAAATGAAACATATTCAAAAACCTAAAAGGACAGAGGAAGAACAGGCGGACAGCATGCGGTGGAGATTGCTATGCAGATCTAAAACAGGCGGGCATTGGTGTTAGGAGGGCGACCGCGACGGATAGACAGTGTTCTGAGAGGCGCAGGGATACTTGGTGGTCTATATTATGAAGAACACCGATGAACAGCGATGAGCACAAAGAACTCCGATGAACTCGGGAGATCCTAATGGAGGTAACTACGGATTAGACAAGGGCCAAGAGCGGTACCTTGCGGATGCGGACGGGCCGGCGAAGCTCTGGACCAACTCAGGTGGACGCGGTGGCCGGCGTTGGGGCTGACGGCGAGGTCCGGTCGGTGCGGCGGAGCTCCGGAGGTACGTGCGTCTGAAGGAGGAAGACGACAGCGGCGGCGGAGAAACGGCAGGGGCCCCCCGTCTGCTTATTTATGAGATGGGATGGCAATAGTGCGCGTGAAAAACGAGGCGGCACAGTGATAATTGACCGGAAGGGGTGCCTCGATTTACGGGCCGACCGTTTAATGAGAGGATCTGTTGTGAACGTCACAGAATCATTTCTGAATATTTGACATGACGTCATGGCGGGTTATAAGTTTCTCTTTCAGGTGAAGAAATGGGAGACTCGCCGCCAAATGAATTTGAAGATTGACATGAGCAGGCTCAAATCAACCTGGGGCCTAATGTTGGGGATATAACCCCGTGGTAAGACCCGCCCAGGAGGGGCCGGGTCATACCTGGAGGCTCATAGCCAAGAGACATAAGGTGGGCCGGAAGATGAAGGCCAGGCCGCATGGCGGCTTACCTGACGGGCCAAGAAGAAGGCCCAGACAGAAGATGGTATGAAGACCCGGGCGGTTACGCCGCCCGGAGACGGCTTGCCCAAGACGGCAAGGCGGCTTAGAGACAGGATCAATTACGATGTATGAGTCGGTTTAGGACTCGTGTAACCCAGAAGCCTCGACCTCCTATATAAGGGTGAGGCCCTAGGGCGGCTTAGAGAGAAAAACCAATCAATCGAGAACTAGGTCAAGCGAATCCGCTCCCTTGTAATCGATACTCCAATCAATACAACACAAGCAGGACGTAGGCTTTTACCTCTTCTTGAGGGGCTGAACCTGGGTAAACGCGTGTCCCTTGTCTCGATCAACCCCTTTGAGTCCACTGCCTTAGCGATGGCCTCGAACCTAAGTCTTCGGACATCTGCCGTGACAAAACCACGACAGTACCCGTGTGTGAGATGTGGTCAGGTGAGCCTGGAAGGTACCCGAGGGTTAATTACGAGGCGTGTCCGGTCATTCTTTGTCCTTGCCACAAGTCCTCGAGACGGGGTGATGGGACCACATGATCGTGGATCACTGATTGTCGCCGCAAGCTAATAAGTCACTAACGGGTTTGGATATGTGATCTGAGTAGGCCTCTAGCCTTTTTTGCACTAACCACCATGCGGGAATAAAAATGGGTACTCTATGACCATACATTATTCCGAAAGTTGTTCAGACACCATAGTTGAGCAGCACGTGCCCGGGTGGCCCATGTAAGCACCGTCTTTGTATTAGGAGGTGCCAGGACTGACACCGGCCGTCCACGTAATGCGCAGGATTGCAGAGGGCGATTGGCCCATAACCCCTCCGTGATTAGGATTAGGACCGGCGTGCTGGCCTCTCTGTTGAGCCTATGCAGGATTATGGCATGTCGATCAGCCAAGGCCGGGTATGACCAAGAAATTGTGTCCGGCCAGAGTTAATCGAGCGTGTTGGGTAAAGTTTGTGCACCCCTGCAGGGAAGTATATCTATTCGAATAGCCGTGTCCATGATAACGGACGCTCAGAGAGTATCCTGATCTATGATAACAAGAATTGAATACTTGTGATGTTAAATGAAATGTTGGCTCCGGGATTGCTTTCTCGTAGGGAGTCGGGAAGGAATCTCTGGGCGTTACTATAATATGCTTGATAATTATAATATGCTAATCTGCACTCTTCTAATGCTGCAAGACACTGAAGATGCTAGTCTTCGATAGGACTAGGCCTTCTTTCCTCTTCTGGCATTTCTGCAGTTTAGTCCAAAGATATAGCCCCATTCCTTTGATATTGGTGCATGCTTAGCATAGATTTGATGTCAGTCTTGCGAGTACCTTGGATAAGTACTCACCGTTGCTTTGCTTCCCATTTTCCCCTTTATACGATGCCGCGATCAGATGATGGAACCCAGGAGCCAGCTGATCCCGCCTACGACTACTACTACTACCCCGACGGAGGCTACTACAACACTGATGGAGCCTACTACCACGTGGAGATCGCCGACAACTAGGAGTAGTTTCGGAGGCTCCCAGGCAGGAAGCCTGCGCCTTTTCGATCTAGTTGTCGCGGTTATGCTCAGCCTTCTTAAGGCAAACTTGTTTAATTAAGTCTGTACTCAGATTAATGTTGCTTCCGCTGACTTATGTACACAAGCTTTTGTATTCGAGCCCTCGAGGCCCCTGGCTGTAATATGAAGCTTGAATTATTTTAAATTTGTGTTTAGAGTTGTGTTGTGATATCTTCCCGTGAGTCTCTGATCTTGATCGTGCATAATTGCGTGTATGATTATTGCACGATTAAGGCCGGGGCGTCACACCTAGGTCGTATCCCGGCAATCCCTCAAATAATTATGGTAATTCTTATAATAATAATAATAATAGGATACCTACTAAACTTGAAAACACAATTAAATAATTTATTAGTTCACGAAAAGTTTTCAATGCTTTGGTAGAAGAAAAGCTGAGTAAGCTTGATGATATGTCTAGAAATATGGATAGACTTGTGCATGAAGTGGATTTTCTTAAAATTAAAATTTTGCCACCTAATAAGGATGAAATGCCTGAATCATTAAAAGCTATCCAAGTCTCCATAGATTATACTAGAAAAATGATTGATATGCTTAGAGCTAGAAGAGAGCGAGAGGAAAGAGAGGCTGAATTGCATTTTCTTGCTAATAGTGATGAAGATGTTGAAACTATTGGTGTGTCAACTATTGAATCTTTATTTATAAATATTAAAGTTGATAATGATGGGACTGGAGATGAGTCAACTTTAGATAAAAGGCGTCCCAATTGTTCGAAGGATGAAAATCTTGATGCTAAAAATGATAAAAGTGGGTTTGGAGAGGTCAAAACTTTAAGTAGTGATGTGCCTACTAGTTTGGATTACAAGGACTTTAATTATGATAATCCATAATTAATTCACCCAATGCTTATGATCAAAACAAAGCTTTTACTAAACATATTGTGGAAGCTCTCATTAAAGCTAATGAAAAGAGACTTGAACTTGAGGTTTGCATCCCTGGAAAATTACACGATCAGTGGAAACCTACTATTAAGAGTAAAATAAATAAGTATGAATGCCATGCTTTATTTGATTTTGGAGCTAGCATTTCAACTATGCCAAAAGCGTTGTATGATGTTCTCGGTTTTACCAATATGAACGAATGTTCTCTAAACTTGCACCTTGCGGATTCTATTATTAAAAGCCTATGGGTAGAGTGAATGATGTGCTTACAATTGCTAATAGAAACTATGTACCCGTGGACTTCATTGTTCTTGATATTGATTGTATACCTATTTGTCCTATTATACTTGGGCGACCCTTTTTGAGAACAATAGGTGCTATTATTGATATGAAGGAAGGCAACATAAGGTTCCAATTTCCACTAAAGAAAGGTATGGAAAATTTCACTAGAATGAAAATAAAGCAACCTTTTTAATCTATTATGAGGGCTACATATGATTTTTCATTGAACAAAGACGATAAAATTTGATAGTTGCTTTATGCCTAGCCAGGAGCATTAAACAATAACGCTTGTTGGGAGGCAACCCAATAGTTATCTTTTCTTTTACTTCTGTTGTGTGAGTCACCTTGATTATTGCTACTATAGTAACTATGTTTGTATCTTTTATTTTGATTTTTTGTGCCAAGTAAGACCTTTGGGGTGATGTGAATGCTTGTTGATGTGATCCTATGCAGAAACAAAAACTTTTGTATTCAGTATTTGAATTTTCGTCTTTTACTGGAAGATGATAAATTCCTGGAATTTTTACATAGTATCGGCTTAGAAAATGTTTACATTGTCCTAAGTTGTGAGAATTTTTGGAGATACATAAGTATGATCTTTACATTTTTATTTATGTACTGTTCTGTTTTTGACAAATTCTGTCTTGTTTTCTTAGTTTACTTCTTTTGGAGTTTCCATGGCTTATATTAAGGGATATAAATTGTGGAAATGATAGAATATAGTAGACATTATTTGGGAATGGTTGTGAATCTTGCCTTGATAGTACAAGAATGAAAGATTTGTCTTATACTAATCCATCTCATGTGTTCCGTTATGTTTTGTGTGAATGAAGTTTCAAATTTTGGGTGAGATGACGATAGAAGGAGAATAAGGAGCGGAAAGACTCTATGCTTGGGGATGCCCAAGGCACCCCAAGGTAATATTTAAGAAGACTCAAGCTTCCAAGCTTGGGGATGCCTCGGAAGGCATGCCCTCTTTCATCTTCAGAACTATCAATAATCCTACTTGGATCTATATTTTTATTCTTCACATGATATGTGTTTTGCTTGGAGCGTCATTTGCTTTTTGTTTAGGTTTGTTTGCTGGTTTGCACAATCATTCTTTCCTGATCACACCTATTATGAGAGACACACATTCATCTAAAATTCATAGAATGCTCATTTGTGCTTCAGTTATATCTTTTTGAGTTGAGGAAATTGCTCTTGTTCTTCACTTATATTTGTTTGAGCACGGTGATATGTTTTGTAGAAATTATTTGCACTCTCTTGCTGCACTTAAATCTTTTTGAGAGTTAAATAGGAAGTGGTAATTTGCATGAGTTATATGGTTGGTCCAAAAATAATAGGTATATAACGGTGGTATAATAAAAACAAGCATGAACTTGTAGATCATTGAGGTAAATCCGACAGATCTCGGGGTAGGGGATCCCGAGCTAAGCATCTAATTATGATGGTAATAGGGACACGAGGTTTTACCCAGGTTCGGGCTCTCCAAAGATATAATACCCTATGTCCTGCTTGTGTTTATTGCATTGGAGTAAGTACAAAGTACAGATGTCTACCCTAAGATTGTAATGTGTCCTCTATGAGCCCAACCCCTTGGTTAATAGATACCGGGGGGGTCTAGGGTTACAGTATCCTAGTCAGCTACATATGAGGAAACTGAGTGTTCGAAGAATCCAGCATTTGGAGTACACGACAAGTGTTCTGAAGCCTTCTGTTTATGCGTCATGGGCCACCCGATGTGGCTCATGCCTGAAACGACAAGGGTGGTCCACGGCCTGGCCCACCCGGCCAGGAGACAACATGGTGAGAGCTCCCCTAGCTGGGACACTGTCAGTGAGAGGAGTAGAGGGAGGAGGAAGGGGGCCGACAGTGGCTGCTCGGGTGATGGCTAGGGTTTCCACTATGACGGAATCGAATCCGATAGATCGCAGGTAGAAGGTCCCAAGCTAGTAGCCTTGATGTGATGGTAACAGAGACACGGGCTTTTACCCAAGTTTGGGTTCTCCTTAGAGATAAAACCCTAGGTCCTGCTTGTGTTGTATGGATTTGGGATGGAGTACAAAGTATAGGTGATCTACCGCGAGATCATTGTCTGTCGTCTATGAGCCCTACCCCTTGGTTTATATAGGTACCAGGGGGTCTAGGGTTACAACCAAGTCGGTTACGTACAGGGAGAACATGTTGTAGATGACTTCTAATGTCGTGGAGTATGCATCAAGTCTTCGGTACCTTCCTTTTATATGGGCCGCCTCAACGTGGCCCACTGATGTACCGACAAGGGTGTCCTCAGCACGGCCCACCTGGTCGGGAGATGACGTGGTGAGTGACCCCAATCTGGGACATTGTCAGTAGCCCCTGAACTGATCGTCAAGTCAGGGACATTCCTCGGATCTTCTGAGCTGATCTTCATCTTCAGTCGTCCGTCTTGAAAACTGGTTCAATGAATCATCCCGCATCCGATGTCTTTGTCGTCCAACTACACCCGAAGATCTTTTATGCCTACCCTTTCATCCAGTAAGCACCTCATCTTCCCTGTGGCAATCCGGACACCAAAAATTTTCCCACGCAGTTTACTCTTAGCCATGAGGTATTCCCGTGCTTAGCCTGTGATGATAGCCTGGCCTAGCTCTGACAGCAAATGCTAATCGCATCCATCGGCCCACGTGGCAACAAGGTACCTCTGACTTGTTGGTCAACATAACATGTGGAAGTGGGTAGGGGTGATAACCCACAAGTATAGGGGATCGCAACAGTTTTCGAGGGTAGAGTATTCAACCCAAATTTATTGATTCGACACAAGGGGAGCCAAAGAATATTCTCGAGTATTAGCAGCTAAGTTGTCAATTCAACCACACCTGAAAGACTTAGTATCTATAGCAAAGTATTCAGTAGCAAAGCAGTATGGAAGTAACGGTAACAATGGCAAAGTGACAGTAGTAGTGTTGTAGTGATTGTAACAATAGCAACGGAAAAGTAACTTAGCAAAGATCAATATGTGAAAAGCTCGTAGGCAATGGATCAGTGATGGAAAATTATGTCGGATGGCATTCATCATGCAACGGTTATAACATAGGGTGACACAGAACTAGCTCCAATTCATCAATGTAATGTAGGCATGTATTCCATATATAGTCATACATGCTTATGGAAAAGAACTTGCATGACATCTTTTGTCCTAGCCTCCCGTGGCAGCGGGGTCCTAATGGAAACTAAGGGATATTAAGGCCTCCTTTTAATAGAGAACCGGACCAAAGCATTAGCACTTAGTGAATATATGAACTCCTCAAACTACGGTAATCACGAGAAAGAATCCCAATTATTGTCACCCTGGGGATGCGGATCATAACTCGTAATAGGTGTCTACAACTTGCAAGATAGGATCAAGAACGCATATATATTCATGAGAACATAATAGGTTCACATCTGAAATCATGGCACTCGGGCCCTAGTGACAAGCATTAAGCATAGCAAAGTCATAGCAACATCAATCTCAGAACATAGTGGATACTAGGGATCAAACCCTAACAAAACTAACTCGATTACATGGTAGATCTCATCCAACCCATCACTGTCCAGCAAGCCTACGATGGAATTACTCACGAACGGCGGAGAGCATCATGAAATTGGTGATGAAGGATGGTTGGCGATGACAACGGCGTCAATTTCCCCTCTCCGGAGCCCAAAACGGACCCCAGATCTGCCCTCCCGAGGAAGAACAGGAGGTGGCGGCGGCTCCGTATCGTAAAATGCGATGAACTCTTCTCTTTGATTTTTTTCTCCACGAATAGGAATATATAGAGTTGGAGTTGAGGTCGGAGGAGCTCCAGGGGCCCCACAAGATAGGGGGGCGCCCCCTTGGCTTGTGGCCAGGTGGTGGACCCCCTCCGGTTGGTTCTTTCACCAGTATTTTTTATTAATTCCAAAAATATTCTCCGTAAATTTTTAGGTCAATCCGAGAACTTTTATTTCTGCACAAAAATAACACCAAGGCAATTCTGCTGAAAACAGTGCCAGTCCGGGTTAGTTCCATTCAAATCATGCAAATTAGAGTCCAAAACAAGGGCAAAAGAGTTTGGAAAAGTAGATACGATGGAGACGTATCAACTCCCCCAAGCTGAACCCATTGCTTGTCCTCAAGCAATTCAGTTGATAAACTGAAAGTGATAAAGAAAAACTTTTACAAACTCTGTTTGATCTTGCTGTTGTAAATATGTCTAACTGATGTTCAGATTTTCAGCAAAGATTATAGACTAACCACATTCACAATAACATTTAGGTCTCACATTTACTCATATCAATGGCATAATCAACTAGCGAGCAATAATAATAAGTCTCGGATGACAACAATTTTATCAAAACAATCATGATACAATATGATATAATGGTATCTCGCTAGCCCTTTATGAGACCGCAAAACATAAATGCAGAGCACCTCTGAAGAACAAGGACTGACTAGACATTGTAATTCATGGTAAAAGAGATCCAGTCACACTCATACTCAATATCAATTAATAACAAAGCATACAAATGACGGAGATGCTCTCTAACTAGTGCTCTTTAAAAGGGGAGGATGACTCAACAGTAAATAAAATAGATAGGCCCTTCGCAGAGGGAAGCATTGATTACAGACGTGCCAGAGCTCGAGCTTTTAAAACAGGGATGAATCATAATTTTGGGAGGTATGCTTTCATTGTCAACATAACAACTAAGAGATCTTGATATCTTCCATGCTACATACATTATAGGCGGTTCCCAAACAAAATAGTAAAGTTTTTACTCCCCCTCCACCAATCGATCACACACCACGGCGGGCCGAATCCACGGGTACCGTCCATACAAACAACAATCCTGGGAGAGTTTTGTTTCATTATACTTTGATTTGATTTTTGAGCATGGAACTGGGCATCCCGAATACCAGCCACTTTCTCGTGAATGATAGTGAATCAACACATATCGTGAGAATAACCCACCTAGCATGGAAGATACTGACAGCCCCTAGTCACTACATGAGCGATTCGGGCATACAAAACAGGGTATTATTTGAAGGTTTAGAGTTTGGCACATGCAAATTTACTTGGAACAGCAGGTAAATACCGCATATAGGTAGGTATGGTGGACACATATGGAACAACTTTGGGTTTATGGAAATGGACGCACAAGCAGTATTCCCGCTTAGTACAAGTGAAGGCTAGCAAAAGACTGGGAAGCGACCAACTAGAGAGCGACAACAGTCATAAACATGCTTTGAGATTAACCAACATTGAATGCAAGCATGAGTAGGATATAAATCACCATGAACATAAACATCGTGGAGGCTATGTTGGTTTTGTTTCAACTACATGCGTGAACATGTGCCAAGTCAAGCCACTTGAATCATTCAGAGGAGGATACCATCCTATCATACTACATCACAACCATTTTAAAATGCATGTTGGCACTCAAGACATACCATTATACACTCTTAGCTAATTAAGCATGGCAAGAATAACTATAATCTCTAATTGTCATTGCAAACAAGTTCAATCCATAACGAGCTGAATCCAGAACGATGAGCTAATCATATTTACAAAAACAAAATAGGTCGAGTTCATACCAGCTTTTCTCCATCTCAATCACTTCATCATATATCGTCATTATTGCCTTTCACTTGCACGACCGAACGGTGTGAATAATAATAAGAGTGCACGTGCGTTGGACTAAGCTGGAATCTGCAAGCAATAACTCAAAGGAGAAGGCAAGGTAATATGGGCTCTCTGATAGATAAACGATAATGCATATGAGAGCCACTCAACATGTCATCGTGGTCTTGTCCTTACGACCCAAAGAAGAAAGGAAAACTATTTACACGGGAAAGCTCCCAACAAGCAAAAGAAGAACGAGAAATATTTTTGGGTTTTCTTTTAATGCTACAACTAAACAAACTAAAAGGTAAAGCTAGAACTATTTTTTTTGGATTTTCTCAAGGTTAATTAAACACACAAGAAGAAAGCAAAAAGAAGAAATAAACTACCATGGATGGTACAAGGAAAAAGTATGAACACCGACAACTGGAATGAATGTGTGAACATGAATGTAATGTCGGTGAGAAATACGTACTCCCCGAAGTTTAGGCTTTTGGCCTAAGTTGGTCTAGGGCCATGGCTGGCCCGGATAGTATCCAAAGTCATAGTTCGGGTTAAACTAGGCTGTGGCAGCTACTGCCTGAGCGGCTGCAGCGCGGAGGCAGACGGCTTCCGCCTCTCTCCCGTACTTGTTTTCCTCCTCTCTGGTTATAAAGTATCTCCGTTTTTTCTGAAAGTTAAAGAAGGCAGGAGCAGGAAGGGTAATATGGACAGCACGCTGTCTGTCAAAAATTAGTCGGTACAGGAAGGGTTGTTCGTTTCTCTCAAGAAACTGGTAGCGCACCATAGCCTCATAATCAAGAAAAGCAGGTGGTAACTCAATATCAATTTCCCTTATGGGTACCCTAAGATAATTGGCTACACGGGTGGCATAAATTCCACCAAAAAAATCTCCATCCTTAGCATTTTTATGTAGCCTCCTAGCAATAATAGCTCCCAAGTTATATCGTCTATCACCCATGACCGCACTCTTAAGAATACTAAGATTAGGTACGCAAAGGTGGCTATGGTCATGTTTACCGTTAATACATCTACCTATGAAGAGAGCAAAATAATGTATGGCAGGAAAGTGAGTGCTCCCCAAGGTAGCCTGTGTAATGTTTCTAGTTTCTCCCACAGTGATGCTAGCAAGAAAGTCATTATATTCAGTTTTGTGAGGATCACTATGGCTGCCCCATTGTGGAATTTTGCATGCATGGTTAAAATCCTCTAGGTCCATAGTATAAGATTCATCATAAATATTAAATAGAATGGAATGCGTATTACGCCTGGATGAAAATTCAAACCTCCGCACGAAGGAATCAGTGAGTTGACAATATTGCTTGCATTGGTCTGAGACAAAATCTTCAAGGCCAGCATTTCGTATGTACGCGTAAAATTCTTCCTTGAATCCGGCGTGGACCATGAAAGGATCCGATGGCCATTCACAAGGCTGCACTTGAGCTTCCCTCGGTGGTTCAAAGTCGGGCTCGCGTATCGCGAGTCTCGGGGTCTTCTTGCTCGAGGAACCACCTTGGTATATTCTCCTTAACATTTTTCTTTCTCTGAAAATTTTCTGAAATTTTTAGTGACTCCAAATAAAAGTGAACAAAGCTCAACAAAACTTATAGCAACTACTCCCACAAGTGCCTAGAGGCTACATCATGCATCAAAACTACTTGGGACCATACAAATTTGACATGCAAGCTCAAGAACAAGGTCATCACAGCAGCAAAAATTTGCAATATTTAAAGCACTAGAACAAAAACTAATTGGACCATTGGAGGAGTCACATACCGATGAACAATCCCCTAAAACAGTTTTGCAAATGGAGCTTTGAGCAAGGAGATCGAAAATGGCAGCAAGATGAGCTAGAACACGGGTTTGAGCAATGGTGGGATTTTTTCTGGAGGAAGACGAAGTGGATGGGTGCTGGAATAAGTGAGGGGGCCCCACATGGGACCCACAAGCCAGGGGGGCGCGCCCAGCGGGGGTGGGCGCGCCCTGCAGGCTTGTGGCCCACTGGTGCAACCCCCTGATGTGTTCTCAGTGCCAAAAATTCTAAAATATTCTAGAAAAAATCATACTAAATTTTCAGGGAATTCTGAGAACTTTTATTTTTAGGTCATTTTTCTATTGCACGGATAAATCAGAAAACAGAGAAATAATAGCATTTTTACTAAGTTGAAACTAAAGAACAGAAAATAAAAGTTGGGTGCAAAAGGTTGTGCTTTCTAAATTCATCCATCTCATGCTCATAAAAAAGAATCCATCAATAAGGTTGATCAAGTCTTATTGACAAACTTTTTTTGAATGACACGGAACCGGAGAATTTTCGAATAACACTAGGTTACCTCAATGGGGATATGCATGTCCCCAACAATAAGTATATCATATTTCTTTTTGACAGTAGGGAGAGGGAATTCAAAGTCTCCAATAATAATCGTTGAAATTTTTTCAATGGAGTTGATACTATGAAGTTGAGGTTGTTTCTTTGGAAAGTGTACCGTATGCTCATTACCATTAACATAAAAAGTGACATTGCCCTTGTTGCAATCAATAACAGCCCCTGCAGTGTTCAAAAAGGGTCTACCAAGGATGATCGACATACTGTCGTCCTCGGGAATATCAAGAATAACAAAGTCCGTTAGGATAGTGACATTTGCAACTACGACAGGCACATCCTCACAAATACCGATGGGTAAAGCAGTTGATTTATCCGCCATTTGCAAAGATATTTCAGTGGGTGTCAACTTGTTCAAATCAAGTCTACGATACAAAGAGAAAGGCATAACAATAACACCAACTCCAAGGTCACATAAAGCAGTTTTAACATAATTTCCTTTAATAGAGCAAGGTATAGTAGGTACTTCGGGATCTCCTAGTTTCTTTGGTATTCCACCTTTAAAAGTATAATTAGCAAGCATGGTGGGAATCTCAGCTTCCGGTGTCTTTCTTTTATTTGTCACAATATCTTTCATATACTTAGCATAGGGAGACATTTTCAGAATATTAGTCAAGCGCATACGCAAGAAGACAGGTCTAAGCATTTGAACAAAGCGCTCAAAGTCCTCATCATCCTTTTTCTTGGATGGTTTAGGAGGAAAGGGCATGCGTTTCTGAACCCATGGTTCTCTTTATCTACCATGCTTCCTAGCAACAAAGTCTCTTTTATCATATCTTTTGTTCTTAGGTTGTGGGTTATCAAGGTCAACAACATGTTCAATCTCCACATCATTATCATTACTAGGTTGAGCATCAACATGAACATCATCATTAATATTATCACTAGGCTCATGTTCATTACAAAATTGTGTCTCAGCATCAGAAATAGAAATATCATTTGGGTTTTCATGAGTATCAATAACAGGTTCACTAGCAGCATGCAAAGTCCTATCGTCATTCTTTTTCCTTTTATTAGAATGACCAGGTGCATCAGTATTAACTCTCTGAGAATCTTGCTCAATTCTCTTAGGATGGCCCTCAGGATACAAAGGTTCCTGAGTCATTCTACCACCTCTAGTCACAACTCTAACAGAATGATCATTGTTCTTACTGATCATCTCATTAAGCAAATCATTCTGTGCCTTAAGTACTTGTTCTACTTGAGTAGTTACCATGGAAGCATGTTTACTAATAAGCTTAAGGTCATTAACAGTTCTACTCATATAATCACCTAAGCGATCAAGCATGTAAGCAGTATGTTTCAATTGTCTACTGACATAAGCATTGAAATTTTCTTGCTTAACAATAAAGTTATCAAACTCATCCAAGCATTGGCTAGCTGACTTATTATAAGGAATATCACCTTCATCAAATCTACGGAGGGAATTTACCTCTACTACCTGTGTTGGGTTATCAAGACCATGTATTTCTTCAATAGGTGGTAGATTCGTAACATCTTCAGCTTTAATACCTTTTTCTTTCATAGATTTCTTTGCCTCTTGCATATCTTCAGGACTGAGAAATAGAATACCACTTTTCTTTGGATGTGGTTCGGGAATAGTCCAATCATTATCATTGCTCAATATATTAGTCAATAGTAGTTCAGCTTGTTCAACAGTTCGTTCCCTGAAAACACAACCAGCACAACTATCTAGGTGGTCCCTAGAAGCATCAGTTAGTCCATTATAAAAGACATCAAGTATTTCATTTTTCTTGAGAGGGTGATTAGGAAAAGCATTAAGTAACTGGAGAAGCCTCCCCCAAGCTTGTGGGAGACTCTCTTCTTCAATTTGAACAAAGTTAAATATTTCCTGCAAGGCAGCTTGTTTCTTATGGGCAGGAAAATATTTTTCAGAGAAGTAATATATCATATCCTGGGGACTACTCACACAACCAGGAGCAAGAGAATTAAACCATATCTTAGCATCACCCTTTAATGAGAAAGGAAACAACTTAAGAATATAGTAATAACGATTTTTTTCTTCATGAGTGAATAGGGTGGCTATATCATTCAATTTAGTAAGATGTGCCACAACAGTTTCAGATTCATAACCATGGAAAGGATCAGATTCTACCAAAGTAATTAACTCAGGATCGACAGAGAATTCATAATCCTTATCAGTAACAAAGATAGGTGAAGTAGAAAACTTGGGATCATATTGCATTCTAGCTTTCAAAGATTTTTCTTTCCACTTGCATAGTAATTTCTTAAGATCATCTCTATCTTTACAAGCAAGAAAGTCCTTAGCTACCTCTCCTTCCATAACATAACCCTTAGGTATATTAGGCAATTCATATCTAGGAGAGCTAGGTCTAGCAGGTGTCTCATAGTGTTCAGTTTCAATAATTTCATCAGTTTCAGAAATATCATCAGTTGCAGCATTGCCTCTAGCAATTTGTTCATCAAGAAATTCACCCAGTGGCACAGTTGTATCAAGCAATGTATCATCATAAGCATCATGCATAGCATAAGTGACATCATCTATTACTTGTGACACATCAGAATCAATAGCAGGTGGTGGTGTCGCAAATTTACTCATAACAGAAGGTGAATCTAGTGCAGAGCTAGATGGCAATTCCTTACCTGTCCTCGTAGTTGAGGGGTAGATCTTAGTTTTAGCGTCTTTCAAATTCTTCATAGTGATCAACAGATATAAATTCCAAGTGACTCAGAGAATAGAGCTATGCTCCCCGGCAACGGCGCCAGAAAAAGATCTTGATAACCCACAAGTATAGGGGATCGCAACAGTTTTCGAGGGTAGAGTATTCAACCCAAATTTATTGATTCTACACAAGGGGAGCCAAAGAATATTCTCGAGTATTAGCAGCTGAGTTGTCAATTCAACCACACCTGAAAGACTTAGTATCTGCAGCAAAGTATTCAGTAGCAAAGCAGTATGGAAGTAACGGTAATAATGGCAAAGTGACAGTAGCAGTGTTGTAGTGATTGTAACAATAACAACGGAAAAGTAGCTTAGCAAAGATCAATATGTGAAAAGCTCGTAGGCAATGGATTAGTGATGGAAAATTATGTTGGATGGCATTCATCGTGCAACGGTTATAACATAGGGTGACACAGAACTAGCTCCAATTCATCAATGTAATGTAGGCATGTATTCCATATATAGTCATACGTGCTTATGGAAAAGAACTTGCATGACATCTTTTGTCCTACCCTCCCGTGGCAGTGGGGTCCTAATGGAAACTAAGGGATATTAAGGCCTCCTTTTAATAGAGAACCGGACCAAAGCATTAGCACTTAGTGAATATATGAACTCCTCAAACTACGGTAATCACCAGAAAGAATCCCAGTTATTGTCACCCTCGGGGATGCGGATCATAACTCATAATAGGTGTCTACAACTTGCAAGATAGGATCAAGAACGCATATATATTCATGAGAACATAATAGGTTCACATCTGAAATCATGGCACTCGGGCCCTAGTGACAAGCATTAAGCATAGCAAAGTCATAGCAACATCAATCTCAGAACATAGTGGATACTAGGGATCAAATCCTAACAAAACTAACTCGATTACATGGTAGATCTCATCCAACCCATCACCGTCTAGCAAGCCTATGATGGAATTACTCTCGAATGGCGGAGAGCATCATGAAATTGGTGATGAAGGATGGTTGGTGATGACGACGGCGTCGATTTCCCCTCTCCGGAGCCCAAAACAGACCCCAGATCTGCCCTCCCGAGGAAGAACAGGAGGTGGCGGCGGCTCCGTATCATAAAACGCGATGAACTCTTCTCTCTAATTTTTTTCTCCATGAATAGGAATATATAGAGTTGGAGTTGAGGTCGGAGGAGCTCCAGGGAGCCCCCAAGATAGGGGGGCGCGCCCTAGGGGGGGGGCACCCCCTTGGCTTGTGGCCAGGTGGTGGACCCCCTCCGGTTGATTCTTTCGCCAGTATTTTTTATTAATTCCAAAAATATTCTCCATAAATTTTCAGGTCAATCTAAGAACTTTTATTTCTGCACAAAAATAACACCAAGGCAATTCTGCTGAAAACAGCGTCAGTCCGGGTTAGTTCCATTCAAATCATGCAAATTAGAGTCCAAAATAAGGGCAAAAGAGTTTGGAAAAGTAGATACGATGGAGACGTATCAAGGGGCCCCACCATTGTCACGTCTTATTAGAAAAAGATTGTGCGCCTCGGTACGGTCATTAATCAACCGCTCCCTTGATTCCCGTGTGTGATTAATGCATGTCGTATGTGAAAATGTGGGAATTACTGCCGCACAGCACGGTTACCCTGTCGCCACTTCACGTTTTACCCTGCCTATAAAAGGCAACATGTGAGGAAGAGCTAGGTTTACGCTCCCATTCCTCCTAATCCTCGTCTTCATCCTCAAGTTTTCGCTCCCAAGAATCCCTTGCGCCCATGCCTAAAAAGCTTCGCCGGTTCCATTTCCACCCTCCTTTCACAATCGCCGGAGAGGGCAGCCAGGCCCAGGTGGTGAAGTCCCCCAAGGACGCAAGAAGGTGGCGGAAGGCCTCGATGGCCTTCCAGATGAGGGGGTGGTGGAGGACCACCACGATGACACCAGCTTTCTGAGGTCGGGTACCTACCGGTGCGGAGCATGCTCCGGCTGGTTTTTGTCTTGGTCACCAGAGAGGGCGGACTCTACTCAGTTAGGGTGCCTCAGCCCTGCGCCGTTGAACGGGTATGCTTTGTATCCCACCTCCTACATGGCCTTGGATTTCCAATCCATCCTTTCCTTCGAGGCCTCCTCTACTTCTATGGCCTCCAATTCCATCATCTGGCCCCAAACTCCATCCTCCACATTGCCTGCTTTGTCACTTTTTGCGAAGCCCTTCTGTGCTGCGAGCCCAATTTTGGGCTCTGTTGCAAGTTCTCCATGATCAAACTTCAGAGCAATGGCACGGAGGTATGTGAGTGCGGGGGCACGATGATCAGCAAGATCCAAGCGAGACATCATCAACACAGTAAAGCATTGGCAAGAGCAGTGGTTCTACATCTTGGATGTGCCATTGGCTGACCATCCCCGGGCCGGGATTTTCACCCCCTTTACCCCGACCCATCCGACCATACTCCACTCCTGGAACCCGAAGAACATTACTTGGGCTGTTTCCGAGGAGGTGCCCAGGCTTGCCAAGAAGGGGGCCTCTTGGGTCGGAAAGGGGCTAAACCTGCACCAAGTGATGCACATGGCTCTCAGCCGCGACATCCAGCCCCTCCAGGCCCGAGCATATCCCATGTGGATGTACATCGGAGAAGATGACAACACCCAGATTATCCGGGGTGGTTTTCATGGACACAAAACCACGAGGGAGATGCTCTCCATGCTCTTGAAAGGGAAGCCCACAGATTTCCCCAATGACAGAGACAACACCGGATATTGTGCTGTCGACCCTCGGAACCAGGTATTTTACTGATCTCTCTTCATTTTTCGAAAGAGGCCGAGGTTTTTGAGCTGATCAACCTTTCTCATTTTCGTTTGCCGATGCAGAAGTGATTCTCCTGGCTGGCCACCGTTCAACATTCGCCCCCCAGCCCAATGACCAGCCAAATCTCGACATGACCTGGCTGATGTCTAAGGACAAGACCCCAGGAGCGGCCCGTGCCAAGCGCGGGAGGGCTCAGATCGCCAAGGTCGCCTGAGGCAACAATGTTGACACTGCTAGCCACGGTGGTCAGGGCTCCGACGCCGGTTCCAGCAGTGAGGACCGGCGCGCGGAAGTCAGCAGCCATACGCTACCGTCAGACGTCGGAGGGGCAGGCACATCCTCAACCATCAAGACCCAAACCAGAATTGTAAGTTTTTCTTGGCTATCTTTGCTGGGCACGATTGCATTTAGATCTGCCTCTTATACTTTGCTGTTTCTAGGGTGCCCCGCTCCTTTGGGGGCTCTTCTTGCCACGTCCGTGGGGCAGGCCCCTCCCCGTCCGGATAGCTTAGAGCCAGAGAGGGACAAGACAACTCTCTCGCCTCCTGCATCCGAAACGGGGGGACGGAGCCGCATTCGCGCCGCTGACACTACTGGGAAAAGGCTTATAGGTGGCCTCTAATTAGTGGTGGACGCGACTGTCGTGGGAACGAGTCTGACAGTAGAAGGTAGGGGTACGTAAGGAGAGGGCAGAGTCCTAGCTACGGCGAGGGTGTACACACGGATGTATGAGTTCAGGCCCCTCTCGTGGAGGTAAAAGCCCTACGTCTCAGGTGCTCGGGAGCTCTTTGTCGAGTGTAATAGGAGTATCGTTACAGGGGGTGCGAACCAACCCTTATGCCAGAGGGGTGGGGTGGCTTATATAGAGTGCGCTGCCCCTCATAAGTGTCCAGCGTTTAAGGGTCAGATCGTGGTTATAAAGACGTACGTTACTGGTAACGTACAACATAAATGCTATTAATGGTCTTGATGAACGCCTGCCCGTTAGCCTCTCTGGGGTGACTTCTGGGCTTCTGTGGTCGACTGTCTTCTGGTCCTTCCGAGTGAAAGGTAAGCGTCGAGTGAAAGGTACCTCCGAGTGTATATTGTCGAGTGACTTGTATGTCTTGGCGATTTCAGTCGGAGACTTCCTTGTAGCTCTTAAGCTTTCTGGGGCAGTGTCCTTAGGTAGGGCATGTAGGTCAGGCTTATGACCCTACCCTAGGTACATATCCCCATCATCAGCCCCCGAATGGATCGGGGTTCGAGTGTAAAAAGTGTCAATGCAGGTTCTGACAAGACACAAAAATTCCGAGTGCATTTTGAGGCTTCTTAGAAATCTGCGTCGATTGGAACCTTTATCGTTCACCCTGATCGATTTTGTCTTGAAGTATATCCGAGTGAAACTGAGCTCGAAATCAGGTCCGAGTGAAACTGAGCTCGAAATCAGTTTCGAGTGGTCTGCTGAGTCTTCTGATGTGACGGTTCGTTTCGTCGGGTCCAGATTTTACGGGATTCGAAAATTGGATAAACGCGCGCCGAGCGGGGATGACGCAACCGCAAAGGCAAGTGGGGGCACGATGCCTCGATTACCGCGCTGCCAAAATCGCCACGTACTGCGCCTCCTCTGGATTCGGGATACCCAGAGATCTGGCGGGCCCGCAGGTCAGTGACCCACACGGGCGGATATAAGAGGCGACGACGCCGGTGCTAGTACAGTATTCTTCCCCCAAATCTGCTCTTCTCCTCCTCTTCCTCCTCTGCCTAGCTCCGTTCCAACGACCGCCGCCGCCATGACGAAGGGCAAGACAGAGAAGCTCGAGCGCGCCAAGAAGGGAGGAGCCAAGGCGAAGAAGCCGTCGGGCGCCCGGTCGTCGGTGCCGCCGGGGTGGATCCAGGGGGATTTCCTCCAATCGACGGTCACGGCGGAGTATGTGCCAAATCTCGTCGTCGACGGGTTGATAACTGCGGGGTCCTGGAGATTGCCGAAGGGGGAGACCGAGCCGGAGCCACGCGACGGCGAGCGAGTTCTGCTTCTCACCCACGTCGAGCGAGGTTTCTCCATGCCACCCCACCCGTTCATCCGTAGTTTCCTGAACTATTTCGGAGCGCAGCTCCACCAATTTCCTCCGAATGCGATTGCCTATCTTTCATGTTTCATAACTTTGTGCGAATGCTTCCTGGGCTGTCCTCCGCATTGGGGTTTGTTTAAACACATATTCTCTGTTAGATCTCAATCCGTCAAGAAAGCCAATCCCAGTGATAGCAAAACCCACATAATCCAACTGTGTGGTGGCTTATGGATCCAAAAGAGAGGTAGGAGTGCGTTCCCCTCTATGACCTTTCCTGATTCTGTCCGGGGTTGGCAGTCGACATGGTTCTATTGCAAGGATGTTGCATCACCAAATATGTCGACTGGACTTCCTCCTTTCACCTTGGATCGACCTACCACTCCCAAACCACTATACATGACAAAGGTAGAGAAAATCCAGGTAGGGATCCTAGTGAACGCTGTATCTGATCTGATCCGCGACGGAGTGACTGGCTTGGATCTCCTTGAAACGTTTCTCAGTCGACGGATCCAGCCTCTCCAAGCCCGGGATCACACCATGTGGCATCACTCGGGCCCTGAGGATACCACTCGGACTCATCCTGAAGAAGTTTCCGACGAGACCGTCTCTCAGTGGCTCAGGAGCATCACCGGAGCCTGTGATAATGCCGAGGGAGCCATGCGAATTCCGCCCTTCTCTGCTTTGAACCCACCGAAGAACTTGGTGAGTTATATCTCTGTCGATTGTTTTAATATTTTGTCGAGTAACTGGATCTTCAGACGACTGACTTTGAAGCTTATATCTTGCAGGAATTTACAAACATGTACTCGCCCGTGCCAAACGGAGAACAGCCTGACAAAGAGGAAGGGAGCGTAGATGGAAGCGCAGACGGTGATTGCACCGACGACAACGAGAGCAGCGATGACGACCTGGAGGAAGGCGAGGTGGAAGCTCAGATCCCTCTGCGCCCCGGGCGTCGCACCAAGCAGCAGGAAGACCTAGAGGTTGTTCCGAGCAAAACTGTGGCGTCGAGCACAAGGAACCCAAAGCGTGACCGTGCCGCAACATCGGGGTCGACTGAAAAAGCTGCGAAACAACTCAAGCCGGACGAGCCAAAACCTCGGAAGGCCCTACCTCGCATCAAGATTGCTATGCCTGTTGCCTCAACGTGAGTGTTTATTTTCCCGCAATTGTGATTGTGGCACTTCATGTCTCTGCTGACCGAGTGGAGTTTATCCGCCAGAGCTGCTACCTCTGTGACGTCGCCCCAGCGAAATGATGGGGACCATATGGAAGTGGACACTCCTGATGCGGCCACCTCCCAACGAGGTATAAC
Organism: Elymus sibiricus; assembly: GCA_039707655.1. Classification (NCBI taxonomy): domain Eukaryota; kingdom Viridiplantae; phylum Streptophyta; class Magnoliopsida; order Poales; family Poaceae; genus Elymus; species Elymus sibiricus. Next base: position 534,305,752 of record CM077665.1, on the reverse strand, counting down.
AAACCCACACTCTACTCTGTTTTTTGAAGAATAATCGTCGAGTGTCTTGATTAAAATTGCCGATTGATAGCTGACGAAGTCATCAAACTGGAAGATGACGAGGAGCTGCAGCGAGGAACGCAAGATGAAGCTGTGCCTCTGGAGGCTCCACACGTACGCACTCGGAGAACATCGTCAGGACAGACGCCCCATGGGTCGACTGCTGCGACACCTCCAGCCCTTGTGGCCCCGCTGTCGAGTGCTCCGCTAGCCACTTCAATTCTGGTGGCTTCAGCACCTATTGGACAATCTGAAGCACCTCCTGCTGCCTCAGTTACAGCACCAACTCCTTCGACGCCCGCATACCCTTTGTATCACGTCCCGGAGGACCAAACTGGAGCTGCCAAGGAAGCCATGATTCAGGCTGGGCAGATGATGCTGCGAACAAAGGAGGCGTATGAAGCCAGCAAGTTAGCCTATGATGCCAGCTCAGCGCTTCAAGCCAATGTCCGAGTAAGTGCTATTGTAAGTTCATTTCCAATTGAATTCCTGTCCGTCTTGATTTTACACCCACTGGGTGTTTTCTTCGCAAGTAGATCAGGTAGTCTCTGGTCCAGTGGGGGCACGCTGAGTGCACCCACTGGTTGTAGTCCCCGAGACCGCTGTCGAATGGCGAAGGCATCGACAGGGGTCTTAGAGTCGGTTTGAAAGTTGTTTTGCATTCGACAGGACAGACCTTGTCGATTAAAAGTAGGTCCAGTGGGGGCACGCTGAGTGCACCCACTGGGTGTAGTCCCCGAGACCGCCGTCGAGTGCTTGCATCGGCGGGGGTCTGATAGAGACAATGTTCGCTTGCTGGCTTCTTTGTTTATACTCTGACATGCCAGACCTGGTCGAGTGTTTTTGTATCCAGTGGGGGCACGCTGAGTGCACCCACTGGGTGTAGTCCCCGAGACTACTGTCGATCGTTGACGATGGGCAGTAGTCTTAAGAACCATTCTGCAGGTTTCATGGACATCATTTCCATCAACCATGATATGACGCTGTATAGGGTTGTGGGGTGGGGCGGCCGGCCGTCTTTCAGTCAACTGCACTTGTACTTTTCCACTCGGGAGTAGAGAAATATCCATGTCGACTGAACCCCTTCCTTGTTGATTTCAGAAAGCCTGTGAGCTCGGGACCAAGTACATCGAGCTGGAGACGGAAAAGAATCGACTTTTGCTGGATCTGGAGCTGACGAACAACAACCTGGACCGTGCACAGACCGAATTGAAGACTTTGGGAGGTAATCTTTGTCGATCAATTGCATTATCACTTTCATCTTCCATCCTTTGAACCGAGTGAATCCACTCGAACAGACGTACGTGATGAGAACCGTCGTCTCTGAGCGCGACTCAACAATGTTATTTCTTTAGATACCATGAAGAAGGCGCTCGAGGACAAGGACAAATCACTTGCTGATGCTCAGAAGGAAGCGAATGAGAAAACTGAAGCCGCTGAGAAGAAACCTGCTGCAGCCAGTAAACTGGAAGAAGAGAACGTCAAACTCAAGCAGGAACGATCCGATTGAATCAAAAAACTTGAAGTGCAAACCAAGGGAAAGAGTGCTCTGGAAAAACACTTAGGAGACTTTGCGAAGAAAATGTTCAACATGCTTGAAGGTGACTTTCTTATGTCGAATGAATTTCTTTGATTTCCTCAGAACGGCATTGTGATCACCTTTTCCCTTTCTCTTCATGCAGAATTCTGTCAAGACTTTGAGAAGGAAACTGAAGAGATCGAGCCCAATCTGGAACCCACGAAGACACTCGTCGGAGACGCCGTGGCCATGGATATGTTTCGACTCGAGGCTCGTCTTAAGAGTGTCCAAGGATATGTCACTCGGCTGAAGGGTGCGTTCGAGAAGGTCGACAAGGAGTTGTGGCCTGAAGATTCTCTCCAGACTGACCTCGAGTCTATGATGACTCGCCTCAATGAAATCCCCAGTCGAGTGCAGGCGTGGAAGAAATCCGCTGCTCCTTGTGGTGCTGATGTAGCACTTTCACTCGTCAGGGTTCATTGCAAGGAGGCCAGGGAGGACAAACTGAAGGCTCTCCGAGTGATCAACACAAAGAAACTTCAATTTGAAGATTTCATGGAGACTTTCATCGAAGCAGCTACTCGGATCGCCGACGGAATTGACCTGGATACCTTTGTCGAGCCTTCAAGCCCTACCGGAGCTTGAAAAAGTACGTTGCTTTCAGTTAAAAATTTATTTGCCTCGGTATGCCGAGTGATGGTGTAACCGATTAAAACTTCGTTCAAGCCTTAAGCTTGAAACCTTCCCTTTGCGCGAACAAGTTTTTGCTGCGCTAGAGATTCTAGTCTTACTCGCATTCTGCTTTCCGACATTTTGCTTGGCTGAATTTATTTAATTCTCGAATGGAACGGGTGTTCTGCACTCGTAAGAATTTTAAACTTAGGCGAAGACTGGTTCGCGGCTAAGTTTCCGAGTGTATTGAATGTTATACACTCGGAAGGGTTTTTAACTTAGGCAAAACGGGTTCGCAGCTAAGCCCCCGAGAAAGAGGATCGCTCTTCACTCGGAGAAGTTTTTGAACTTAGGCGAAGACTGGTTCACGGCTAAGTCTCCGAGTATATTGAATGTTATACACTCGGAAGGGTTTTTAACTTAGGCGAAACGGGTTCGCAGCTAAGCCCCCGAGAGAGAGGATTGCTCTTCACTCGGAGTAATTTTTAGACTTAGGCGAAGACTGGTTCGCAGCTAAGTCTCCGAGTGTATTGAATGTTATACACTCGGAAGGGTTTTTAACTTAGGCAAAACGGGTTCGCAGCTAAGCCCCCGAGAGAGAGGATCGCTCTTCACTCGGAGAAGTTTTAGACTTAGGCGAAGACTGGTTCGCGACTAAGTCCCCGAGTGCATTGAATGTTATACACTCGGAAGGGTTTTTAACTTAGGCGAAACGGGTTCGCAGCTAAGCCCCCGAGAGAGAGGATTGCTCTTCACTCGGAGTAATTTTTAGACTTAGGCGAAGACTGGTTCGCGGCTAAGTCTCCGAGTGTATTGAATGTTATACACCCGGAAGGGTTTTTAACTTAGGCGAAACGGGTTCGTAGCTAAGCCCCCGAGCAAGAGGATAGCTCTTTACTCGGAGAAGTTTTCTGAACTTAGGCAAAGACTGGTTCGCGGCTAAGTCTCCGAGTGTATTGAATGTTATACACTCGGAAGGGTTTTTAACTTAGGCGAAACGGATTCGCAGCTAAGCCCCCGAGCTAGAGGGTTGCTCTTCACTCGAAGAAGTTTTCTGAACTTAGGCGAAGACTGGTTCGCGGCTAAGTCTCCGAGTGTATTGAATGTTATACACTCGGAAGGGTTTTTAACTTAGGTGAAACGGGTTCGCAGCTAAGCCCCCGAGCAAGAGGGTTGCTCTTCACTCAGAGAAGTCTTTGAATGCGAAATTGTGCGATCGGAATCGATAATAGACTGCGGAAGTCATAACTTAACAAGCGACATCGTCTGGAGCACTCTTATTACATCAAAACAACTCAGTCGTCAAGTATAAAAGCGTCGAAGCAAATCCGCGTTCCAGGCGCGTGGCTCATCAATATTCTTCTTCAAGTTGAAGAGATGGTACGCTCCGTTGTTCAGCACCTTGGTGACGACGAATGGGCCTTCCCACGCTGGGGCCAACTTGTGGGGTCGCTGCTGATCCACTCGGAGCACCATATCACCTTCGTGGAATGAATGGCTCTTGACGTGTCTCGCATGGAAGTGGCGAAGGTCTTGTTGATATACAGTCGACCGGATCAGGGCCATCTCTCGTTCTTCCTCTAAGAGATCCACACCATCTTGTCTAGCTTGCTCAGCTTCGTCTTCAGAGTATAGATCCACTCGGGGGGAATTGTGAAGGACGTCACTTGGCAAAACGGCTTCAGCTCCATACACAAGGAAGAAAGGAGTGCGTCCAGTCGACCGGTTTGGAGTCGTCCTCAAGCCCCACAGAACAGACGGCAATTCAGTGACCCAAGCTCTAGCAGCATGATTAAGATCTCGCATGAGCCGAGGCTTCAGTCCGTGGAGGATAAGACCGTTCGCTCGCTCAGCTTGACCGTTAGACTGGGGGTGTGCAACGGACGCGTAGTCCACCCGAGTGCCTTGAGAGGAGCAAAAGTATCTGAACTCTTCCGAGTCAAAATTAGAGCCGTTGTCTGTAATGATACTGTGGGGGACTCCATACCGGAATATTATCTCTTTCATGAATTTGATAGCAGTGCGGGCGTTCAGCTTCTTGATGGGTTTAGCTTCAATCCACTTAGTGAACTTGTCGACTGCAACCAGTAAGTGAGTGAATCCACTCTGGCCTGTTCTAAGGGGTCCAACTATATCCAAGCCCCATACAGCAAACGGCCAGACGAGTGGAATAGTCTTCAAGGCAGACGCAGGTTTGTGTGACAGGTTCGAATAAAACTGGCATCCTTCGCAGTGATCGACTATATCTTTAGCCATCTCATTGGCGCGTGGCCAAAAGAAACCCGCTCGGTAAGCTTTGGCAACAATTGTCCTAGAGGACGCATGATGACCACAAGTTCCCGAGTGAATCTCCTCCAAAATCAGTCGACCTTCTTCAGGAGAAATACACCGCTGAATCACGCCAGTCACACTTTCTCTGTAGAGTTGTCCATCCATAACAGTAAAAGCCTTGGATCTGCGGACTATCTGTCGAGCTTCATCTTCATCATCTGGGAGTTCTCGCCTCAGAATATACGCAATATAACGAACAGTCCAATCGGGGATGATCACTAAAATCTCCATAACCAGATCAATAACTGCTGGGACGTCGACTTCAGTCGGATCTGAGGCGCTCTTTGCTTGCGGGGGCTCTTCAGTGAAAGGATCTTCCTGCACCGAAGGAGAATGAAGGTGCTCGAGAAATACATTGCTGGGGACAGGTTTCCGAGTGGATCCAATCTTTGCCAGCTCATCAGCTGCTTGATTCTTCACTCGGGGAACATGATGGAGTTCCAAGCCTTCGAACTTCTTCTCAAGTTTCCTTACTGCATTGCAGTATCCTGTCATAGCGGGGTTCCTGACATCCCACTCTTTCATCACTTGATTGACCACCAAATCAGAGTCGCCATATACCAGGCGCCGGACACCGAGTGAAATGGCCATACGCAACCCATACAAGAGTGCTTCATATTCAGCTTCATTGTTGGAGGAATCAAAGTGAATCTACAAGACGTAACTGAGTTTGTCGCCTTTTGGGGACACCAGTACTATGCCAACACCAGACCCATTCAGCATCTTCGAGCCATCAAAGAACATGGTCCAGTGTGCCGAGTAAACTTGGACCGGCTGCTGCTGTTCAGTCCACTCGGCCAGGAAATCGGCGAGGGCTTGATACTTGATTGCTTTCTTTGCTTCAAACTTGATGTCAAAATAGAGGAGCTCAATAGCCCATTTGGCCACTCGACCAGTCGCATCTCGATTGTGGAGAATTTCAGATAATGGAGCATCACTGACGACTGAAATTGAGTGATCTTGAAAATAATGTGTCACCTTCTTAGCTGACAGATATATACCGTACACGAGCTTCTGGTAATGTGGATATCTTTGCTTTGAAGGAGTCAACACTTCAGAGATGTAATAAACAGGACGCTGGACTTTGTAAGCTTTACCTTCCTCTTCCCTCTCGACAGTGAGAACTGTACTGACGACCTGATTAGTAGCCGCTATGTACAATAGCAATGGCTCTTTACTGTGCGGAGCAGCAAGCACCGGCTGGGTGGAAAGCAGAGCTTTGAGCTCGACAAACGTTGCTTCAGCTTCTGGAGTCCACTCGAATGTATCAGACTTCTTCATCAGTCGGTATAAAGGCAATGCCTTTTCACCGAGACGAGAAATGAATCGACTCAATGCTGCCAAGCAACCTGTGAGCTTCTGGACATTGTGCACACGCTCAGGGCTTTTCACTCGGGTGATGGCACCAATCTTTTCAGGATTAACGTCGATTCCCTTTTCAGAAACGAGAAAACCGAGTAATTGTTGGGGAACGTTGCATGGGAAACAAAAATTTTCCTACGCACACATAAGATCTATCCATGGTGATGAGCATCTACGAGAGGGAGAGTGAATCTACATACCCTTGTAGATCGCTAAGCGGAAGCGTTAATAAACGCGGTTGATGTAGTCGAACGTCTTCGCGATCCAAATCGCCGAGCGTCCCGCGATCCAATCATGATCCTTCCGATCTAGTGCCGAACGGACGGCACCTCCGCGTTCAACACACGTACGGCTTGATGACGCCTTCACCTCCTCGATCCAGCGAGCGATGGTGAAGTAGTGGTTGAGTTCCAGCAGCACGACGGCGTGGTGATGGTGGTGAGGAACAATCTCTGCAGGGCTTCGCCAAGCACTACGGAGATTATGACGGAGGAACTAGAGGGCTAGGGTTGCCGGCACACGGCTTGGGAAATCCTGATGTGTCCCGTGTGCTAGCCCTGCCCCTCTATTTATATGTTGAGCCTTGGGGTCTAAACTTGGAGTAAAAGCCTCCTCCGGGTCGGTTTTGCCCGCACAAGGTCGGTTTGGCCCGCAGGGAAAGAGTCCAACTCGGATCCCTGCCGAACCGCGCACAGCCGCGCACAAGCGGTAGTACCGCTTCACATAAGCGGTAGTACCGCTTGGGCGGTAGTACCGCTTCACACAAGCGGTAGTACCGCTCGGGCGGTAGTACCGCTTCAACAAGCGGTAGTACCGCTTACGCGGCAGCAAAACTACTTTTGCACTTTCCAATACCTTGTGGGCTTTATCCCTTTGGCTCATATAAAGTGTTGCTGCACCCGAACACTTCGGTAAACATCCGGAACCCCTTCCGGTGAACTTCGGAACTCTTCCGGAGATCAAAACACTATTATCACATATATCAATCTTTACCTCCGGACTATTCCGGAGATCCTCGTCATGTCCGGGATCTTATCCGGGACTCCGAACAACTTTCGGTCACCAACATAATAACTCAATTATACTAATCGTCACCAAACGTTAAGTGTGTAGACCCTGCGGGTTCGAGAACTATGTAGACATGACCGAGACACCTCTACGGCCAATAACCAATAGCGGGACCTGGATGCCCATATTGGCTCCTACATATTCTACGAAGATCTTTATCGGTCGAACCTCTATGTCAAGGATTCAGTTAATCCCGTATGCTGTTCCCTTTGTTCTTCGGTATGTTACTTGCCCGAGATTCGATCGTTGGTATCACTATACCTAGTTCAATCTCGTTACCGGCAAGTCTCTTTACTCGTTCCGTAATACAAGATCTCGTGGCTAACACTTTAGTCACATTGCTTGCAAGGCTCATTGTGATGTTGTATTACCGAGTGGGCCCTGAGATACCTCTCCGTCATACGGAGTAACAAATCCCAGTCTTGATCCATGCCAACCCAACAGACACCCTCAGAGATACCTGTAGAGCACCTTTATAGTCACCCAGTTACGTTGCGACGTTTGATACACACAAGGTATTCCTCCGGTGTCAGTGAGTTGCATGATCTCATGGTCAAAGGAACAGATACTTGACATGCAGAAAACAATAGCAATAAACTGACACGATCATATGCTACGTTTACAGTTTGGGTCTTGTCCATCACATCATTCTCCTAATGATGTGATCCCGTTATCAAATGACATCTCATGTCAATGGCTAGGAAACCTTAACCATCTTTGATCAACGAGCTAGTCAACTAGAGGCTTACTAGGGACACAGTGTTGTCTATGTACCCACACATGTATTTGAGTTTCCAATCAATACAATTATAGCATGGATAATAAACGATTATCATTAACAAGGAAATATAATAATAACCAATTTATTATTGCCTCTAGGGCATATTTCCAACAGTCTCCCACTTGCACTAGAGTCAATAATCTAGTTCACATCACTATGTGATTTACATTGTAATGAATCGAACACCCATGCAGTCCTGGTGTTGTTCATGTTTAGCCCTTGGAAGAGGTTTAGTCATCGGATCTGCAACATTTAGATCCGTGTGTACTTTGCAAATATTTATGTCGTCCTCCTTGATGTAATCGCGGATGGAATTGAAACGTCGCTTTATGTGTCTGGTCCTCTTGTGAAATCTTGGTTCCTTGGCTAGAGCAATGGCACCAGTATTATCACAAAACAGAGTCATTGGGTTAAGTGCACTAGGCACTACTCCAAGATCTGTCATGAACTCCTTCATCCAGACACCTTCCTTCGCCGCCTCCGAGGCAGCGATGTACTCCGCTTCGCATGTAGAATCTGCTACCACGCTTTGCTTGGAACTGCACCAGCTAACCGCACCCCCATTAAGAATAAATACGTATCCGGTTTGCGATTTAGAGTCATCCGGATCAGTGTCAAAGCTTGCATCGACGTAACCCTTTACGACGAGCTCTTGATCACCTCCATAAACGAGAAACATGTCCTTAGTCCTTTTCAGGTACTTCAGGATATTCTTGACCGCCGTCCAGTGTTCCATTCCTGGATCACTTTGAAACCTTCCGACCATACTTATGGCAAGGCTGACATCGGGTCTTGTGCACAGCATTGCATACATGATAGAGCCTATGGCCGAAGCATAGGGGATGACACTCATCTTTTCTCTATCTTCTGCAGTCACTGGGCATTGAGTCTTACTCAACTTCACACCTTGCAAAACAGGCAAGAACCCCTTCTTGGACTGATCCATTTTGAACTTCTTCAAAATCTTATCAAGGTATGCGCTTTGTGAAAGTCCTATTAAACGTCTTGATCTATCTCTATAGATCTTGATGCCTAATATGAAAGCAGCTTCTCCTAGGTCCTTCATTGAAAAACTCTTGTTCAAATATTCCTTTACGCTTTCCAGCATTTCTATATTGTTTCCAATCAGCAATATGTCATCCACATATAATATTAGAAACGCTATAGAGCTCCCACTCACTTTCTTGTAAATACAAGCTTCTCCGTAAACTTGTATAAACTCGAACGCTTTGATCACCTCATCAAAACGAAGATTCCAACTCCGAGATGCTTGCACCAGTCCATAAATGGATCGCTGGAGTTTGCAAACTTTGTCAGCATTCTCTGGATCGACAAAACCTTCTGGTTGTATCATATACAACTCTTCCTTAAGGTAACCGTTAAGGAACGCTGTTTTGACATCCATCTGCCAAATTTCATAATCGAAAAAGGCAGCTATTGCTAACATGATTCTGACGGACTTAAGCATCGCTACGGGTGAGAAGGTCTCATCGTAGTCAACTCCTTGAACTTGTGAAAAACCCTTTGCCACAAGTCGAGCTTTATAGACGGTGACATTACCGTCCGCGTCCGTCTTCCTCTTAAAGATCCATTTGTTCTGAATGGCCTTACGCCCTTCAGGTAATACTTCCAAAGTCCATACTTTGTTTTCATACATGGATCCCATCTCGGATTTCATGGCCTCTAACCACTTCTCGGAATCCGGGCCCATCATCGCTTCTCCATAGCTCGTAGGTTCATCGTTGTTTAACAACATGACCTCTAAGACAGGGTTGCCGTACCACTCAGGAGCAGTACGCGTCCTTGTCGACCTACGAGGTTCGATAGCAACTTGATCCAAAGCTTCATGATTATCATCATTAACTTCCTCTTCAGCTAATGTAGGCTCGACAGAAACAACTTTCTGCGCTGCGCTACTCTCAGGTTGAAGTAAAGGTTCAATAACCTCATCAAGTTCTATCTTCCTCCCACTCAATTCTTTCGAGAGAAACTCTTTCTCAAGAAATGTTCCGTTTTTAGCGACAAACACTTTGCCCTCGGATCTGAGGTAGAAGGTATACCCAATTGTCTCTTTTGGGTATCCTATGAAGACGCATTTCTCCGCTTTGGGTTCCAGCTTTTCAGGCTGAAGCTTTTTGACATAAGCATCACATCCCCAAACTTTAAGAAACGACAGCTTTGGCTTCTTGCCAAACCAAAGTTCATATGGCGTCGTCTCAACGGATTTCGATGGTGCCCTATTTAAAGTGAATGCAGCTGTCTCTAATGCATAACCCCAAAACGATAGTGGCAAATCGGCAAGAGACATCATAGATCGCACCATATCCAATAAAGTTCGATTACGACGTTCGGACACACCATTACGCTGTGGTGTTCCAGGCGGTGTCAATTGTGAAACAATTCCACACTGTCTTAAGTGACTGCCAAACTCATAACTCAGATATTCTCCTCCTCGATCAGATCGTAGGAATTTAATCTTCTTGTTACGATGATTCTCAACTTCACTCTGAAATTGTTTGAACTTTTCAAATGTTTCAGACTTGTGTTTCATTAAGTAAATATACCCATATCTACTTAAGTCATCAGTGAAGGTGAGAAAGTAACGATAACCACCGCGTGCCTCAATGCTCATCGGACCGCACACATCAGCATGTATGATTTCCAATAAGTCACTTGCCCGTTCCATTATTCCAGAGAACGGCGTTTTAGTCATCTTGCCCATGAGGCATGGCTCACATGTGTCAAGTGATTCAAAATCAAGTGACTCCAAAAGTCCATCAGCATGGAGCTTCCTCATGCGTTTTACGCCAATATGACCTAAACGGCAGTGCCACAAGAAAGTGGTATTATCATTATCAATTCTACATCTTTTGGCATCAATGTTATGAACATGTGTATTATTACTATCGAGATTCAATAAGAATAAACCCCTCACATTGGGTGCATGACCATAAAAGATATTACTCATATAAATAGAACAACCATTATTCTCTGATTTAAATGAGTAACCGTCTCGCAATAAACAAGATCCAGATATAATGTTCATGCTTAACGCAGGCACCAAATAACACTTATTTAGGTTCATCACTAATCCCGATGGTAATCGAAGAGCGAGCGTGCCGACGGCGATCACATCAACCTTGGAACCATTTCCCACGCGCATCGTCACTTCGTCCTTTGCCAGCCTCCGTCTATTCCGCAGTTCCTGTTTTGAGTTGCAAATATGAGCAACCGCACCGGTATCAAATACCCAGGCACTACAACGAGAGTTGGTAAGGTACACATCAATAACATGTATATCATATATACCTTGTTTGTTGTTGGCCGCCTTCTTGTCAGCCAAATACTTGGGGCAATTCCGCTTCCAGTGTCCAGTTCCCTTGCAATGAAAACACACAGTTTCTGGTTTGGGTCCAGCCTTGGGTTTCTTCACGAGAGGAGCAACTGCTTTGCCACTCTGCTTGGAGTTACCCTTCTTACCCTTGCCATTTTTCTTGAAACTAGTGGTTTTATTGACCATCAACACTTGATGCTCCTTCTGAATTTCAGACTCAGCGATTTTCAGCATCGCAAACAGCTCGGCGACTGACTTGTTCATCCCGTGCATGTTATAGTTCAACACGAAGCTCTTGTAGCTAGGTGGCAATGATTGAAGAACTCTGTCAGTGATAGCCTCTGGCGGAAGGGGCATCCCTAACTCAGCCAGACGGGTGGAGTACCCAGACATTCTGAGCACGTGATCACTGATAGACCCGTTCTCCTCCATCTTGCAAGCATAGAACTTATCGGAGATCTCATATCTCTCGATCCGGGCATTCTTCTGAAAGATAAACTTCAACTCCTGGAACATCTCATATGCTCCATGACGTTCAAAACGTCTTTGAAGTCCCGGTTCTAAGCCATACAACATTGCACATTGAACTATTGAGTAATCATCAGAACGAGCCTGCCAGGCGTTCACAACGTCTAGAGACTCAACTGGAGCGGGTGGATCACCAAGCGGTGCATCAAGGACATAAGCCTTCTGGGAAGCCGTAAGGATAATCCTTAGATTACGGGCCCAGTCCACAAAGTTACTTCCATCATCTTTCAACTTAGCTTTCTCTAGGAACGCATTAAAATTCAGGGGTGCTACTGCGCGAGCCATGATCTACAACATAAATATAGCAAAGACAACTTAGACTATTGTTCTTAGATAATGAGTTTAGTTAATCATATTACTTAAAAACTCCCACTCAAATTGACATCCCTCCGATCATTCGAGTGTAACATGATCCAAATCCACCAACTCAAGTCCGATCATCACGTGAGTTGAGGTGGTTTCAATGGTGAACATCTTCATGTTGATCATATCTACTATATGACTCATGTTCGACCTTTCGGTCTCTTGTGTTCCGAGGCCATGTCTGTACATGCTAGGCTCGTCAAGTTTAACCCGAGTGTTCCGCACGTGTAACATGGCTTACACCCGTTGTATGCGAACGTAGAGTCTATCACACCCGATCATCACGGCGTGTCTCGAAACGACGAACTTTCGCAACGGTGCACACTTGGGGAGAACACAATTTATCTTGAAATTTAAGTGAGGGATCACCTTATAATGCTACCGTCGTCCTAAGCAAAATAAGATGCATAAAAGGATTAACATCACATGCAAATCATAAGTGACATGATATGGCCATGAACTTGTGCTTTTGATCTCCATCTCCAAAGCACCGGCATGATCTCCATCGTCACCGGCATGACACCATGATCTCCATCATCTTGATCTCCATCAGCGTGTCGCCATAAGGTTGTCGCGCCGACTGTTGCTTCCACGACTATTGCTAACGTTTAGCGATAAAGTAAAGCATTACATAGCGCTTAATGATTGACACGCAGGTCATACAATAATTAAAGACAACTCTATGGCTCCTGCCAGTTGCCGTACTCATCGACATGCAAGTCGTGATATTCTATAAAAAACATGATCATCTCATACATCACATATATCTCATCATGTAATTGGCCATATCATATCACATCATACCCTGCAAAAACAAGTTGACGTCCTCTAATTGTTGTTGCAAATTTTACGTGGCTGCTACGGGTTTGCAAGAACCGTTCTTACCTACGCAAAACCACAACGTGGTGTAGTGATTGCTTTTTGATCTTCTAAAAGAACCCTTTTCATTGAAATCGATTCAACTAAAGTGAGAGAGACAGACACCCGCTAGCCATCTTTATGCAACGAAGTTACATGTTAGTTGAAGGAACCTGTCTCGCGTAAGTGTACGCGTAATGTCGGTCCGGGCCGCTTCATCTCACAGTACCGCCGAATCAAATATCAACTAGTAACGGCAAGCAATATGTATACACCCACGCCCACAACTCGTTTGTGTTCTACTCGAGATCTCATCTACGCATAGACCTAGCTCATGATGCCACTGATGGGGAACGTTGCATGGGAAACAAAAATTTTCCTACGCACACATAAGATCTATCCATGGTGATGAGCATCTACGAGAGGGAGAGTGAATCTACATACCCTTGTAGATCGCTAAGCGGAAGCGTTAATAAACGCGGTTGATGTAGTCGAACGTCTTCGCGATCCAAATCGCCGAGCGTCCCGCGATCCAATCATGATCCTTCCGATCTAGTGCCGAACGGACGGCACCTCCGCGTTCAACACACGTACGGCTTGATGACGCCTTCACCTCCTCGATCCAGCGAGCGATGGTGAAGTAGTGGTTGAGTTCCAGCAGCACGACGGCGTGGTGATGGTGGTGAGGAACAATCTCTGCAGGGCTTCGCCAAGCACTACGGAGATTATGACGGAGGAACTAGAGGGCTAGGGTTGCCGGCACACGGCTTGGGAAATCCTGATGTGTCCCGTGTGCTAGCCCTGCCCCTCTATTTATATGTTGAGCCTTGGGGTCTAAACTTGGAGTAAAAGCCTCCTCCGGGTCGGTTTTGCCCGCACAAGGTCGGTTTGGCCCGCAGGGAAAGAGTCCAACTCGGATCCCTGCCGAACCGCGCACAGCCGCGCACAAGCGGTAGTACCGCTTCACATAAGCGGTAGTACCGCTTGGGCGGTAGTACCGCTTCACACAAGCGGTAGTACCGCTCGGGCGGTAGTACCGCTTCAACAAGCGGTAGTACCGCTTACGCGGCAGCAAAACTACTTTTGCACTTTCCAATACCTTGTGGGCTTTATCCCTTTGGCTCATATAAAGTGTTGCTGCACCCGAACACTTCGGTAAACATCCGGAACCCCTTCCGGTGAACTTCGGAACTCTTCCGGAGATCAAAACACTATTATCACATATATCAATCTTTACCTCCGGACTATTCCGGAGATCCTCGTCATGTCCGGGATCTTATCCGGGACTCCGAACAACTTTCGGTCACCAACATAATAACTCAATTATACTAATCGTCACCAAACGTTAAGTGTGTAGACCCTGCGGGTTCGAGAACTATGTAGACATGACCGAGACACCTCTACGGCCAATAACCAATAGCGGGACCTGGATGCCCATATTGGCTCCTACATATTCTACGAAGATCTTTATCGGTCGAACCTCTATGTCAAGGATTCAGTTAATCCCGTATGCTGTTCCCTTTGTTCTTCGGTATGTTACTTGCCCGAGATTCGATCGTTGGTATCACTATACCTAGTTCAATCTCGTTACCGGCAAGTCTCTTTACTCGTTCCGTAATACAAGATCTCGTGGCTAACACTTTAGTCACATTGCTTGCAAGGCTCATTGTGATGTTGTATTACCGAGTGGGCCCTGAGATACCTCTCCGTCATACGGAGTAACAAATCCCAGTCTTGATCCATGCCAACCCAACAGACACCCTCAGAGATACCTGTAGAGCACCTTTATAGTCACCCAGTTACGTTGCGACGTTTGATACACACAAGGTATTCCTCCGGTGTCAGTGAGTTGCATGATCTCATGGTCAAAGGAACAGATACTTGACATGCAGAAAACAATAGCAATAAACTGACACGATCATATGCTACGTTTACAGTTTGGGTCTTGTCCATCACATCATTCTCCTAATGATGTGATCCCGTTATCAAATGACATCTCATGTCAATGGCTAGGAAACCTTAACCATCTTTGATCAACGAGCTAGTCAACTAGAGGCTTACTAGGGACACAGTGTTGTCTATGTACCCACACATGTATTTGAGTTTCCAATCAATACAATTATAGCATGGATAATAAACGATTATCATTAACAAGGAAATATAATAATAACCAATTTATTATTGCCTCTAGGGCATATTTCCAACAGTAATTTGCCGCCAGGAACACCGAAAGTGCACTTAGTCGGATTTAGCTTGATGTCATATCTCCTCAGATTGGCGAATGTTTCAGCTAAGTCAGACAACAGGTCAGAACCTTTGCGAGACTTGACGACAATGTCATCCATGTACGCTTCAACATTCCGAGGAATCTGATCGAGTAAACATTTTTGAATCATGCACATGAAAGTAGCGCCAGTGTTCTTCAAACCAAAAGGCATGGTGATATAACAGAAACACCCGAAAGGGGTGACGAAGGCTGTCTTTATTTCATCCGGACCAAACAGACGGATCTGATGACAACAAGAGTAAGCATCCAAAAAAGATAGACGCTCACACCCCGCAGTTGAGTCGACAATCTGATCAATGCGGGGGAGTGGAAAATGATCTTTCGGGCAGACCCAATTGATATGTTTGAAATCAATACACATGCGGAGTGACTTGTCCTTCTTAGGGACCATAACGACGTTCGATAACCACTCGGAGTGGTAAATCTCACGTATGAACTTAGCCGCCAAGAGACGAGCCACCTCCTCGCCGATTGCTTTTCGCTTCTCCGTTGCCGACCGACGCAAATGCTCCTTCACAGGCTTGGCCTTCGGGTCAACTCTCAACCGGTGCTCAGCCAGTTCCCTCGGTACACCAGGCATGTCAGCAGGCTTCCATGCGAAGATGTCCCAGTTCTCAAGGAGGAACTGGATGAGCTTGGCTTCCTATTTTCTGTCGAGTGTCGTCGAGATGTTTGTCGGGGCAGCAGTTGGATCTGTCGGGTGAATGTTCACTTTCTTCACTTCTCCTGCCGACTGAAAAGCTGACTCAGAAGCGGGCTTCTTAGCGCGCAACAGGTCGGAAGGATCAACGTTTTTCTTGTATTCTTCCAATTCAACCATAGCCATCTGATGATCGGCGATCTTGGAGCCCTGCTGAAGGCACTCCTCAGCCCTCTGTCGATTGCCAGCGACTGTGATCACACCCTTGGGTCCGGGCATCTTCAGCTTGAGATATACGTAACACGGACGGGCCATGAAACGGGCATAAGCCGGACGACCAAGGATGGCGTGGTATGCACTATGGAAGTCCACCACTTCAAATGTCAATTTTTCCTTGCGAAAATGCTTATTGTCACCAAACACAACATCCAACGCTATTTGACCGAGTGAACGGGCCTTTTTCCCAGGGATGACGCCATGGAACTGCATGTTGCTTTCACTGAGTCGGGACATCGGAATGCCCATCCCCTTGAGGGTATCTGCATATAGGATGTTCAGACCGCTCCCACCGTCCATCAAAACCTTGAGGAGTCGAGTGCCCCCCACGACTGGGTCCACCACCAGCGCTTGCCGCCCGGGGGTAGCGATATGTGCCGGGTGATCTGACTGATCAAACGTGATAGTAGTCTGAGACCACTTGAGATATGTGGGGGTAGAGGGAACCGCCATGTTAACCTCCCTGTTGATAACTTTCAGTCGACTCTTGCTCTCAACATCAGCAAAAATCAACAGAGTGGCATTGACCTCAGGAAACTCTTCTTTATCTTCTTCATCCTCCTTTTCAGGGTCTTTTTCACTCGACTGGCTCTCTTTGAATTGTTGGATCAGCAAACGGCACTGTCGAGTGGTATGCTTTGGCAATATTAAATTGCCCTCTTCATCTTTCCTCGTGTGGATTGCACACGGTAAATCCATAACATCTGTACCCGACTGATTCTTTGACTTCTTGGGGGTGAACTTAGCTTTGGATTTTCCTTTATTTTTGGCCTGTGCCGCCAGAGCGGCCGCTTCTGCCGGAGCAGGGGGATCAGCCTTGCGCTTCTGCTTCCGATTGGAATTTCCGCCTGCGTCATTGTTGACTATTTTTACTTTACCGCTTCGGAGGCGGTCCTCTTCTTCACCATTGGCGTACCGAGTGGCAATCTCCATCATCTTGCTCAGAGAAATATCACCAGTGCGACCAAATTTCAGATAGAGCTCTCTGTATCTAACACCAGCCTTGAAAGCACAAACAGCCTGGTGTTCGGAAACATTCTCCACCGTGTGATGCAGGGTGGACCAGCGCTGAATGTAGTCTCGCAAGGTCTCATTGGGCTTCTGAACACAATGCTGCAAATCAATCAAACCAGCCGGACATTTACAGGTGCCTTCAAAGGTTCTGATAAACACTCGGGCCAAATCCTCCCAGCAATAGATGCTAGAGGGAGCCAAACGGTTCAACCAAGCTCTGGCCGAACCATCTAACATCAGGGACAAATGCTTCATGGCTATGTTGTCGTTTCCTCCACCAATCTGCACAGCCACTCGGTAATCATCTAACCATGTCTCGGGCTTTGACTCGCCAGAAAACTTGCTAATTCCAGCCGCCAACCTGAAGTTAGGGGGAATTTCTGCAGAGCGAATGGCTCTGCTAAAACACTCGGGCCCAGAAACAACAGCACTGCTTCCACTCGGATAGTCTCCGTTATAACCATCTTTGTGGGCTCTGCTTCTGTCAACCCGCCTTTGAGCAAGGACATCCCTTGCGTCAAATCCAGGATTCCGCTCATCACCGAACGGGTGCCTATCATCATTGTGCCGGGGCAGATATGAACTACTCCGCGGAGGAGAAAGCACTCGATGGCGGTCATCACGGTGATAACGGGGAGCAAGCTGATCTCGCCTCTAATCTCTGTACCGATCTTCACGGTAACCTCCGCCTCTGTGGCGCAGAGGTGACCTAGGGCTGTGGGCCGACTAAACTGTCTCCGCCCCGGGCGAATTGCTATGTAATCTATTCTGTGACTGAGAAACAGCCGCATTCTGCTGTTGCGCTGCCTCGAGCAACGTTCTGATCTGCTGCAAACCTCTACCAGCCTCTAACCGAGACGGCTGGATAGAATCTGCAATCCTAGCAGTAGCTGCAACATTCAAGACTGGAGTACGGAATACCTCGACGTTATTCCGAGATCCACTCGGAAACAACTATCGCTGATGTCGATTGGGACACGGTGGACGCTGTCGAGTGCGCTCATCGAGTGCTTCCTGCATCTCTTTGAGTCGAAGGCGAGTAGCCTCCATGGCCTGGGCCTCAGCAGTCGTGCCGATGATGGGAGTATGGAGAACATCCTCATCCCGGCGCTGCTGATCATTCGACGTTCCACCAATCTCACGCCTGGCGTGGTTGAATCCAGGTGGCGGACTCTGATGAGAGCCAGCCATAAGAACTTCAGCCGTAGGATCGCAGCTCTCGCACTCGGAGGGAACGTCAGACCGATCTGACGCCGAGTCGAACACGCCATAAAGTGACTCGGCGGGCTCGATGGCCGCAATCTGCGGGGACGAAGCCTGGCGGGCCGCCGCATGTCGCACCCAACGTTGTAGCCGCGAACGACCGGATCTCTTGCGGCGATGAACAGCGTGGAGGGCCGACACGTACGGAGTCGACGGCTGAAGGAGAAGAACACCGCAGGAGCTTGCGCAGAAGTGCGTCGCCCCGCGACTCGGGAGCGCCTCAACGTCCAGAGGCGCCTCCCGGAGCCATGCCGAATCGTCGGCGATGAAGGTGAGCGCTCCGAGACGGATCTCGTGGCCCAGGAACAAATCACCGCCGGAAGACATGACAAAGGAGAAAAAAATGCAACCTCGCCGGAAGTCGCTTAGACGCCTGCCCCACGGTGGGCGCCAACTGTCATGGGAACGAGTTTGACAGTAGAAGGTAGGGGTACGTAAGGAGAGGGCAGAGTCCTAGCTACGGCGAGGGTGTACACATGGATGTATGAGTTCAGGCCCCTCTCGTGGAGGTAAAAGCCCTACGTCTCAGGTGCTTGGGAGCTCTTTGTCGAGTGTAATAGGAGTATCGTTACAGGGGGTGCGAACCAACCCTTATGCCAGAGGGGAGGGGTGGCTTATATAGAGTGCGCTGCCCCTCATAAGTGTCCAGCGTTTAAGGGTCAGATCGTGGTTATAAAGATGTACGTTACTGGTAACGTACAACATAAATGCTATTAATGGTCTTGATGAACGCCTGCCCGTTAGCCTCTCTGGGGTGACTTCTGGGCTTCTGTGGTCGACTGTCTTCTGGTCCTTCCGAGTTGAAGGTAAGCGTCGAGTGAAAGGTACCTCCGAGTGTATATTGTCGAGTGACTTGTATGTCTTGGCGATTTCAGTCGGAGACTTCCTTGTAGCTCTTAAGCTTTCTGGGGCAGTGTCCTTAGGTAGGGCATGTAGGTCAGGCTTATGACCCTACCCTAGGTACATATCCCCATCAGCGACCAGCCACCCGCCACTGCTATCTTGGAAAAATTCCAGTGGCGGATAATATTATTCGCCCGCCACTGGTTTTACCACTCTAGTAGCCGGCGTAAATTATGACCCGCCATTACTAAACTCTTTCAACTTTCTTCATGGGCGAAGAACAATAGCGGTGGGCACCGTTGATTAGCCCGGCACTGGTGCCTGGCTGAGCAGTGGCGGGCAGTGTAGTGCGCCCAGCACAACTATATTCGGGCGACACGCGCCCAATTTTTCAAAGTTTCCATGAGTTTGTAGTGGTGGGTTCTCTAAGCCACCTGCCACACATATTTTAATTATGAAAGTTTCCGCCACTCAAATGTATCTGTGGCGGGTGCTTGCTATCGCCCGTCACTCCTATGTACCACCTTATCCCCAAACCCATTCGCATCCGCAACCACTCACACCTTATCCATAGACACACGCAGTCTTTATCCCTCTCGCTCTCTCACTTCGGCGCCGTCGCTAGCGTCCTGGCGGCCTTCGACATCGCCACCGTCACGGTCACCGGCCACCGGCTCCAACGTCGTCGCTGACCATGTCTTCCCCATCGCCCGCGCCATCTGCCACAGCCTCGAACATCCTCGCCCTCGCCGTCCGCCGCTGCCTCCAATGTCCTCACCCTCACCGTCGCGCTTGCCTTCCGCCGCTTCCAACATCGTCGGCGTCCCTGTCGACCTCGCCGTCTGCTGCCGCCATCGTCCTCGCCCTCCCCATCATCTTCGTCCGCCTTTGTAACCACACCTCTCTCTTATTGTAGAGTGTAGTTGTTCTTAGTTACTATACTCCTACTTTTTGAACATTCTGTTAGTGTAGTAAAAATTTGTTATAGGATGTACTGTAGTTAAAGTTTGTTATAGGATGTACCGTTGGATCTTTCTAATTTGATGGCTTGTGCTAGAGGAATATGTACTGCATATGGACCAACATGTAGTACCATATTTTATTCATGATGCAGATATTCATAATGACTGCCAATGTTTTGGCGAAACGTTGATTAAGTTCCGTTTCGCTTAATTTCTGGCACAAAATATGTCCAAGATCTAGCTAAGGTCATGCCAATTTTTCTGTAAATTTTTAAGTTTTTATGGATGAGCTACTTAATTTTTTTCCTTCGGGCTGACAATACTCACTCTTAATCGACACACTTTTATGAGAGGAGGACACCGACTGTTATCGTAGGGGGTTGGCCTTCTTCTTCTCTTCCTCTTAGACCTTAGTAAAGCAGGAGGAGAAGGTGAAAGACGACCATCACCGACAGTCGAAATAACAGTGAGTGAGTGTACATCATATATACAACCACTTGAGAGATCAACCGACTATTTCCGTAGGGGGTTGTTCTTCTCCTTCTCCTCCTCTAAGACCTTGGAAAGGTAGGAGACCTTGGTAAAGCGGGAGGAGAGGGTGAAGAACGACCATCACCGATGGTCAAAGTACCACTCAAGGAGTGTCCAACATATGTAGAACCACTTAAGAGTGAGAAGTGTCCACCCGAAGGACAGATATCGACTGTTGTCATAAAGAGTTTTATATTTTTCTCATAAATCTGCTTTCATGAAAAAACTACAGTTTTATTTTCTATTTTGATAAATCTGCTTTCATGAAAAACTTCTTTTATCTAAATGTCAAGTTTTATCTTTTTCTCATAGATCTGCTTTCATGAAAAAACTACAGTTTTATTTTTATTCTCATAAATCTGTTTTCATGAAAAATGTCTTTTATCTAAATGTCAAGTTTTTTTAATGCGATTTAGATGGAGAAGCCGAGACGCCTCGTTAGGACTCCTACAGCCATAGACTCCGTCGCGAGGGTGGCCGAGTACACGGAGATCGTGCTCGCCTATGCCGGGAGCGCTCAAGCAGCCACCGAGAGTGCTCGAGCTTATGTCGGGAGCGTTGTAGCATCTGCTGAGAGCACGAGAGCAGCCACTGAGAGCACTAGAGCAGCCGCTGAGATTGCACGAGCAGCCACCGAGAGTGTGCGAGTAGCCACCGAAGCTGGGAGGACCGCCCAACACGAGATCACGAAGATGTTTAGAGGGGAGGAGAGCTCATGACGGAGTTGAACCTTTGCTTTTGAACTACTATTGCAATGCCTTTATGTGATCTATATGATCGATGCATGTGAACTTAATTTCTATGTTGCTATGACGGAGCTAAACTTTTGCTTCTGAACTACTAAGTACGAAATTGAGTTGTTAGCTTGTTTATTTATCCTCGTAGATGAAGTGGTATGTGGTGTACTATGGGAAGAATCTAGGAGTATATGATTCATGGGAGAAATGCAACGAACAAGTGGATAGTTACGAGAACAACTGGTATAGAAGTTATAAGACTAAAAAAAGAAGCAGAGGATCATCTATTATATATAAAAAACACTTTACGAGGTTTTACGGCTTAACTAGAAAAAAGAGAACTAAGCTAGAAATTACCATAAAATTAGAAACTACTGGCCGTTAATTTGGTGGACCCGAAAACTTAAAACACAAAATTAACGGATTGGATCTAATCCATTATAGGAAGGACCATGGGCGTTAATTTTGCTACACACATGAATTGGATCTAATCCATTATAGGAAGGACCATGGGCGTTAATTTTGCTACACACGTCTGTAGGATTCGCCTATGGCATGGATTAGCTTAGTAAAAAAACGGTCCATCCGATGGATTAGTTCTTCCCATAACGTGGCCCCATCGTTGAAAGGAGTCAAAAAAATAGGGCTACAGACTCCTGCCTCATGCACGCGGCCGCCGCCATAAAAAACATGGCTACCGCGACTCCTGTATTGACATTATGGACGCGACACGCTGCACGCCGCCACTATCATGCCAACATCGAGACAAGGCCTACACCTTGTGCACGGAGTCGGCGGTCTCAGGTTCAGGCTATGATCCATGCCAAGGTACACTAGTAGAAAACAGGGCTTTGGCCCAGGCCTGAAATCCCATTAATTCCAGTTCACTCACGAACTGGGACCCAGGGCGCCGGCCGGGCCTCGTGGGCCATTGGTCCCGGTTCGTCTGACCCCTTTGGTCCCGGTTCCAGACACGAACCGGGACCAATGGGCCCATTGGTCCCGGTTCGTGGTTGGAACTGGGACCAAATGGTGTCCTTTAGTCCCGGTTCCAGCCACAAACCGGGACCAATGGTTGGCCTATATATACCCCCTGCCCGCGAGCAGAGCAGTGCACTGCTCTGTTTTTTTGGCCGGACGTGGGAGAGCTTTGTGGTGCTCTAGCTCACCTCCTATGCACATGAGCTGTTCGATGAAATGTCCGAGCCACACTTAAGCTTTCTCCTCTCGAAGCTCCTTGTCCAAGCTCCATTTTCCTCAAGATTTATCTAGGTTTGGCGGTCCGTCCTGTCCCGTCCCCGTCCTCACCACCGTCGATCGCCCGCGCCCATCTCGGCGCCGGCACCACCGTGGTTAGCCTCTTCTTCTTATCTTCTTTCTAAAAGAAAAAAGTTCTTACTTGTATGATTTAGATAGATACTTGTGTAATTTTCTTACTTTTATTATTGTTTGTTATTATATAGTGCGATGGTTTTGGTATCCGCCTCCGTCGGCCCTCATCCTGTCTATGATTCGGATGTGGTATATATTATCTTTTATAACTATTTGTTTTATTTAGTGTTTATGACAATTATGCCGACCAACGTGCCATAGATTTTTTAATCTAGGAGGTATGTGAACCGGAAATTCCAACCGACATAGAAATTCTTGTCGAGAATTTAAATTTGGTTGAAAAAGAAAACAATTACTTGAAAGAAAAATTACAAAGAGTTGAAGAGGAGAAGATGAAATTGGAGTTGAATGTTGCCGATGTCGTCGACGATCACAAGATCAAGATGGATGCAATGCGCTTGAAGATTAGAAAGATTAGAAAATATGCCATTCATACTGAGGCTTGGTATCATTATGCCGTTGGATCAATTGGTACCTTAGTTGCGGTTATGATCGCTTTTGTTGTTGCATTTAAATTTTATAGTTTCAATGTATGCTTTAATTACATGCTCTAGAGAGCTATATGTTGTTCAATAATGAGAACTATGTATGAACGTTATGTATTTATTTTGGTCACTACTTTACTTTGGCTTTAATGTGATGATGAATTTCTATTAATTTGGTCACTTATCTATTCATGATATGCTGTAATGGTTTTTAATACACTTTATTATATAACGCACGCAGATGAACCGGCAATGGATGTACGGTGACCGACGCACCTCCGAGTATATTAAGGGCCTGCATAATTTTCTCGAAGCGGCTGAGGCAAACAAGCAGAATGGTTTTATGCATTGTCCATGTACTGTCTGTGAGAATACGAAGGCTTTCTCCAACTCTAAAACCCTTCACTTCCACCTGCTTGAGAAGGGTTTTATGCCACACTATAATGTTTGGACCAAGCACGGAGAAAGAGGGGTTATGGTGGAAGACAACGAAGAAGAAGAGGATGATGACAACTACCCGCCCCCTGAATACGGTGATGCTGCAATGGGGGAAGCTGAAGATCAAGAGGAACCAGACGATGTGCCCGACGATGATCTTCGCCGGGTCATTGTTGATGCACAGAGATAATGCGAAAGTGAAAGGGAGAAGTTGAAGTTCGATCGCATGTTAGAGGATCACAAAAAAGGGTTGTACCCAAATTGCGAAGATGACAACAGAAAGCTCGGTACCACACTGGAATTGTTGCAATGGAAGGCAGACAATGGTGTATCTGACAAAGGATTTAGTTCGCGACTAAAAATAATGAAGAAGAAGCTTCCAAAGGATAACGAATTGCCCGGCAGTACGTACGAAGCAAAGAAGGTTCTATGCCCTCTAGGATTGGAGGTGCAGAAGATACATGCATGCACTAATGACTGCATCCTCTACCGCGGTGCGTACGAGGATTTGAACGCATGCCCGGTATGCGGTGCGTTATGGTATAAGATCAGAAGAGATGACCCTGGTGATGTTGAGGGCCAGCGCACCGGGAAGAGGGTTCCTGCCAAGGTGATGTGGTATGCTCCTATAATACCACGGTTGAAACGTTTGTTCAGAAACAAAAAGCATGCCGAGTTGATGCAATGGCACATAAAAGACCGTAAGAAAGACGGGAAGTTGAGAGCACCCGCTGACGGGTCGCAGTGGAGAAAGATCGAGAGAAAGTGGAGCGACTTTACAGGTGACCCAAGGAACGTATGGTTTGGTTTAAGTGCAGATGGCATTAATCCTTTTGGGGAGCAGAGCAGCAAGCATAGCACATGGCCTGTGACTCTATGTATGTATAACCTTCCTCCTTGGTTGTGCATGAAGCGGAAGTTCATTATGATGCCAGTGCTCATCCAAGGCCCTAAGCAACCCGACAATGACATTGATGTGTACCTAAGGCCATTAGTTGATGAACTTTTACAGCTATGTTATGGAAGAGATGTACGTGCGTGGGATGAGAACGAACAGGAGGAATTTGACCTACATGCGTTGCTGTTTGTAACCATCAACGATTGGCCTGCTCTCAGTAACCTTTCAGGACAGACAAACAAGGGATACCACGCATGCACACACTGTTTAGATGACACCGACAGTATATATTTGGACAAATGCAGGAAGAATGTGTACCTGGGGCATCGTCGATTTCTTCCGACCAACCATCAATGTCGAAAGAAAGGAAAGCATTTCAAAGGTGAGGCAGATCACCGGAAGAAGCCCGCCCTCCGTACTGGTGATCACATACTTGATATGGTCAATGATTTACAAGTAATCTTTGGAAAGGGTCCTGGCGGACTATCTGTTCCGACTGACGATGCGGGACGCGCACCCATGTGGAAGAAGAAATCTATATTTTGGGACCTACCAGTTTGGAAAGACCTAGAGGTCCGCTCTGCAATCGACGTGATGCACGTGACGAAGAATCTTTGCGTGAACCTGCTAGGCTTCTTGGGAGTGTATGGGAAGACAAAAGATACACCGGAGGCACGGGAGGAACAGCAACGTGTGCATGAAAAAGACGGCATGCATCCAAAGCAGTATGAAGGTCCTGCCAGCTACGCTCTTACCAAAGAAGAGAAGGAAATCTTCTTTGAATGCCTGCTCAGTATGAAGGTCCCGTCTGGCTTCTCGTCGAATATAAAGGGAATAATAAATATGGCAGAGAAAAAGTTCCTGAACCTAAAGTCTCATGACTGCCACGTGATTATGACGCAACTGCTTCCGGTTGCATTGAGGGGGCTTCTACCGGAAAACGTTCGATTAGCCATTGTGAAGCTATGTGCATTCCTCAATGCAATCTCTCAGAAGGTGATCGATCCAGAAATCCTGCAAAGGTTAAGGAGTGATTTGGTGCAATGTCTTGTTAGTTTCGAGCTGGTGTTCCCACCATCCTTCTTCAATATCATGACGCACGTCCTAGTTCATCTAGTCGACGAGATTGTCGTTCCGGCCCTGTATTTCTACACAATATGTTCCCCTTTGAGAGGTTCATGGGAGTCTTAAAGAAATATGTTCGTAACCGTGCTAGGCCAGAAGGAAGCATCTCCATGGGCCATCAAACAGAGGATGTCATTGGGTTTTGTGTTGACTTCATTCCTGACCTTAAGAAGATTGGTCTCCCTCAATCGCGGTATGAGGGGAGACTGACTGGAAAAGGCATGCAAGGAGCGGACTCAATAATATGTAGGGACGGGCATTCTTGGTCTCAAGCACACTACACAGTTCTACAGAATTCTACCTTGGTGACCCCGTATGTCGATGAACACAAGAATATTCTGCGCTCCAAACACCCGGAGCAGTGTGACGACTGGATTACATATGAACACATTAGGACTTTCGGCAGTTGGTTGCAAACACGTCTCATGGGTGACAACACTGTTTCTGATGAGTTGTACTCGTTGGCCAGGGGACCATCTTCGACTGTATTGACTTAAAAAGGGTACGAGATAAATGGGAATACATTTTACACGGTCGCCCAAGATCAAAAGAGCACCAACCAAAACAGCGGTGTCCGCTTTGATGCAGCAACCAATAGGGGAAAGGACACATATTATGGTTACATAGTGGACATATGGGAACTTGACTATGGACATGATTTCAAGGTCCCTTTGTTTCAGTGCAAATGGGTCAATCTGTCAGGAGGCGGGGTACAGGTAGACCCACAGTATGGAATGACAACAGTGGATCTGAACAATCTTGGGTACACAGACGAACCATTCGTCCTAGCCAATGATGCGGCGCAGGTTTTCTATGTGAAGGACATGTCTACTAAACCGAGAAAAAGAAAAGATAAGGAAGCGAATACATCATACGATGAGCCAAAGCGCCACATAGTTCTTTCAGGAAAAAGAGACATCGTGGGATTGGAGGGCAAGACAGACATGTGTGAAGATTATGAAAAGTTTCAAGAAATTCCTCCCTTCAAAGTCAAGGCTGACCCAAGCACCCTGTTAAACGATGAAGATTATGCATGGTTATGGCGCAATAAGCAAAGGACACAAGCGAAGAAAAAGTGAAGACTTTCTCTCCACAACTATATCATTGCAGTTACATGTGAAGAAATGAAATGCCTTTTGTAACAGATGAGTTTTCGTCCGAAACCCTGATACTTCGAAAGAGATTGTCCATTTTGTACACGAAGTGCATCCAGTTTTTGCCGTAACCCTCTCAACTTTTTATAACATGCTATGTGGGTGAAATGATGATACCATGCCAACTTTCAACCTTTTCAGAGTTTATTTGTAGTGCCTTTCAATTTCAGGGTCATTTAGCTCAAAAAATCAGTAAATGCATGAAAAATACCAAATGAAGTCAGAAAGGGTTGAAAATTGATGATGTGGCTTTGAATGGTGCATTTTGAACACACAAAAAGTCTGTAGTTCAAATAAGTTCAAAAAAATGAAATCCCTTTGTAACAGATGAGTTTTCGTCCGAAACCCTGATACTTCGAAAGAGGCTAATTTTTTTTTAAATAATACATTTTTTTTAATAAATTTGAGAAATAATACACGGTTTAGACATTTTCTGAAAATAGGATCCAGTCGGCTTAGGTTAAGCCGACTGGATCTAGTCGACCACGGTATAGCCGATTAGGTCCAGTCGGCTTAACCTAAGACGACTGGATTCTTTTTAATTCTTTTTAACTGCAGTGGGTACTAATCGGCTTAGGCTAAGCCGATTGGAACTAATCGGCTTAGGCTAAGCCAATTAGTTCCAATCGGCTTAGCCTAAGCCGACAGGTGCATGGGATCAAGAGGAGTAGTCGTGATCTGTCCCAAATATGACAGGGTGGGTCTGGCTTGTATAGTTGTATTGTTATATAGAGTATTGTTAGTTGTGCCATGGTCGTACATACCTTGGATCTTCCGGACATATTCCTAAGCATGACTGCTCAAGCCAAGCCCACAAGCCGTTGTTATATGTTAGAGCTTCATGTCCTTCCAGCTGAAAGCTGAAAGAGAGAGCTATAGGTAGAGAGCTAGATAATTTCTTTGATATATCAAGAGCTTGCTTAGAGAGTGGCAGACAGCTAGGCCGGTGATGGACTCCGCAATGGTGCTGCTGCTAGTTGCGGTGGTCGCCATCCTCCTCTGCTACCCTCTGGTCCTGCCGGCGCTGCCGCCTTCTCCACCGGCGCTCTTCGTCTGGATCCCCATGCTCATGCTGCTTCTGCTCTTCGCTCTCGCTTTCTCCCCCTCTCACTGATGATGATGCATGCACAGTACCCAGCTAGCCTAGCTGAATCCCAAGGTTATTTTTCTCATCCTCCTAGCCAGCCATGCATGTACGAGCTGGATACAAATATACTTAATATAATTATTCTGTGTTGCCCGGGACCTACAATATAAAAGGAGGATAACCCCTGGCTTGAGCACAGCCATAGCCATGCTTACTACTGCTATGGTGACTACTCCTCTTGATCCCATGCACCTGTCGGCTTAGGCTAAGCCGATTGGAACTAATTGGCTTAGCCTAAGCCGATTAGTACCCACTGCAGTTAAAAAGAATTAAAAAGAATCCAGTCGGCTTAGGTTAAGCCGACTGGACCTAATCGGCTATACCGTGGCCGACTAGATCCAGTCGGCTTAACCTAAGCCGACTGGATCTTATTTTCAGAAAATGTCTAACCGTGTATTATTTCTCAAATTTATTAAAAAAATGTATTATTAAAAAAAAATGTCTCGAAAGAGATTGTTCATTTTGTACACGAAGTGCATCCAGTTTTTGCCGTAACCCTCTCAACTTTTTATAACATGCTATGTGGGTGAAATGATGATACCATGCCAACTTTCAACCTTTTCAGAGTTCATTTGTAGTGCTTTTCAATTTCAGGGTCATTTAGCTCAAAAAAATCAGTAAATGCATGAAAAATACCAAATGAAATCAGAAAGGGTTGAAAATTGATGATGTGGCTTTGAATGGTGCATTTTGAACACACAAAAAGTCTGGAGTTCAAATAAGTTCAAAAAATGAAATCCCTTTGTAACAGATGAGTTTTCGTCCGGAACCGTGATACTTCGAAAGAGATTGTCCATTTTGTACACGAAGTGCATCCAGTTTTTGCCGTAACCCTCTCAACTTTTTATAACATGCTATGTGGGTGGAATGATGATACCATGCCAACTTTCAACCTTTTCAGAGTTCATTTGTAGTGCTTTTGAATTTCAGGGTCATTTAGCTCAAAAAATCAGTAAATGCATGAAAAATACCAAATGAAGTCAGAAAGGGTTGAAAATTGATGATGTGGCTTTGAATGGTGCATTTTGAACACACAAAAAGTCTGGAGTTCAAATAAGTTCAAAAAAATGAAATCCCTTTGTAACAGATGAGTTTTCGTCCGAAACCCTGATACATCGAAAGAGATTGTCCATTTTGTACACGAAGTGCATCCAGTTTTTGCCGTAACCCTCTCAAATTTTTAGCACATGCTATGTGGGTGAAATGATGATACCATGCCAACTTTCAACCTTTTCAGAGTTCATTTGTAGTGCTTTTCAATTTCAGGGTCATTTAGCTCAAAGAATGAACTAATAGCAAAAAGAATGAACTCGAAAACTTTTATGAAACTCTAATAGCAAAAAGAATGAACTAAAAATAATCAATTAAAATATTCTGTTATGATCAACTAAAACAAAACTATAATATTCTTCAATAGCAAAAGGAATCAACTAAAAAGCTTTTATAAACCTCTAGTATTTTTAAACTAAAATTATATAAAATTTATGCAACTTAAATTATCAAAGAATTTTTTGTTCAAAACATTAATAGCAAAAAGAATTTTCATCAAGAATTTTTTTGTTAGAAACTTTAATAGCAAACTAAAATAACCAAATCTGTTTTTGAATAAAACATACATTTAAAATAACCTAAAACTTACCAAATCGAATATAATGATAAAACACAGTAATATTAAATAGCAGGAAAAAGAATCACTCAAAAATCTATTTTTTTAGTAAAGTTATTCACAAACTAGTGATTCACACAAATTTCAAAAAAATCAAATTTAAACTATTCAAATTTGAAAACTAATGGCACTAACAGAAAGTTTATAATTTTTGTGACCTAAAAGCAAAAAGAATCACTGAAAAACAGTAAGTAGGAACAAAATAAAATAAATAAAGCAAAAAAAACAAAAAACTGGATTTTTTTTTAAATGCCACCTACTAGGCCACCACGGCCTGAATACGACTAGAAACCCAAGCAGCTTGTTAGGCCAGGATTCAGGCCCGCAGAAGGCCCAATAGGCCCACAGGCAGTGACAGATTAGGCCCGGAGGCCTGCAGTTGAGAGGAGCTCGAGAGGGTGTGCGCAGCAGCGCTTATAAACCACTCTCGAGCTCTCTTGGCTAGCGAGGTGGGACTAAAAATTTGGCCCCGGGCAGCACCACCCTTTGGTCCCGGTTGGTGCCACCAACCGGGACCAATGCACCCCTTTAGTCCGGTTTGTGGCACCAACCGGGAC
Source organism: Elymus sibiricus (assembly GCA_039707655.1). NCBI lineage: Eukaryota > Viridiplantae > Streptophyta > Magnoliopsida > Poales > Poaceae > Elymus > Elymus sibiricus. Next base: position 534,275,482 of record CM077665.1, on the reverse strand, counting down.
CAAAGGTCCCTGTTTCCCGCCCTTTGGGCTGCTGAAAACTGACCTTTGGTCCCGGTTGGTGGCACCAACCGGGACCAATGCACCCCTTTAGTCTTGGTTGCTGCCACCAACCGGGACCAATGCTCTCCATATATAACCCAACATTTAGGAATTTTCAGCATTCTCATCTCGCCCCCGACGGCGCCGACGAAATCGACGCCGCCAGGCTGCCCGCCCGCCACCCGCCGTCACCGTCGCTGTCGCCCCAGCCGTCGCCGCCGCCTGCCGCCCCCGTCGTCGCTGTCGCTCGCCGCCCTCGTTGTTGCCGTCGCTCGCCGCCCCCGTTGTCGCCCGCCGCCCCCGTCGTCGCTCGCCGCCAGGCTGCCCCAACACCGTCCGCCGCCCACGCCGTCGCCGTCGCCACGCCGGCCCCTGCCCCGTCGTCGCCGTCGCCGTCGCCGTCGCCGTTGTCGTCCCCGAGCCCGCGACCCTGCCCCGCCTCCGAGCCCACGCCCCTGCCCTGCCCCCGAGCGCGCCCAGCCGCGCCCCTGCCCCGGCCTGCCCCCGCCGTCGCCGTCGCCGTCGCCCTCGCAGGCCGCCCCCGCTGTGAGCCGCCGCCGCCCCGGCTCTGTGCAATTTTTTTTATATATATGTTGATTTTTTTTATATGATGAATGTTTTTGTTCATATATAATGTATATATGTATGTGGCTATATGTATGTATGGATGGATGTATATATGATGTTTTTTTGTTCATAGCATTTTTTTGTTCATATATGTATTTTTTTTCATATATGTGTCTATATGTATTATTTTGTTCATAGCATTTTTTTGTTCATATATGTATTTTTTTCCATGTATGTATGTGGCTATGTATGTATGGATGGATAGCATTTTTTTTGTTGATAGAATATTTTGTCGATTTCCTACCCCCTCCCGCCCCTACCCGACAAACTCTCGAGGCCACCCAAACCCCTAGAAGAAAACTCCGGTAACTTCGACATGAGGGGGGACGTCGGACATATCGGGCAACCAACTCTCGAGGCCACCCAAACCCTAGAAAAAAGCGTTGTCGATCTCCTACCCCCTCCCGCCCCTACTCGACAAACTCTCGAGGCCACCCAAACCCCTAGAAGAAAACTCTGGTAACTTCGACATGAGGGGGGACGTTGGACATATCGGGCGACCAACTCTCGAGGCCACCCAAACCCTAGAAAAAAAGTTGTTGGGGGAGATAATCCTCGCCGGACGTGATGTCTTGTCGTATCTCAACAATGGAGGAGGAAGGACATGATCATGATGGCTCCGGTGATCGAACAATGGAGGAGGAAGGACATGATCATGATGGCTCTGGTGACCGAACAATGGAGGAGGAAGGACATGATCATGATGGCTCTGGTGACCGAATGCCGGAGGAAGAAGGAGACCATGATGACGGCTCCGGTGACCGAACGGAGGAGGGAGCTGTTGCAAAGTCCGGCGAGGTATATATATTAATTAAGCCTGTGCTGACTAGCTAATTGATGCATATATTAACTCTTCTTTCTTCTTTTATAGCCCTCCGGATCGAGCCAAACTTCGGTAAGGAGACGAGGCCCGAAGAGAAGGTTGCGCAAGGATGAAAGGTTCACGATCACAGCACTCGCGGACGATGGCCTACCGATTGAACCCAAGCGGACCAAGGATGCATTTGCTGCTCAGTGCGGAGCTATTGTTAGGGACAACATCCCGATCAGCATCAAGCAATGGAATAAGCCTAAGGACGACGGCGTCCCTGAAGGTGATTATGTCACCGATAGACAGAAAGATGATCTTTGGACCGCGCTGAAGGCAAATTTCACCCTACCGCCAGAGGAGGATCCGAATAAGCTAGTTATAGAGCCACTGGTCAAGGCGTGTGCTCTTAAGAAGATGGCAGATCTATTTAGGAGGTGGAAGAATGAGTTGAAATCAAAGTTTGTTGACAAAGGGAAGACTCCAGAATTCATCGGATGATTTGAGAAGATAAGAGATCACTGGCCCGCATTTGTGGCCTACAAGACATCGGACAAAGTAAGAAAATGTCAGAGACAAACAAGAACAATGCTGCAAAGAAGCAGTATCACCATCACACGGGGTCAGTTGGCTACCTCAAAGCCCGGCCGTTGTGGGACAAAGCTGAGAATGACCTGATTGCTAAAGGGGTCGAACCACAGATATTGAACTGGCCAGACCGTTCAAGGACTTGGTTCTTCGGGGTTGGGGGAACTAAGGACCGTGAAACAGGGAAGTGTCGTTGGACGGACGAGCAACTTGCAATACCCGTCAAGAAGCTTCAGAAGTATATCACCGCAGCGCAGGAAGGGACGTTCATTCCCGACAGAGAGAAGGACGAGCTGACTAGGGCCCTAGGGAATGCTGAGCACCCTGGACGAACACGAGGCACACCAGGCTCCGTTCCGTGGAAGGTTGGGTTTCCCGACGCAGGCGGTTACAGAAGCCGGGAGAGAAAGAGGAAAGCGGAGCTGAGCGACATGCAGAAGATCAATGCAAGACGACAAAAGCTAGAGGAACTTGAGAGCCAGCGAGCTGCCGGCCAACCATCTCAGCGGCACGAAGCTACCCCAGAAGCTACCCCGCCATCTCAGCGGAGAAGCAGTGTGGCTTCCACGGAGCCCGTTCAGCCTGACTTCACGGCTCCTAGCTACCCCATGGATACTATCACGGAGGCTCAACATTCGAGCTTATGACGAAATGCCGGAACCTCACTTTCAAGGCGGCTGTCGGCTCTGTTGCACCTCCTCAACCCAACGGAACTTTTCACTGCCTTCTGATTCCACATGGCTATGCTGTTGTGATGGTGGATCAAGTAATGGAGGGATTTGAGGAGCTCGAGCTTGACCACTCTACAATTGAAGGGGAGAATCAGTTGGTTCGTGCTCTGAGGAGTACATGTCTATGGAAGAAGGAGTACATCAAGCTTCCAAACTGGACGCCTCCGCCTCCTCCTCCTCCTCCGGCGAGTCAGGACACTCCGCCTCCTCCTCCTCCTCCTCCTCCGGCGAGTGATCAGGGCACTCCGCCTCCTTCTCCGGCTCCTCCGACGCGTGAGGGCACTCCGCCTCCTCCTTCGCCTACTCCGGCGCGTCGGAGCAGTCTGCCTCCTCCTCGGCCTCGTCGGCAACGGCGGAAGACAGACGCCGCCGCTCCGGCTCCTCCGGCGCATCGGAGCACTCCGCCTCCTTCTCCGCCTCATCAGCAACGACAGAAGAGAGACGCCGCCGCTCCGGCGGCTAGCAGTACAAGCAGAGGCGGGAGGCAATTCAGATACGGTCCATCTCTCAAGCCTCTGGAAAAGTTACCATATGAGAGGACCGAGTAGGAAAACGAAGACATATGTCGTGCCCAAGTGAGGGACCATTTTGCAAAGAAAACTCCACCTCCGAAGGAGAAGCTAGATCCGGTGAAAGTGAAGCGCACTATCGATGCCCTGAAGCGACCACCACCGCCTCCGCCGGATTCCAACTATGTCCGCATTCTTAAAAAGACATATGAAGAAGCGCGGAGGTCGGGAACTACTTCCAGTGATGCAAGGTTAGCAGAACGAAGAAGTGGGAAAGCAATTCCCCAGCTCGGCGAACAGGAGAAGCAATCGTGCCCCCCGCTCGAGGTGTCTAGCGATATCGTCGCTAATCATCCGGGGATGGTGCCCGATACCAATCCTGGTGATTAATTGGGGGATGATGTAATTTTTGAAACGGCTGAGGTAACAAAAGAAGAATATAAATACGTGCACGGGAAGCCTCTCGTCAAACCTGATCATCCTTCTCTAACAACGATGATGTACAAATTGCATGAGTGGTACATGAAAACCTACAGGGAGTCTGGGAGAGACACTATGTATGTGGCAGTGAAACCAGAGCACGAATTCATTGGACTTCCCGTGATGCCTATTGAATTTGTGGAGTTATTTCAGTTATACAATCAACTGGCCCTCGACAAACAACTCATGACTTCCTACTGTCTGTAAGTATGCCTTCTATAGTTAAGTCTCTAGCTCAGCTCGTTGATTGCATGTATATATAATTATCCTCACTATATTATGCAGATTGAAGATCGTCGAATGCAAAAAAGTAGGAATCTTCGACGTTGGGTTCATTAGCCCAGATGCCGTAAATGAATGGACGGTACGAAACTCAATCAAAGAGACCGAGGAGAACTTGCTAAAGTCGTTCCTTATACATCAAAACAAAAGGGAAATACTCTTTCCTTACAACTTCAAGTGAGTGTTGCTGTCTTCTCTGTATACTCGGTTTCGCTTACTCGAGGTTAAGTAATGTAATTGATGAGTTATATATGCGTGCGCAGTTTCCACTTTATTCTGCTATCCATTAAGCTTGACGGGGCATTAGTAACTGTCTTAGACTCGAGACGTAAAGATCCCGAGGATTATGCGGACATGACTGCAATGCTCAAGAAGTAAGTTCAGTCAATACCGGGACCATATCGGCATGCAACTTTCGTTAATTTCCTGATATCAAGTAATCATTTTCTTTGCCTGGCAGGGTTTCGAAGAAGTTCACCCGAAAGGTTTCCGGTCTAAACAAAGAGTTGCGATTTACGCACCCCAAAGTAAGTAGTACTAACTAGTTCCGCGCATCACTAATTGATTCAAATTTTCATCAATATATCATTACCATGCTTGCTTATCAGTTTGATTGAACTCTATTGTCGTGAGAAACGAACACCTATGGGATCGCTATCGAGCGGATCCCTTTACGGTTCGGCAAGGGGAGAGGATTGCACGAAGAGCAGAACTAGCGAACAGCACACGGGGATTTTACCCAGGTTCGGGCCGCACGGATGCGTAAAACCCTACTCCTGCTTTGATGGTATTATTGTGGATATTCTTGGCCAAGTTCTGGGAGCTACAGTAGCAGCTACGCATGCAGAATGAGCTTCCGAAGTGCCCCCCCCCCCATAGCTATGCCTTGGGCCTCCTTTTTCTATGAGTCAAAGGGGCTACCACAGTGGCGTAAGGGATAAGGTATGAGGTGGGAAGTCTAGCAGCTGGAAGCCGTAAGTGATCATGATATCTACGAAGAAATCCGAGTACGGAGGGCAGAGGCCGCACCAGAAGTAATCGGCAAAGAAGGGATAATCCCCTGGCTCTGCCCTACGAGAAGCTACACTCACTTTGGTGGCTGGATGCGCCGTGGTCTCCTTCGCCCATGCGAACTGGTACCTCTTCTTCAAGGCCTTCGCATCAAGCGTCGGGGGGAAGACAGCGCGCTCCTTCCGCATCTTCACCAGCTTGCTTTCCGCGGCGGCCGCTTCCTCCGCCTTGCCCTTGCCCTTGCTCGGCTTGGGCGGCATGGTGGCTATGGGAGCGGGCGTTGAAGACGTCGAGAGCGCGGTGGAGGCAGGCAGAGGGAGAAAAGCTCTGTTTTGGGCGCAAGGAAGAAGACGATGGCGGCGGTTCTGAGATTGAGATTGGAAAGGTGAAAGCGATGGGGGGTAAATGAGCAGCGTCTCTACGATTCCTTTTTTATGGGGAAGGCGCGGGACTGGCTCTTTAACCGCCCGCTTTTACTGCGCGCCCACGTCTCCCACGTCGCGCGATTAATGCGCGTAGTGGAGGGGCGTGGTAAAAGAGATCATGATTACGGACAGTTATTCCCTGCCACGTGCACCCGTGCACTGTTTTGGGCCTAGCCCAACAGGCCTGGCACCCGTGTATGGCCTAGGCCCGGGGGCTCCTGTCGGTGTACTAAAGTATGGGCCCCTTTAGTACCCCTTACTTGTGTACGGGCAGTTGTAGCCGAACCGCGGCAGGCCTTGCCGGGGAATAGCTAGGAGCAATCTCAAGACGAAGATAGTGCTTGCCGGCGAGGAGCGAGCCGGCAAGCCAGGAGCCCCGGCAAGCCTTGCCGGAAAAAGATGTTCGAGTCGACGACCGGACCAGAAGGCAGAAGGCCAAAGGGGTGAGAAGGCCCGGCAAGACCCTTGCCGGCAAGGCCTCGCGGCCGGCGAGGCGAAGGCCCGGCGAGACCCTTGCCGGCAAGGCCTCGCGGCCGGCGAGACGAAGGCCCGGCAAGACCCTTGCCGGCAAGGCCTCGCGGCCGGCGAAACCCGGGCCCGGCAAGCCCCTGTCCCGGCAAGCATCGGACCCGGCAAGCCCCGGGCCCGGCAAGGATTCAGCCCCGGCAAGGCTCTGCACAGTGTAGCGCTATCGCTCCTGCACAGCGGCCAACCTTGTCGTTTAGGGTTTGTCCTAATGATGACGTGGCGCGATGCTGGCCACGGGATGCTTAAGCGGTGCTGATGGGATGGCTGCTTTTGCCCATCCCCTGTAAAGCTTTTCCAAGCCCAAGACGCTGAGGGACACCTCGACGGACACCTCACGGTGCATTTAATGAGCTTGTCCTAAGCCGTCAGGGTTAGGTATGATAACACTGTAGCGACCCTGTAGCTACTTCCCACCTCATACCTTATCCCTTACGCCACTGTGGTAGCCCCTTTGACTCATAGAAAAAGGAGGCCCAAGGCATAGCTATGGGGGGGGCACTTCGGAAGCTCATTCTGCATGCGTAGCTGCTACTGTAGCTCCCAGAACTTGGCCAAGAATATCCACAATAATACCATCAAAGCAGGAGTAGGGTTTTACGCATCCGTGCGGCCCGAACCTGGGTAAAATCCCCGTGTGTTGTTCGCTAGTTCTGCTCTTCGTGCAATCCTCTCCCCTTGCCGAACCGTAAAGGGATCCGCTCGATAGCGATCCCATAGGTGTTCGTTTCTCACGACATCTTTGGCGCGCCAGGTAGGGGTCTCCGGTTGTGCGAACCTGATCTAGCGATCAGCGCGTCAGATCTTCGATCATTTTCATCACCATGGCTCCCAAGAAGAAGGGTTTCATGGCGGTTGGTCCATCTGCGTCCGTCGTACCTGATGCTGCGCGCACAGGCGACGGCGTAGGCGCGGGTGGAGGAGGTGGAGGCTCCGAGCTTCCACGGCGTTCCGGCAATCCGAGCCGGACGAGAAACAGGTCCAGGGATGGAGCTGCGCAACCTGCGGGTGGTGCAGCGACATCCAAGGATGGAGCGGCGCCTTCCAGGACGAATACACCGGCGCATGCACCGCGACCTTCTCAGGACGCGCGTGACGTGCGGCCTCAAGATGTTGGTGGTTCTGGGCGTCCGCATGGGAAGTCCCCTGTACATCATTCCCAGGGTGCGCAGGGCCAAGATCCACGCCAGCGCGCTGGTGGAGGCCGCGCGCGGGTGCAGAGTCGTGATGATGCTCCTTCTAACCCGGTTAGGAGTTTGAGCACCTCACGTTCTTCGCACCTATCGCCGCCGCCTACGCCTGCAGAGGCGTTGGCGCGGGCTCAGCTGCTCCTAGACTTCCCTCCCGCCGCGGAGAAGCTAGACGAGTGGCGAGCTGCTATCCAGAGCCTCATCGGCCTAGCCAACAACGACGTGCCGCAGCAGGGTGAACCCTCGCGGCTGCCGTCGTCTAGGCTGGTGCGAGCCGATGGAGAGAAGACCGGAGCTGGAACGACCACGTTGCGTTCCCCTCCGTTGCGTCAAGAGCGGTCGACAACTCGGCGGACCAGCGCCCGTGAGGATGATTCCACGGCGTCGTCTGATCCGCGGGTTCGCCGCGATCAGCGTCACGTTCTTCGGGAACGGAAGAAGGAGGACGCTCGGACCACCATCGAGCGCCGAAGGGAAGCGCGTCGCCAGTCCGACAAGCGCGCTGGGATCACTGTTGACGAGCCCGCGCCAGGGTATCCTGGCTACCTACCTTACGAGGTGGGTTGTCCAGCGTTTGCTCGTGAGCTGCGGCAAGTCCAGTGGCCCAGCTCCCGCTCCTTCAAGCCGGAAGTACCGGAGAAGTACGATGGCAAGACTCATCCGTCCGAGTTCTTGAGCATCTACACCATCGCGGTGCAGGCTGCCGGGGCTCGTGACGATAAGGTGCTGGCTAACTATTTTCCGTTGGTGCTGAAGCCCAACGTGAGATCGTGGTTGATGCACCTGCCCGAGAATTCCATCTCTTCTTGGGCTGACCTGTGCCATCAGTTTGTTGGCGCCTTCACCGGCGGCCATCAAGCTCCTGGCCAGGAGAGTGATCTGCACATCATTCCTCAGAAAGAAGGCGAAACTTTGCGCAAGTATATCCAGAGGTTCACCCGCGTCCAACACAATATCCCTGACGTTCATCCTGCCGCCGTTATCAGCGCCTTTCATCAGAACGTGCGCAACCGAAAGATGCGGGAGGAGCTGGCGATGAACAAGGTCAAGGATGTCGCCGAGCTCTACGCTTTGGCCGACAAGTGCGCCCGGGCGGAGGAAGGGAGGAGACTCCCCGGCGAGAACGCCGGCGCTGGAGTCAACTCCGAGAGCGATGACACTCCTGCCCCGGCAAAGAAAGGGAAGCGGAAGAACAGGAAGCGCAAAGGCAAGGCCGTGCTTGCCGTTGAAAGTTCCGGCAACGTCGGCACCGCCAAAAAGTCCAAGACCGACGACCCCGGCAAGGAGGTTGCCGGGTGTGCGGCGTGTCAGGCCTTGGCGGCTGCCGATAAGCCAGAAGGATCCGGCAAGCAGTACTGCAAGATCCACCGAACCAAGGGCCACGACCTCCAGGACTGCCGGCAAGTAGAGGAGCTTGCCGCGAAGCAGCACGCTGAGTACGAACGACGCGACAAGGAGCGAGCCCAAGATGGTGCCGGAGGGTCCGGCAGGAAGCGCGGTCGAGGAGGACGACGCGGCAAGCCTGGACAGCGGCAAGAGAAACCTGCTCGGGGCCGCGGCAGGAAAGAAGGAGATGGAGATGCAGATGAGGGCGATGACGAGTCTAGCGAGCGGGAGTTTCAGAAGGCCACAGAGGTTATGTGCGTCGACGGAGGCGCCTCCCTGCATCTTTCTCACCGCCAGCTCAAGCGGTGGGCGCGTGAGATTCTTGCAGCCGAGCCCTCTATTGACGCGCAGAAGCCGCTGAGGTGGTCCCACACGCCCATCATTTTCGATGCCGAGGATCACCCTGACCGCACTACCGCTGTCGGATGCTTGCCGTTGTTGGTCTCGCCAACAATTCGCAACCTCCAGGTAACGAAGATGTTGGTTGACGGTGGTGCCGGCCTGAATCTCATCTCGCCGGACGTCCTCAAGAGGCTGCAAATTCCTGATGAAGACCTCGAAGAGACAGGCTCCTTCCAAGGGGTCAATCCAGGAAGATACCAGCCCAAGGGCAAGATCACGCTGCCGGTAACATTCGGCAGCGAGCTGAACTTTCGGACGGAGAAGGTTGTCTTCGACGTCGCCAAGATTCTGTTGCCGTACAATGGGATCCTTGGCCGCCCCGCGCTGGCCAGGTTCATGGCGGCATCGCATTACGCCTACAACGTCCTAAAGATGCCCGGTCCGATGAGCGTCATCACTGTCCACTCCGACAAGAAAGACGCGCTCGTCTGCACCGACAAGCTCTACCGGGAAGCAGTTGCAGCGTCCGCCGCCAAGGCGCATGCTCCTGCCGTTCAAGATCCCGGCAAGAAGGAGCCCGGCAAGACCCCTGGTACAAACTCCGGCAAGCGCGCCTCTCCGCAGTGCTGCGCTACCGAGGAGGATGCACCGGGGAGCTCTGCCGGCCAGACCAAGAAATCCAAGGCTGCTCCGCCTGAGACCAAGAAGGTGCCTGCCAAGGAGGACGGGACGGGAGGAACTTTCACCATAAGTTCCACCCTTGATGACAAATAGGAAAGCGCGCTCGTTGCCTTCCTGCGGGCGAATGTCGATGTGTTTGCATGGCAACCATCTGACATCCCCGGTGTTCCCAGGGAAGTGATTGAGCACCGCCTAGCCGTCTGTCCTCACGCGCGGCCCGTCAAGCAGAAGGTGCGGAAACAAGCTATGGAGCGGCAAGAGTTTATTGCGCAAGAGATCAAGAAACTTGAGGCGGCAGGCCTGGTTAGAGGAGTCCTCCATCCTACGTGGTTGGCCAATCCAGTTGTTGTGCGCAAGGCGAATGGTAAATGGAGGCTATGTATTGACTTTACAGATATCAATAAAGCCTGCCCAAAAGATCCTTTCCCCTTGCCGCGCATCGACCAGATTGTGGATTCTACTGCCGGCTGCGATCTCCTGTCATTCCTTGACGCATACTCAGGCTATCACCAGATCTTCATGGCGAAAGAAGACGAAGAGAAGACCGCATTTATCACCCCATGTGGCACATACTGCTTCTTGCGTATGCCTTTCGGGCTGAAAAGTGCTGGGTCGACCTTCGCTAGAGCTGTCCAGATCGGTTTCGAGACCCAGCTCCATAGAAATATGGAAGCTTACATGGATGACATAGTGGTCAAAACCAAGGACAAAGCAACGCTCATTCAAGACCTGGAGGAGACATTTGCAAATTTGCGTAGGATCAACCTGAAGCTCAACCCGGAGAAGTGCGTGTTTGGCGTTCCATCCGGCAAGCTTCTCGGGTTCTTTGTATCTCAGCGTGGAATTGAAGCTAATCCCGACAAGATCAAAGCAATCGAGCAGATTGAAGCACCAAGACGAGTCAAGGATGTGCGCCGCCTCGCCGGCTGCATCGCTGCTTTGAGCAGGTTCATCTCAAAGTCTGCTGAACGCGCCCTGCCCTTTTTCAAAATCTTGAAGAAGGCAGGTCCCATGAAGTGGACTCCAGAAGCGGAGGCAGCGCTGCAGGATTTGAAGAAATACCTCTCCTCTTCGCCAGTACTAGTCGCGCCTAGGCCACAAGAGCCGTTGCTGCTATATCTAGCGGCAACGAATCAAGTGGTTAGTGCTGCGCTAGTAGCGGAGAGAGAAGCAGAGGAGGATGTAGCGGCAACGGCAGGCCCGCCAAGCGGCTTGCCGGGGCCAGCCCCGGAAGAGTCTGGTGCCGGCAAGGAAGGATTTGCGCAGTCAAGTTTGGCAGTGCAGAAGAAGAAAATGGTGCAGCGCCCAGTCTATTTCGTCAGCTCCCTGCTGCAGGGGGCTAGGTCGAGATACTCTGGGGTGCAGAAGCTGCTCTTCGGCCTTCTCATGGCCTCGAGGAAGCTGCGCCATTACTTCCAAGCACATGAGATCACCGTCATCACTCGCTTTCCGCTACAACGGATTCTCCGGAACCCGGAAGCGACCGGCAGGATTGTAGAGTGGGCGTTGGAGCTGTCAAGCTTTGGCCTCAAGTTTGAAAGTACTTCAACTATACAGAGCAGAGCCTTGGCAGAGTTCATTGCAGAATGGACGCCAACGCCAGACGACGAAGTTCAAGAATCAGTGACCCCCGGGAAGGAATCAGGGCAAACATGGGTCATGTACTTTGACGGAGCCTTTTCGCTGCAAGGCGCCGGTGCCGGCGTGCTGCTTGTCGCACCCACCGGAGAGCACCTCAAGTACGTCATCCAGATGCATTTTCCCCGGGAGAGATCAACCAATAACACGGCAGAGTATGAAGGGTTGCTTGCCGGTCTCAGGATCGCGGCAGACCTTGGGATCAGGAAGCTCATCGTCAGAGGTGACTCCCAACTCGTCGTGAGGCAAGTCAACAAAGATTACCAAAGCCCGTTGATGGAAGCTTACGTTGATGAAGTAAGGAAGCTGGAAGAGCGCTTTGACGGTCTTCAGACAGAGCATGTTCCTCGATCAGAGAACAGCATTGCTGACGACCTGTCGAAGCGTGCCGCACTCAAGTTACCTGTGGAACCAGGGACTTTTGTGCTCCGCTTGACTCAACCATCCGTGTCGCCATCGGCAAGGCCTAATAAGAGAAGAAAGTTAAGTACCGGCGAGTACTTCCCGGCAGGGCTTCCCGAAGCCCCCGGCAAGAATCTTGCCGGGAACGACCCGGTTGCCGGTGAGCAGCGGCTTCGTGCAGAGCCTCAGGTTCTTGCCGCCGAAGCAGGCGCCCCTGCGACCGAAGAAATACCAGTTGCCGGTGAGCAGCTGCTCCGCCAAGAACCTCAGGTTCTTGCCGTAGAAGCAAATGCTCCCGCAGCTGAAGAGTTGCCTTTAGTCCTTGTCGTCGAGCCGCAAGCTCCGGCATGGGCACAGCAAATAGTCCATTTCCTTCAGACAGGAGAACTCCCTGAAGAGCAGGAAGAAGCTGAAAAAGTAGCCCGTCGGTCAAGTATGTACCAGTTCGTCGACGACGTCCTGTACAGAAAGAGACCCAACGGTGTGAAATTGAAGTGCATTCCTCGGGAGGATGGACTAGAGCTGTTGGCAGAGATTCATGGGGGCATATGTGGATCCCACATAGGCTCAAGAGCCCTTGCCGGCAAGGCATTCCGGCAAGGATTCTTCTGGCCTACTGTTCTCCAGGATGCAACTGCACTAGTAACCAAGTGTGAAGCGTGCCAGTTTCATTCGAAGCAACTTCATCAGCCAGCTCAAGCTCTCCAGACGATTCCTCTCTCCTGGCCCTTCTCGGTCTTGGGGCTCGACATACTGGGTCCCTTCCCCCGCGCTGCCGGGGGCTTCGAGTACTTGTACGTTGCCGTCGACAAGTTCACGAAGTGGCCAGAAGTGGAAGCAGTGAGGAAGGTGACGGCACAGTCAGCGGTCAAGTTCTTCAAGGGGATTGTGTGCCGTTTTGGTGTGCCGAACAGAATCATCACCGACAACGGTACGCAGTTCACTAGTCGCACCTTCAAGCAGTACGTCCAAGACCTTGGCGGCAAGATTTGTTTTGCCTCTGTTGCTCACCCGAGGAGTAACGGCCAAGCGGAGAGGGCGAACGCTGAAGTGCTGCGCGGTCTCCGGACCAGAACTTTCGACAAGCTGCGCAAGCATGGAAGACGCTGGATTGATGAGCTGCCGGCGGTTCTTTGGTCGATCAGGTCGACGCCAAATCGAGCCACCGGCCAGACACCCTTCGCTCTGGTCTACGGAGCGGAGGCAGTTCTCCCCACGGAACTCATATACGGGTCACCTCGAGTGCTCGCTTATGATGAGCTTGAGCAAGAACAGCTGCGGCAAGATGACGCGCTGCTCCTTGAGGAGAACCGCCTTCGGGCTGCTATGCGAGCCGCTCGCTATCAGCAAGCTTTGCGCCGCTATCATAGCCGCAAGGTTCATGCCCGGAGTCTTGAGGAAGGCGACCTTGTTCTTCGGCGCGTTCAGTCGGCCAAGAATTCCAACAAGTTGACGCCGAAGTGGGAAGGCCCTTACCGGGTAGTGCGAGTCACCAGGCCTGGCGCTGTCCGCCTGGAGACCGAAGACGGCTTGCCGGTGAGCAACTCCTGGAATATCGAGCACCTTCGCAAGTTCTACCCGTGAAGGGCAGTTGTTGGGTTTCTTGCTGTGATAGCGATACGGCCAGCAGGCTGCTGACGACCCGAATCCAGCGCTCGCGGCAGCGTAACGCTCCGGCAGGATCCCGGCAACGCCATTCTGTACTAATCTTGCCGGATGGCATGTGATCCTTTGTACAGAGCAGGCACATCTTTTGTGCTTAGTTAATAAGTTTGCAGTGCTTTACATTTCTTGCCGATTTCATGCTTTATGTATGCATGTGTTTATCCGGAGTGTATATTGCACTTGCCCCGATTTCCTGCCGTAGTAGCGATACGCCACGCTGAACACTGTCGGACTCCGGTCCAGTGCTCGCGGCAACGTAACGCTCCGGCAAGCTCCTGGCAATGCCCCTCTGTGAGATCTAACGAACCGTCCAGGTTCCATAACATTTATTTTCTCTTCTTTCTTTTTCTTAAAGAGATAGAAGATTCCCTCGCGCGCAAATTTGCCGGGGGGGAGAAGGAGGATGATGGAATGGATACCAGGGGACGTTCAAGGTTGATGCTTTGCCGGGAGAAGAAAAGAATAACGGCGAAAGCCAGAGCTAAGTTGCTGACCCCTTTAGCAGATTTCAATTTTTTGTAAGGCTTTATCCCTTGAACGATTTCGGCTTTGTATGAAAAACCTGCACGCGATGGAATCTTGTCACGATTAGGCTGCGCCCTTATTCCGTTTCGAGTCCGCTCAACGGTTTAGGTGGCCGCGCTGAAAGCGTCAAGGTTTCTTGCCGTGAGCAGCACCGCCTGCTGAACGCTGTCGGGCTCCGGTCCAGCGCTCGCGGCAAGGCCATGCTCCGGCGAGTGCCCAGTAAAGCGTAGGGTATATGCTATACAAAGAGAGATTGATCAAGGGGGAATAGCATACATAGATTCAGATAGAGCAGATTATATATAAGATAGTCGCCACGTTACTAACATAAGACCAAATGCTTGTCTTTTACATGTAACGCGGCGGCAAGACAAGGAGAAAAATAAAGAGGGCTACAGTTAATCCTGGCGCGCCAAAGATGTCGTGAGAAACGAACACCTATGGGATCGCTATCGAGCGGATCCCTTTACGGTTCGGCAAGGGGAGAGGATTGCACGAAGAGCAGAACTAGCGAACAGCACACGGGGATTTTACCCAGGTTCGGGCCGCACGGATGCGTAAAACCCTACTCCTGCTTTGATGGTATTATTGTGGATATTCTTGGCCAAGTTCTGGGAGCTACAGTAGCAGCTACGCATGCAGAATGAGCTTCCGAAGTGCCCCCACCCCATAGCTATGCCTTGGGCCTCCTTTTTCTATGAGTCAAAGGGGCTACCACAGTGGCGTAAGGGATAAGGTATGAGGTGGGAAGTAGCTACAGGGTCGCTACAGTGTTATCATACCTAACCCTGACGGCTTAGGACAAGCTCATTAAATGCACCGTGAGGTGTCCGTCGAGGTGTCCCTCAGCGTCTTGGGCTTGGAAAAGCTTTACAGGGGAGGGGCAAAAGCAGCCATCCCATCAGCACCGCTTAAGCATCCCGTGGCCAGCATCGCGCCACGTCATCATTAGGACAAACCCTAAACGACAAGGTTGACCGCTGTGCAGGAGCGATAGCGCTACACTGTGCAGAGCCTTGCCGGGGCTGAATCCTTGCCGGGCCCGGGGCTTGCCGGGTCCGACGCTTGCCGGGACAGGGGCTTGCCGGGCCCGGGTTTCGCCGGCCGCGAGGCCTTGCCGGCAAGGGTCTTGCCGGGCCTTCGTCTCGCCGGCCGCGAGGCCTTGCCGGCAAGGGTCTCGCCGGGCCTTCGCCTCGCCGGCCGCGAGGCCTTGCCGGCAAGGGTCTTGCCGGGCCTTCTCACCCCTTTGGCCTTCTGCCTTCTGGTCCGGTCGTCGACTCGAACATCTTTTTCCGGCAAGGCTTGCCGGGGCTCCTGGCTTGCCGGCTCGCTCCTCGCCGGCAAGCACTATCTTCGTCTTGAGATTGCTCCTAGCTATTCCCCGGCAAGGCCTGCTGCGGTTCGGCTACAACTGCCCGTACACAAGTAAGGGGTACTAAAGGGGCCCATACTTTAGTACACCGACATCTATTCTCGTAAAGTGCTTGTACCAGAAAGAAGGGACTGTTTTATGTGCATACTACGTATGCGAGTTCATTCGCCACTCAACCTCTGAGGGGGGCTTCTCTGACAAACAATTTGAAGTACGTAAATAATATTCACAATTTTATTTTATATATTACCATCAATTGTGTTGAGTTTTATTCATATATATGCATGTATTGACCCCCTTCTTCAAATTAGATCTGGCAGATGCGGGATGAACTCCTACCACATGATCGCATACGAGCAATTCAAGAGGAATTGGCGGGATTCTTTCTTGACCACGTCATACCTAAAGACGGAGAATACCATGCGGATTTGTGATTGGATCTTAGGTAGATGATGTTAGGGATTGTAAAAGATGTTATATTGTATATATGTGGTACCATCGGATAGATATACGAAAACTTGTTGTTCGACCAATCTCTCGGAGAAAGAGAGGTCGATCACTTCTCTCTGTATATGTTCATGACGATCTTGTGTACTTAATGGTTCCTTCATTTGCTTACTAGCTAGCGTGTCGAGTTCTCTCTATAGTAGCTAGCGTCGACCAAGCACGGAGAAAGAGAGGACACTTCTCTCTATTAGCTAGCTAACACAATATGAAACCCCTAAATTAACCCTACAAAACCCCCTAACCCCCCCCCCCCTTTCAAAAAAAAAAAAACCCCAGCTCCTGCCAGATGCTGACGCGTGGATGCATTTTGGTCCCGGTTGGTGTTACCAACCGGGACTAAAGGTCCTCCTGCCTGGGCTCCCCGCAGCGGCCACGTGGAGCCCCTTCTGTCCCGGTTTGTAAGCGAACCGGGACTAAAGGTTTTGGGCTTTAGTCCCGACCCTTTAGTCCCGATTCCAGAACCGAAACAAATGGGCCTCTGAAACCAGGACAAATGGGCCGTTTTCTACTAGTGGTATCTTGTCGTCATCCTGGTCCATATGAGATCTCTGATTCTGGCATCTTTCTTCAGCTATTTTTATACCGGGTGATCCTACGTATCTAGCAGGTATTTGCATCTGTGCTGTCCTTAGAAACTGCTCGATGCAGCACTGATCGTGACCAGGATTAATCATGTGACATATTCTGCAGCTTTCGTCATGTATCAGGCCCCTGCATCTGTGTTGCCCGTCCAAGAAATCCTGGCCGAGCACTGATCGTTACCAAGACAAAGGGTGTGTGGTATGCCATCTTCCGCAGCTTCCCCGAGTGCCCACACACGCCTGGCTAACTTGATGTTTTGCCTTGCATGTCCAATAAATTACTGATTATCTAAGCAATACATATGGATAATCCTTGATGAGCAGAGATCACGTGCATCAGGTACTTTGGTTTGTGTCTCTCCCCAGTTTATACTACTACATATATACTTGGACCGCTTTGAGTTATTCAATGTTCTACATGTAAATATCAATAGTTCAGTTCTGTATATTATTTGTGCCAATGTCTCCATTAATAAACAGGTCTAACCTAAAAGGTATAATATTTAATTAGTTATTTAGGACACTAAGAACAAGGTAATCAGATATTTTGTAACTTTTATATAACTAAGAACATATTCTTATATTTTAGTAAGAACATATAAAGTTTTTTTTTCTGTTGTATAGGCCATCTTGGTTTCATGTAAGCACAACCATCCGGCAGCACCAAGCAAAGACAATATTATCTTATTAGCTAATGGAATGCAGGGGACACCGTCATGAAATATTACTTGATTTTGCGATTCGGGTATCCCATATTCCCCTCTTACCTATATGATGAAACGAACATAATATGCCACTTTTTCTTTTAATTAAGTCCAATACTTTAGGCTGATCTTAATATGGCGTCCTCTGTGAGGATGCAAACGGGTGAGTGTTGCATGATATCTATACATGTTGGCATCTTTGCGTACCTGAATCAGGTGCTATGTGCTTTATAATGCTATGGAAGAGACCTGTAATTTGTTCAAAACGGAAACTATGTTGGGCTATGTATACCTGTTGGCATCTCTATATTCTTGAATGAGATATACTGTAATGCTTTTGATGACAGCATAAGTACTTCGTTGAAAACTTAAAACTCGATATCATTGCTCTGATTCTAGCATTTTCTACTAATAACATATATCTTTTTCTATTATGCATATAGTACATAGATTATAGAAATCTCATAGATAAACAAAATCTTCTGACTGTCGATTAAGCCGATCAGAAAATCATGGATGAGTGGGTTAGGAAATTAACCATCGACGTCCTAAATTTATCGGCAACTCACCTTTCCTATATGTACGCCTCCTCTCCTATGTGACTCGGCAGCGCCAGCCGCCGCCAACATCCTCGAGAGATCATATCCGTGGGCTGCAGACCTGCAGTACCTCTTGCATGCACATCGGTGACATGAGGCTTCCATCCTCCCACATATTTGATTTAACGTGCAAAGGCAGAGCTAGCACTCATATATACGATGTGTACTATTGTTTGATTGATGCGTAACAATGGCCTCCTCCACATATATTGACTAGAGGCACCGGCATGCGCCTGCATATAATTTTTTGGCCAAAATGTCTATAAGCTACTCCCTCCGTTCGGAAATAATTGTCGCTCAAACGGATGTATCTACTGTATGATAGAACATGTATATCCCGTATGGATGCCTAAATCCTAATACTTTCCTATGAATTTGTGCTCGGTGAATGGATCAATAGATGGTCGAGTACACGCTTCAAGTATTTCGTCCTGAGGTAATTAAGGTGAGATCCTATAGCTATCTGACCTAAGTTGCTTTAATTGTTCTCATAGGGTAATACATGTGGCACCTAAATTCTAAAAGATAAAAAAACTAAGACAAGTACGTGTTCGTGTATGTTACAAGCAAGCAAATACAGTGCGTTCCAAATTAGAATTTTAATATCTATGAAGTGTTGCATCATGCATTAATAAACAAGTTTGCTATTTAAAATTTAGTTGTTCAAAGTACTAACATTTTTTTCCAAGAATAGAAAATGAACCGTCTTGAATGAAGTTTAGGGGAACATGTGCTAATATTTCAAAAATAAATACGTTAAAGATGTTATTTTTATAATTAAGCAAAGGATTGATCTGAAGAAGTGCACCTCTTGGAAATTTGTAGACCGTACGTTTATCCTTCCAGCCTTTTAGATTTACCACACATTGTCTACCCTTTCATCTTTTCGACATTTGCTTTGTACGGTAACGATAATGAAACTTTCGCGAACAATGGTGCTAACTATCCAAAACGTCTTTTTGTTTGTCAAAACCATTAGTTTTAGTTATGTGTTGTTTCTAAACATTTGTTTAATCAAAGTAGCACATATTTATACTTAATGATAACATTATTTTTAATTCTAAATCTATTGAACATGTTGAAAAATTATATTACCAAATGTACCAAAATATAAGACGTTCTGCTACGCCAAATATAAATGCACAATGTGATTCATCATAAATAATGCATTTAGTATGACATGCATAATAACCAGTAAAATGATGAACGGATACCATATATGTTTATATGTAAAATGTGAAAACCAAACATACCTAAGACCAAACCATATTCACAAAAGTCTTATATTCACAACGTCATCACATTTGATTCCATTATTTCTTTAAACAAACTAAATAATATTTTCTTATTATTAACTTTCTAAAGTTCTAGCCCGCGCATCGAGCGGGCCACTTCACTAGTTACTCCAACTTCATCCTCATAGAGAAAATCAACCATGAAGTATGCAAGACCGTCTAGATGAGTGGACGAGTAAAGAATTTGATAATCTTTATCCAGTTCATTGCCATTATGGTGTTGTTGTTATCATGAGGTCGTATATGTATGTCACATGCAACATGTCGGAGGCTTCGCTGAGAAGGCTATGTGTACTTACTTATGATGTTATTATGTGAATTGACTCTAATGCGTACATCTATTGTATTTCATTTGGATTATTATTATGGTAAAATGTGCTGCTGCTAATCTGCTATACATCGTAATGCATATAAATACGTCAGTTGTTGTTTAATGCCTAGTTTTGTAATAGCGGCGGGGAACTAAAAGCACTAGCGAATGGACATATATTTGTGGCGGGTGCCAAGCAAGGCCCGCCACTGTAACCAATTTCCCCAGTGACGGGCGTCTAAGTAAGCCAGCCACAGCAGAGTTACTACCAATGGCGCGCGCCCGCACGCAACTGATGCCATGTTAGCAGTGGCGGGTGCCCCTAAGAGCCTCGCCCGCCACTGCTAGTCACTCCTGCAGCAGTGTTGTAGGAGATATGCCATAGACGCAATAATAAATGTTATTATTTATCCCCATGTTCCTAATTAAGTTTATATTCCATGCTATAACTGCTATGGTTCCCGAGTCTACAATAACCACGAGGCTCGGGGGAAAACTCATATGCACATGTGGAATAATAAACGATAAAAAGTATTCCTAGTCATGCCTCTAAGACTAGCTCAAGTATTGCATGATGATCCTGTTTTCCTGGTCATGGGCATGGCTATGCCGGCAATTTTGAGGGCACAATGTTAGAAGAACATTTGTGTTGAATCGACCCGAATTGATGTTATGCTATGAGATACTTTCGTCACAAGTTAATGGTAAATAACACAGAGAAAGTTAACGTTTGCATGATTCCTTAGACCATGAGAGTATCGAGTTTCTACATGCTTGCTTCATGAACTTTGGGGTTTGTTAAACGTCATCCGTAACTGGGTGGCTATTACGGCGGCTTACGGTTTCATGGAAAAGTATGACAAGTAACTTGATAGCTCAAGATTGGGATTTGCTACTCCGACGATGGAGAGATATTCTCGGGCCCTCTCAGTGTTACGGTATCCATCATCGTCTGGCCAGACACATTGTGATTTGATCACGGGGATGCCGGAACGCGGAAACGAGAAAAGAGAACAAAACTGGCAACGAGGTAACTGACATTGTGGACAAGTGTTGATTCACGGGGATGCCGATAAATCTCACCTCGGGTTTTGTAACATATCGCGAAGTAAAAGGAATAGCACCCACCAACTAGAAGTTCACTCGAATATTCATTCTTGTGGGTATAGGGGTCAATATGGGTGTCCACGGCTCCGATGTTGATCATTGATCGGAAGGGTCACACACTTAAGGGTCATCTATCTGCTGAATACTAGACAGAGAGTCTGAGAGAAATTCACCGAAAAAGTTTTGGAGACAACAGAAGAGTTCCGGAGAGAGAACACCGGAAGAGTTTCGGTAAAACCGAAAAGTTGTTTCGGAGTATACCATTAAGTCAAATTGGTTTCAGCATACGCCTGGAAATTATTGGAGCGTACCAGAATTGTTCCGGTAACTTCTGGGATTTTTCGGAGACAAAAAACCGGAAATGTTCCGGACTGCCGGAACCGCTTTGGTTGCTTTTCGCAGATGAAAATCATTGATCTGAAAATTCTTTCGGAACGCATCCAGAATTGTTTTAGTGGGTACTAGAATTATTCTAAGACCCATAGAAATATTTTCGGATTTAACGGCCGCAAAAAAATGGTTTCTTGAATAGTAAAAATGACTTTATGGTTACTTTAAGGAAAGCCACCTTTTTCGGCTTTGTCCCAAAATATCTTGGGATGACATGGATGGATGAGAGCCCCTCATGGGGGCCCCACTTGTGGTGGCCGGCCAAGGAAGGATCTCCTCCATGGAGGTCCTCTAGCCTTCCCATTTTGCCCCTTTGGAAACTCCATGTGATGGTTTTTTTGGGTATTTCAAGTGCCACCCTACCCCTTGGGTTTTTCCTATAAATAGAGGTGGAGATGCACTCTCCACACTTACTCTCTCTCACATACACATGCTATGCATGATCTGGCTTTCTCTCTCCCTCCCAGCGAAATAGTTTCGTAGAGCCGAAAGGCTGTCTGGGTTCCGGTGGGAACTAGTTCTGGACGGCGAAGCCCTGCCGGATAGATGACACCGTATGTGTGCAACCCCGTAGAGAGGTCGTAGCTTCGTCCTTTTTGCCCGAGGGGCTGTTTGAGTGTGCCTCCCGAAGGGCTGTCCGAGTGACCGTCCGAGATTCTTGGGTCCTCCCGAAGGGCTGTCCGAGGATCTGTCCGGTGGGACTATCTGAGGGACTATCCCGAGGCCTCCATCCTTGGCCAGACGAGGAAGTACATCCTCATGGTTGGGAGGTTGTAAATCCTAGCTGAGAGGATCTGCATCGACGATCAACATCGACTCTACTTCCTCTGCGCTACGAGTCGGTAATGATCAGATCAAACCTTGTATGCATCTCCATAGTGATCCTGGGCGTTCTCGTTGTACCATTTTTTTTGTTTTCTGTCGCGTTCCCCAAACAGTGGCATCATGAGCCAGGCTATGCGTAGATGCAGGTTACGATCTAGAATACATGAGATGTATGAATATTGCATAGTATAATTTTGTAGTAGATAAGATCTATTGCTGAAAATTATTTGTGCGGGTAGTAGATGAAATCTATTACCCGATATTCTTGTTGCTTCCCTTGAATTTGCGTAGTCCTGATCTTGACGGCATGGTGGAATCTGACAAAGTTCTGGCAATCCGCGATCCTTTCATGTTGCTCCTGAGTATGCTGATTGACAGATCAACGAAGTGCTTCAGTGTCTTTGGGTTCCGCCATAGTTGAGAAAGATGGATGTTTCGCAGACGAAAGGGCAATGCAGATATGATCTGCACCAGGGTCATGCGTATGACGAAGTTTAGTATGGGGCTCGAGATTTTATTATCTCGTGTTTCATACGCCCCGCAAAGTTAATCTAGCAACTTGAATGATCATGCTTGATGATAAACATTGGTAGCTGCGGTTTGGTTGAAACCTTAGAAGCCACACGTAAAATAAAATTTTGCATAAACCGATTAAAGGCGTCTAACTTGGTTTTGCAGGATGGCATGAGGAATGCATGTGATGTGGTATAACAGTTCTCATATTTAATTTGATTATGTATGAGATGACTATACATCGTAAATTAACATGACCTGCGTGTCATGATTCGGCATGATGGCTGGAGCCATATGATTGTCACTTTAATGACCTACGTGTCAACCTTATGTAATGCACTTATTTTATTAGCTATAGAGATAGCAATATTATCTGGTGTATCGACAAGGTGGTGGCAAACTTCATGAAGGTGAACACCGCCGCGAATGCCGAAGACGAAGAAATTAATGACTTCTCCGTCAGAAAGGGCTATACCATATCATGCTATTATGAATTGCCTGAGATGTTTATCCCTCTTGATGCACCCTTCTTGATTGCGCGGTAGTCGCTTTTATTAGGGTGATCTCTCACAAAAATATCAAGTAGTTAGTGTTCTCCCAAGTGTAGCACCGTCACAGCATCCTTCCTTTCGAGGTGCGCCATGATCTACATGGGTACGAACGATTGTACGGGTGTAAGGCGGGTGAGGTCAGACCTCGCAGCCAGATCACTTGGTTATCTTGACGTTCATGGCAGGATCGTCCTGAGCTCGGAACACACGCATCGAAAGATGAACCAGAGTCACATGGAGATGTGATTGGCAAGTTTGCCTACCAATTGAAGTTCGCGCCATCAGTGTTCATCTCGAACAATGGCGCTGAATGGAAATGTGGGTCTTGAATCACTCACAATCAATTATGAGAGATATTGATTTGAGTGGGAGCGCACTGTAGAATTAACTTGTTTAATTCTCGGTGCAATTAATTATGGACATTGTCTAAGTGAAATTTGCATAATAGTTGTAGAATAATGGCTCGTGTTTCCACCTTCCCTATTAAAATTGAATAAGCTGTTATTTATCTAGTTAAAACTTTACGATTGGTAACGTAATGTGAGGATTGTCCTCAAGAGTGCCGAGAAGGACTTTGTCCTATCGCATCCTTTTGGTATTCTCCCGCTGATGCTATGGATGATGTGACTCTCGTCCTTCGGTCCAAAAGCAAGAATTCCGTTACGGTCAAGTGCAATACGTTTGCTTCCATAAAACCCGAACTTCAAAAGTTTGGGATAGTTATGTGATACTCATGGAACTGAAAATTATTTTTAGATACAAACAAAGGCTAAAAGACATGAGATATCCAAAGCAATGTTTGGTTGCAAGGTATTGCTACTTCTTGATCTTGCGTTGGTTTTTCCCTTGAAGAGGAAAGGGTGATGCAGCAAAGTAGAGATAAGTATTTCCCTCAGTTTTGAGAACCAAGGTATCAATCCAGTAGGTGGTACAAGCAAGGCCCCAATCTTTGCAGCTGCACAAACAATCAAACACTTGCACCCAACCCTATAAAGGGGTTGTCAATCCCTTCACGGTCACTGGCAAGGATGAGATCTGATAGAGATAGATATAAAAGATGACTAAAAGTAAAACTAAATAAAAGTAAATAAAATTGCAGCAAGGTATTTTTGGTATTTTTGGTTTATAGATCTGAAAATATATAACGGAAAATAGACCCGGGGCCCATAGGTTTCACTAGAGGCTTCTCTCTTGAAGGAAAATAATACGGTGGGTGAACAAATTACTGTCGAGCAATTGATAGAAAAGCGCAAAGTTATGACGATATCCAAGGCAATGATTATGCATATAGGCATCACGTCCGTGTCAAGTAGACCGAAATAATTCTGCATCTACTACTATTACTCCACACATCGACCGACTCCTGCCTGCATCTAGAGTATTAAGTTCATAAAGAACAGAGTAACGCCTTAAGTAAGATGACATGATGTAGAGGGATAAACTCAAGCAATATGATGAAAACCCCACCTTTTTATCCTTGATGGCAACAATACAAATACGTGCCTCGCTACCCCTACTTTGTCACTGGGTGAGGACACCATAAGATTGAACCCAAAACTAAGCACCTCTCCCATTGCAAGAACTACCGATCTAGTTGGCCAAACCAAACCAATAACTCGAAGAGAAATACAAAGATATGAAATCATGCATATAAGAATTCAGAAAAGATTCAAATAATATTCATAGATAATCTGATCATAAATCCACAATTCATCGGATCTCGACAAACACACTGCAAAAGAAGATTACATCGGATAGATCTCCAAGAACATCGAGGAGAACATGGTATTGAGGATCGGAGAGAGAGAAAAAGCCATCTAGCTACTAGGTATGGACCCGTAGGTCTGAGGTAGACTACTCACGCTTCATCGCAGGAGCAATGGAGTTGATGTAGAAGCCCTCCGTGATCGAATCCCCCTCCGGCAGATTACCGGAAAAGACCCCAAGATGGGATCTCACGGGAACAAAAGGTTGCGGCGGCGGAAAATTATTTTTGTGGCTCTCCCTAATGGTTTGGGAATATATGGGAATATATAGGTGAAGAGTTAGGGTTAGAAGGCCTCCAGGGGACCCACAAGCCAGGGGGGCGCCCCCCCTAGGGCGCGCCCTGGCGGCTTGTCGTCTGCTGCCAGGTCTTCTGACCTCCTCTCAAGGTCTTCTAGATGTCTTCTGGTCCATGAAAAATCATCGCGAAAGTTTTATTCCGTTTGGACTCCGTTTGATATTCCTTTTCTGTAAAACTCAAAAACAGGGAAAAACAGAAACTGGCACTGGGCTCTAGGTTAATAGGTTAGTCCCAAAAATAATATAAAATAGCATATTAATGCATATAAAACATCCAAAACAGATAATATAATAGCATGGAACAATCAAAAATTATAGATACGTTGGAGACGTATCAAGCATCCCCAAGCTTACTTCCTGCTCGTCCTCGAGTAGGTAAATGATAAAAACAGAATTTTTGATGTGGAATGCTACCTAACATATTTATCCATGTAATTTTCTTTATTGTGGCATGAATATTCAGATCCATAAGATTCAAAACAAAAGTTTAATGTTGACATAAAAACAATAATACTTCAAGCATACTAATAAAGCAATCGTGTCTTCTCAAAATAACATGGCCAAAGAAAGCTATTCCTACAAAATCATATAGTCTAGCTATGCTCCATCTTCATCACACAAAGTATTAAATCATGCACAACCCCGGTTCTAGCCAAGCAATTGTTTCATACTTTAGTATTTTCAAACTTTTTCAACTCTCACGCAATACATGAGCGTGAGCCATGGACATAGCACTATAGGTGGAATAGAATATGGTGGTTGTGGAGAAGACAAAAGAAGGAGATAGTCTCACACCAACTAGGCGTATCAACGGGCTATGGAGATGCCCATCAATAGATATCAATGTGAGTGAGTAGGGATTGCCATGCAATGGATGCACTAGAGCTATAAGTGTATGAAAGCTCAAAAAAGAAACTAAGTGGGTGTGCATCGAACTCGCTTGCTCACGAAGACCTAGGGAAATTTGAGGAAGCCCATCATTGGAATATACAAGCCAAGTTCTATAATGAAAAATTCCCACTAGTATATGAAAGTGTCAATATAGGATACTCTCTATCATGAAGATCATGGTTCTACTTTGAAGCACAAGTGTGAAAAAAGGATAGTAGCATTGCCCCTTCTCTCTTTTCTCTCATTTTTTTTATTTTCTCCTTTTTTTCTTTTGGTGGGCTTCTTTGGCCTCTTTTTTTTATTTGGGCTTCTCTAGCCTCTTTTATTTTTCATAAAGTCCGGAGACTCATCCCGACTTGTGGGGGAATCATAGTTTCCATCATCCTTTCCTCACATGGGACAATGCTCTATAATGATGATCATCACACTTTTATTTACTTACAACTCAAAATTTACAACTCGATACTAGAACAAGATATGACTCTATATGAATGCCTCCGGCGGTGTACCGGGATATGCAATGATCTAGCGTAGCAATGACATCATCATTCTAGCTATCTCACGATCATGCTAAGCAATATGATAATGATGGTGCGTGTCATAATAAACGGAATGGTGGAAGTTGCATGGCAATATATCTCGGAATGGCTATGGAAATGCCATAATAGGAACGTATGGTGGCTGTTTTGAGGAAGGTATATGGTGTCTGTTTTGAGGAAGGTGGGTTTAACGCACCGGCAAAAGTTGCACGGTACTAGCGAGGCTAGCAAAGGTGGAAGGGTGAGAGTGCGTATAATCCATGGACTCAACATTAGTCATAAAGAACTCACATACTTATTGCAAAAGTCTATTAGTCATCAAAAGAAAGTGCTACACGCATGCTCCTAGGGGAAGGGTTGGTAGGAGTTAACCATCGCGCGATCCCGACCTCCACACAAAGGAAGGCAATCAATAAATAAATCATGCTCCGACTTCGTCCCATAACGGTTCACCATACGTGCATGCTACAGGAATCACAAACTTTAACACAAGTATTTCTACCAATCCACAATTACTCACTAGCATGTCTCTAATATTACAATCTTTATATATCAAAACAATCATAAGGAATCAAACTTCTCATAGTATTCAATGCACTTTTATATCAAAGTTTTTATTATATCTCTCTTGGATGCCCATCATATTAGGACCAAATTCATAACCTAAACAAATTACCATGCTGTTTAGAGACTCTCAAAATAATATAAGTGAAGCAAGAGAGTTCAACAATTTCTATAAAATAAAGCCACCGCCGTGCTCTAAAAAGATATAAGTGAAGCACTAGAGCATATTGCCTAGCTCAAAAGATATAAGTGAAGCACATAGAGTATTCTAATAAATTCACGATTCATGCGTGTCCCTCTCAAAAAGTGTGTACAGCAAGGATGATTGTGGCAAACTAAAAAGCGAAGACTCATATCATACAAGACGCTCCAAGCAAAAGACATATCATGTGGTGAATAAAAATATAGCCTCAAGTAAATTTACCGATGGATTGAAGACGAAAGAGGGGATGCCTTCCGGGGCATCCCCAAGCTTAGGCTCTTGGTTGTCCTTGAATATTACCTTGGGGTGCCTTGGGCATCCCCAATCTTAGGCTCTTGCCACTCCTTATTCCATAGTCCATCAAATCTTTACCCAAAACTTGAAAACTTCACAACAGAAAACTCAACAGCAAACTCGTGAGATCCGTTAGTATAAGAAAATAAAATCACCACTTTAGGTACTGTTGTGAACTCATTCTTTATTTATATTGGTCTAATATCTACTGTATTCCAACTTCTCCATGATTCATACCCCCCGATACTACCCATAGATTCATCAAAATAAGCAAACAACACATAGAAAACAGAATCTGTCTAAAACAGAACAGTCTGTAGCAATCTGTAAACTTCGAATACTTATGTAACTCTAACAATTCTGAAAAATTAGGACAATCTGAGAAATTTGTATATCACTATTTCGTAAAAAATTCAGATCCAATTGACGCTTCTGTGAATTTATAAAATTCCTGGACTGGGCGTCAAAGTTTCTGTTTTTCAGCAAGATCAAATCAACTATCACCGTAGACCATCCCAAAGGTCTTACTTGGCACAAACACTAATTAAAACACTAAAACACAATTACTACAGAGGTAATAATGTGTAATTTATTCAAGAACATAAACAAAACAAAAAACATAAAAATAAAATTGGGTTGCCTCCCAACAAGCGCTATTGTTTAACGCCCCTAGCTAGGCATATCGCAATAGATCTAAGTATTATCATCTTTGGTATGCAAACCATAAGTAGCTCTCATAATAGATTCATATGGTAATTTAATTTTCTTTCTTGGAAAGTGTTCCATGCCTTTCTTAACGGAAATTGAAATCTAATGTTTCCTTCTTTCATATCAATAATTGCACCAATCGTTCTAAGGAAAGGTCTACCAAGAATAATTGGACATGTAGGATTGCAATCTATATCACGAACAATGAAATATACGGGCACATAATTCCTATTTGCAACAATAGGAACATCATTAATCCTTCCCATAGGTTTCTTTATAGTGGAATCCGCAAGATGCAAATTTAAGGAGCAATCATCAAATTCACGGAAACCTAGCACATCACATAAGGTTTTCGGAATTGTGGAAACGCTAGCACCCAAATCACACAAAGCATGGGACTCATAATCTTTAATTTTAATCTTAATAGTAGGTTCCCACTCATCATAAAGCTTTCTAGGTATAGAAACTTCCAACCCAAGTTTTTCTTCAAAGGATTTCATCATAGCATCAACGATATGTTTAGTAAAAGCTTTATTTTGATTATAAGCATGAGGAGAATTCGACATGGATTGCAACAAGGAAATACAATCTGTCAACAAACAATTATCATAATTAAAATCTTTGAAATCCAAAGGAGTGGGTTCATTGCTACTTAAAGTTTTGACCTCTTCAATTTTACTTTTATCAATTTTTGCATCAAGATCTATAAACTCCGAATCATTGGGACGCCTTCTAATTAAAGTTGTCTTATCTCCAGTCCCATCTTTATCAAGATTTATATTAGAAAAAAAGATTCAATAGGAGTCACATCAATCACTTTAAGATCTTCATCATTATTTCCACGAGAAATCGAAGAACACGCTTTTACTAACAATTCTCACTTAGCACGCATCCTAGCGGTTCTTTCTTTACATTCATCCATAGAAATTCTCATAGCTTTTAGAGACTCATTAATATCATGCTTGGGTGGAATAGATCTAATTTTCAAAGAATCAATCTCAAGAGAAATTCTATCAACGTTCCTAGCCAAATCATCAATCTTGAGCAATTTTTCTTCAATCATAGCATTGAAAACCTTTTGCGAACTAATAAATTCTTTAATATTATTCTCAAGATCAGAGGGCATGTTATTATAATTTCCATAAGAATTGTTGTAGGAATTACCATAATTATTAGAGGAATTACTAGGAAACGGCCTAGGGTTGAAATTACCTCTATACGCGTTATTACCAAAATTGTTCCTACCAACAAAATTCACATCCATAGATTCATTATTATTTCCAATCAAAGAGGACAAAGGCATATCATTAGGATCAATAGGAGCACTCTTACTAGCAAACAATTTCATTAATTCATCCATCTTTCCACTCAAAGTATTTATTTCTTCAATTGCATGCACCTTTTTACTAGTAGGAGATCTTTCGGTATGCCATTGAGAGTAATTTGCCATAATATTATCTAGGAGTTTAGTAGCTTATCCTAATGTGATTTCCATAAAAGTACCACCCGCGGCGGAATCTAAAAGATTTCTAGATGCAAAATTCAATCCCGCATAAAAAATTTGTATAATCATCCATAAACTCAAACCATGCGCGGGACAATTTCTAATCATTAGTTTCATCCTCTCCCAAGATTGTGCAACATGCTCATGATCAAGTTGCTTAAAATTCATTATATCGTTCCTAAGGGAGATGATCTTAGCGGGCGGAAAGTACTTGGAAATAAAAGCATCTTTACACCTATTCCATGAATCAATACTATTTTTAGGCAAAGATGTAAACCAAGTTTTAGCACGATCTCGTAGTGACAACGGAAATAGCTTCAATTTAACAATATCATTATCCACATCTTTCTTCTTTTGCATATCACACAATTCAACGAAAGTATTTAGATGGTATGCGGCATCTTCACTAGGAAGGCCGGAAAACTGTTCTTTCATAACAAGATTCAGCAAAGCGGCATTAATTTCATAAGATTCCGCACTAGTGGCGGGAGCAATCGGAGTACTAATAAAGTCATTATTATTAGTATTGGCGAAGTCACATAACTTGGTATTCTCTTGAGTCATTGTGACAAAGCAAGCAATCTAGCACACAAGCAAACAAAAAGCAAACGAAAAGACGAACGGAAGAAGGGAGAATAGAAGTGGGGGAGAGAAAAATGAGAGGCAAATGGCAAATAATGTAAATGCAAGAGATGAGTTTATGATGGGTACTTGGGAGGCTTGATGTAGACCTCTCCGGCAACCACGCCAGAAATTGGCTAGTTGACGGGAGAGTTATTGTCTTGACTTGCTATGTATCCTCCCCAGCAACGGCGCCAGAAATTGGCAAGTTGACGGGAGAGTTCTTGTCTTGACTTGCTATGTATCCTCCCCGGCAACGGCGCCAGAAATTCTTCCTGCTACTTCTTGAGCTTGCATTGGTTTTTCCCTTGAAGAGGAAAGGGTGATGCAGCAAAGTAGAGATAAGTATTTCCCTCAGTTTTTGAGAACCAAGGTATCAATCCAGTAGGAGGTACAAGCAAGGCCCCAATCTATGCACCTGCACAAACAATCAAACACTTGCACCCAACGCTATAAAGGGGTTACCAATCCCTTCACGGTCACTTGCAAGGATGAGATCTGATAGAGATAGATATAAAAGATTACTAAAAGTAAAACTAAATAAAAGTAAATAAAATTGCAGCAAGGTATTTTTGGTATTTTTGGTTTATAGATCTGAAAATATATAATGGAAAATAGACCCGGGGCCCATAGGTTTCACTAGAGGCTTCTCTCTTGAAGGAAAATAATACGGTGGGTGAACAAATTACTGTCGAGCAATTGATAGAAAAGCGCAAAGTTATGACGATATCCAAGGCAATGATTATGCATATAGGCATCACGTCCGTGTCAAGTAGACCGAAACGATTCTGCATCTACTACTATTACTCCACACATCGACCGACTCCTGCCTGCATCTAGAGTATTAAGTTCATAAAGAACAGAGTAACGCCTTAAGTAAGATGACATGATGTAGAGGGATAAACTCAAGCAATATGATGAAAACCCCACCTTGTTATCCTTGATGGCAACAATACAAATACGTGCCTCGCTACCCCTACTTTGTCACTGGGTGAGGACACCGCAAGATTGAACCCAAAACTAAGCACCTCTCCCATTGCAAGAACTACCGATCTAGTTGGCCAAACCAAACCAATAACTCGAAGAGAAATACAAAGATATGAAATCATGTATATAAGAATTCAGAGAAGATTCAAATAATATTCATAGATAATCTGATCATAAATCCACAATTCATCGGATCTCGACAAACACACCGCAAAAGAATATTACATCGGATAGATCTCCAAGAACATCGAGGAGAACATGGTATTGAGGATCGGAGAGAGAGAAAAAGCCATCTAGCTACTAGCTATGGACCTGTAGGTCTGAGGTAGACTACTCACGCTTCATCGGAGGAGCAATGGAGTTGATGTAGAAGCCCTCCGTGATCGAATCCCCCTCCGGCAGATTACCGAAAAAGGCCCCAAGATGGGATCTCATGGGAACAGAAGGTTGCGGCAGCGGAAAAGTATTTTTGTGGCTCCCCCTGATGGTTTGGAAATATATGGGAATATATAGGCGAAGAGTTAGGGTTAGAAGGCCTCAAGGGGGCCCACAAGTCATGGGGGGCGCCCCCCCCCCTAGGGCGCGCGCCCTGGCGGCTTGTCGTCTGCTGCCAGGTCTCTTGCCCTCCTCTCCAGGTCTGCTAGATGTCTTCTGGTCCAAGAAAAATCATCGCGAAAGTTTTATTCCGTTTGGACTCCATTTGATATTCCTTTTCTGTAAAACTCAAAAACAGGGAAAAAACAGAAACTGGCACTGGGCTCTAGGTTAATAGATTAGTCCCAAAAATAATATAAAATAGCATATTAATGCATATAAAGCGTCCAAAACAGGTAATATAATAGCATGGAACAAGCAAAAATTATAGATACGTTGGTGATGTATCAGGTATTAGTAAAGTGTTTACTGGTCATTTGACTGATAAGAGAGGGATCCAGGAGAACGCCTGTCATGTAAATGAAGGTGAATAAAACAAACAACTTAAAGAGAAAGGAAATGTCCAAAGGGTGTTAGTGTGACTTACACACCTAGGAAGTCCGGGGCTAACGCCACTCTTATGTTGGGTGCTTCTTCTGAGAGTTGGAGAAAGACTGAAAGTAAAATTGTTAGAAGTATAAAGGCAAAAGGAAAGAAGTCTGGAATGTCCAGCTCATGTATGAAAGTCATACAAGTTATTGATGTTTGGAAGGCTGGTCAAAAAGAAATAGTTCTTGGGAATTGTGATTAAACTGTTAGTCACTGATTCTTGGGTATTGTGATTGACTTTTGATCACAGGAATACCCGTTCGATTGCATTCTCTTGCAACTCGATACAAGAACTACTATGACCTAAAAGACTTGCCAGTAATGAGGTTTAGATACGCGCTGGGAACATAGTAAAAGTTACTATACCTTCCATCTGTGTATTACCGTCTGTATTTATTTTCATAATTCATTTTAGAGTTTTACACACTCTAGCCCATTGCATAAAGTATATTGCAAGAAGGTTGTTTATAAGAGAACTTTTGATGTTCGGTGTTATGAATAAAGGCCATACTTTCATTATGAATGAGATGTATGTTATGAATATTGATAATAATACATTACCTCTGTATTTACTTTCATAATTCATTTTAGAGTTTTACACACTCTAGCCCATTTGCATAATGTTTGTTGCAAGAGTGTTATTCATAAAAGAACAATTGTTGTTCAGTATCATGAATAACATAAGGGCCATGCTTCCATCAAGGATGGGATGTATGTTATGAATATTGATGGTAATATGATACATCCATAACACTGACACTAAATGTCGCAAGACTAAAAGAATACCACATATGTGTGGCACTGCATTTGGTCACATTGGAGAAACCCGCATGGAGAAATTCCATAATGATGGATTTTGAAGTCATTTGATTATAAATCATCTAAATCTTCCAACTTTCCTCCGAAAAGTGAAGTGACTGAAATGCCGTTCACAGGCCATAAGGAACAAGCAAAGAACTTATTGGTGATCATACATCGTGATGTGTGTAGTCCGATAAATGTTGTTGCTGGCAGTAGATTTCTCTATCTTCTGAAATGACTCAAGTAGATATATGGATATTTACTTGATGAGACGTAAGTCTGGATCTTTCGAAATCATTCAAAAGGTTTTTCAAAAATGAAGTAGAAATTATTGTAACAAGAAAATTATGTTTCTACAATTAGATTGCGGAAAGGAATATTTTGAGTTACAAGTTTAGCGAATGTCTGATGAGTTGTGAAAAGAGTTTCATAACTTACACCTCCCCGAACACCACAGTAAGTGGAATGTCCGTGAAGATGTAATCAAACCACTTATGACATGGTGAGATCAAAGATGACATAAATCAATTTGCCATTATCCCTTTTAAAAGTAATGCTTTAGAGACCGCGGCTTTTACACTGAAAAGAGCGCCATTAGGTCTGTTGAAATAGCGCCATGGTATGGTACGCCCAACCATGTTACATCTTTTCCTAACATTTGGAATATGGGGCTTGTGTAAAATGTTTACAACCCTATTCCAAATCAGACAAGTGCTACCTTATAGGTTATCCCAAGTTATTGGGTATTCCCCTACCACTATACCGAGGCAAAGGGGTTTGCCACAAAGGACGGTATGCTTTTAAAGAGAATGGTTCTTGCAAAAAGGTGAGTGGGAGGACAGTGCAACTCGATGAGATAACAGTATCTTTGTCATCAGATCAAAGGAAAGGAACCTTGGAAGTGATTCCAGAGTTTCCTACTGTGACTGATACGGAAGCCTCTACATGAGATGTATGGATTTCGGTCGAACTTGCAGCTGAACCACGTAGGCAAAACTCGTGCAAACCTCTTAGGTGCGCAAACGAGATATTGTTGTTAGACAACAGTATACCTATGATAATCAAGGAAGCAATGATGGGCCCTGACTCTGGAATTGGCTAAATGCCAATATAATCCGAGATAGTTTCCATATGAATGATTCAATAATATATCTTGATAAACCCTTCGGAAGACTTGGAGTCTAACGAATATTTATGGAACTATAAACTGATGTGGATAAAATGTTTTAGCCATAAAACTCGACTTGTTGTAATAACAAGTTCAAGGAGTTGACTACGATGAGGTTGTCTCACCGTAGCGATGCTAAAAGTCGGTTCGGGTTAAACTAGGGATTAATACATATATCAATCATGAGATATGAAACATGGATGGCGAAAGAATTTGCATGAAATGGGAATACAAACTAGGATTTGTATGAGATACAGTCCAAAGTATTTTGTCGATCCAAAGGATGGTAGTGAGTATGCAAACTTTAGAGTTCCAGTGATGGACAGAAGAGAGCAAAATGGAGTTGGTATCTTCGTTTTTGATGAAATGGCCAAAACAGTTTGTTTTCATCAATGGATAACTAAGATGCTTGTGGTTACAAGAAACTAAGTGGGAGCATAATAGTATTTCTAAAAACCTTGTGTGCTTGACACATTGTTAATTGGAAATAATATAAATTTCTTGACATGAATTAGGACTTTATTTGAAAATAGTTTTTCGATCAAGTGCTTGGGCTAAGTAGCCTTGACATTAGGCATGTTTATCTGCGAGATAGAATTGCCAAATAGGGCTAAGCCAAAATACATATTGACGAGATGCTAAAACAGTTTAGCATTAAAAACGGCAAGGAGTGATTCTTGCCAAAGTCACATGGAAAGAGTTTTTGCAAGACTTGGTGTCCTAAAAACACTGATGAGCAAAATACATGATGGATATTCCACACACCTCTATGTTTGGATTAATCATGTATTCCATGGTATGTAAAACAACCAGATATGTCCGATACTCCCAAACTACTGCGAGTATAGATACCAAAGTGATCAAAGTACTGATCATAGGACAAACAGTGAAAAATGTCATTGAGTACTAAAGTAGCACTGATGACATGTTTTCTCGCAAGCAAAGATTATGAATTTCTCGTGGTAAGTAATTACATCGATACAATCTTCATCAATGCTCCATGCGATTTTCGTTTTCAGTTAAGGTTTTGTGTAATACACAATACGGTGGCACGGTAAGTTGGAATTGTTCTAAACAGGTTACTGTGGCGAATTCTATAACAAAGGCTAAGTATGTTGACGTTTTGGAAGCGACAAAGAAGATGTTGAATCATATAGTTCATTCATGAACTTAGTATGGTTCCAAGATGGCTTTGGTCAATGGGACACTATTGCAGATAGTTGCCCCATAGCTCAGTCTGGGGAATCAAGGTTTGACCTGTGATTCACATATATACAAAGCCAAGTCCACACAAAATATGAATTTTGTGAAAGCATGAAAACGCGAGGATATGCAAAGATACACACGGAGATGAAGTTGTCAGATCCGTTGGACATCAGGCTATACCACAAGCGAAGCATATTTTACACCAGTATGCTATAGGTGTAAAGTGTATTAGCATTGACTAGATTATTGCCTCTAGTGCAAGTGGGAGTCTGTAGGAGATATGCCCTAGAGGCAATAATTAATGTTATTATTTATCCCCATGTTCCTAATTAAGTTTATATTCCATGCTATAACTGCTATGGTTCTCGAGTCTACAATAACCACGAGGCTCGGAGGAAAACTCATATGCACATGTCGAATAATAAACGATAAAAAGTATGCCTAGTCATGCCTCTAAGACTAGCTCGAGTATTGCATGATGATCCTGTTTTCCTGGTCATGGGCATGGCTATGCCGGCAATTTTGAGGGCACAATGTTAGAAGAACATTTGTGTTGAATCGACCCGAATTGATGTTATGCTATGAGATACTTTCGTCACAAGTTAATGGTAAATAACACAGAGAAAGTTAACGTTTGCATGATTCCTTAGACCATGAGAGTATCGAGTTTCTTCATGCTTGCTTCATGAACTTTGGGGTTTGTTAAACGTCATCCGTAACTGGGTGGCTATTACGGCGGCTTACGAGTTCATGGAAAAGTATGACAAGTAACTTGATAGCTCAAGATTGGGATTTGCTCCTCCGAAGATGGAGATATATTCTCGGGCCCTCTCAGTGTTACGGTATCCATCATCCTCTGGCCAGACACATTGTGATTTGATCATGGGGATGCTGGAACGCGGAAACGAGAAAAGAGAACAAAACCGGCAACGAGGTAACTGGCATTGTGGACAAGTGTTGATCCACGGGGATGCCGATAAATCTCACCTCGGGTTTTGTAACATATCGCGAAGTAAAAGGAATAGCACACACCAACTAGAAGTTCACTCGAATATTCATTCGTGTGGGTATAGGGGTCAATATGGGTGTCCACGACTCCGATGTTGATCATTGATCGGAAGGTGTTCCGGCTCATGTCTATACTTCACCGAACCTATAGAATCACACACTTAAGGGTCATCTATCTGCTGAATACTAGACAGAGAGTCTGAGAGAAATTCACCAAAAAAGTTTCGGAGACAACAGAAGAGTTCCGGAGAGAGAACATCGGAAGAGTTTCGGTAAAACCGAAAAGTTGTTTCGGAGTATACCATTAAGTCAAATTGGTTTCAGCATACGCCTGGAAATTATTGGAGGGTACCAGAATTGTTCCGGTAACTTCTGGGATTTTTCGGAGACAAAAAACCAGAAATGTTCCGGACTGCCAGAACCGCTTTGATTTCTTTTCGCAGATGAAAATCATTGACCTGAAAATGTTTCGGAACGCGTCCAGAATTGTTTTAGTGGGTACTGGAATTATTCTAAGACCCACAGAAATATTTTCAGATTTAACGGCCGTGAAAAAATGGTTTCTTGAATATTAAAAATCAATTTATGGTTACTTTATGGAAAGCCACCATTTTGGGTTTTGTCCCAAAATATCTTGGGATGACATGGATGGATGAGAGCCCCTCATGGGGGCCCCACTTGTGGTGGCCGGCCAAGGGAGGATCTCCTCTATGGAAGTCCTCTAGCCTTCCCATTTTGCCCCTTTGGAAACTCCATGTGATGTTTTTTTCTGGGTATTTCAAGTGCCACCCTACCCCTTGGGTTTTTCCTATAAATAGAGGTGGAGATGCACTCTCCACACTTACTCTCTCTCACATACACATGCCATGCATGATCTGGCTTTCTCTCTCCCCCAGCGAAATAGTTTCGTAGAGCCGAAAGGCTGTCTGGGTTCCGGTGGGAACTAGTTCTGGACGGCGAAGCCCTGCCGGATAGATGACACCGTATGTGTGCAACCCCGTAGAGAGGTTGTAGGTTCGTCCTTTTTGCCCGAGGGGCTGTTTGAGTGTGCCTCCCGAAGGGCTGTCCGAGTGACCGTCCGAGATTCTGGGGTCCTCCCGAAGGGCTGTCCGAGGATCCATCCGGTGGGAGTATCCGAGGGACTGTCCCGAGGCCTCCCGAAGGGCTGCCCGGAGTTCCGTCCGGGGCCAGACGAGGGAGCACATCCTCGCGCTTGGGAGGTTGTAAATCCTAGCTACGGGGATCTGCACCGACGATCAACATCGACTCTACTTCCGCTGCGCTACGAGTCGGTAACGATCAGATCAAACCTTGTATGCATCTCCATAGTGATCCTGGGCATGCTCGCTATACCGAAATTTTTTGTTTTCTGTCGCGTTGCCCAAACAGTGGCATCATGAGCCAGGCTATGCGTAGATGCAGGTTACGATCTAGAATACATGAGATGTATGGGTATTGCATAGTATAATTTTGTAGTAGATAAGATCTATTGCTGAAAATTATTTCTGCGGGTAGTAGATGAAATCTATTACCCGATATTCTTGTTGCTTCCCTTGAATTTGCGTAGTCCTGATCTTGACGGCATGGTGGAATCTGACAAAGTTCTGGCAATCCGCGATCCTTTCATGCTGCTACTGAGTATCCTGATTGTCAGATCAATGAAGTGCTTTAGTGTCTTTGGGTATTTATAGGAGGGCTTCTGTCACACACAAGTTGTCACGATTCTTATGTCAAGTAACTGCTTGTGATTCTGTAAATACCGTTACTGTCCTAATAGACAAATAAGCTAGATTGATAAGGATGATAAGTTTGTAGCAGCGAGGATAATAACACTTGAAAGTAAAGAACATAAATAAAACTGAAAATAGAGTTGTGTTTCCTGCAATGGAGAGATTAGGCACAGAGCGAATTCAGTTCATGGTATATATCAAGTGTGCCGGTGCGACAGTAATACCAGTTACCTTGTATCATGATCATAATATTTGATTTGTTTGTTCGGTAGGCAGATCACCCTAATGTTATGGAACTCCTGCTCAAGGGATTATATTACATTCTATGGTCCTACTTCGTTGTTGCCACAGAGTGGTCGTCTTCGCAATTAAGGTCCTTAGACCGGAACCAAGCATTAAGTTTAATGGATCACCGTTATCTCATATTGTCTTTGGTCCTCATAGATGTCTCCACCTGTCACGTCAGAGGTCACATATTTCCTAAACAATATGTGTTACCTGCGTAGGTCTTGAGATCATCTTGTCTGGGCCCTTAAATTGGACAACATACATAGACTTCACCACATTATACCAACGTACTAGACAGATCATAAGACTACAAACACAAATGACAACATATAAATCGGGCACAAATGAATCTTACCACTCACCTACATCTCCCATGCCTAGGGGGGACTACTCATGCATCAGAAGAGAATAACAAATCATCTCAAAGAATAAACGAAGAGAAATCATATCAATAACACCCGGAAGATCCATAATGAAATAAATGATCCAAATAGTCTTGATCTCGTGATTAGTATGAATAGAGTTTACAACTTGTTCTTACAACTTGGAATTCCTCTTACAAAGGTGAACGATGAAAATGATGGTGGAGATGCAAAACTAAAACTAAGTAGATCTCCGGTGGTTATCTGGATTCCTTCTCTCTCTGTTCTGATGTGGTAGCGGTGGCTAGGGTTCTACAATTGCCCCTTTTCCCTTCACAAAAGTGTATTGTATAGATGTGGTGGAGCCACTGGCATCTCATACGACCATCCATGCGAGCGGGAGTGCTCGCATGGAAGGCCGTCTTTTGCTCTGCTGCGCCTGGTGGCTTGGCGTTCAACATGGAAGTTGCTCCATTTGACTTGATTTGCAATAATTCTCCTTGGTTTCCTTCCATATATGATATTTCCTGCCAAATAATGGACAAATGGATTTTCTTCTCTTTTGAATGATTAGCATTAGAAATAACAAAGAAATGGTATGAATCCGATGAAAACCAAAAAAAAACCTTCGTAACTGCTCGTAAATTTTCAAGCCATCAACTCCTCTTCCTCGAGCAACTAAGAAATCAGGAGAATGAAAGGGAGTTTGACATGAGTAGAAAAAAGTTTTACCGGCTCGCGAAGATATTATATATGCATTTTCACTCATCCTGCAATTTCAGTTAAGAGAATATTTGCATTTGAATAGTTGCCCAGCCACATATAGTCTCCTATCACTAGTTATAATTTCTCAAACCAAAAATTTCATCGTTAATCAAGTGCTAGGCTAGCAAAAGAGTTTTTATTCTGTCAAGAGAATGGAATTTCTTTGGGGCTCTTATAAAACTAATATGACCAAAGAGTTTTGGAAGAGAAGAAAACATAGTATTCATACATTTCATTCACACCCACAAGTACCTCCTACTCATGACTTTCAAATACCTCTTTCAATCTTTATTCATTGGAACTTCAATCTTTGGTGATGGGGTTATGCCAAAATTTGCTAAGTGCAATAGTGTTCCACTGTGGCTCAATTTTGTGCACTATGGATCAAGATGGTTGTCTCTTTCAAGCTCAGTGATCAGTGCTCTTATTTACCACATACAAACTTCTTTGGAGAAGGTCGATCATTTACCACTCAATCTCCAAATCGGTGACAGGGTCGCAATTATGCAAATAATTTCTACATATAGCAACGGGACATGAAGCCAGCGAGAAGCTGAGACTCCATGATTTTAGTATCACGGGCAAATTTTGGCATAGCCTCAACCAGTTCAAATATTCATTCCTCCAAATAATTCTATCAATCAGTATCATCAAGACAATCAAATTTAGTACTATGGAGTTGAAGTGCTTGAGTGCTAGTTCTCTTCAAAAATCCGAGCCCCTAAGTTTCGTTTTAGAATTCTTTATTTATTTTTTTAGAGCAAAATCATGCTTCACAACAAGGTTTCACTAGAAAAATTTGAAGTTAGGAGTTATGACTAAATCATATTCGACTAACGAGGGGAACGAAGCTCAAGTGCAACCAGCCAAATGAAAATACATTCTCAAAAAAAATGCGAGAGGAGTGAGTATGCGTATATTATACCTTCTCGCGCTGATTTGCTTCTTTCCCTTAGTCAACTGTCCGCTTCATTTTCTTTATTTCCAACTTGCCAGCGGTGAACAAATCTGTAGGCTCGACCAAGGAAAAACACAAATGAAGAGGATTTCAACAAAGCAAGAGCGAAGTTCGCTCTACAAATTTATTATGCAAACTGAAAATAAACATGCTAACAAATAAAAGAAAAAGAGGAAAAATAAAATATGCATGCAAGGGTAACTAGGGGACGTGCTCCCCCAAGCTTAGGCTCTTGGCCTACTCTCTAGTCCATGTCCTCATCATTGTGGCCACTCGGAGCAGTGTGAGGCCACTGCATCTGAAATGGTCCTCTAGAGGATTGACCTCCCATGCTAGGGCACGGCTGCAAGAAAGAAAAGAGGGACTGCATGTTCCCACTAAGCAGGTTGATGTTGTTGTTAGTCTCGCGGAGGTCCGTACGGATCCCTCCGACCTACTGCTGCAGCTGCTGAAACTCCACTCTAGGCACATAGTTGCCACCGTGCCCGTAGTGCTGGTGATGGGCGTACTGGGGTGCATTGTCGTAGGGCTCCCAGTTGTGAGCAATGCCCTCAGCTGCGGTGTCCCACTCTATTGCTGGCTCAGGATGAACATCATTCCCGAACCCTGTTGTGTGTCTATACTCATTGAGTTCCTCAATAGAGAGAAACCACATCTGACGTGTAGTAACAGAAAAAGCTTGCGGCAAAGGCAAGCGCATGGGTACAGTTTTAGTATTAGGCAGGGGGCACTTGTAGCAATAGTCCCCCTGTATAGACCCTATCAACTTGTAACAGGTCATAACCTTATGGTTAAGCTCAGTGGGTCCTGCAACATGGTCAACATCCTCCAGGTTTAGGCCAAAGTGCTTAGCTAAGTGAGTCATTAGGCCACCAATAAGTATAGTGTCAGATGGCTGCTTGTGCTGCCGCCAGAGGTGGATCATAAGAAAAGCTCCCAAGTTTGGCTTGGGAGTCGAGTTGGGGTGGAGTGCTATGTGGAGCACACACATGTCATAGCTCGACATGCCCCCAAGATTGTCCCAACCAAAAATAGTGTTTGCAATGAAGGTCATGAAGTAGTGATTGGAGGGGTTCCGAAAGCTTGACACGTTCTAGCCAGCGAAGTCGTGCTCAACCTTGATGGAGATGTCGTCCCACGTCCCGGACGCCTCGGAGATGGCCATGCCTTTCCTATTGAGAACCCCACGATTCTCGATCCCAAAGACGGTGCACCACTCTGCCAGCGTCATCGAGCGTGGCACCCCTCCGAGCATGAAGGAGCATCTTGCCAGCACCCTCGAGTCATCGAGAGTGTGCTCGAAGCTTGAGAGGAACTCAAGCGTGATGGCCCGGTATGTCAGGTAATGGAAGTTGCTGAAAACTCCCATCCCGGCATTGTTGGCTAGCCAGGCAAAGTCATCGTGGAGCCTCTGTGACTCCAGGAATGCATCCCACTTCCACTTCATGGCCAACATCTTCCGAACGCTGACCCGTGCGTAGTCCTTGTTCACGGCCACACGGAGGTTCTCCCCCTCGTTCCGGGAACGCTTGGAGTGCGAGCCCATTGCCTTCTTTCCCACGGCAATCGCCAATTTTGTCATTTTCTACACACAACACAAATAAGAACAGAAAAAAATAAGTTTTACGTGGGGATCGAGTTCTAATACTACCTAAGATCGATCCTAACCAATTACTTTGAATCCTAACGTTCAAATTGAATGGATATATGAAATTATTTGCATCTCATCTAGGGAAAGAACTTGGATGAAATTATCGTGGAATCGCAAAAATAGACCATGGATTAGAGGAGAAACTTACCGATGATGAAGATGCACGGATCAAACGAATGAAATCCACCAAGAAATGAGGGTTTTAGAGGATTTTTGTTAGGGCTTATGAGAGAGAGAGAGAGCAGTTGGGAGCGCAAGGTGGAGGAAGAAGAAGATCCCCTTGCATCTGCACACCATACGGCCGCCCATACGAGCGGGTGCGCTCGTATGGAACGTTGTCTCACGTTCAAACTACTCGATCTAGGGTTTGTGTACCTGGGATGACCAACCATATGAGCGCGTCCGCTCGTATGGAAGGCCGTCGTTCAATCTGGAGGTCGAAGTCGTTTGAGGCAGAGCTTCATACGAGTTGTCATACGAGTGCGTGTGCTCGTATGATACGCCATCTTCAGCTCTGTTCCTTTCGTGCATTTCGGCAGAGGTTTCATACGACCAGTTGTGCTCGCATAATAGGCCATCATCGACTCTGGTCTTTTGATGCATTCTGGCTAGAGTTTCATACGACCATTCATACAGGCGGTTGTGCCCGTATGAAAGGCCATCAATCTCTGTGGACCTTTCGACGTCTGGTTCACTCCTTCTATGCGAGCACTCGTACGAGCTCGCCTGCTCGTACGTGTAAGCCGTCATTTGCTCTGTCGTTCTCTCTGCATATTTCCTTCTCCCTTCTTCTTTCTCTAGTATTGCTCCTACAACACAAAGTCAAAATAGGCTCCATCGAGTGTTATTTATCCAAGATCTTTCGTGAGAGTCTTATAACTAGAATAAAACTGCTTAATCTTTGTAAAATTATGGGTTGCCTCCCATTAAGCGTTGGTTTTTAGGTTGCTAAGCTCAACCCTGTACCTCAGAGGTGATTTAGGTTTCTGGTGGCCTAAGATTCTCCTTACTTACCGCACATACTCCCTTAGGTCGTGGCATATACTTCTCCTTGCCTCCAGGCTTCTTCGGGAAGTACCTCACGATTTCTTCGTCATAGATTCTGAAGGTGACCTAACCTTCTGCACAATCCAAAGTTGCATCTGCAGTATTCAAAAACAGTCTCCCGAGAATGATGGATAATTTTTCATCCTCAGGCATATCAAGTATAATAAAGTCAGTAGGTATTATATGCCTATCTAATATTAGATGCACATTGATACGTATCCAACGTATCTATAATTTTTGATTGTTTCATGCTATTATATTATCAATCTTATATACTTTATATGCCATTTTTTATCATTTTTGGGAACTAACCTATTAATCTAGTGCCAAGTGCAACTTCGTGTTTTTGCCTATTATTTTGTTTCGCAGGAAATCAATACCAAACGAAGTCCAAACGTGATGAAACTTTACGGTGATTTTTTGGACCAGAAGGGACCCTAGATCCTTCGAGAGGCGGCCAGAAGACATACGAGAGGGCCACAAGCTCACACGGCGCGCCCCGAGGGGGGCGTGCCACCTGAGCTTGTG
Organism: Elymus sibiricus; assembly: GCA_039707655.1. Classification (NCBI taxonomy): domain Eukaryota; kingdom Viridiplantae; phylum Streptophyta; class Magnoliopsida; order Poales; family Poaceae; genus Elymus; species Elymus sibiricus. Next base: position 534,231,965 of record CM077665.1, on the reverse strand, counting down.
GGCCCCTCATAATTCCGTTTGCCCTATTCCACTTCTATAAATTCCCATAAATAACAAAAAACACCAGAGGGAGACCCGAGACAATTTTTCCGCCGCCGCAAGCCTCTGTTCTTTCGCGATCCCATCTGGAGGCCTCCTCTGGTACTCTACCGGAGAGGGAATCGATCACAGAGGCCACCTTCATCAACCTTGTTGCCTCCATGATGATGTGTGAGTAGTTCCCTACAGACCTACAGGTCCATAGTGATTAGCTAGATAGCTCTCTCTCTCTCTCTCTCTCTCTCTCTCTCTCTCTCTCTCTTTAATTTTCAATACAATGTCCTCTTCGGAGATCCATACGATGTAATCCTCTTTTGCGGTGTGTTTGTTGGGATTCGATGAATTTTAGCTTTATGATCAGATTATTCATTGGAAGTAATTGTGTCTTTTCTGAACTTTATTATGTGTGATTGTTATAGCTATGTATGCTTTTCGATCTATGAGTTTGCTTTGGCCAAGTAGATGAGTAGATCACCAGAGGGAGTGGTGCATAGTAGTAGGTTCAATCTTGTGGTGTCCTCACCCAGTGACAGAAGGGGTAGCGAGGCATGTTTTCGTATTGTTGCTAATAAGGATAAAACGATGGGGTTTAATCATATTGCTTGATTCTATTCTATTTACATTATGTCATCTTGCTTAAAGCATTACTCTGTTTGTCATGAACTTAATATGATAGATGCATGCTGGATAGCAGTCGATTGGTGGAGTAATAGTATTAGATGCAAGTAGGAGTTGGTGTACTTGTCACAGACGTAATGCCTATATACATGATCATGCCATGAATAATGTCATAACAATGCACTTTTCTATCAATTGCCCAACAGTAATTTGTCTACCTACAGTATGATATGTTCTTGAGAGAGATGCCTCTAGTGAAAACTATGGCCCCCGGGTCTATCCAACATATTTACTAAAACCCTAAATACCTTGCTGCAATTTATTTACTTTTATTTTACTTTGCAATTTATCTATCAACTACTATCAGATTTGATCCTTGCAATTAAATACTACAAGGCGATTGACAACCCTCTTGCCCGCGTTGGGTGCAAGTATTTGCTCTTGTGTGTATAGGTACTGTAGACGGTTGTTTGCATGATTCTCCTATTGGTTCGACAAACCTTGGTTCTCAACTGAGGAAAATACTTATTTCTACTTTACTGCTTCATTCCTTCCTCTTCGGGGAAAAATACAACGCATCTACAAAGTAGCAGAAGGATTTCTGGCGACGTTGCCGGGGAGGTATCATCAAACAACTCAAGATTCCTACACACACATTAGCATTTACTTATTCTACTTTTTATTTGCCTAGTTATGCTATCCTTATCATTGACACACCAAAATAGAAAATAAAAATAGCAACTAAGATATATGGATCATCATCCGCTTCCTAATCTTTTCAAACTTTGTACATATTGTAAACCAATAGCTAACAATGAAGAAGTGATAAAATAAAATGCTATTGGGATACACCTATTGAATGAAAAGCATGATTGTAATTGCATTAGTATAAATTCTATGAATATAAATTGTGCTAATGATCATGATTGGGGTGATAATTATGATGCGTCTTGTGATCTTGAAAATTCGTTTGAGCCTCATAATGAATCTATTATCGATAATGATATTTGCGATACTATTAAAAGTGGGTATGGAAGAGCGTCAACTTTAGGTAATAATGATTCCACTACTTTGGATAATTATCAATCTTATGATTTTTTTGCTAAAACTGGGTTTGGAGAGGTCATAACTTTAGTTGATGTTAATCCCACTGTCTTGGAAGGTTATAAAACTTGCATGCATATAGATCGTGGAGAGAATATTTTAGATGATAGCTATATTGTTGAATTTGATTATGATTCTACATATAATTATTATGAGAGAGACAAATATGGTTATAGAAATTTTCATGTTACTAAATTATCTCCCTTCATGTTAAAGTTTTTAATGTTTCCTTCTTCTCCCTTGCATATGCTAGATGTTTCTTGTGTTGATAATTTGTTTTCGTATAAGATGCCTATGCATAGGAAGTATGTTAGACTTAAATGAGTCTGTCACATGCTATATGATGCTATCTTTGTGCTTCAATTCCTGTCTTTTATGAGTGCATCATTAATATCCCAAGCCTATCTTAATGGCTATAAAGAAAGAGCTTGTTGGGAGACAACCCAATAGTTATCCACTTTTTCTTTTGGTGTGATGACATAATTATTGCTACTGTAATGATTATTTTTTTTATCTTTTAATTAGTGTTTGTGCCATGTAAAGCCTTTGGGATGATTTGGATGATAGTTGAATTGATACGGTGTAGAAACAGAAAGTTTTACGCCCAGTATTTGAATTTTCATTTTTTTGCTGGTACATGATAAATTTCTGAACTTTTTACACAGTATTGATATACAAATTTCCCACGTTGTCTTAATTTTTCAGAATTTGTGGGGTTAGATAATTATGGTTTTAGTACAAATCATTACAGACTGTTCTGTTTAAGACAGATTCTGTTTCTATTTTCATAGTGTGCTGGTTTAAATGATTATATGGATTGTATCGGGGGGTATAAGTCATGGAGCAGTTATAATACTGTAGGTATTATGCAAGAAAAATTATGAATATATTTATAACAATACTTAAGGTGTTTGATCTCTTTATTATACTAACGGATCTCACAAGGTTTCTTTTGAGTTTTGTGTGCTGAAGTTTTCAAGTTTTGCGTGAGATCGCGATGGATGAAGGAATAAGGAGCGGCAAGACCCTAGGCTTGGGAATACCCAAGGCACCCCAAGGTAATATTCAAGGAAGACCGAAGCATCTAAGCTTGGGGATGCCCCGGATGGCATCCCCTCTTTCGTCTACAATTCATCGGTATGTTACTTGGAGCTATATTTTTATTCATCACATGATATGAGTTTTGCTTGGAGCATTTTGTATTATAGTTTTATCTTGTTTGCTTGTTAGTTTGCCACAATCATTGTTTCCTGGACACACATTTTGAGAGAGACACACATTTGTCATAATTTGTTAGAATACTCTATGAGCTTCACTTATATCTTTTGAGCTATGCTGTTGCTCATGTGCTTCACTTTTATCTTTAGAGCATGGTGGTGGTTATATTTTATAGAAATCATTTGCACTCTCATTATTCACTTAAATCTTTTTGAGAGTCTCTGAAATAGGAAGTGGAAATTTGCATGAGTTATATGTTTAGTAAGAAAATGATAGGTATACAGGAGGGATATAATAAAAACTTTCATGTAGATCACTAATTGCGAAACGTATGATCAACGGTATTGAAGTTATAATATGGGGGCTTACTAGTTTGTGGAAATTGATTAGTAAGAATAATGATATTAAGGTTTGTGATTCACTATTCACTAAAATGTCGGTTGTGGCATGACAAGGAAGTTGGAGTGTTTTGTATCCTTGAGTGAAAACCTTGTGTGTTGTCAGGCCGGGGGGCGCGGTGGTTATCTCCTCCCAACCTCCTCCCTAGGGGCATGCGATAAGTGCTTTGCTTCGAGAGAGCTAATAGAGGACATAATAAGTATCTGAGTTCCTTGTCACTAATGTGAGTTTGTGGACCGTAAGTACTCCCCATCCTTTCCGTATTTTGCTAGCCTCTTCGGTACCGTGCATTGCCTGTTCTCACCTCGAGATTTGGCGCATACTTTGCCGGTGCATCCAAACCCCATGATATAATACACTCTATCACACATAAGCCTCATTATATCTTCCTCAAAACAGCCACCATACCTAGCTATCATGGCATTTCCATAGCCATTCCGAGATATATTGCCATGTAACTTCCACCGTTGCCGTTCATATGACTTGAGTATTCATTGTCATTTTGCTTTGCATGATCATATAGCTGACACGATATTTGTGGCAAAGCCACCATTCATCATTACATACATGTTACGCTAGTATCATTGCACATCCTGGTACACTACTAGAGGCATTCATATGTAGTCATATTGTTTTTTAGTTTTATCGAGTTGTAAGTAAATGGAAGTGTGATAATCATCCTTATTAGAGCATTGTCCCAGTGAGGTAAAGAATGATGGAGACTGATGAGTCCTCAAAAAAGTGGGGATGAGGTCCATGATGTTGTTCTAAAAAGAAAAAAGAAAAAAAGTAGAAAAAAAGGAAAGAAAAAAAGTGAAAAAAGAAAAGAAAAGAACGAAAATGAGAGAAAAAGAGAGAAGTGGCAAATGCTACTATCCTTTTACCACATTTGTGCTTCAATGTAGCACCATGTTCTTCATATAGAGAGTCTACATGACTTGTCATTTTCATATACTAGAGGGAATTTTACATTATAGAACTTGGCTTGTATATTCCGATGATGGGCTTCCTCAAATGCTCGAGGTCTTCACGAGCAAGCAAGTTGGATGCACACCCACTTAGTTTCAGTAGCGAGCTTTCATAAACTTATAGCTTTAGTGCATCAAAAGTTGCATCGAAATCCCTACTCCTCGCACCGTTATCGATTAAAAGGTATCTCCATAGCCTAACGATCCGCCTAGTTGGTGTGAGACTATCCAAACTTTTGTCTACCCTTATTAATCCCTACCATCATTCTATTCCACCTAAAGTGCTGAAAGTCCATGGCTTACACTCAGGTATTGAGTGAAATTAAAAAAGCTGAAGCACATGAAAAAGTATGAGTCAAGTGCATGGTTAGGCACCGGGGAGATTATGATTTATACTTGATGTTAGGAAGACAGAGTTATGCCATTGCTTACATGATTAAATGTGTAGGGGATAACATTCTTTAGTGTTGTTATTTTGAAAGGCAATGATCATTTGCTAGTATTCATCTTTATTATCATTTCAATATTTACTAAGTCATCGTTTCTCATTATTCATACCGTAAGAGATTACATGATAAACATGCTAGGTAGCATTCAAAATCAAAAATTCTGTTTTTATCATTTACCTACTCGAGGACGAGCAGGAATTAAGCATGGGGATGCTGATACATCTCCAACATATTTATAAGTTTTGATTGTTTCATGCTATTATATTATAAATCTTATATACTTTACATGCCATTTTATATCATTTTTGTGAACTAACCTATTAGTCTAGTGCCAAGTGCCAGTTCCTATTTTTGCCTGTTATTTTGTTTCGCAAGAAATCGATACCAAACGAAGTCGAAACGTGACGAAACTTTACTGTGATTTTTTCTGGACCAGAAGGGACCCTAGAAGCTTCGGGAGGAGGCCAGAAGATATACGAGAGGGCCAGAGGGAGACCCAAAACAATTTTTCTGCCGCCGCAAGCCTCTGTTCTTCCGCGATCCCATCTGGAGGCCTCCTCCGGTAATCTGCCGCAGGGGGGAATCGATCACGGAGGCCATGTTCATCAACCTTGCAGCCTCCATGATGATGTGTGAGTAGTTCCCTACAGACCTATGGGTCCATAGTGATTATGCAGATCTCTCTCTCTCCCTCTCTCTCTCTCTCTCTTTGATCTTCAATACAATGTTCTCTTCAGAGATCCATACGATGTAATCCTCTTTTGTGGTGTGTTTGTTGGGATCCGATGAATTGTGTATTTACGATCAGATTATTCATTGAAAGTAATTGATTCTTTTTTGAAGTTTATTATGTTTGATTGTTATAGCTATGTATGCTTTCTGATCTATGAGTTTGCTTTGGCCAAGTAGATGAGTAGATCATTAGAGGGAGTGGTGCATAGTAGTAGGTTCAATCTTGCGGAGTCCTCACCCAGTGACAGAAGACGTAGTGAGGCATGTATTTGTATTTTTGGTACTAAGGATAAAACAATGGGGTTTAATCATATTGCTTGATTCTATTCTGTTTACATTATGTCATCTTGCTTAAAGCATTACTCTGTTTGTCATGAACTTAATACCATAGATGCATGCTGGATAGCGGTCGATTGGTGGAGTAATAGTTGTAGATGCGGGCAGGAGTCGGTCTACTTGTCACAGACGTAATGCCTATATACATGATCATGCCATGAATAATGTCATAACTATGCGCTTTTCTATCAATTGCCCAACAGTAATTTCTCTACCCACCGTATGCTATGTTCTTGAGAGAGATGCCTCTAGTGAAAACTATGGCCCCCGGGTCTATCCAACATATTTACTAAAACCGTAAATACCTTGCCGAAATTTATTTACTTTTATTTTACTTTGCAATTTATCTATCTACTACTATCAGACTTGATCCTTGCAATTAACGAGTACAAGGGGATTGACACCCCTCTTGCCTGCGTTGGGTGCAAGTATTTGCTTGTGTGTTTAGGTACTGTCGACGGTTGTTTCCATGATTCTCCTATTTGTTCGATAAACGTTGGTTCTCAACTAAGGGAAATATTTATTGCTACTTTATTACTTCATCCCTTCATCTTCGGGAAAAAACCCAACTCATCTACAAAGTAGCACACATCTTCGGCCACTCCTATTGGCTTGTTTGTAGATTTATCTGCCATCTACAATGTTATACCTCCGGGAACGCATTCTCCCAAAGTCAACTTGTGATAGAGGTCTAAGGGCATCACACTGACCCCAGCTCCAATATCTCAAAAGCATTATTGATATCAAGATTGCCAATCGAACAAGAGATTGTAGGTATACCTGGGTCTCCTAGTTTTGCCGGTACCTTGTCCTCAAATGGGTACTTTATTCTCATAGCCACCCATTCCTTCATATTCAAGCTTCTTTTATTGTTAACAATATCATGCATGAACTTAGCAAAATTAGGAATTTTCAATATATCAGTCACATGCAGTGAAACTCTAAGATTCCCAATTGCTTGCAAGAAGGATGAATAGAGTTCATCATTTGAAGGTGGTATAGCAGCTTTAGGATAAGGAAGGGTTTTATTCTTTTTACCTTTCTCTTTTTCTTTATTTTGATTTCTCGAAGCTTGATTACTTTCTCCCCTGTTTGGATAGGGTGGCCTGGTTTCTTTTTCCACCCTAGGTTCTTCAGTTTTGTGAGCTTCTGGGATGGCTTCTTCTTCATTATTATCACCATCGACGGTCTCTGTGTCGGGATCAACTTCTTCTCTAATCTCTCCCTCTTCTTCATTATCTTGTGCATCCTATTAGGCTGATTCATTCTGTTGTTCTTCGCCAAAGAGGAGTTCTTTATCTTCTTCGGTTTGGCTCTAACTTTCTCTCCTCTTTGCTGCTTGTTCCTTCTCGTACCATGCAGGTCCTTTGGGGTCATGCGTTCTTTTACGACTACGAGTGGCAATCGAGTTAGAGGAAACAAGATTATCTTTATCTAATTGAGTAAGAATCAAAGATTGAGTTTCAGAAATTTGTGAGCATTGGGTTTCTATCATGCAAAAATGTTTATCGAGATTCTTTACAACATGACTTAACCCGCCACCTCTTCAGAGAGGTAAGCGATAACCTTTTCAATATGGTGGATGCATGTTTGGAGGTCTCGGTTCAAGTTGTCTTGATGGAGCTAAAATTTGTTCATTGTCTCCCAGAGCTCATCCTCCTACTAATAGATACTAAATATGTCCACTTTTTCATTAATAACTTGTTCAACAGGTTTACCTTTTTCTTGAGCAACCTTTTTAAATTCTTCCATGTCTTCAACATGAAAAAATTTGCGAGTTGGCTTCACTAGTTCCTCAATATTCCATTGGTCTTTAGCAATCATAATCCTTTCAATGTGTGCTGATGACCCATAACTATAGGGGATCAATCGTGGTCCTTTCGATAAGTAAGAGTGTCGAACCCAACGAGGAGCAGAAGGAAATGATAAGCAGTTTTCAGCAAGATATTCTCTGCAAGTGCTGTGAGTAATAGTAGTAGATAGTTTTGCAGCAAGATAATTTGTAACAAGTAACAAGTAACAATAGTAACCAAGGTGCGGCAAGATAGCCCAATCCTTTTTATAGCAAAGGACAGGCCAGAAAGTATTCTTATATGAAGCAAGCGCTCCTGAGGACACATGGGAATTTCTATCTAGTTATGTTCATCATATTGAGTTAATTCGCGTTCGCTACTTTGATAATTTGATATGTGGGTGGACCGGTGCTAAGGTGTTGTTCTTACTTGAACAAGCAACCCACTTATGATTACCCCCACGTGCAAGCATCCGCAACTACGAAAGAAGAATTGAGATAAATCTAACCATAGCATGAAACATGTGGATCCAAATTAGCCCCTCATGAAGCAACGCATAAACTGGGGTTTAAGCTTCTGTCACTCTCGCAACCCATCATCTACTTGTTACTCCACAATGCCTTCCCTTAGGCCCATAACATGGTGATGTGTCGTGTATTAGACGTTCACACGACACCACTAAGAGAAGCAACAACATACATATCATTCAAAATATCGAACAAATACCAACTTCACATGATTACTTATAACAAGACTTCTCCCATGTCCTCAGGAACAACAGTAACTTCTCACACCACATCAACATGTTCAAGATCAGAGGTGTAATGATGGCGATCAAGGATCTGAACATAATATCTTTCACCAAGTAAACCAACAAGCATCAACTACAAGATGTAATCAACACTACTAGTAACCCACAAGTACCAATCTGAGGTTTTGAGACAAAGATTGAATACAAGAGATGAACTAGGATTTGAGATGAGATGGTGCTGGTGAAGATGTTGATGAAGGTTGGTCCTCCCACGAAGGAGGAAGCATTGGTGATGACGATGGCTTCGATGTCCTCCTACAGGAGAGAAATTTCCCCGGCAGAATCTCTCTGCCAGAGAGCAAAAGGGCCTCTACCCTGGTTTCTGCCTCGAGACGGCAGCGCTTCATCCCGAAAGTATGCTTATGATTTTTTCTAGGTCAAAACACACCATATAGGAGAAGAGGGGGGCCGGGAGACCTGCTGGGCCCCCACGAGGCAACAGGGCAGCCCAGGGGGGTGGTTGCGCCCTGTTGGCTTGTGGCCAGCAGGGGGCCCCCTCGGGTATATTTTTGGCCCAATAATTCTTATATATTCCATAAAATTCTCCGTGATGTTTCAGGTCATTTGGAGTCCAGTGAATTTTCTACCATTTTCTTGGTTTTCAGGTCCAGAATTCCAGTTTCTAGTGATTTCCCTCTTTGTGATGTACCTTGCACATTCAGAGAAAAAAGGCATAAGAATTATATCATAATAAGGAATAATGGATAAGAATAACATAAATATCAATAAGAATTCATGATGCATAATGGATGTATCAACTCCCTCAAGCTTAGACCTTGCTTGCCCTCAAGCGAAAGCCGAACTCAATAATAATGACCACATAATTTGAGAGAGAGGTGTCGATAAAAATAGAATACGGACATGAGGGCATCATGAATATTAATGTAGCAGCAAATTTTTCATCATATAGCTTCTCATAAGCAAGCAACAATTATCCACAATATTGAAGTATGAAGCATAAACATTATTGACAACCAACAAACTACGTTCTTAGTTGTTAAGACAACCACAATTCATCATATTCCTGAGAAGAGTCTATGTAAGAGCTTTCATTCTAGCAAGTTCACATACTCAACTATCATTTAGTCTTCTATGACTGCTGACACTCATTGCATATTTTTGGAGCTAGTGTTTCCGTCGGACACATAGGAAGATGGGGGCTTCATAGTTTTTGCCACCCAACTTATTTAACTCAAGGATAATGTCAACAATAATGGTTCATGATCACCTACATTCAACTGGATATATTTATCCGGATCTATCCTCAACACATGATGCTTGCCAACTAGAGAGTTGATAGGTTGGAGTAAGAATAAACATTATTGATTCTCGCACCAAAGTAAATTCATGAAGATAAAAGAAAGGCCCTTTGCAGAGGGAAGCAGAGGTTGTCATGCGCTTTTAAGTTGGACGTGCAAACTCTTAATGCAAAGGAACGTCACTTTATATAGCCCCTTATGATAGCAAACTTTATTATGCACTCTATCGCTTTTATTTCTTTGCCATCACAAGATCATACAAAGCTTGTTTTCCCTTACAATAAAAGATCATACATATTTAAGAGCAATTTTTATTGCTTGATGCACCAATGACAACTTACTTGAAGGATCTTATTCTATACATACGTAGGTATGGTGGACTCTCATGGAAAGAAACTAGATTTAAGGGGTTATGGATGCACAAGTAGTATGTCAACCTAGTGCAGAAATTTTTGGCTAGCAAAAGATCTAATGCAAGCACCACATGTTAAAGGATCCAAGACCATATAACTTCTAAGTGAATGTAAACTATCATGATCATTACGTTGTCTTCCATGTCCAACATCAACACTTGATCATTATATAATATTTGATGGGGGCTCACAATCATAAAAGATGTCCAAGATGATGTATTTGTATGTAAATCTCCTCTCCTCTATCATAATTTTGCACAGATTGTATCAATGACTAATGCTATGTTTGTTTATTCTCAACAACTTTTATCACTTATACTTTTTCTATGTGAAGTCATTACTTCCCATGGGATTAGCATATGATCTTTTCTATTTCTTTTATTTCAGTGCTATAATGATAGATGCATGAGAGTAAAGCACACAAACTCAACTAAGCTTTATTATACATCTCTCACACTCGATTACAAGGGTAGATAGATCTTAAAGCAAAAATTCTAAGCAAAGCAAATCTGAAATTTTATTTCTCTAAATCATGAAATAGCTAAGGATCGAACTAAGATAGATGGTAATGATAAAGTGACGGTGATACGATACCCGGGCACCTCCCCCAAGCTTGGAACAAGCTAAGGGTGGTGCCCATACCCATGTACTCAATTGTCCCTCTTGGGTGATGGTGGTGACGATGTGATCCTTTTAGCGATGATACCCCTTAGGGTACGGATCTCCTCATTGAGCTTATCAACCTCTCGCTTAAGGTCCAGATTCTCCTTGCGGAGTTTGTTGGTGACGATCAATGCTCCTTCCATCAAAGGGTGTGTTTTTTGGCTAAGGCAGCGGTGGGTCTACCTGCATACGTTGATAAGGGGTAAATCAAGTATTGGAAGGTGTAACCTTGTCTGGCAAACTCGACTTTTTGAACTCCACGTGCATATATCCAGGTTGAGGTAGAGGTACTTCTTCTTCTTCATCATCACTTGAGGGCTCAATCCTTTTCGAATCGGCCTCCACTTCTTCCTCTGTTGACCACCCATAAGGATCCATATCCCGATAGACTTGAGGGTTGGCAATGAGATCTAAAACATAGCTTTCTCCTTCCAAATATTGCAATGACATATTGCTTCAAATCTGTCAGGAAAACAGCCCGAAACAAGAATATAGGAGAAACTTGCAATGCGGTGGTCAAAACATGCGGGAGTACATATAATGATTGTGCCTAGGTTAGAATACGTGTCCAGGAAGAAAACGGATCTAGGAGGCACACGAGGGCCCCACGAGGCAACAGGGCGCGCCCAGGGGGTGGTCGCGGCCTGTTGGCTTGTGGCCCCCTCGTGGGTCCCCCTGACTCCTTTTTATTTTTGGAATTTTTTAAAATATTAAAACCAACAAAAAATATATTTTTGGAATTTTTGGAGTTGGTTTACTTACCGTATCACATACCTACCCCTTTTCAGCTTTTTGGAGTGTTCCAGAAAGTCTCTCTTATGTGTTCTTCCGGAGTCATAACTTGAATAATGTTAGTTTCAACATTAAGGGGCGTACCTGAGATATAGTGTTTAATTCTTTGTCCATTTACCACTCTTGGATTTTTGCCTTCGAAGTTATTAATCTTAATAGAACTTTAGCGATAGACCTCCTCAACGACATAAGGGCCTTCCCATTTGGAGAGAAGCTTACCTGCAAAAAATCTGAAACGGGAATTATACAAAAGAACTAGGTCTCCTACATTGAATTCCCATTTTTGGATTCTCTTGTCATGCCATCTTTTAACTTTTCCTTAAACAACCTGGCATTTTCATAAGCTTGTGTCCTCCATTCGTCTAATGAACTAATATCAAATAGCCTCTTTTCACTTGCAAGTTTAAAATCATAGTTAAGTTCTTTGATTGCCCAATAAGCTTTATGTTCTAACTCAAGAGGCAAATGACAAGATTTTCCATAGACCATTTTATAAGGGGACATTCCCATGGGATTTTTGTAAGTAGTTCTATAAGCCCATAAAGCATCATCAAGTTTCTTAGACCAATTCTTTCTTGATCTATTAACAGTCTTTTGCAAAATTAATTTATTTCTCAGTTGCTCAATTCAATTTGGCCACTAGACTGAGGATGATAAGGTGATGCAATTCTATGGTTAACGTCATATTTAGCAAGAAGTTTACGGAAAGCACCGTGAATAAAATGTGAACCACCATTAGTCATTAAATATCTAGGGACTCCAAACCTTGAGAAAATAATATCTTTAAGCATTTTAATAGAAGTGTTATGATCAGCACTACTAGTTGGAATAGCTTCTGCCCACTTAGTAACATAATCAGCAGCAACTAGAATATGAGTATACCCATTAGAGGAAGGAAAAGGTCCCATATAATCAAAGCCCCAAACATCAAATGGTTCAATTGCAAGTGAATAATTCATAGGCATTTCCTAACGTCTACCAATGTTACCAATTCTTTGACATTCATCACAAGAAAGGACATACTTACGAGCATCTTTAAAAAGAGTAGGCCAATAAAAACCGGATTGTAATACCTTGTGTGTAGTTCTGTCCCCAGCATGGTGTCCTCCGTAGGCCTCGGAGTGACACTTCCGTAGGATCTGTCCCTGTTCATGCTCAGGTACACAACATCTAATAACACCATCTACTCCTTCTTTATAAAGATGTGGGTCATCTGAAAACAAATGTCATAAATCGTAAAAGAATTTTTTCTTTTGTTCATAGGTAAAACTAGGTGGTATATATTTAGCGCCAATGTAGTTAGCATAATCCGCATACCAAGGAGTACTACATGAAGTGTTTATAGCAGCAAGTTGCTCATCAGGAAAATTATCATCAATAGGCAGTGGGTCATCAAGAACATTTTCCATCCTAGACAAGTTATTCGCTACAGGGTATTCAGCTCCCTTCCTATCGACGATATGCAAGTCAAACTCTTGAACTAAAAGCACCCACCTAATAAGTCTAGGTTTAGCATCTTTGTTTTCCATAAGGTATTTAATAGCAGCATGATCAGTGTGAATAGTAACTTTGGAATCAACAATGTAAGGTCTAAACTTATCACATGCAAACACAACTGCTAAAAATCCCTTCTCAGTTGTAGCATAATTTCTTTGAGCGTTGTGTAGGGTCTTACTAGCACCAACAGCATAATCACTAGCATCACACATGATTTCAAATGGTAGATTCCAATCAGGTGGTTGGACAATAGGTGCAGAAATCATGACTTTCTTAAGTATTTCAAAGGCTTCTACACAATCATCATCAAAAACAAAAGGGATATCTTTTTGAAGAACATTAGTTAGTGGCCTAGAAATCTTTAATTAAACACCTATAAAAACCAACATGACCAAGGAAACTTCTTATACCTTTGATATCTTTTGGACATGGCATTTTCTCTATTGCATCAACTTTAGCTTTGTCTACTTCAATGCCTCGTTCAGAGATTTTATGCCCAAGTACTATACCTTCATTCACCATAAGTGGCACTTCTCCCAATTTAAGACAAGATTAGTTTCTTTAGATCTCTGCAAAACTCGATCAAGGTTGCTCAAGCAATCATCAAAAGAAGTCCCGCAAACGGAAAAATCATCCATGAAAACCTCAACAATATTTTCACAAAAGTCAGAGAATATAGCAGTCATACATCTTTGAAAGGTAGTAGGTGCATTGCATAAACCAATAGGCATACATCTATAAGCATAGGTTCCAAAAGGGCATGTGAAAGTAGTTTTCTCTTGGTCCTCTTTTGACACAGGTATTTGAGAGAAACAAGAATATCCATCAAGAAAACAAAAGTGTGTGTGCTTAGATAGTCTTTCTAACATTTGATCAATAAAAGGCAAGGGGTAATGATCTTTCCTAGTAGCTTTATTCAATTTCCTGAAATCAATTACCATCCTATAACCAGTTACTATTCTTTGTGGAATAAGTTCATTTTTTTATTAGGAACAACAATTATACCTCCTTTCTTGGCAACACAATGAACATGACTTACCCATCTACTATCAGCAATGGGATAAATTATACCTGCCTCTAGAAGCTTTAGGATTTCAGTTCTTACCACTTCCTTCATCTTAGGATTTAAGCGGCATTGATGATCAACAACAGGTTTAGCATCCGGTTCCATATTAATCTTGTGCTTACATAGAGTGGGGCTTATGCCCTTAAGATCATCAAGAGTATATCCAATAGCAACCCTCTGCTTCTTCAGAGTTTTAAGTAATCTCTTTTCTTCATGCTCTGAAAGGTTAGCACTGATAATAACATGATATATCTTCTTTTCATCAAGATAAGCATATTTCAAAGTATCAGGTAATGTCTTTAGCTCAAACACGGGATCTCCCTTAGGCGGAGGAGGATCCCCTAAAATATCAACTGGTAAGTTGTGTTTAAGAATAGGTGCTTGCCTAAGAAATATATCATCTATTTCATTTCTTTCATTCATATTCATATCATTTTCATGGTCTAGCAAATATTGTTCTAATGGATCAGTAGGAGGCACGGCAATAGTAGCAAGACCAATTATTTCATCTTTACTAGGTAATTCTTTCTTATGTGGTTGTCTACCAAACTTAGAGAAATTAAATTCATGAGACACATCACAAAAGCTTACTTTGACCTTCTCAGTAACACAATTAATTTCAGCATTAACAGTATTCAAGAAAGGTCTACCAAATATAATGGGACAAAAGTTATCTTGTTCTGAACCAAGTACTAAGAAATCAGTTGGGTACTTAATTTTTCCACACAAGACTTCAACATCTCTAACAATCCCAAGTGGTGTATCTCTATTTGCAAGTTTAATAGTGACATCAAAGTCTTCAATCTCAAAGGGTGCTATGTCATTCATAATTTCTTGATATAAAGTAAAAGGTATAGCACTAACACTAGCACAAATGTCACACAAGCCATGATAACAATGATCTCCAATTTTAGTGGAAACAACAGGCATTCCGGCAACTGATTTATTTTTATCTAACCAGTCCCGCTTGTTTCGAATAGGCTTGGCAATTCTAGTGGCTTCTTTACAGAAGTAAATAACCTGACCATCAATGTTCTCTACTAGGAGATCTTTAACCATAGCAACATTAGGCTCAATATTTATTTGTTCAAAAGGTTTAGGTGTTGTAACATGACTTTTATTAGCCACAGTTGTAGCTTTAGCATGTTCCATAATTCTAACAGGAAAAGGTGGTTTCTCAATGTAAGCAGTAGTAACAATTGGATCAACATGGCTAACAATTATTTCTTCCTTCTTAATTTTAACAGGTTCCTCCAATGGTTTTCCAATGGGTGGATGATATTTAAACCACTTCTCCTTAGGGAGATCAACATGAGTAGCAAATGATTCACAGAAAGAAGCTACTATCTCAGAGTCAAGGCCATATTTATTGCTAAACTCATGGAAAGCATTAGTTTCCATAAAAGATTTAACACAATCAAACTTAAGATTTATACCTGGCTCTTTACCTTTGTCAAGTTCCCAATCTTCAGAGTTGCATTTAATTCTTTCCAAAATATCCCATTTGACTTCAATAGTCCTCTTCATATAGGAACCAGTAGAAGAAGAATCGAGTAGTACTTGATCATCATAAGAAAGCCGGGCATAAAATTTTTGTATAATCATTTCTCTTGAGAGCTCATGGTAGGGCAGGTGTGCATCATAGATTTAAGCCTCCCACAAGCTTGAGAGATACTTTATCCTTCACGAGGCCAACAATTATAAATAAAGTTTCGATCACAATGGACTAGATGCATAGGATAAAAGTTCTGATAAAATTCCAGCTTCAAGTGATTCAAGTCCCATGATCCACTATCATCCAATAGCATGTACCACATCAATGATTTTCCCTCCAAAGATTAAGGGAAAACCTTCTTCTTAACTTTGTCTCCAGACAAACCTGCAAACTTAAATAATCCACAAACCTCATCGACATATATCAAATGGTAATCAGGATGAGTTGTACCATCATAAGGATTACCTAGCAGTTTCTCTAACATACCCGAAGGAATCTCAGAATAAATATTTTCAGTAGGTTCAAAAGGTTTAGAAGCAACCTTTTCCACTTCCGTTCGGGGCGAAGATTCCCCGAACAAGCCACTCAAAGGGTGACCGTCCATTGTAACAAGCAACAGTAAATTTCAGCACGTACCAAAAAATGTTTCCTTGCCAATTTCCACTTACCAAAGGCGCTTCACTCCCCGGCAACGGCACCAGAAAAGAGTCTTGATGACACACAAGTATAGGGGATCAATCGTAGTCCTTTCGATAAGTAAGAGTGTCGAACCCAACGAGGAGCAGAAGGAAATGATAAGCAGTTTTCAGCAAGATATTCTCTACAAGTGATGTGAGTAACAGTAGTAGATAGTTTTGCAGCAAGATAATTTGTAACAACTGACAAGTAACAATAGTAACCAAGGGGCAGCAAGATAGCCCAATCTTTTTTATAGCAAAGGACAGGCCAGAAAGTATTCTTATATGAAGCAAGCGCTCCCGAGGACATATGGGAATTTCTGTCTAGTCATGTTCATCATGTTGAGTTGATTCGCGTTCTCTACTTTGATAATTTGATATGTGGATGGACCGGTGCTAAGGTGTTGTTCTTATTTGAACAAGCAACCCACTTATGATTATCCCCTCTCGCAAGCATCCACAACTACAAAAGAAGAATTAAGATAAATCTAACCATAGCATGAAACGTGTGGATCCAAATCAGCCCCTCATGAAGCAACGCATAAACTAGGGTTTAAGCTTCTGTCACTCTCACAACCCATCATCTACTTGTTACTCCACAATGCCTCCCCTTAGGCCCATAACATGGTGAAGTGTCGTGTAGTCGACGTTCACACGACACCACTAAGAGAAGCAACAACATACCTATCATCAAAATATCGACCGAATACCAACTTCACATGATTACTTATAACAAGACTTCTCCCATGTCCTCAGGAACAATAGTAACTACTCGCACCTCATCAACATGTTCAAGATCAGAGGTCTAATGATGGTGATCAAGGATCTGAACATAATATCTTTCACCAAGTAAACCAACAAGCATCAACTACAAGATGTAATCAACACTACTAGTTACCCACAGTTACCAATCTGAGGTTTTGAGACAAAGATTGAGTACAAGAGATGAACTAGGGTTCGAGATGAGATGGTCCTGGTGAACATGTTGATGAAGATTGGTACTCCCACGAAGAAGGAAGCATTGGTGATGACGATGGCTTCGATCTCCCCCTCCCGGAGAGAAAATTCCCCTGCAGAATCTCTCTGTCGGAGAGCAAAAGGGCCTCTGGCCTGGTTTCCGCCTCGAGATGGCGGCACTTCATCCCGAAAGTATGCTTATGATTTTTTCTAGGTCAAAACACACCATATAGGAGAAGAGGGGGGGTCGGGAGACCTGCTGGGCCCACACGAAGCAACAGGGCGCGCCCAAGGGTTGGCCGCGCCCTGTTGGCTCGTGGCCAGCAGGTGGACCCCCTCTGGTATATTTTTGGCCTAATAACTCTTATATAGTCCATAAAAATTCTCCGTGAAGTTTCTTGGTTTTTAGGTCCAGAAGTCCAGTTTCCAGTGATTTCCCTCTTTGTGATGTACCTTGCACATTCAGAGAGAAAAGGCATAAGAATTATATTATAATGAGGAATAATGGACAAGAATAACATAAATATCAATAATAATTCATGATGCATAATGGATGTATCAAGTGCTCTCCCTTCTCCAAGAGTTAAAGCCATAAAGCGTCCACCTGCACTCAAATCTAGAGTAGACTTGGATTCATCGTTAATTCCATAATAGAACATATGAAGTATAACATACTCAGCGTAACCATGATTAGGGCAAAGATTTGGAAATTTAGAGTATCTCTCCCAGGCTTCATATAAACTTTCTTCCACTCCTTCAACAAATGAAGTAAGATTTCTTCGTAATTTGGTGATCTTGGTGCCGGGAAGAAATTTAGCCATAAATCTTTCTACACACATTTTTTAGCTGGTTATACTACCATATGGCAATCGATTAAACCAAGTCTCGGTCTTATACTTGAGAGAAAACCTAAAGAGTCTCAATAAAACAAATTCCTGAGACACATCTTTCGTTTGAAAAGTCCCACGTAAAGTGTCAAAGAACATAACGTGTGCTTGAGGGTCCTCCTCTTCTGTTCCTGTAAAGGCATGCTTTTTAACTTCCATAATAAGTTCAAAGTCAATTGAATACTCAGTTGCATAATTAGTGGGATAAACTATGGGAGACCTTGAGCCCATAACTGGAGCACAATGCTCTCTCACATATTTCTGCAAACAAAGTGTTAAGCTCAACAGTTTGATTCTTTTTGTATTTTTCTATTAGTGAAACTTGTTGATCCTGCGGAAAACGGGAAATATATTCTGGCAAATAAGTTTTCCTAGAACGAGTAGAGCCCCTGTCACCAACAGGAAGCATCTACAATATCAGCACCTGCAAAATAGTTACGAAAAAATACTCTGCGCTTAGCTGCCCGGCAACGGCGCGAGAAAATGCTTGGTGGCCTGCATGACACACAGGGCGGTGTAGCACTTTCGCGGAAGTATCTCAATTAGTTATCGTCCAAACGAAGAGCGGAGGAGAGTATTTATAGGAGCGCTTCTGTCACACCCAAGTTGTCACAATTCTTATGTGAAGTACTTGCCTGTGATTATGCAAATACCATTACTATCCTAAGAGACAATTAAGCATAGGTGATAAGGATGATAAGTTTGTAGCAACAAGGATAATAACACTTGAAACTAAATATCATAAATAAAACTGAAAATAGAGTTGTGTTTCCTGCAATGGAGATATTGGGCGTAGAGAGAATTCAGTTCATGTATACATCAAGTGTGCCAGTGCGACGGTAATACCAGTTACCTTGTATCATGATCATAGTATTTGATTTGTTTGTTCGGTCGGCGGATCACTCTAATGTTGTAGAACTCCTCCTCGCGGGATTATATTCCATTCTATGGTCCTGCTTTGCCGTTGCCACAGAGTGGTCGTCTCCACAATTAAGGTCCTTAGACCGGAACCAAGCATTAAGTTTAATGGATCACCGTTATCTCATATTATCTTTGGTCCTCATAGATGCTTCCCCCTATCACGTCAGAGGTCGCAGATTAACTAAACAATATGTGTTACCTGCGTAGGTCTTGAGATCATGTTGCCTTGGCCCTTAAATTGGATAACATGAATAGAGTTCACCACAGTATAACAACGCACTAGACAGATCATAAGACTACAAACACAAATGATGGCATATAGAATAGGCACAGATGAATCTTACCACTTACCTACATCTCCCATGCCTTGGGGGAACTACTCAGGCATCATAGGAGAATAATCAATCATCTCGAAGAATAAACCAGCAGAAATCATATCAATAACACTCGAAAGATCCATAATGAAATGAATGATCCAAATAGTCTTGATCTCCAGATGGGTATGAATAGTGTTTACAACTTGTTCTTACAACTTGGCATTCCTCTTACAAAAGGTGAAGGATGAAAATGATGATGGAGATGAAAGAACCAAAACTAAGATCTTCGGTGGTTCTCCGGATTCCTTCTCTCTCTATTCTGGTGTGGTGGCGGCGGCTAGGGTTCTCCAATTGCCCCTTTTCCCTTCACAAAAGTTTCTTGTATAGATGTGGTGGAGCCACTGGCATCTCATACGACCATCCATGCGAGCGGGAGTGCTCGCATGCAAGGGCGGGTTTTGCTCTGCTGCGCCTGGTGGCTTGGCCTTCAACATGGAAGTTGCTCCATTTGACTTGATTTGCAATAATTCTCCTTGGTTTCCTTTCATATATGATATTTCCTGCCAAATAATGGAAAACTGATTTTCTTCTCTTTAGAAGGATTAGCATTAGAAATAACCAAGAAGTGGTATGAATCCGGTGAAAACCAAACAAAAACCCTTCGCAACTGCTCTTAAATTATCGAGCCATCATGTATGAACACATACTTTTCTTTGTTTATTTGAGTATGGTAGCATAGCCAGTAGACCTCAAGGTGCGCGTCGGTTTTGGAATCTGAGGTGCTCCTTAAGAATATCCTTTAGCCGGTTCTTAGCTGGTTCTGAGGCGTAGTTTAGCAGAGGAAGATGATAAACTACAGGTCGGATTCAAAGAAACCACCGTGTACAGAAGCCCCCGGGCCTTATGTTGGTTTGCAGGAAACCGACTTGAGGGTCGACTATTTCAGGGTTGATAGTAGGAAGAAAGAAATCGTTGATCCCCAGTAGCCCCCGAGAGTCATGTCAGTTTGCAGTAAACCGACGTGACGATCGAACAGCTTGGTCAGCAAGCTATATTTGGTAGAAAAGCATGACATACAGTAGCCCCCCGAGACTCAAGTTGGTTTTACATAAACCGGCCTGAGGATCGAAACCCTTGCCCATTCGAGCTAGCATGTCTAAAAGTAAGACCTTGCTTTTATTTCTTTGAAGAAGGTAGTATCCGAGGGCCAGACGATGACATCGGCGCTGCTGAAGACCAAGAACCGGCTTGCCCAGGCCGAGCAGGAAATCCTGTGCCTAAGGGGAAGCACTGGTGCAATCACCGGTATGTCTATATGTTGCTGTCGTATTCATACCTTTTATGAAATCACACATTGTTATATTTTATGGTGACATTTCTCATTTGCATTTGTCTATTTTGTCCATCCAGTTGCTGAGCAACGCGTGGCCGACTTGGGGGCCGAACTCCACACTGCTAAGGCGGAGGCTTAGGGCTTCAAGGAGAAGGCGGAGGAGACTGCCAACATGCTCTGCAAGGAGCAAGAGGTGTGCTAGGCACCCAAGTCAAGGGTGATCAATGTCGAGGAGGAACTCGACAATCGGATCCAAGAATGCGAGCTATTGAAGTCTAACAAGGATACCTTCCCGCCAACACCAAGCAACTCGAATTGGATGTTGGGAAGACCAAGATCCAGCTGGAGAAGGCCAAGGAGGAGCTGAAGCAGGTTTCGGAGATCGCATCCGGTAATCCATATATCTTGCAGTGTATCTTCGGAAGTTGATGA
Organism: Elymus sibiricus; assembly: GCA_039707655.1. NCBI lineage: Eukaryota > Viridiplantae > Streptophyta > Magnoliopsida > Poales > Poaceae > Elymus > Elymus sibiricus. The sequence goes on along the minus strand of CM077665.1, from coordinate 534,210,789 downwards.
CCCACAACTATAGGGGATCTATCGTAGTCCTTTCGATAAGTAAGAGTGTCGAACCCAACGAGGAGTAGAAGGAATTGATAAGCAGTTTATAGCAAGGACATCACTGCAAGTGTTGTAAGATAGTTTTTGTAGATCATTTGATAGCAAGATAATTTATAACAAATCAATAAGTAACAAAATAGCAAGGTGCAGCAACATAGCCCAATCCTTAATTTTGCCAAGGACATGCCGGGGATACTTCTTATAGTGATTAAAACGCTCTTGAGGACACACGGAAATATTGTCAAGTTGCTTTCACCACGATTCATCGACTTACGTTCATTACCTTGATAAGTGTTATGCGGGTGGACCGGAGCTAAGGTACTGTTCTTACTTGAACAAACACCTAATTATTATTATACTCTCCATAAAAGCATCCGCAACTACAAGAGAAGTAATTAAGATAAATCTAACCATAGCCTTAAGCATTTCACTAGTAGGAAAACCTCTTATAGGATTTTAGTATTAGCAGCGTTCTGCTATATCTAAACGTTGCTGCTAACTTACCTAACCACCACCAGCGTGCGGTTAAAACTGGAACACTACAATTGTGAGCCATTTAGCGGTGTCCGGCAAAACGAAACGCTGCTAGTTAGGTACACGAAGGTAGGCGGTGTGCCCTAAATAGCTGGCAGCATGTGGATATAACGAACGCCGCCAGTGTCACCTCCAGTAGCAGCGTGTAGAGTTAGATAGCACGCTGCTACCGTGATGTCTGACATCCTCTGCTCTGGCGGGCATGTGGGTCCAAAAATATAGCGGCGTTTTGCCTGAAAGGATGCTGCTAACTTGTACAAACTTGTAGCCCTTGGCCCGTGGCAAACGCTGATAACGGTTGCGCACAATAATTGATCACCCCTTCTTCTCCTTCCACCTCTCTCTCTACTTTTTGTCCGCACATTTTCATTTATAGATCTATTTCCACTTGTACTTTTCTATAACTAGAACTTTTGTGTAACACTTTGAAATTATAAATTAAACATGGGAAGTATCATTTTTCAGACCCCATTTACATTTTCTTAAAAAAGAAAAAATTCGAAAAATGTAGTAGTGTTTGAAATGTCTCACAAAATTTTAGTTTATAAAATTTGGAGCACAAAACACCGATAGTTGTGCTTAAAATAATAAAATGCATGAATATTACGAGCAGCGGTTCCTGTAGGAACACACGCCCCTGTTATGAAGACTAGCAGCGTGTTTTTATATTTGCACACTGGTAATTATTTTCTATATTAAATCCCCTTGAAAATTCAAAACAACAGTCAATAAATTCATAAGTGTACATGTAACTATAAAATGGTTCATATGATATGCCAACAATTTTTTGAAGTGAAATATATGACAACAATACCGTCTCTCTCTCAAAGCAGGCACACTTTCCCGAACTCTTTGGATTACCTGGTGATACCTACCTTCAGTTTGGAAGGAATCTATATTAAACTTTGGATACCACTTTGTAAAATTAACCACTAATTCAAGTGGTCATGGGTCAGTTCCATAAGCAGTAGTTCCCCTCTCTCGTTCCTTCTCCACCCTTCTCCACTGTTCAAGAGAGGAGGCGACACCGAGGGCGTCCTGAGCCCGGCCCGATCCCGGACCTTTGTCGCCGGCGAAGCTGGTCGGGAAGGAGATGGGGGAGGTGCTCAGTGCTCTGCTGTAGATAGTTCTACTAGTTATGCAGTTTCCTTAGGGGTGTTGGGCTTTATGCCGGCGAGTGGCGCTATGCCATTGAGGAGATCGTCGCCGACGCGGGCGAGCAGCGGCTGGTGGCGTTCGGTGGAGCAAATCCTGGTGGTGGCTAGTGGTCAGCCGCTGTTCTGGGGTGTGCCTCCAACGGCTCCTCGAATAAGCTCGAAGTTCTCGTCCATGATAGGGAGAAGGACTCCCGCTTCTCCCTCTGCTTGCAAAGCCGCCATGGAGGTGGATATCAAGCAATGGAGAGGTGTAATCTGGAAAGCTGCAGATCGGGCTGTGGATCATCAGCAGCGGATTGTTTGCTGGCGGAGTGATGGCGCCTGCAGCAGCGGTCGACGGCCTACTCCCGCCATCTCGCCACTGCTTCTTCTGACCGAAGGGCGGTCTCCTTTCTTCCTCCCGGCCATGATGCCTTTAGGGGAGGCAGTTCCTCTTCTCATTGGTAGCTATGGCTTCGAGCTATGGCGCCCTCGTCGCCCCAAGCGGCATGTTCCCCGGCGTCCGCGAGGTGATCCCGGCATGGAGATGGTGGACCCGATCGCGTTTCTGTTTTCTATGCAGGGTCCTTCTTGCAAAAGTCCAGGGACTTGGTTGTATGTCTTTGTTTCTTTAGGGTCTTTTTGTAAGATGTGTTGTACTCTGGGTTTCAGTGAATAAATCTTCGGGATCCCTCAGTTGTTCCAAAAAAAAAGTGGTCATATAATGACATGGCGCCAAGTTTCAATAATTTTAGAATTAGTTTAATTTTTTTTAAAATTCAAACGTCAAACAAGTAGCAGCGTTCCATCAGGGTCAGCACGCTGCTAGTTCTACAGCCTTTGCCGCGTGTGCTTGGTACACACGTGGCTAGTGTTTGGTATACAAACCGTCACGCACGTTAGCAGCGTTCTGGAATCGCAGACGCTGCTAGCTCGTACACATACAAAAAGTCCCATTCGTGTTTTATTAACTTCCCGTTCCCGCTCACTCTCTCTTCTTCCTCTCCCCATCTCTCTCTCCGCCGCGCCCGCCATTCTCATAGCGCAATCCACGGCCACCGGACTTTCGACGCCGACGATTATTGGCGGCGTTCATGCCGCCGGCGGGCATGCACGCGCCTAGCTAGTATACTGCCCACGGCGGCCTCCTCTCGATCTGCTCCACACGTGGTGAGTTCAATCCGGCCGCCCTCAATCATACGATTGCGTATACCTTAGATCATTTGAGTACCTAGTTAAATTTAGTTTATTTGGAGTGTACCTAGTTCATTAGTTTCGTTAGATCTGCTCCACACGTGATTAAAATTAGTTTATTTGGAGTGTACCTAGTTCATTAGATTAGTATGTAGAACTTGATTTTAATTATCACAACTATTGAGTATAAATAAATTAATTAATTAACAAAGATGATGTGACTATACATTTTAAAATAGTTTTCCACAACTTGAGCTTAATAATTATCTTAGTATGCATGTGAACACACACTAATTTGTTGTGTGAACGCAGCAATGGATCCGGTGTGTCCCAGGTGTGGCGATAGCCGGGTTAAGAGGTGCAACATGGTGGTCGAACAGGGGCAAAGATGGATGACGACCAAACGCTTCTCCATTGTGCTTCGAAAGGACTTCAGGTCGAAGACGGTATGGGGGGGGGATCCCCACCTGAATATTGATCTCTATTCAAAGAAAATGAGCGAGTTTTTGAGGGAAACCCGGTCGAAAACCATGATCTGGTTTATGAGGAAGATCAGATCGAAAACCTTGATCCAGTTTATAGGAAAACCGGATCCAAAAACCTAACAGCCCGAGGGGCAAAGAACACAAAAACACAAAACAAACTGCACATAGTTACAACACAACGCAAGGATCAACAACCTAAAACTAGGTGGTTGAGTGAAGCAGCACAGGTTATGCATAACCATCTACCAGACAGCACTAGCAAGACAACAAGGTGGCAAACTCAGAGGTCGCGATGAGAGCAACAAGCAGCAGCAACATCAAAACCACTTGCGGGATAACGCAGGGTTCCACCACCAGGAGGCTGCACCATTGCCAAACCCTAGCCATCGAACACCCAACATTAGGGATGTTACCCGTGGCAAGGTGAGGATGACGGAGGGGAAAGCGCCAGCTCAGCGAGCATGCACGGAGAGAATGTCAATTCACCACCGAACAAGGTGGGAAGTAACTGAGTACTGACATACTCACAGAGAGGCCTCAGAAGAAAAATATCTCAACCAAGGTCAAAGAAAGACCATGGCGAAGTGTAAATGGAGGACACTCACAACCACAAGTTGAGGAGACAGAGGATCCAAGCAAAGGCCAGACAAATTTCTGCAGGAAGCTCACATTGTGAGAACAGGGAATTACTGGGTTGCCAAGAGAGAAACCACACGAGGGGTGGCAAGAGGCACACCCACGGGAGAAGATGAAGACAGTGCCATCAACATGGGAAATGACATGAGTGCGCCGCCACTATCATTGCCGGACAATCCGGCACGGGATTTCTCCCCATCGCCACCCCAATGGAAAGAAGGAGGAGGAGACCTGACACGCCACCAGAGTGGGGTGCGGCGCCCGCGGGCGTCGTCGTGTCAACCGGCGGCCGCCGATGCAAAGATTTCTCTGGCCTACTACCCCGCTCCAAGCGCTAGTGCACCCAACCTCCAACACGCAGACGAAGAGGAGTTTGACACTCCTCCGATGCATAGATGATTTCATAACCTGTTGGCCTCTTACATGATATATAGATGACTACCAAATGTTGATCCCCCCTCCCTTTTATTTTAGTAAGATCATCCCTTGCTTTGCAAGGATCGAGGTCCTTAAGATGCTACAAGTTCTAGTACTCGAGCAGCCAACCATTATTGAGTCCAACCTTCAAACGGAAGAGCACTTCAATTTCCCGGTTTTAATAAAAAATGAAAATGATCACACCTTTTTCAGTTGCCGTTGGTGACGAAGATTGGCCAAGGCATACGAGCTAGATGTTGGGATGAGGATCAACATGTACATCATTGGTCAACAAGATCTTCAAATCGGGTTGCGTTTGCCAACTATTCCAGTGCTACCCCCCGTAAGATTTTATGAAATACATAGTTTCTTTCATGTTAACGCTTCTTATTTTACTTGCTGGAAGGACTTATCTTGCTTACATGTAATTTGGACAGCTTACTTCAACTTGTCCCGCGAAACTCGTAGGATAGTTGTTGGGGATATAACCCCGTGGTAAGACCCGCCCAGGAGGGGCCGGGTCATACCAGGCGGCTCATAGCCAAGACCCTTAAGGTGGGCCGGAAGATGAAGGCCAGGCCGCATGGCGGCTTACCAGACGGGCCAAGACAAAGGCCCAGAGACAGAAGATGGTGAGAGACCCGGGAGGTTAAGCCGCCCGGAGACGGCTTGCCCAAGGTGGCCAGGCGGCTTAGAGGCAGGGTCGATTACGTTGTATGAGTCGGTTTGGGACTCGTGTAATCCAGGGCCTCGACCTCCTATATAAAGGTGAGGCCCTGGGGCGGCTTAGACAGGAACCAATCAATCGAGAACTAGGTCAAGCGAATCCGCTCCCTTGTAGTCGATACACCAATCAATACAATAGAAGCAGGACGTAGGCTTTTACCTCTTCTTGAGGGGCTGAACCTGGGTAAACTCGTGTCCCTCATCTCGACCAACCCCTTTGAGTCCACCGCTTTAGCGATGGCCTCGAACCTAAGTCTTCGGACATCTGCCGTGACAAAACCACGACAGTTGGCGCCCACCGTGGGGCCAGCGCTCGGTGGTGTGGAGTTCTCGAAGGGTTCTCTCTCAGGGATCGAGGGATACGTCGTTGGCAGGATGACCAAGAATCGCCGCGGCAAGCTCTACATCGACGAAGCCGGCTGGGGCCCCGAGGCCGACTCAATCGAGTACGGGTACCGGGTCCCCTTCGACGGAATTCACGTCTTCATCGGCAAGATCGGCGGATCTAAACCCGGGGCGGACTTCTACACCGACCTCGTCGAGCCGGCCCAGCGCGTGCAACCCGCCCGTGTTAATCCGGGCAGGAAGCATGTCTTCGTCGGCTTTACCCAAGGCATGGAGCTTGAAGGTTCTATGTCACGGGAAGAAACCCTCATCTGCTCAGAGGACGGATCCTCGAGCGGAGAGACGGAATCAATCTATCAGCTTCACGATGGTGGGCTCGGGGGCTACATCGAGCATTACCCCGAGTCAGAATATCATGAGCCGGAGGAATATGAGTCGCCGAACCGCGCTGCCGTCTTCATGGCGGGTTCAGCGCCGGCCCCCAGTAGCACAGCCGCCGGTGCAACCGGGTCTGGAGCTGTCAGGCCGCCGGCTCAAGTTCTTCTGGATCTGATGAACGAGCTTACAACCCTGATGGAAACCGAGGTCACTGCTGAAAACCAAGCGGCCCGTAACACGGAGATCACGAGGTTGAAGAACCAGATGGCCGGAGTCCAACAGGAAATCAATGCACTAAAGGCTGAGATGGATGCTGAGGCGGAGCGCCTTAGGGTGGATGCTTTCCACCCATGAGCTAGAGCAGTAGTCTGCAGCGGCGGTTCATCGGATGAGGCATCAATCCCGCCTGCCGGATCAATATGAAGCCAGAAATCTTTTTAACACGCCAGGGACGGGACGGAATGTGCCTTTGACCATAACCCGGACGGCGGAAGTACCTGGAAGCCGGGCGGCGGTTCAGCATCAGCAGCCAGACCCGCCCCGCCGGAATCAGATCCCGCAACAGTCGTTTCTGACGCCGCCGGGTCATTATTCTAACCCGGCGGAGAACATGGTGGCAGCGGCAACCAGGCTTGATACAATTCCCATCCCCGACGAGGCGCCTTTTGCAGAAGAGGTGCGGAACGCTATTGGATACCTGCGGACGGCGGTGGCCCAGCAGGAGAAATACACTTACAGTCGGAGCCGCGTGCATTCAACCCCCATCCCCAGCCGCAGCTACAGTCGGCGTTATGAGTCGCCGGCGGTTTCCAGCAGTTACCGACATCGGAACCCGCCACGAGTTGATCGGGCGGCTTTGGATGCTCAGGCACTGGTTGATCGGGCAAGAGCACAGCGGGAGGCGGCGGCTCTGGCGGCTGCGGCGGCTCATCAGGAACCCACAGTTGCACCTTCCGTTTCAGTAGGAGCCGGAGTAACCTCCAGGGCTGTTGGAGTGCCGTGCTTGGTGCCGGCTTTGCGGAATGAGCGTCTGCCGAAGGATTTTAAAGTTCCCCGCAAGGTGCCCAATTATACAGCTGACCTGCCTCCGGAGGCTTGGATTGAAAGCTACGAGCTGCCCATGGAGATGTTAGACGTCAGCGATGCAGTATGTGCCAAATACTTCATCATGATGCTGGAAGGGCCGGCTCGCACATGGTTGAAGGGTCTGCCACCCAACACCATTAATACCTGGGCCGAGTTAAAGGCGAAGTTCATCAAAAATTTCCAAGGAACGTGCAAGCAACCCATGACGATTGTGGATTTGAACCATTGTGTGCAGCGTAAGGATGAGTCGGCTCATCACTGGGTCCGGCGGGTCTCAACAATTATCCACTCTTCCGAACACATTACGGCGGCTCAAGAAGTCTTGATTCTAGAGAAGAATTGCCACTTTACGCCCTTGAAGCAGAAGCTTGGCCGCCTCAAGCGCTCGTGCCAAGATATGGGGGAGCTCATGGCGGCTCTCACCAAGTATGCAGACTCCGATAACACGAAAGACCCAGGCTCTGATGATGATAAATCGGGTCAGGGTAAGAAAAATAACAATGGCAAGGGTCAACAGCAAAACGCGGCTGGAAACAACAACCTTGGCAAGCGGAAGAATCCAGACGGCGGGTCGGAATTGGTGGCGAACACCAGCGCTGGGAACAATCGTGCTAAGGGTAACGAGAATTTCAGGCAGCCCTTTAATAAGGGTAAAACTCCTTTCAACCTGGAAGAGATGCTCAACAAACCTTGTCCAGAGCACAGCCGGCCGGATAAGCCGGCAGGACATACATGGAGGGATTGCAGTATTATGCGGCAGTTTCGGGATTACAGCCTTCAATAGCATCGTAATAACGGTAATGTTCCGTCAGGCGGCACTACACCACAACACTTAAATAGGGGCAGTTAACTGCCGGGAGAAATACCTTGATGACAAAAAATCTGCCGGGAATTATATTACTGCCGGCACAAGTGACTATGGGCAAACAAACTGCCGGTAGAAGTTCATCTCCCGGGGCATATGGACTGCCCCGGATGATTCCTACTACTACTACTCACGACATGTCTTCTGCCGGCAGAACCAAGTTACGGCCCAGTAACTGCCGGGCCATGGTGTGAGCCAGCAAATCAAATTTATTGGGCTCAAATGCGCGGGAGAGCCCACGGGAGAGCGCGCGAGAGACCGAAAATATTCGCCCAGCGAAAAGTTAGCCGCCGAAGCATACTACTATCGGCCACTCGTCTTAACCCGTTCCAAAATTCCTCCCCAAATTGAACCCTAGCCAAATCGACTCTCACCCCGACCACCGCCGCCGCCACCACCAGCCCACCGACGCGCGATTTCCTCCCCAACCACCGCCGCACCCTAGCACCCTCCTCATCCGCCACCGAGAACCCTTCGCCGCTTCCTCCTAGACCTCCGCCGCACCCAGCGCCCGCTTCCCCGACCAACGCGGCTGCCCCAAACATGCTCTGCCGCACCCCAGCGTTGCCCCCCCCCCCCCCCCCCCCCCCCCCCCCCCCCCCCCCCCCCCCCCCCCAATGGTGCTCCCATGGTCCGGGCTTTTCCTCGAGCTGCTCGGTGGCTGCTTCGCCGGAGGCGCGGGAGTCTTGCACGCGGATGGGCCGCATCTAGCCCGATGTGGTCGGCTCGACCGCCATGCTGACGAGATTGAGCGACATAGGGAGGAGTCGGGCGGAGTCACGGGCGAGCAGCGGAGGACGGGGATCTGTCCCTGAGGTGCTTGAGGAGGCGAGCCGACATGAGAGGCCGGAGCCGAGGAGCTGTTTAGGTAATCTTTCCTCCTTCCCCTCCCTCCCTACTTCCCCATGTGCAGACATCCTCTTCAGCACGCCATGGCCACTGATTTTCAAACTCTTATTGAGCTGTTCGGAGCTGAGCAGCTAGCTACTTGGATAAAATATGTTGGGTAATCTTATTAGTGTTTTTTATGTTTAAATATGGAGTAATAGAAGAGGATGAGTGCTTTCAGAATTGATGCTCAGATGAGGGTGGAACATACTGGGTCTCTTGGCCATGGAGTCTTACGGACATGATTAAGTCCACACATGACTCTGCATCTCTACGGATTTAATAGTTCCCTCTGCTTGCTTCTATGTTAGTCCTCGTCTTAGATGCTAGATACTTTAGTTCCTGCAGAAGTTACTAGAGCTTGCACTACAGAATATGGATTTGTGAAGTAACATGCCTTGCTGATCTGATCTGATTCATACAAAAATTCTAGTTCATTCAGACATATAGGTGTAAGGATTGTGTGATTTTTTTTTGTGGTTCAATCTTAATCATAAGGTATATAATTTGGATTTAGTACAAGCATTTGATTATCTCATCTATCGCTTTGCAAAAATAAAAATATGTATCCGCTAGAACTGCCGTTATCCAAAAGAAATAAAAAAAACATGGCATCATTAACTGACTTTTGACTTTTGATACAATCAGTTGAATTTATTTCAAATAGATGGCACATGCAGTTCCTCTCTTCTGCTAAATAGTCAGCACACCATACTGATTTTTTTTTCTTATGTCATTGAAGGTTATAATCTTAGGGATTTGGAAGTCTGTCGGGACCATGTATCAATTAATTCAGTCTTATAAATGAGGCTTGAATGATTTGGACGAAGAGAATACATTAAGCAAAGCTTAATCCAAACAGGCTAGTTCAAGGATCACACCAAAAAAAGGTTTGTCATCAAGATTCTCATTTTATTTCAGGATATGTTGGGCGCAGTTACAACTTGGAACCTTTTCATTTGCATTGAACAGTGGCTGAAGTTGTCCCTGTTCAAAACCAAGATGTTTTAGAAATTGGCTATGCCTGAATATAGAGATGGACAGGGTCATAGATTGAAGGCATGAGCAAGCAAATGCTTCTCCAGTCAGTTCTGTGTCCAGTGGAAAGCCATGTACAGGGCCTAAGCATGTAAGCTTATGATCTTGTGATTCTATCTATGCAGGTGGAAGTGGATTATAAGTCCATTCCGAAGGCAGCAACACGACGACAACGAAGCTGAGTAGGTAATAAGTCTTGGATTCAATTAATTCATATAGTAGTTTAAATCTGTGGCTTTCTCACCCCTTATAATTTTTGAAAGCGGATTCTCTAAGTCATGAGTTGCACCTTATACATGTGTGTGAGACCGCTGGATGTCCTTATGCCATATCATGCACCATTGAAAGTTTCTTTTAGTAACAATCTTGTGTTAAACTGTATGTAGTTTTGCTTGCTAAGGTATGGCTTGTTTAGTATTGCACTTCATTCTAATTGTGCCCAATTCAGATTCCTTGCTTCCTACTCTTCTAACTTATCTTTTGTTTTACAGTTTTAGCACCCCTTTTTTAAGTGATCATTGCTCTGTTTGTTCCTTCTGTACATGAACTGTCATGTTTTATGCAAGTTACATCGGTTAACTGCCGGGAGAAATACCTTACAATTTTTTTTGTCCTTCTATACATGAAGTTTGTTGCCAATTTTGGCTTGTATTTACTCTCGACTGAATATTTACCAAGTGAAGCAACAACAAATATGATTCTCTAAAAGTTGTAAATAATTCTTCAAAATAATCAACGAGCAGCTGATCGATCATGGTTCAGTTTTGTAGTGTCAGAATAGTTGCATGATCTCAATAGTTGTTGCATCTTTGTACATATCTAGCTAGTCTAATCATAGTTCATGAAATTATCTCTATAAACTGTACAGACTACACTGGTACACATGGTATATCTTCTTTCAGGGAACACTTCTATTTCCTCCTAAGTGTGTTGCATACTTGCATATCTTCTTTTGAAATTATGGATAACCCATTTGGCTGCACACTTGCACAGTGTGTCTTTTTAATATGATTATGGATAGTTTTTTGTTCTCTCAGGTGTGCAGACTGGGACCTACAATAGCTAATCATGGCTTAAGCACAAGATTTGTCTGCTTCTTATGATTACTGTACTTTTAATTACCGGACCGTAGTTTTTCTCTGTTTTGGCAAAATAGATCGAGTTGGTTGGTCGCTATTAAAAACTGATATTAGCACCATAGTCTGGCGTACAGGCGCAGTAGCCTGCGCATCAATTCCAAGCCTAATCTGCCGTTGCATACTGGATTTGTTTACTTTATGGTCCATTTAGTAATATACCAGGCCAGGCTATGATCCAAACACCTCTGGTCTGGGCTAGCCTGACCAGGCATGAAGACACTAACGTATCAGGCAGCTTTCTTGCACTAACTTTTTCTAGGCACATGTCCAGGACACTATCCAAGCCGAGCCATTATCCCTGAATTGGTAGCAACATATGTCTGTTGTGCTACGATGCAATGTCTATTGACTTGTGCTATTTGCATTGGAACACTTGTCCTTATTTGGTGTAAAGACTGCATTTTTATTGTGCTATCTTGTGCTTCCATTACTAGTTGCATGTCTATGATACAACAGGTTTATCGTTCTATGAGAGCTTCATTTTGAGTTTTCGGTCTGCAGGTTTCCTAAAGACACAAGTTGATGGTGGTTTGGAAGATCTACAAGTGGTTGACCACTTGACGGTTTGGAAGATCTACAAGCGCTGAAGGTTTGGAAGACCTTATTTTGGTGGTTGTTTTGGCACACAAGCCATTGGATGCTCAATTAGTTGTGTGACACATCTAGAAACATACGTACTTTCCCTTTTGTGCCAGCACAGCGACCTTGTATATGGTCCTTTCCTGAATGTATTAGAAACATATGTATTTGATATGTTATGTTTATATCGAAGGAAGTTTAAGGTTTCCGATGAGGCGTAACTTTGATTGAAGTGTATGTCAGTTGTGTGATCTATCTTGATTGCCTGAATGGATACTAAATTAGATATATGCTACATATTAAAACAGTTTTTGCTAGTTAACCACAGCGATATGGCATTCTATCTGCCGGGTTATCATGCTTGTGCCGGCAGTAACATTGTCAGTAACTATAGATCCTATGGCACAAGAAGTCTGCCGCGAGAATATAAACTGCCGGCAAATACGATGACCAGGGCAGATAAACTGCCGGGAAAAATCTATCTGCCGGGAGAAGTAATCCCTGGTAGCCGTTCTTGTGGCAGTTCTATCTGCCGAGAGAACCACTATCCTGGCAGTTTATTTGCCCTCTAAAGAGCTTTCTCCCGGCAGATTACATGCCATTGCATCCGTGTCCAGGGACGGGACGGAATGTGCCTTTGATCGTAACCCGGACGGCGGAAGTACCTGGAAGCCGGGCGGCGGTTCAGCATCAGCAGCCAGACCCGCCCCGCCGGAATCAGATCCCGCCACAGTCGTTTCCGACGCCGCCGGGTCATTATTCTAACCCGGCGGAGAACATGGTGGCAGCGGCAACCAGGCTTGATACAATTCCCATCCCCGACGAGGCGCCTTTTGCAGAGGAGGTGCGGAACGCTATTGGATACCTGCGGACGGCGGTGGCTCAGCAGGACAAATACACTTACAGTCGGAGCCGTGTGCATTCAACCCCCATCCCCAGCCGCAGCTACAGTCGGCGTTATGAGTCGCCGGCGGTTTCCAGGAGTGACCGACATCGGAACCCGCCACGAGTTGATCGGGCGGCTTTGGATGCTCAGGCACTGGTTGATCGGGCAAGAGCACAGCGGGAGGCGGCGGCTCTGGCGGCTGCGGCGGCTCATCAGGAACCCACAGTTGCACCTTCCGTTTCAGTAGGAGCCGGAGTAACCTCCAGGGTTGTTGGAGTGCCGTGCTTGGTGCCGGCTTTGCGGAATGAGCGTCTGCCGAAGGATTTTAAAGGTCCCCGCAAGGTGCCCAGTTATACAGCTGACCTGCCTCCGGAGGCTTGGATTGAAAGCTACGAGCTGCCCATGGAGATGTTAGACGTCAGCGATGCAGTATGTGCCAAATACTTCATCATGATGCTGGAAGGGCCGGCTCGCACATGGTTGAAGGGTCTGCCACCCAACACCATTAATACCTGGGCCGAGTTAAAGGCGAAGTTCATCAAAAATTTCCAAGGAACGTGCAAGCAACCCATGACGATTGTGGATTTGAACCATTGTGTGCAGCGTAAGGATGAGTCGGCTCATCACTGGGTCCGGCGGGTCTCAACAATTAAACACTCTTCCGAACACATTACGGCGGCTCAAGCAGTCTTGATTCTAGAGAAGAATTGCCACTTTACGCCCTTGAAGCAGAAGCTTGGCCGGCTCAAGCACTCGTGCCAAGATATGGGGGAGCTCATGGCGGCTCTCACCAAGTATGCAGACTCCGATAACACGAAAGACCCAGGCTCTGATGATGATAAATCGGGTCAGGGTAAGAAAAATAACAATGGCAAGGGTCAACAGCAAAACGCGGCTGGAAACAGCAACCTTGGCAAGCGGAAGAACCCAGACGGCGGGTCGGAATTGGTGGCGAACACCAGCGCTGGGAACAATCGTGCTAAGGGTAACGGGAATTTCAGGCAGCCCTTTAATAAGGGTAAAACTCCTTTCAACCTGGAAGAGATGCTCAACAAACCTTGTCCAGAGCACAGCCGGCCGGATAAGCCGGCAGGACATACATGGAGGGATTGCAGTATTATGCGGCAGTTTCGGGATTACAGCCTTCAACAGCATCGTAATAACGGTAATGGTCCGTCAGGCGGCTCAGGGCCGGGCGGTTCAGGAGCCGGCTTCGGTGCCGGCGGCTCAGGGTCCGGTTACCAGGGTCAAGGCAACCATGGAGGTCATAATCAACAGTCTGGCGGTGGAGGCCAGCAGCAGAATAACCAATCTGGGTACCAGAGTAACCCGAAGCAGCATAGCGGGGGTCAGTATCTTGTTTTTACAACCAGCCTTGACAAGCGAGACCGGAAGGTGCGCAAGCGGGCAGTTAATGCAGTCATGCCGGCTCTCCCGCAATATTTGAAGTGGTCTGAGTATGACATAACTTGGAGCAGGGAGGATCACCCGCCGCGTGTTGATAACCCGGGGCAACTGGTTTTGGTAGTCGCCCCCCAAGTGGGAGGATACGTGTTCACTAAGGTACTTATGGATGGCGGCAGCAGCATCAACATCCTGTACTATGACACTTTCCGCCGGATGAATTTGCTTGACAAGGATCTTAAGCCCTCTTCAACAGTTTTTCACGGTGTGGTGCCCGGAAAGTCGGCTTATCCAGTGGGAAAGATTTCTTTGGAGGTAGCTTTTGGTGATGAATTCAACTACAGGGTGGAGTCTTTGTGGTTTGAAGTGGTCAAAATCAAAAGCCCATATCACGCTCTATTTGGACGGCCGGGTTACGCCAAGTTCATGGCTAGACCTTGCTATGTTTACTTACAGCTCAAGATGCCCGGGTTGAATGGGACGATTACCGTGCATGGTGATCGGAAGACGGCTCTTGAGTGTGAGGAAGGTGATGCAGCTTACGCAGAGTCAAGTTGTGCTGAAGCGGAGCTCAATTTTTATAAGGAAAATGTTGACCCGGCAGATATGACCCCACTGAAGAAACCCAACACGGAATCTGAGCCGCCCCTCAAGTTTGTGGCAGAAGATACCAAGTTGGTGGACTTTACGCCGGGCGACTCATCACAACAGTTCACTATCGGGGCTAACATGGACCCCGCATAGGAAAGCGCGCTCATCGAATTCATCCGTGAGAATCGGGACATCTTTGCATGGAAGCCTTCTGACATGCCGGGTGTACCGAGAGAATTCGCTGAGCACCACCTTAATGTGGATCCTAAGTTTAAGCCGGTCAAACAGTTCCTCCGACGATTCGATAAGGAGAGGCGTAAGGCTATTGGAGAAGAGGTGGCCCGGCTCTTGGCAGCAGGGTTCATCGTTGAAGTTTTTCACCCGGAGTGGCTTGCTAACCCGGTGTTGGTACTCAAGAAGAATGGCACGTGGTGTATGTGTGTGGATTACACGGATCTTAACAAGGCCTGTCCAGTTGACCCGTTTGCTCTCCCCCGTATCGACCAGATTATTGATGCAACGGCGGGTTGCGAGAGTTTATGCTTCCTGGATGCTTATTCAGGTTATCATCAGATCAAGATGGCAGTTAAAGACCAAGAGAAGACGTGCTTTATAACACCTTTTGGGGCTTTCTGCTATGTGTCTATGCCCTTCGGGCTCAAGAGTGCGCAGGCGACTTATCAGCGTTGTGTGCAGAATTGCCTTCACGGCCAGATTGGGCGCAATGTTCATGCGTACGTGGACGATATTGTGGTTAAGTCAAGGAAGAAAGAGACTCTACTTGACGACCTGAAGGAAACGTTTGATAACTTGCGGGTCTACAAGATGATGCTTAACCCGGCCAAGTGCGTCTTTGGAGTTCCTGCAGACAAGCTCCTGGGATTTCTAGTCTCTGAGCGTGGCATTGAAGCTAATCCGGACAAGATAAAGGCTATTACCTCCCTGTCTGAGCCGGCATTCATCAATGACGTTCAGCGCCTGGCGGGTCGAATCGCTGTGTTAAGCCGGTTCATAAGCCGCCTGGGTGAGAAGGCTATTCCTTTGTATCAGATGATGAAGAAAACAGACAACTTTGTCTGGAGTAAGGCGGCGGGTGAGGCGTTTGAGGCGCTCAAAAAGCAGCTGGTTGAGCCGCCAGTCTTGGCCGCTCCGGCTGAGAAGGAACCTTTGTTCCTCTACGTGGCGGCTAACAACAGGGCAGTCATCGCCGCGATTGTTGTGGATCGTAAGGAGGCAGGGAAAGAATACCAGGTTCAGAGACCGGTTTACTACGTCAGTGAAGTCCTGATAGAATCCAAGCAACGGTACCCACATTGGCAGAAACTGATATATGGGGTGTTCATGGCAAATCGTAAGTTGAAGCATTACTTCCTGGGGCACCAGATCACCGTGGTTACCTCTGCCCCGTTGGGAGACATAATTCAAAACAGAGAAGCCACTGGCAGAATTGCTAAGTGGGCATTGGAGCTTGGGCCTCTTAATCTGAAATATGTACCTCGCACTGCTGTCAAGTCTCGAGCTCTGGTGGACTTTATAAACGACTGGACAAAGTGTCAGTCGCCCGAGGAGAAGCCGGATAACACTTATTGGACAATTCACTTTGATGGATCCAGACAATTGCAAGGGTCAGGGGCTGGAGTTGTCTTAACTTCCCCCAGAGGTGATAAGTTCTGTTATGTGTTAAGGTTGATGTTTCCTTGTACTAACAATGCAGCTGAGTATGAGGCTTTACTTCATGGCCTCCGTGTGGCTAAAGAGATGAACCTGATCCGGGTTAGATGCCTCGGCGACTCAAACCTCGTAGCTCAGCAAGTTTCAGGCACGTGGGATTCCAAAGACCCACGGATGGCGGCTTATCGTCAGGCGGTGGACATCATTGCTGGTCACTTCAAGGGTTATCAGGTGGATCATATTGACCGTCGCAAGAACGAGGCGACTGACGCATTGTTAAGGCTGGGCTCTCAGCGTAAGCCGGTGACGCCTAACGTTTTCTTGGATGTGTTATATCACCCGTCTGTTAAGCTACCTTCACAGGAGGATCTGGCTGTACCTGACCCGGAGGGGCAGCTGGTGGCGGCTCTGCATGCTACCCCTGATTGGACGTTGCCTTCTCTAGCATATCTGACTCGCGGCGAGTTGCCTGAAGACAAGAGTTTAGCGAGACAAATTGTAAGGCGATCTAAATCCAGGATTATCATCAATGGCGAGTTACATAAGCGCAGCGTCACTGGCGTTTTTCAGCATTGCGTTTCTCATGAAGAGGGTAAGGAGATCTTAAACGAAATTCACGCCGGCGATTGCGGTCATCACGCCGGCTCAAAATCTTTGGTGGCCAAGGCTTTCCGGCATGGTTTCTTTTGGTTGACGGCTGATAAGGATGCAGAAGACCTGGTCACCAAGTGCGATGGATGTCAGAAGTTCAGGCGACGTGCCCACGTGCCGGCTCAGGAATTGCGGATGATTCCAATTACCTGGCCGTTTGCGGTCTGGGGGCTTGATATGGTCGGGCCCTTCAAGAGATCTAAAGACAAGAAGACCCACCTTTCGGTGGCGGTGGATAAGTTTACCAAATGGGTTGAGGCTGAGCCGGTCAGCAAGTGCGACGCGGCTACGGCAGTTCAGTTTGTCAAAAAAGTGATCTACCGTTTTGGTTATCCTCATAGTATCATCACGGACAATGGCACCAACCTATCCAAGGGGGCTATGAAGGCATTCTGTGACAGTGAGCACATCCGGCTTGACGTCTCTGCTGTCGCTCATCCACAATCCAATGGTCAAGCGGAGCGTGCTAACCAGGAGATCTTGAGAGGTATCAAGACCCGGCTTATGGTTCCTCTACAGCGGACACCGGGTTGTAGGGTGGAGGAGTTACTGTCAGTTCTCTGGAGCATCAGAACTACCCCCAACAGGTCAACAGGCTATACGCCTTTCTTTATGGTTTATGGTGCGGAAGCCGTGTTACCAAGTGATATACGTCATGACTCGCCGCGGGTGGCGGCTTACGTTGAAACAGATAATGAGACAGCGCGTCAGGATGCGCTAGATGCTTTGGAGGAAGAGCGTGATCTTGCAGCAGCTCGATCGGCGATTTATCAACAAGACCTGCGTCGCTATCATAGCCGCAGAGTTAAGACCCGGACGTTTCAGGAAGGCTACTTGGTGTTGAGTTTGATTCAAGATCAGACGGATGCGCACAAGTTATCTCCCCCATGGGAAGGGCCTTTTGTGGTCAGCAGAAATCTCAACAATGGGTCATATTATCTCATTGGCGTACGAGACGAGTCACGCACTTCTGGGCAGGAGACCCACCGGCCGTGGAATATCGCTCATCTGCGGCCTTACTATACTTGAGTCATCGAATCCCATCATTGTACATCCATCATTGTACATACCCTTCTTATATATATATAATAAAGTTGGCATACCTGCAAGGAGGGGTTTCTGCCTTTTATACATCTCAGATTGTGCAAAGATAGACACCACCACAAGGTCATTTGGGGACTTCCAACCCGCCAGGGTTTAGCTTACACACCCTCTTGATCGGCTCTTCAGCCACTGTAAGGCCGGGTTATACACCCAAAAAGTTGACTCCGTCAACAAGGTCATTTGGGGGCTTCCAACCCGCCGGGTTTAGCTTACACACCCTCTTGACCGGCTCTTCAGCCACCGCAAGTTCGAGTTAAACCTGCCTGTATGCTGCTGCTGCTCCGCTAAGTGACCCGCCGAACTCTTACCAGTTAATATCGCCTAGAGACCCTGAGCTGTTCAAAGTATTTGACAGTCACTCTCACTAGAGACCCTGTACTGGTCAAGGTTAAACCGGCGGCTTTTGTCACGTGAGGGCCGGCTTACGGAAAGCGAGGATAAACTCACCTATCTGCTGCATACTCTCCGCTATGTGGCCCGTTCGTACTCTTAAACAGTTACTCTTTTAAAGACCCTGCACTGTTTAAAGTTCAAACGACGGATTAATGTCACGTGAGAAGTAGCTTATGGGCCCTGGGGGTACTCATGCCCTGCTGTGCCTCTTTATGGTTTGTTGTTGCTCTTACCAGTTAATCTCGCCTAGAGACCCTGAGCCGTTCAAAGGAGTTGACGGTCACTCAAACTAGAGACCCTGTACTGCTAAGAGTTCAAACAACAAATTCATGCCATAAGAGCCGGCATATGAATTTTCGAAAGATTTCACAAGCATGGTCATAAAAGATTTAACATCTCCGGGTTGTGCTTTTCAAGCCGCCCTCACAGCAATACAGAACATACTGTCTTGTTTGTTTTTTGTAGGTCTTATCTCCTAAGATGAGCCGCCGTAAAGTATGACGAAAGATGTTTGCGGGCAGCATACAAGGCAGATAAAAGTGCATTAAGTGGCACGGCTGAGGCAACCAAGTTTTTCTACGCCTATTACAAAGCTCTCCAGGGAGCCCAAAATGCAACAGATTTAAAGTTTTTTACACACTTCCGGCGGCTCAGAAAGCCGGATTATCAGGAGCAACGTGTTTAGCTCGACGGCGGGTCATCCTGTGTCGGGTCTTCGACCTCTTCGATCTGAAGATTGTCCACATCCCAGTTGCAGTTTGTTAAAGCTTCAAACTGGGCCCCGTCAAAGAGGGGATATGGGTCAATTTCAGGAGCAAAGAGTGGCTTACGGCGTGCAGGAGTTAAGTCCCTGGCTTCAAAAGTTGGGCAGCGCACTCGTTTGCTGTCCTCGCCGTAAGCCGCCTGGTATGAAGTCAGATCAATTTCATTGACAAGCGTTGATGCGAGTACTCGGGAGGCCTTCATACATTTGGCATAGTCAGCTGCCGTAAAGTCGGAGCCGTCATCTTTCTTGGATGGAAAGCCATCCATCATTTCTTCTGCAGTCAGTTCAGGGGCAAAGGCCAGAGACTGGCTTAGCGCGGCCATTGCTCCCTTTCTGGCGGCTGATCATTTGAGTTCATCAATTTGCTTGGGCAGAGTCGACAAGAGCTATATTACTCCCTTCATGAGTTTGGGGATGCTTTTTTCAGTCAACATCGCTTTGATGGTGCAAAGGGTCCCGCAGTATAGCTGTTCTGTCAAGGTGTATATTGCTTTCAACTTCAACAAGCTGTCAGAAGATAATTGGCGGCTTCTTTGACCTGCAAGAAAAGTTAAGCGTTATAAGCCGCTAGCGCAGTTTTTTCAACAAGGCAAGGAAATTTTCTAAGTATTCAGTACTTACCAAAGATAGCAGAAGTCATCCTGGATATATGATGCTTGAGGGTTTGTAGCTCTTCTGACACAAGCTTGAGCCGCTGGTCAGCATCGTCTGCGCGCTTGGTCAGGGCGGCTTGTTTAGACTCTGCAGCCTTTTTGAAGGCAGTAAAGTCAGCTTGAGCCTTCTCAAGCCCTTTAATGGCAACCCGCCATTTTTCTTCCGCCTCAGACCGGGCGGTTTGTTGTGAAGCAACATTTTCTTTTAGCCTGGTCAGATCAGACTCGGCTGCATCCAAAGCTTCCTATATCATACAAAAACAAAAAAGTTCAGGAGGTTTAAGTCGCCAGGATGAGATATTAGTCAACAAGTGATGAAGCTGTTATGATACAAGTCTCAAGCAGATTGCAAGCAATATACTTGACACTTGGGGGCTAATGTCTGTGTTTTCTCTCACAATCTACAAGCCAGTTCCGGCTCATCTTCATAAAGTCAAGCCGGCACTTGGGGGCTACACACGGCGCTTCTAAACAATGCAGTCTTCTCCAGCTCATTCTATAAACCGGAGTTTGGGGGTTATGATTCGTGAGTTTTTAGCAAGTGAAGCTCCGGCTCATCATTATTATAATGACCCGGACTTGGGGGCTACACTTGGATCTATTTTTCAAGTAAGTACCGGCTTATTATTTATATTAACCCGATACTTGGGGGCTACAAGCTAAGCTATTTGGAGAATGACAAAGATTGGAAGACTGGGTCTACTATTTGCAATACTAAACCAGCTCTTGGGGGCTACATAAGGGTATAAGGAAAAAACAAGAGAAGAGGAATACCTCATATTTTTTCTTCATTAGTCCAACAAGCTTGGACTCCATGTTGCGGCTGGTAGAGAGGCGATTCAGATAACCAGCATGCAACTCGTCCGCAGTCAGTTTTTCCAACACGGGGAATTCAAAATCAAGGTTTTAAGGTGAGAATGCTTCAGCCTTGCTGGTGTGCTTTGTCAGTACATGAGGTTCAGGAGAGTGATAACCCGTCCCAGTGACGATAACTTCTGGTCGAGCTGTGTCTTCGGCGGCTGTTGAAGGGCTGGGCGGTTTAGGATCAGACTTTGAAGGATTTTCAGGGGTGGCCATGTTATCGTCAGCCGGCTCAGAAGGCTGAGGAGCATCTTCAGGCGCATCTTTCATAATCTCAGTAGGCTCAGCATAAGTTGCAGGGGAGTCCGGATTAGCAGTTTCTGGCTCTTGGGCAGCAGGAGCAGCGGTAGACCCGTCTGTCTTCCTTCGTTTAGTTTGAGCCCTGGAAACAAAAAGATTGTCACATAGAGGACAAGGATGGTAAAAAGGTATGGTGCAAATACAAAGGTACGCACTCCGGGTTGATCTTCACCAAACGAAGGGGGCATCTCCTGAAAAAGTTAAGACGATAAAAAAACAGAGTAAGGTTCCAATGTAAGACTGTTAGAAATTGGGCTTGGTTAAAAGAGTACCTCAGCAGGCCGTTTCCGAGGAGCCGGAGAGTTTGGTAAGCCGGTCAAAAGCTCTTCAGAGCCGGTGCTCCGGGTCTGACGTCTAGAGTTGTGCTGTTGCTTTTTCAAAAGAAAGTTGGGGTCTAAATAAGCAAGAGGATGAGAAAATGGAACTTTCCGGATGACCCACCGTGTTTTCTCTTGTGGAAAGTTCTCTGAATCAGAGGAAATGTAAGTTACCTCAGGGGCGACGCGTGGCTTGTCTCCATTTCCTCCTGTGAATAATTGTTTTCAATAAGTTGCATAAAGAGACGGCCAAGGGAGTCAAGTTCTACCTCCGAGTCGTCATGCTCAGGCAGTTCCTGAGCAGAAGTTTTCTTCTTATGGGCGCGGGTTTTACCCGCCTTAGGCCTCCTCACAGGAGGATTATATTTCTTCTTCCAGAAAGTACAGCCGGCATGTGCATAAGTCGCCAAAGAAGGTTAAAGGAGCAAGGCAAAAGGTCAAGGCAAGAATGGCCAGTTTTGTGAAAAAGGGTTTCTTACAGCTGGAGCCGGGTTTTTGACGCAAAAAGGTTTCAGCCCAATTTTGTTGCAAGTCTCTTGTTTTTCGCCAAGAAGTGACTTGACGGAAGAGTTGATGTCTTGTTCTGTCAGAGGAGTGGCATTGAAGCAGAGAGGGTCATTTCGCTCACCCGTAAATTCGCACATGAGTCGGTCACGCCGGCTCATTGGCAAGATTTTCCAAGTAACCCAGCAACGGGTTAAGTCGACGCCAGTCAAGCCATTCGCCATTAAAGCCCTGATCTTTCGCGAAGGCCAGAGCATATTTTTCTCGCTCTGCGGCGGACATCCGGTCTGGGAGTTCTCCGGAGGTGCAAAGCCGGGTAGGACGGTAACCCGGCAGCGGATTTTCTTCTTTGGGAGAAGTATCCTTGCAGTAAAACCAGGTCTTGTTCCAATCTTTGGGGTGACTTGGTAAGACGGCTGCTGGGTAGGGCAAATCTCTCCGTCTCTGGATAGATACGCCGCCAAGCTCCAAACTTGGTCCAGCCGCCACTTCAGTTTGGCGGTTGACGTAAAAGTAGTCACGGAAGAGGTCAACAGACGGCTCTTCTTGCAGGTAAACTTCGCATAAGACTTGAAACTGACACATATTGGTGACAGAGTTCGGACCTATATCTTGAGGGTGATGCTTGAAGGAGTGAAGAACGTCCCGGAAAAACTTTGACCCGGGCGGGCTAAAACCACGAAGGAGGTGATCAGTGAATACGACAACTTCTCCTTCCTGAGGAGTAGGTCTTATCTCTGGCCCTGGAACCCACCAATGTATAACGTCCTGAGCCGGCAAGATACCCGATTCTACGAAATCAAGAAGAAGCTGCTCGGTGACTCCGGAGCCAACCCAATCACAAGACGCAGGTGCTCTCGACATGGTGGCGGGTCAAACTGTGAGAAGGCGCAGAATATGGCGGGTTAGAAAATCGTCAAATAATTAAAGCAGCTATGGTCGGCGTGATGATGAGGCGTTAAGCCGCTGACATATTTTATCAGAGAGCCGGCAATGTAATGGCGGGTTAAGTATATATAAACAGGTTTCACATATTGCAACCATGGCTGCAAGATCGACAAGCGAAGATAAATGAAATATATTCAAAACCTAAAAAGGGGAGTGGAAGAACAGGTGGACATCACGCAGAGAAGATTGATATGCAGATCTATAGCAAGCGGATATTGACATTGAAAGGACGACCGCAACAGATAAACAGCGATATAAGATTCAAGGGGATACTTGGCAATCTACATTACGAAGAACAAATCTGAAGAACAGCGAAGAACACTAAAGAAACCCAATGAGCTCGGGAAGATCCTAGTCGAGATGACTACAGACTTAACAAGGGTTGAGAATGGTACCTTGCGGATGCGGACGGACTGGCGAGTTTTCTGGTCCGAATCAGGTTGATGCAGCGGCCGGCGTTGGGGACGACAGTGAGGTCCGGTTGGCATGGCGGAGCTCTGGAGGCGCGAGTCTGAAGGAGGAAGAAGAAGACGGCGGTGGTAGAGAAAGGGAAAGGGGGCCCCTCGTGTCCCTATTTATGATATGGGATGGCAACAGTGCGCGTGAAAATCGAAGAGGCGTAGTGATGAGTGACCGGAGGGGGCGCCTCGATTTTTGGGCCGACCGTTTAATGAGAGGATCCGTTGCGAACGTTACAGAATCTTTTTAGCATATTCGACGTGACGTCACGGCGGGGTATGAGTTTTCTTTTTCAGGTGATAAAATGTGAGACTCGCCGCCAAGTGAGTTTGAAGATTGACATGAGCAGGCTCAAATCAATCTGGGGCCTAATGTTGGGGATATAACCCCGTGGTAAGACCCGCCGAGGAGGGGCCGGGTCATACCAGGCGGCTCATAGCCAAGACCCTTAAGGTGGGCCGGAAGATGAAGGCCAGGCCGCATGGCGTCTTACCAGACGGGCCAAGACGAAGGCCCAGAGACAGAAGATGGTGAGAGACCCGAGTGGTTAAGCCGCCCGGAGACGGCTTGCCCAAGGTGGCCAGGCGGCTTAGAGGCAGGGTCGATTACGTTGTATGAGTCGGTTTGGGACTCGTGTAACCCAGGGCCTCGACCTCCTATATAAAGGTGAGGTTCTGGGGCGGCTTAGACAAGAACCAATCAATCGAGAACTAGGTCAAGCGAATCCGCTCCCTTGTAATCGATACACCAATCAATACAATACAAGCAGGACGTAGGCTTTTACCTCTTCTTGAGGGGCTGAACGTAGGTAAACTCGTGTCCCTCATTTCGACCAACCCCTTTGAGTCCACCGCTTTAGCGATGGCCTCGAACCTAAGTCTTCGGACATCTTCCGTGACAAAACAACGACAATAGTAGACAGGAGGCATGTCACTGCAGGGATGACTCTTACTTGGCAAGAGCTGCACATTGTCGTAGAATTTGTGGCCAGCATTGTGGACCGTGTTCTGGATGCCATGCAGGCCCGTCCAATGGGTCTTTTGTGCCATTCGTGCACATGTTAAACAAGAGCAATGTTAAGAAGAAGCCACCACTCCTAGTAAGAATTGATTGTGTTCTATGTCAACTTATTCATGTTTTATTTAAATCAAATATAGAGTGCTTTTGCTTACTTGATATACATATGTACATGTGTGTTTACTATTTTTGTATTGCAAAACAGAAACTCCCACGACGTGTGGTGCCTGAGCAAATGCAGGTTCAGTGTAGTGGTGACCTGCAAATTGTCATCTCTGACACGACTGACATGGCAACCACCTACTCGACGTCGCCAGAAGATGGACGTCTCGTCGTCAATGGGTGGACGAGATTCATGACATGTACATTAGCGAGGAAGGTGACAACTTGATCGCCGTGCTCCACATGGGACAGGATGCTGGACGAGTAGGCTTCATGTTTTCGATGTGTTGTTATTAAGTCTACTTTGTTGTTGTTGAACTCTTCTTGTTAAGTACATTGTGGACTAGTAGGCTTTGATAAGTACTTTGTTTTCGAATGGTTCTTCTTTAATTAAGCACATTATGTCTTTTTAAAGCTATATAGCTAGTAGATAGACTTTAAGTATTTGAATTATCCTATAACTATGTAAGATGATCAGTGTTTGTACTTTGCAATTAATTTCATTGAAAACACCAAACAAGATGAGCACGGTTGGTTTTTAGAGCACAGAGTAGCACTAGCAGCGTGCCAAACAGCATGCACGCTCATAGCGGTCTTACTCTAGCAACGTTCCTAGAGACGCGCAGGCTGCTAGTTAACTATAACTAGCAGCGGTCGAAATAGGAAACGCTGCTAGTTGTACCTATCTAGTAGCGTTTAAGAGTGCACAAACGCTGCTAGGTTATTATCTTTATATAAGTATCCGGCGGGCGTTGGGAAATTTCCACAATCTCGCCCTTTCTCTGCTCGAACCCTAAGCTCGCCCCAGCCGCCGCCGCGACGCGCCTTCGGCCCAGCCGCCGCTGCCGCGACACGCCTTCGGCCCAGCCGCCGCTGCCGCGACACGCCGGAGTCCCAGCGGCCGCTGCGACGCGCCTTTGCCCCAGGCACCGCAGCGTCGTGCCTTCGCCCTAGCCCCGCATCGCGCCTTCACCCAAGGCACCACATCGCCCAAGCCCCGTACCTCGCCGTGCCACCGCTCGTCTTTGAGGTTAAAATTACTACATTAGTTAGGGTTGGATGATTTAGATAGGTTTTGTGCTTAGATAGTTGTAAGTAGTTTCATTACTATAGTTAATTCTTGCACAATTGTTAGTTGTGGGTGATTTAGATAGGTTCGTGCTTAGATAGATGTAAGCTCGTTTTTTGGCAACATTTCCTCTTGCACAATAGTTAGTTCTAGTGGGTGATTATAGATAGGCTTAGTGCTTACATAGTTGTAAGTAGTTGTTTTTTATCGCACAATTCATATTTAGCACCTGCCATATTTGTTTTCTTGCTTAGATTTGCAATGTATATAAGACTGTAAAATTATACCTAAAGCGTAATAAGAACTCAGCAACTTTTCATTAATTGGTTTGATTTTTAAGTAAGAATTGTTTGATTTGCAATGTATATTAAGACCGTGCAATTAAACCCAAAGTGTAATAAAAACTTAGCACCTCTTATCTAACTTGTGTGTTGACTTTTAGTTTGATGGGCTCACTTTGTGATTGTTGAGAGTTGGTTGAAGGATGCCGATTGTTGTTGTAGGGGGGTCATTGTAGTACTTACTCCTCTGAGTCAATGGTAAAGCAGGAGGGGAAGTACAACAGTGACCATCACCGACAGTCAAAATACCCATGAGAGAGAGCCCACCATAGATATACACCACCATGTGGGAGATGAGAGTTGTTGAAGGGAGTCTCGATGGATCGAAAGTCAACTCACATGCCTAATTATTAGTTGATTAATTACTGTTAGTCCAGTGGCAATGTTAGGTGTTCTCTGTTCTACTATTTCTTTTGTACATGTTTGTCTAATTTGTTAGCTCCTGAGTCCCATTGCGTGCTCCTTCTCTGTCTATTATTGTTCTACGATTGTTAAGAATTTAATAAATTTAATTGCGTCATGGTAGTACTACAATTACGTCCCTTTGCTTATTTTTCAGGACGTTCGCCATCGACTCCATGCCTCCTCGTCGTCGCCGGGCCTCCCGTACCACACCATCATTCTCCACTCCTCCGTAAGAGGAGCCGCGTGGGCCTCCTCAATCGGTGCCTCCTCAAGGGGTCGTGGCGCGAGCAGTAAGGATTAGGGACGCGGTAGACAAATGATGGGAGTGTTGGAAGGAGCTGAAGCAGATGGAGGCTCTCGCACATGAGAGCACAGACATGGCAGAGGACTTGCAAGTTTGCAAAAATCGCATGCTTATTGAATTGATAAATGCAGCACACGTTGTCAGATTGGAGGCCAATGACTAAGAGCGTGCACGGATGCCGGTTCAGAGGAGACCAGAATTGGTCCTCAGATGGGCACAATACGAGATGAAATCTCCGATTCGGGTTCAGAGAGCCCGATGGGGATGTATGTTTGTAACACCCCTATGTAATGAGCTACAGTGATCACCATGATTAAGCTAAGGCATTTTTCCAAACAGTGCTTGATCACCTTTGAATTCACATCTCATTTCATATTCCACCACTAAAAGCAATTTAAATTTAAAGTGAGAAATAAAATTCTCAAACATAGTGGGAAAATTGTTGAACACTTAACAAATATTCCAAAACAAATAATGTTAAGGAAAACAACATCACCATCATGCCGGTGTGGACCCTAGTATTTAAAACAGAGCCAAAAGGTATTTTTAAATGCCCTTTAAATTTATGGAAAATGCAAACTTGTTCAAATGAATCTCAAACTTTTTGAGACAGTGCTGAATATTGCAAAGTATTTATGTGGCCAGGTCCTATATTTTTACCAAAGTCAATTGATGGCTAAATAAAATAAAACTACTGCTGTAAAAAGAAAACAGGAAATAAAACGGAAAAGAAAATAAAATAAAAAGCCCCACTGTCGACTGGGCCTTAGTCCGCAATGAGGCCCAGCCCACCTAACCCCCTCCCCCTACCTCCTGCTCACCAGAGAGGACGTGGCCATGGCCGATGCGCGCGCCGCTCCCCGGCGCCCTACAAGACCCCCCGCGGCCCCCAAACCCTAACCCCGCACCATTTCCCCCTCGCCCCTCTCTCTCCGCAGCGCCCGTCGTGAGCTTCGGTCCGCCGTCCCACCACGTCGCTCGCCGTCTCCGACCTCCTCCCCGATGGCCTCCCCGAGCCTCGCCGCCCCCTCCTCGGCAGCGAGGGTGAGCTCCCCCTCTCTCCTGCACCCACCGCGCGCGACCGCAGCTCACCGTAGCCCCTGCTGCGCTCTGCCACGCCCCGCGTCGCCCGTCCGAGCACGCGCTCGCGGCGCTGCTGCTCTAGCCCGCCGTCCCGCGCTAGCTGCCATTGCTCCATTGCCGCCGCCGTCGCAGCCGCTCGGCCGCCGTCGCCATTGTCGACGGTGTGCTTGCTCCGGCCACCCCCTGCTAGCCCGGCTAGCCAGAATGGATGCGCCGCGTCTCCCGCGTCGTGTAGGACCCCGCGACCGTCCAAATGGTCGCCGGAGACGCCGCCGGCGTCCCTCCGTCGCGGCCTGTGGTCGCCGGCGCCGGCCACCGCAGCATGGGTCCCTGACCTGTGGGCCCGGGCTATTAGTTAATTAGCTTAGGGCTAATTAACATTTAAATTAAACTAAAATATACACTGACAAGGGGCCCCGCCCTCTAATTATCCAAGAGAATTAAAATAACCCTAGGATTAGACTACTGTCGCTGACAGGTGGGACCTTACCACTGTTTCAGTGGATAGGGTCGGCCCAGTCAGCTGCTGACTCAGTAGGGGGGCCCACCAGTCAGCCTCTGCTGACTGGCTGGTTGACCAGTCAACTGGGCCCCCCTGTCAGCCCCTGTTACACTGTTGGGTGCACTGGACAGGGTGCACCTAGCATTTTCCCATTTAATTTCAAATTAATATTAATTTTAGAAAATCCAGAATGTTATTAAAACTTTGAAAAATCATATAAATTAATCTGTAAGTCAGATGAAAATAATTTATATATGAAAATTGATCAGAAAAATCCAACGAATCCAAATATGCAATCCGTTCATCTGTCACATGCGTCTAGCATGATGAACATGGGACTTTCCCCTCCGATTCATCTGTCCGATAAATACCCCAGGCCCGGGAAATATCCTCAGATATTCTCCCGCTCCGTCTATAATGTGTAGCACTGCGTTAGGTCAACCCTAGCACTGCATATTGCCATGACATGCATCGTGATGCATCTGTTTGCTTTGTATTTATTGTTTCTACCCCCTCTTCTCTTCGGTAGACCCCGAAACTGACGCTGCTACCGGGTACGACTACAACACTGAAGACCAGCCTTTTGCAGCAGAGCAACAAGGCAAGCAAAACCCCCTTGATCATTCCTATATCGCCTATTCCTTCTTCCTCATGCTTGCATTAGAATTTTGCTACTGTATTTGATTGCACCTAATATGATGCACAGCTTGATTTTGTAAACTGTTGTTGCCACTTTAGCTGCTATCCTAAAATGCTTAGTATAGGTTGGCTAGTGATCCATCAGTGCCCCCCCCACCACATTGTCCCTGTTGCCCCTGCTTCATCATCGAAGACGCGAGGACTCGAAGACTTGAAGACTCGATCAACATGATCGATGAGCCATGACCGACACATCACCTCACCCCCCTTACTGTACGACTCTGCAGGGATACTATCGAGTGCCGAGGGTGATACCTCGTAACGCACTCCCGATGATATCTTTGTAGCATGGCTTGTCGGTCGTGGGTTACCGAGGGTGATTCCTCTTTCACCACCTCCGATGTTTCCTCTGTCGTGCATCACATCGAGTGGAATCCAACGAGGGTGATTCCTGAGATTCCCACTTGGTGTTATGGACACATAGTTACTTTGACTTGACACTGAAATAAATGAGACAGACGGGTCGGCCCCGAGGGGTACCCGCAAGTGAGATGTGGTCGGGTGGACCTGGAAGGCACCCATGAGATAATAGACGAGGCGTGGCCGGTCATTCTTAGTCCTTGCCACAAGTCCTCGAGATGGGACTGACACCGACCGTCCACGTAACGCGCAGGATTGCAGAGCGCGATTGGCCCATGACCCCTTCGCGATTAGGATGTAGACCGGCGTGCTGGCCTCTCTATTGAGCCTAGGTAGGACTACGACATGTCTATCAGCCGAGGCCGGGCATGACCAAGAAATTGTGTCCGGCCAGAGTTAATTGAGCGTGTTGGGTAAGCTTGTGCGCCCCTGCAGGGAAGTATATCAATTCGAATAGTCGTGTCCACGGTAACGGATGCTCGGAAAGTATCCTGATCTATTGCAACTAGAACTGGATGCTTGTGATATTAAATGGAAATGATGGCTCCGGGATTGTTTTCTCGCAGGGAGTCGAGAAATGATCTCTGGGCGATACTACAATATGCTTATAAATTATGATATGCTAATCTACACTTTCCTAATGCTGCAAGACACTGAAGATGCTAGTCTTCGATAGGACTAGGCCTTCTTCCCTCTTCTGGCATTTCTGCAGTTTAGTCCAAAGATATAGCCCCATTCCTTTGATACTGGCGCATACTTAGCATAGATCTGATGTCAGTCTTGGGAGTACTTCGGATGAGTACTCACGTTGCTTTGATCCCACTTTTTCCCCCTTATACGATTGCCGCGATCAGATGACGGAATCCAGGAGCCAGTTGATCCCGCCAGTGACTACTACTACCCCAACGGAGGCTACTACAACACGGATGGAGCCTACTACCACGTGGAGATCGCCGACGACAAGGAGTAGTTTGGAGGCTCCCAGGCAGGAGGCCTGCGCCTTTTCAATCTAGTTATCGTTGTTATGCTCAGCCTTCTTAAGGCAAACTTGTTTAATTATGTCTGTACTCAGATATTGTTGCTACCGCTGACTTATGTACTCAAGCTTATGTATTCGAGCCCTTGAGGCCCCTGGCTGTAATATGAAGCTTGAATTATTTTAAATTTGTGTTTAGAGTTGTGTTACGATATCTTCCCGTGAGTCTCTAATCTTGATCGTGCATAATTGTGTGTATGATTAGTGCTCGATTGAGGCGGGGGCGTCACAAGTTGGTATCAGAGCCGAATGCCTGTAGGAATCCCCTTTCCAACTCCTTGGCCGAAGTTGAGCCTAGTCTTTGAAAAACTATTTTACTAACATTGCTGTGCAGCTTACGGGCCCACATCACGAATGGGTGGTATTAGGATCTTTTATTCCTCATCCTTACTCTGGGTTCTGATCTCTCTTCTCTTTGGGTTAAAAACTTTTACTAACTCTAACATTAGGTTCTCGTGATCACATCCACCTGGAGAGCCATCACGTCGACAAATGTTTCCTTTGAAAGTTTGATGCACACACTGTCAATTGACATCTTTGAACCTTCCTGTTTCAGATGCGTCCTGCCAGGCAGCTTGTATGACAGATTATGGCTATCAACGCCACTGGGTTCCCGGCCATTCTGGTCGACCTCTTGACCAGGCTGGGATATCACTGGTACCCCGAGTACACTATTTACGAGGACTATCGCGAGTTCAACCAGGAGCAGTACTGATGTCTACTACACAACTTTTTTCTTGTAGACTCGTGTTGGGCCTCCAAGCGCAGAGTTTTGTAGGACAGTTGCAATTTTCCCTCAAGTGGATGACCTAAGGTTTAGCAATCCGTGGGAGGCGTAGGATGAAGATGGTCTCTCTCAAACAACCCTGCAATCAAATACAAGAAATCTCTTGTGTCCCCAACACACCCAATACAATGGTAAATTGTATAGGTGCACTAGTTCAGCGAACAGATGGTGATACAAGTGCAATATGAATGGTAGATATAGGTTTTTGTAATCTGAAATTATAAAAATAGCAAGGTAACAAGTAGAAAACAGCGAGCAAAACATTATATAAATGCTTGGAAATAAGGCCTAGGGTTCATACTTTCACTAGTGCAATCTCTCAACAATGCTAACATAATAGGATCATATGATTATCCCTCAACATGCAACAAAGAATCACTCCAAAGTTCATATCTAGCGGAGAACATGAGATAAAATTGTTGTAGGTAGTAGAACCACCTCAAAGTTATCCCTTCCGATCAATCTATTGGGCTATTCCTATTGGTGTCACAAACAGCCCTAGAGTTCGTACAAAAATAACACCTATGATACATATCAATCAACCCTAATGTCACCTAGATACTCCAATGTCACCACAAGTATCCGTGGGTTAATATTCGACATGCATCAAACAATTTCAGATTCAACATATTCAATCCAACACAAAGAACTTCAAATAGTATCCCAAGATTTCTATCGGGGAAGGTAGGACAAGAATGTGCAATCAACCCCTATGCATAGATCCCCAAGCTAGGTCACCAGAATCCGCAAGTTGATGTCATAACATATATCAAGTGGATCAATAGAATACCCCATTGTCACTACGGGTATCCGCATGCAAGACATACATCAAGTGTTCTCAAATCCAAAATATTCAATCCGACACAACGAAATCTCAAAGGGAAAGATTCAATTCATCACGACAAGATAGCAAGGGAAGAACACCATATGATCCAACTATATTAACAAAGCCCATGATACATCAAGATCGTGCCATCTCAAGAACACGAGAGAGAGAGATTGAACACATAGCTACTGGTACATACCCTCAGCCCCGAGGGTGAACTACTCCCTCCTCGTCATGGCCTCCGCCGGGATGATGAAGATGGCCACCGGTGATGATTTCCCCTCTCCGGCAGGGTACTGGAAAGGCTCCAGATGGGTATTTCTTAGATACAGAGAGTTGCGGCGGCGGAGCGGAAGTTCTAGGTTAACTTCTAGAGGTTTTGGTATTTATAGGATTTTTCAGCGTTGGAATCACGCAAAATGGAGTTACATGGGGACCACGACCCAACAGCGCGCCACCGGGGGCTGGGCCGTGCCCAGTTGGGTCGTGCCTCCCTGCCAGCCCTTCTCTGGTGGTTCTTCGCTCCAATGTTGCTCATATGTTCCAGAAAAAATCACCAAAAAGTTTCAGGCGATTCCGAGAACTTTCATTTTCTGCACAAAAACAACACCACGGTAATTCTGCTGAAAACAACATCAGTCCGGGTTAGTTCTAAATAAATCATATAAAGTGCATCAATACCATATAAAAGTATTGTAAACATAGGCAAATATAGCATGAATACTTCATAAATTATCGATACGTTGGAGACGTATCAAGTACCACGCTGGGGTTCGTATCTTTGATCAACGGGATCGCTCCATCACTGAATTGCACACCTATCATAGAGTTGGACTGACTATTGACTGGGCAGTCCATGATGCTGCATATGCTGCTATCATCCGTCTTCGTGGAGAGCACAACTCCCGCTTGGAGGAGACGGCATTCAGATACATCCCGTATGTCGCCGCTGGGGATGAGACTGGACACTACACTGCTGTCTGCACCGAGTATGTGCGACGTCGTTATGACCTGCAGGTTCTGATTCAGTACACTGAGGCTTTGGATAGTACTGTCTGAGCTTTGATTGTCGAGTTGTACGAAACTCATACTCGTCTCTATGATGCTCTGACACAGTTACTGCCAGCAGTCAGTGCGGGGATACAGCCCGAGCACATCATTTACCCGCGCAGGACAGAGCTGCCACCAGCTCTCAAGTGGCAAGCTATTGGAGGTTTTACTCCTCCCCGTGGACCTATGCTCCCCATTCGGGACCAGATTCTGCACCAGAGTGTTCACGGAGCGCAGGATCCTTAAATCGAGGGTACCCTGCGTCGTCACCTGCAGCTACCTGGATCCAGTGGTTCTTCCCGACGTTAATGTAGCATATCGCTATGTCCCGTTGTTGTATCCTTCTACCGCATGCCTGCGTGCCGCCTAGTTTGCCTAAGTTATTTTCTTTTTCAGACATGTACCGTTGGCTTGTAATAGACTTATGTATGGATCAGTATGTCATGTTTGACTACTATGACGTATCTATTGCACTTCCTTCATTGTGCATGATTACTTCATAAATGAATCCTTGTCGTTGCTATTACTCAAGTACTAAACTACCACTTTTAAAATTTAGTAGGATGGTTAGACCAGCTGGACGTGGCCGTGGTGCCAATGCTCCACCACCGCCGCCTGAATACATGGCTGGAATGGTGCAATAGTTTGAACTGCAATGCCAGTTTATGCAAGGGATCATGGATCAATTCCCGAGGCCGAACATGAATCAGCAGTCAGCCACAATAACTTTGCAAGACTTTGTGCGCCTCAACCCTGCTATCTACCACAGCTCAACTCAGCCCCTTGATGCTGATGACTGGCTCCACGACATCAAGAATGAACTGGAGTCTGTCGATGTCGCCCCTGCCAGCTATGTCACTTTTGCATCCTACTTTATGAAGGGTCCTCCTGCTCAATGGTGGGATGCTCATAGGCGTTCATAGCCAGATGGAACCATCATCACCTGGCCGGAGTTCAAAGCTGCTTTCCATGCCCGCTACATTCCTTAGGGAATCATGGACAGGAAGAAGGAAGAGTTCCCCAACCTCTCACAGGGCAACAAGATTATAGATGCTTATCAGCGGGAATTCCTTGAATTGTCCCGCTATGCTGAAGAAGACATGACTACTGATGCTCGTAGATAGGAAAGGTTCCATGATGGACTTCACCCTGACATCCAGCTTGCACTCCTTGTTCAGGACTTTGCTGATTTCGCCTCCTTGGTGAACAAGTCCATTCAGGTTGAGACTGGTCTGCAAAAATACAAGGAAAATGCCAAGCGCAGCCGTGACATGGGCTCATCTTCGGGCTCATCCTCACAGAGGCGGAAGATGTGGATTCCCCACAACATTTACCGTCCACCTGTACCTGCTCCAAGGCCGTCTTATGCCGTAGCTCGTCTGCCCCCTCCACCACCTAGGCAGCTGAGACTTCCAGCTCCACCACCCCGAGCTCCTGCTCCTACTCCCAATGACGGGTTGTGCTTCAAGTGTGGACGTCCAGGTCACCGTGCCAGAGAGTGCCGTCAGAATCAGAATCAGCTTGCACTGCCATCAACTGGCCGTGGAAACAACCAGCCCCGCAACAACAATGCCATGTCTTCTTATGTTCGCGGACAGGCTAACAACATTGATCTAAATGACGCTCAAGACCAGCCTGCTACTGTGATGGGTACTCTCCTTGTTAATTCAGTACCAACTTCTGTTTTATTTGATTCAGAAGCATCGCATTCTTTCATGTCAGAAGATTTTGCATACATGCATGATACTAAATGAGAAGAGATGAACATTCCACTAGTTACTTCCAACGTCACCGTTGAAAGTGAAGGGTTGGAATTTCTTGCCTCTCCCATTGTGTTGAAGTCTTCCAACATTGACCTCATTCTGGGAATGGATTGGTTGAGAACACATCATGCTACAATCGTTTGTGCCACAAAAACCTTCCATCTCCTGCACCCTTCCGATGAGATAGTAAGCTACGCTGCTCATCTTATTCAAAATGTCGAAGCCCAGATTTATTCCTTAAATACACTGAACGCATCACCACTTGAGGGGATTGAAAGCGTTCCAGTTGTTCGTGACTTCCAAGATGTTTTTCCAGAAGAACTTCCAAGAGTTCCCCCTGTTAGAGCTGTCGAATTTGTCATCGACTTGAAACTAGACACCGCTCCTATTGCCAAAAGACCTTATAAGATGCCTCCTCATGAACTCCTTGAACTTAAGAAGGAAATCGACAATTCACTTTGCAAAGGTTTTATTCGTCCAAGTTCCTCAGCCTGGGGAGCACCTTCTCTCTTTGTCAAGAAGAAAGATGGTACGAATCGATTGGTCCAAGATTACCGACCCATCAACCAAGCAACAATTCAAAACAAATATCCGCTTCCTTGGATCAATGATATGTATGATCAACTTGCTGGTTCATCTTTGTTTTCTAAACTCGACTTGAGGTTGGGTTACCACCAGATCCGAGTTCGTGAAGAAGATATTCCAAATGCCACATTTGTTACTCACTATGGATCTTACGAGTACACCGTTATGTCTTTCGGCTTAACAAATGCCCCGGCAACATTTTCTCGATTGATGAATTATATCTTCATGGATTACCTCGACAAGTTCGTCATGGTTTATCTGGATGATATCCTGGTGTACTCTAAGAATGAAGAAGAACATTCTGAACATCTTCGTCTTGTACTGGAAAACCTTCGAGAACATCAACTATATGCCAAATATTCCAAGTGTGAGTTCTGGTTGTCTGAAGTGACTTACCTTGGTCATGTGATCTCCAAGGATGGTAATGCCGTCAACCCTGAACGAGTTCAGGCTATTCTTGATTGGGCTCCCCCGAAGAATTTCAAGCAAGTCAGAAGTTTTCTTGGACTCGCCAGCTATTGCCGCCGTTTTGTCGAGAACTTCTCCAAGATTGCCAAACCCCTAACCAATCTGCTTCACAAAGGCATCAAGTTTGAGTGGACAGACAAATGTCAGGAAAGTTTCCAGACACTCAAGGACAAGCTGACTTCAGCTCCAGTGCTTGCTCCTCCAGATTCTCGCAAGGACTTTATCATTTATTGCGACACACCCCGTCAAGGATTAGGCTGTGTCCTAATGCAAGAGCGCAGAGTGATTGCTTATGCCTCAAGACATTTGTGCCCTCATGAAGAGAACTATCCAGTTCATGATCTCGAACTTGCTGCAGTTATATATGCACTATTGAATTGGCGACATTACCTTCTCGGTAATCGTTGTGAGATCTACACCGACCATCAAAGTCAGAAATATCTGTTTACTCAGCCAGATTTAAATCTTTGTCAGTGACGATGGATGGAAGCACTTATAGATTATGACTACGGTATCTCTTATACCCCTGGCAAGGCTAATGTCATGGCCGATGCCTTGAGTCGGAAAGCTTATTGCAACAACTACATGGTTGAGAAAGCTCAACCCCGACTTTATGAAGAGCTTCGCAAATTGAATCTTCACATTGTTCCACGGGGTTCTCTTAATAACCTTGTTGTGGAACCGGATCTTCAGAAATCTATCAAGATCGCACAAGAGAAAGACATTGAAATTGATTTGATTAAGAGTAATCTTGCCTCTAAGAAAGCCAAAGACTTCTCACTGGGTGAAGATGGAGCTTGGTATTTCAGGGATCATCTTGTGGTCCCCCAACTCGACCTTATGACCGAGAAGGCTATGAAAGAAGCACATGACACACCCCTGTCTATTCACCCGGGAAGTACCAAGATGTATCTAGACACTCGTCAGAAATATTGGTGGTCTAAGATGAAACAAGACATTGCTCGATATATTGAAGAATGTGACATTTGTCGTCGCGTCAAAGCAGAACATCAGAAACCAGCTGGACTTCTGCAACCACTGCCAATTCCTGAGTGGAAATGGGACAAGGTTCAGATGGATTTCATCACTAGCCTCCCCAGATCACAAAAGGGCAATGATGCTATTTTTGTCGTCATCGACCAATTCACCAAAGTTGCACACTTCCTGCCAATAAAGGAAACTATCACTGCTAGTCAATTAGCGAACTTGTATATCTCCAGAATTGTGTCACTGCACGGCATTCCAAAGGAAATCAGTTTAGACCGAGGCAGCATTTTAACCTCAAAATTCTGGGCTAGTTTCCAAGAATCTATGGGAACTCATATAACCTGGAGCACTGCTTATCACCCATAGTCCTAGGGCCAAGTTGAACGAGTTAATCAAGTGCTTGAAGATATGTTGCGTGCATGTGTCATCTCATTTGGCAAGAAGTGGGAAGAATCTCTCCCGTATGCTGAATTCTCTTACAACAACAGCTATCAAGCTAGCTTGAAGATGGCCCCCTTTGAGGTATTGTATAGACGTAAGTGCCGAAACCCTCTGAATTGGTCAGAAACTGGGGAACATGGACTCATTGGTCCGGATATTATCCAACAAGCAGAAGAGCAAGTTTGAATTGTACGGGAAAATCTTAAGGCGGCTCTGTCCCATCAGAAGAGCAATTATGACCGTAAACACTGGGGACCTACCTATCTCCCTGATGAAAAGGCTTATCTGCGTGTCACTCCTTTGAGAGGCACTCATCGATTTGGTGTAAAGGGCTAGTTAGCTCCTCGCTACATTGGTCCTTTCCGCATTCTCGCAAGGCGTGGACATGTGGCTTATAAATTGGAACTGCCACCGCTTCTCTCATCTCCATGATGTCTTCCATGTTTCGCAACTTCATTGTTGCTTCAAGGATCCACAAAGGGTACACTAGTAGGAAAACCCCCATTTGTCCCGGTTCGTAAGGGCCTTTAGTCCCCGTTCTGGAACCGGGACTAAAGGGTCGGGACTAAAGCCCAAAACCTTTAGTCCCGGTTCGCTTACCAACCGGGACAGAAGGGGCTCCACGTGGCCGGTGCTGGGAGCCCAGGCAGCAGGACCTTTAGTCCCGGTTGGTAACACCAACCGGGACCAAAAGGCAGGACCTTTAGTCCCGGTTGGCAACACCAACCGGGACCAAAAGGCACTGGGGTTTTTGTTTTTTTTTTGAAAGGGGGGGGGGGTTTAGGGGGGTTTGTAGGGTTAATTGAGGTGTTTCATATTGTGTTAGCTAGCTAATAGAGAGAAGTGTCCTCTCTTTCTCCGTGCTTGGTCGACGCTAGCTACTATAGAGAGAACTCGACACGCTAGCTAGTAAGCAAATGAAGGAACCATTAAGTACACAAGATCGTCATGAACATATACACAGAGAAGTGATCGACCTCTCTTTCTCCGAGAGATTGGTCGAACAACAAGTTTTCGTATATCTATCCGACGCTACTAGCTACATATATACAATATAAGATCTCTTACAATCCCTATCATTTAATTTAAAATTCCAGATGGTAGTCTCCGGCTTTATTTATGACGTGGTCAAGAAAGAATCCCGCCAATTCCTCTTGAATTGCTCGTATGCGATCATGTGGTAGGAGTTCATCCCACATCTGCCACGTCTAATTTGAAGAAGGGGGTCAATACATATATATGAATGAAACTCAACACAAATCATGGTAATAAAATAAAATTGTGAATATTATTGCTTATGCACTTCAAATTGTTTTTCAGAGTAGCCCCGCTTAGGGGTCGTCGCGTTGTAGATGAACTCGCGAACGTAGTATCCACAAAAATCATTCCCTTTTTCCTGCCACAAGCACTTTACGAGAAATAGAGTTCAATCAAACTGATAATCAAGCATGATAAATGCTATTGATGGAACTAGAATCAATGGGAGATGCGCGGAACTAGCTAGTAGTACTTACTTTCGGGTGTGTAAATCGCAGCTCCCTCGGCAGTGCCGGAACAATTGCGGTGAACTCTTTCCAAACCCTGCCAGACAAAGAAAATAATTACTTGATATCAGGAAATGAACAAAGTTGCCGATATGATGCGATAATGATCGATTGAACTTACTTCTGGAGCATTTCAGTCATGTCCGCATATTCCTGGGGATCTTTTCGTTTCGAGTCTAAGACGATTACTACTCCCCGCTCAAGCTTAATCTCTAGCAGAATAAAGTGGAACCTGCGCACGCATGCATAACTCATCAATTACATTACTATAACCTCGAGTAATAAGGGAAACCGAATATGCACAAGACAGTAACACTCACTTGAAGTTGTAA
Organism: Elymus sibiricus; assembly: GCA_039707655.1. NCBI lineage: Eukaryota > Viridiplantae > Streptophyta > Magnoliopsida > Poales > Poaceae > Elymus > Elymus sibiricus. The sequence goes on along the minus strand of CM077665.1, from coordinate 534,172,032 downwards.
GGAAAGAGTATTGTCCCTTTGTTTTGATTTTTAAGCAACGATTGTAGCAAGTTGTCCTCGGTTTGTGTGACATTGTTTTTAACCGTAAACTCATGTATGATATTTGGGTTAATGAACCCAATGTCATAGATTTGTGCTTTTCTGCATTCGACGATCTTCAATCTGCATAATATAGTGAGGATAATTATATATACATGCAATGAAAGAGCTGAGCTATATATATAGAGAGACTTAATTACAGAAGTAGTACTTACAAACAGTATCAAGTCACGATTGTTTTGTCCAGGGCCTTTTGATTGTATAACTGGAATATCTCCTCAAATTCAACATTCAACAGATCCATTCCAACGAGGTCGTGCTCCTCTTTAATTCTCAGCATCAAAGCATCCTTCCCAGACTCCCGGCATGTTTTCATGTACCATTCATGCAATTTTCGCATCATCGTTGTTAGAGGAGGATGATCAGGTTTGACGAGAGGCCGCCCGTACCGGTAACTGAATTCGTCCACCTCCAACGGCTCAAACTGTACATCATCGCTCAGGTAATCACCAGGATTGGTACCGGGCACCATCCCCGGATGATTAGCGACGATATCGCTAGACACCTTGAGCGGGGGGGGCACGATTGGTTCGCCTGTTCGCCGAGCTGGAGATTTTTTTTCCCACTTCTTCGTTTTGCTAACCTTGCATCACTGGAAGTACTTCCCGACCGCCGCGCGTCTTGATATGTCTTTTTAACACAGCGGTCAAAGTTGGAATCCGGCGGAGGCGGTGGTGGTCGCTTCAGGGCATCGATAGTGCGCATCACTTTCACCGGATCTAGCTTCTCCTTCGGAGGTGGAGTTTTCTTTGCAAAATGGGCCGTCAATTCGGCCTGACATATCTCCTCGTTTTCAGACTCGGTCCTCTCATATGGTAACTTTTCCAGAGGCTTGAGAGATGGACCGTATCTGTATTCCCTCCCGCCTCTTCTTGTACTGCTAGCCGCCGGAGCGGCGGCGTCTCTCTTCCGTCGTTGCTTACGAGGCGGAGAAGGAGGCCGAGTGCTCTGACGCACCGGAGGAGCCGGAGCGGCGGCGTCTGTCTTCTGCCGTTGCCGACGAGGCTGAGGAGGAGGCGTACTGCTCCGACGTGCCAGAGTAGGCGAAGGAGGATGCGGAGTGCCCTAACGCATCGGAGGAGCCGGAGAAGGAGGCGGTGTGCCCTGATCACTCGCCGGAGGAGGAGGAGGAGGAGGAGGAGGCGGAGAGCCCTGATTCGCCTGAGGAGGAGGAGGAGGCGGAGGCGTCCAGTTTGGAAGCTTGATGTACTCCTTCTGCCATAGACATGTACTCCTCAGAGCACGAGCCAGCTTATTCTCTCCTTCACCTGTAGACTGGTCAAGCTCGAGCTCCTGAAATCCCTCCATTACTTCAACCACCATCACAACAGCATAGCCATGTGGAATCGGTGAGCAGTGAAAAGTTCTGTTGGGTTGAGGAGGTGCAACAGAGCCGACAGCCGCCTTGAAAGTGAGTTTCCGGCATTTTGTCATGAGCTCGCAATGTTGAGCCTCCGTGATAGTATCCACGAGGTAGATTGGAGCCGTGAAGTCAGGCTGAACGGGCTCCGTGGAAGCGACGCTGCTTCTCCGCTGAGATGGCGGGGTAGCTTCTGGGGTAGCTTCGTGCCGCTGAGATGGTTGGCCGGCAGCTCGCTGGCTCTCAGCTTCCTCTAGCTTTTGTAGTCTTGCATTAAGCTTCTGAATTTCGCTCAGCTCCGCTTTCCTCTTTCTCTCCCGGCTTCTGTAACCGCCTGCGTCGGGAAACCCAACCTTCCACGGAACGGAGCCTGGTGTGCCTCGTGTTCGTCCAGGGTGCTCAGCATTCCCTAGGGCCTCAGTCAGCTCGTCCTTCTCTCTGTCGGGAATGAACGTCCCTTCCTGCGCTGCGGTGATAAACTCCTGAAGCTTGTTCATGGGTATCGCAAGTTGCTCGTTCGTCCAACGGCACTTCCCTGTTTCAGGGTCCAAAGTTCCCCCAACCCCGAAGAACCAAGTCTTTGAACGGTCTGGCCAGTTCAATGTCTGTGGTACGACGTTTTTAGCAATCAGGTCATTCTCAGCTTTGTCCCACAACGGTCGGGCTTTGAGGTAGCCACCTGACCCCGTGTGATGGTGATACTGCTTCTTTGCAGCATTGATCTTGTTTGTCTCTGCCATTTTTTTACTCTTGTCCGATGTCTTGTAGGCCACAAATGCGGGCCAGTGATCACCTATCTTCTCAAATCGGCCGGTGAATTCTGGAGTCTTCCCTTTGTCGACAAACTTTGATTTCAACTCATTCTTCCACCTCCTGAATAGATCTGCCATCTTCTTAAGAGCACACGCCTTGACCAGTGGCTCTATAACTGGCTTATTCGGATCCTTCTCTGGCGGTAGGGTGAAATTTGCCTTCAGCGCGGTCCAAAGATCATCTTTCTGTCTATCGGTGACATAATCACCATCTGGGGCGCCGTCCTTAGGCTTATTCCATTGCTTGATGCTGATCGGGATGTACTCCCTAACAATAGCTCCGCACTGAGCAGAAAATGCGTCCTTGGTCCGCTTGGGTTCAATCGGATGGCCATCGTGCACGAGTGCTGTGATCGTGAACCTTTCTTCCATGCGCAACCTCTTCTTCGGGCCTCGTCTCGTTAACGAAGTTTGGCTCGATCTGGAGGGCTATAAAAGAAGAAAGAAGAGTTAATTAATATATGTACATACCAAAATAGTTAATGCATCAATTAGCTAGTCAGCACAGGCTTAATTAATATATATACCTCGCCGGACTTTGCAACAGCTCCCTCCTCTGTTCGGTCACCGGAGCCGTCATCATGGTCTCCTTCTTCCTCCGACATTCGGTCACCGGACCCATCACGATCATGTCCTTCCTCCTCCATTGTTCGATCACCGGAGCCATCATCCTCTCCTTCCAGACCATCGGTGTCGTTGAGATACGATAAGATATCACGTCCGTCGTGGATTATGTCCCCCAACAACTGTTCTTTTTCCAAGTCTCTTGGATCCATAGTTTCTGCAAATATTACAACATGGCAATTAATATACAAACATGAATGTCCAACGTCCGGACCGCCTCTCTCATGAATGTCCGACGCCCGGTTTGGGGTGACCTCGACAACACTTGTAGGGTTTGGGTGGGGGGTATATCGACCCCCCCCCTCATGTCGAAGTTATCGGGGAGGGGGTATATCGACAACGACATACATACATGGAAAAAAATGCTATCCATCTTTACATACATAGCCACATACATATATTATATATTTTCATTAACTCATGACATATTTTCATTATTTTTCTTTCTTTAACTCAACGACAACGACATACATACATGGAAAAAATGTATATCGACCCCCCCCCCCTCATGTCGAAGTTATCGAGGAGGGGGGTATATCGACCCCCCCCCTCATGTCGAAGTTATCGGGGAGGGGGGTATATCGACCCCCCCCTCATGTCGAAGTTATCGGGGAGGGGGGTATATCGACCCCCCCTCATGTCGAAGTTATCGGGGAGGGGGTATATCGACCCCCCCCCATGTCGAAGTTATCGGGGAGGGGGTATATCGACAACGACATACATACATGGAAAAAAATGCTATCCATCTTTACATACATAGCCACATACATATATTATATATTTTCATTAACTCATGACATATTTTCATTATTTTTCTTTCTTTAACTCAACGACAACGACATACATACATGGAAAAAAATGTATATCGACCCCCCCCCCCTCATGTCGAAGTTATCGGGGAAGGGGCGATCTCTTTCTCGTTATTTTTCGTGTGTCCGTGTCGCCGTATCCGTGTCTGTGTCCGTGTCCGTGTCGCCGTATCCGTGTCCGTGTCGCCGTATCCATGTCCGTGTCACCGTATCCGTGTCCGTGTCGCCGTATCCGTCTCCGTGTCGCCGTATCCGTGTCCGTGTCCGTGTCGCCATATCCGTATCCGTGTCCGTGTCCGTGTCCGTGTTCGTGTCGCCGTATCCGAGCAGGGACCATGGGAAAGGGGGGGCTCACTGGGGGGCGGCGGCGGGGAGGCGACGGGGCGGCGATGGGGAGGCGATGGGGCGACGACGGGGCGGCGACGGGGAGACGACGGGGCGGCGCGGCGACGGGGACGGGGCGGCGACGGGGCGGCTCGGGGCGGCGCGCGGCGACGGGGACGACGACGGCGACGGGGACGGGGCGGCGCGGCGACGGGGACGGCGCGGCGACGGGGAGGCGACGGGGATGGGGCGGCGGCGGGGCGACATGCGGCGACGGGGACGACGATGGCGACGGGGACGGGGTAGCGCGGCGACGGGGACGGGGCGGCGCGGCGACGGGGTCGGGGCGGCGCGGCGACGGGGACGGGGCGGCGACGGCGACGGGGACGGGGCGGCGACGGCGACGGGGACGGGGCGGTTCGGGGCGGCGACGACGACCTCGGGGCGGCGCGCGGCGACGGGGACGACGACGGCGCGGCGACGGGGACGGGGCGGCGACGGGGCGGCTCGGGGCGGCGCGCGGCGACGGCGACGAGGAGCGGGCGGCGACGGCGAATTGAAGCGGCGCGGCGATGGGGACGGGGCGGCGACGGGCTCGGGGCGGCGACGGGGACGGTGGGCTCGTGGCAATGGCAGATGAAAACTGAAATTTTCTAAGTGTTTACTTATATAGAAGAAGAATTGGTCCCGGTTAGGGGCACCAACCGGGACCAATGCCCACCTTTAGTCCCGGTTGGTGCCACCAACCGGGACCAAAGGTCTCTTTTCAGCAGCCCAAAGGGCGGGAAGCAGAGACCTTTGCTCCCGGTTGGTGCCACCAACCGGGACCAAAGGGAGGCATTGGTCCCGGTTGGTGGCACCAACCGGGACCAAAGGGTGGCATTGGTTCCGGTTGGTGGCACCAACCGGGACTAAAGCCCTGTTCCTGGCACGGTGAGAGTTTAGTCCCACCTCGCCGAGCGAGGAGCAGTCGTACTGCTTTATAAGCGCGGCTGCACCCACCGTTTCGAGCTCCTCTCTACCGCAGGCTTACGGGCCTAACCGCTTTGCAACTGCCTGTGGGCCTATTGGGCCTTCTGCGGGCTTGAATGCCGTGGTGGCCCAGTAGGCGGCATTTTTTTTATTTTTTTTCCGGTATTTTTGTTTTGTTTTTTGCTTTATTTATTTTTTTAATTTTTTTCCAATATTTTTCTACTGTTATTTTAGTTCATTCTTTTTAACAAATAAATACTTTGATAATTTTAGTTGCATAATTTCCATTATTTTGTTTTGTTTTTTTGTTTATTTATTTTTGTTTTATTTTTTGCTTTATTTATTTCCAGTGTGTTTTATCATACAGCCCGACGGTGGCTCGTGAGTGCCCGCATATGAAATGCACCGTCGGACCGTATGCAGGGAATCCGAATGATTTGTATTCGGTCGATGTAACTGCAATGATATAGTTGTGGAGAGAAAGTCTTCACTTTTTCTTTGCTTGTGTCCTTTCCTTATTGCGCCGTAACCATGGATAATCTTCATCGTTTAAGAGGGTGCTTGGGTCAGCCTTGACTTTGAAGGGAGGAATTTCATGAAACTTTTCATAATCTTCAGACATGTCTGTCTTGCCCTCCAATCCCACGATGTCTCTTTTTCCTGAAAGAACTATGTGGCGCTTTGGCTCATCGTATGATGTATTCGCTTCCTTATCTTTTCTTTTTCTCGGTTTGGTAGACATGTCCTTCACATAGAAAACCTGCGCCACATCATTGGCTAGGACGAATGGTTCGTCTGTGTACCCAAGATTGTTCAGATCCACTGTTGTCATTCCGTACTGTGGGTCTTCCTGTACCCCGCCTCCTGACAGATTGACCCATTTTCACTGAAACAAAGGGACCTTGAAATCATGTCCATAGTCAAGTTCCCATATGTCCACTATGTAACCAAAATATGTGTCCTTTCCCCTATTGGTTGCTGCATCAAAGAGGACACCGCTGTTTTGGTTGGTGCTCTTTTGATCTTGGGCGATCGTGTAAAATGTATTCCCATTTATCTCGTACCCTTTGTAAGTCAATACAGTCGAAGATGGTCCCCTGGCCAACGAGTACAACTCATCAGAAACAGTGTTGTCACCCATGAGACGTGTTTGCAACCAACTGCCGAAAGTCCTGATGTGTTCATATGTAATCCAGTCGTCACACTGCTCCGGGTGTTTGGAGCGCAGAATATTCTTGTGTTCATCGACATACGGGGTCACCAAGGTAGAATTCTGTAGAACTGTGTAGTGTGCTTGAGACCAAGAATGCCCGTCCCTACATATTATTGAGTCCGATCCTAGCGTGCCTTTTCCAGTCAGTCTCCCCTCATACCGTGATTGAGGGAGACCAATCTTCTTAAGGTCAGGAATGAAGTCAACACAAAACCCAATGACATCCTCTGTTTGATGGCCCATGGAGATGCTTGCTTCTGGCCTAGCGCGGTTATGAACATATTTCTTTAAGACTCCCATGAACCTCTCAAAGGGGAACATATTGTGTAGAAATACAGGGCCCAGAACGACAATCTTGTCGACTAGATGAACTAGGACGTGCGTCATGATATTGAAGAAGGACGGTGGGAACACCACCTCGAAACTAACAAGACATTGCACCAAATCACTCCTTAACCTTGGCAGTATTTCTGGATCGATCACCTTCTGAGAGATTGCATTGAGGAATGCACATAGCTTCACAATGGCTAATCGAACGTTTTCAGGTAGAAGCCCCCTCAATGCAACCGGAAGCAGTTGCGTCATAATCATGTGGCAGTCATGAGACTTTAGGTTCTGGAACTTTTTCTCTGCCATATTTATTATTCCCTTTATATTCGACGAGAAGCCAGACGGGACCTTCATACTGAGCAGGCATTCAAAGAAGATTTCCTTCTCTTCTTTGGTAAGAGCGTAGCTGGCAGGACCTTCATACTGCTTTGGATGCATGCCGTCTTTTTCATGCACACGTTGCTGTTCCTCCTGTGCCTCCGGTGTATCTTTTGTCTTCCCATACACTCCCAAGAAGCCTAGCAGTTTCACGCAAAGATTCTTCGTCACGTGCATCACGTCGATTGCAGAGCGGACCTCTAGGTCTTTCCAATAGGGTAGGTCCCAAAATATAGAATTCTTCTTCCACATGGGTGCGCGTCCCGCATCGTCAGTCGAAACAGATAGTCCGCCAGGACCCTTTCCAAATATTACTTGTAAATCATTGACCATATCAAGTATGTGATCACTAGTACGGAGGGCGGGCTTCTTCCGGTGATCTGCCTCACCTTTGAAATGCTTTCCTTTCTTTCGACATTGATGGTTGGTCGGAAGAAATCGACGATGCCCCAGGTACACATTCTTCCTGCATTTGTCCAAATATATACTGTCAGTGTCATCTAAACAGTGTGTGCATGCGTGGTATCCCTTGTTTGTCTGTCCTGAAAGGTTACTGAGAGCAGGCCAATCGTTGATGGTTACAAACAGCAACGCTCGTAGGTCAAATTCCTCTTGTGCATGCTCATCCCACACACGTACACCTCTTCCATTCCATAGCTGTAAAAGTTCATCAACTAATGGCCTTAGGTACACATCAATGTCATTGCCTGGTTGCTTAGGGCCTTGGATGAGCACTGGCATCATAATGAACTTCCGCTTCATGCACAACCAAGGAGGAAGGTTATACATACATAGAGTCACATGCCATGTGCTATGCTTGCTGCTCTGCTCCCCAAAAGGATTAATGCCATCTGCACTTAAACCAAACCATACGTTCCTCGGGTCACCGGTAAAGTCGCTCCACTTTCTCTCGATCTTTCTCCACTGCGACCCGTCAGCGGGTGCTCTCAACTTCCCATCTTTCTTACGGTCTTTTTTGTGCCATTGCATCAACTCGGCATGCTTTTTGTTTCTGAACAGATGTTTCAACCGTGGTATTATAGGAGCATACCACATCACCTTGGCAGGAACCCTCTTCCCGATGCGCTGGCCCTCAACATCACCAGGGTCATCTCTTCTGATCTTATACCGCAAGGCACCACATACCGAGCATGCGTTCAAATCCTCGTACGCACCGCGGTAGAGGATGCAGTCATTAGGGCATGCATGTATCTTCTGCACCTCCAATCCTAGAGGGCATAGAACCTTCTTTGCTTCGTACGTACTGCCGGGCAATTCGTTATCCTTTGGAAGCTTCTTCTTCATTATTTTCAGTAGCGAACTAAATCCCTTGTCAGATACACCATTGTCTGCCTTCCATTGCAGCAATTCCATTGTGGTACCGAGCTTTCTGTTGTCATCTTCGCAATTTGGGTACAACCATTTTTTGTGATCCTCTAACATGCGATCGAACTTCAACTTCTCCCTTTCACTTTCGCATTCTCTCTGTGCATCAACAATGACCCGGCGAAGATCATCATCGGGCACATCGTCTGGTTCCTCTTCATCTACAGCTTCCCCCATTGCAGCATCACCTTATTCAGGGGGCGGGTAGTTGTCGTCATCCTCTTCTTCTTCGTTGTCTTCCATCATAACCCCTCTTTCTCCGTGCTTGGTCCAAACATTATAGTTTGGCATAAAACCCTTCTGAAGCAGGTGGAAGTGAAGGGTTTTATAGTTGGAGAAAGCCTTCGTATTCTCACAGACAGTACATGGACAATGCATAAAACCATTCTACTTGTTTGCCTCAGCCGCTTCGAGAAAATCATGCAGGCCCTCAATATACTCGGAGGTGCGTCGGTCACCGTACATCCATTGCCGGTTCATCTGCGTGCAAATCATGAATAGAGAAGTGACCAAATTAATAGAAATTCATCATCACATTAAAGCCATATTACAGTAGTGACCAAAATAAATACATAACGTTCATACATAGTTCTCATTATTGAACAACATATAGCTCTCTAGAGCATCTAATTAAAACATACATTGAAACTATAAAATTTAAATGCAACAACAAATGCGATCATAACCTCAACTAAGGTACCAATTGATCCAACGGCATAATGATACCAAGCCTCAGTATGAATGGCATATTTTCTAATCTTTCTAATCTTCAATCGCATTGCATCCATCTTGATCTTGTGATCGTCGACGACATCGGCAACATGCAACTCCAACTTCATCTTCTCCTCTTCAACTCTTTGTAATTTTTCTTTCAAGTAATTGTTTTCTTTTTCAACCAAATTTAACTTCTCGACAAGAATTTCTATGTCGGTTGGAATTTCCGGTTCACATACCTCCTAGATTAAAAAATCTATGTCACGTTGGTCGGCATAATTGTCATAAACACTAAATAAAACAAATAGTTATAAAAGATAATATATACCACATCCGAATCATAGACCGGACGAGGGCCGACGTGGGCGGATACCATGACCATGGCACTATATAATAACAAACAATAATAAAAATAAGAAAATTACACAAGTATCTATCTAAATGATACAAGTAAGAACTTTTTTCTTTTAGAAAGAAGATAAGAAGAAGAGGCTAACCACGGTGGTGCCGGCGCCGAGATGGACGCGGGCGATCGACGGCGGTGAGGACGGGGATGGGACAGGACGGACAGCCAAACCTAAACAAATCTTGAGAAAAATGGAGCTTGGACAAGGAGCTTCGAGAGGAGAAAGCTTAAGTGTGGCTCGGGCATTTCATCGAACACCTCATGTGCATAGGAGGTGAGCTAGAGCACCACAAAGCTCTCCCCTCGCTGGCCAGAAAAACAGAGCAGTGTGGAGTGCTCTGCTCGCTGGCGGGGGGGGGGGGTATATATAGGCATCTCATTTGTCCCGGTTCGTGGCTGGAACCGGGACTAAAGGACCCCCTTTGGTCCCGGTTCCAGCCACGAACCGGGACCAATGGTTGTGGGCCAGGAGCGACCCCCATTGGTCCCGGTTCGTGTCTGGAACCGGGACCAAAGGGTCCAGACGAACCGGGACCAATGCCCCACGAGGCCCGGCCGGCCCCCTGGCCTCACGAACCGGGACCGTTGCCCCCATTGGTCCAGGTTCGTGACTGAACCGGGACTAATGGGCTGGCCCGGCCTGGACCAATGCCCTGTTATGTACTAGTGGTAGTGGATCATGAGATGCTCGAATTACAAGATGATCTCTCCTACAAAGAGCACCTGATCCGCATCCTTGATGAAACTGAGCGACGAACTCGTCAGAAGGTTACCAAGTTCCTCAAGGTTCAGTGGTCGAATCATTCTGAAGAAGAAGCCACTTGGGAACGTGAGGATCATCTCCGCGGAGAATACCCCGAGCCTTCCCTTCTACCTCATAATTCTCGGGACGAGAATTTCTTTTAGAGGAGGAGAGTAGTAACACCCCTATGTAATGAGCTATAGTGATCACCATGATTAAGCTAAGGCATTTTGCTAAACAGTGCTTGATCACCTTTGAATTCATATCTCATTTCAAATTCCACCACTAAAAGCAATTTAAATTTAATGTGAGAACTAAAATTCTCAAACATAGTGGGAAAATTGTAGAACACGTAACAAATATTCCAAAACAAATAATGTTAAGGAAAACAACATCACCATCATGAAGGTGTGGACCCTAGCATTTAAAACAGAGCCAAAAGGCATTTTTAAATGCCCTTTAAATTTATGGAAAATGCAAACTTGTTCAAATGAATCTCAAACTTTTTGAGACAGTGCTGAATATTGCAAAGTATTTATGTGGCAAGGTCCCACATTTTTAGCAAAGTCAATTGATGGCTAAATAAATAAAACTACTGCTGTAAAAACAGAAAAGAAAAGAAAATAAAAAGCCCCATTGTGGACTGGGCCTTAGTCCATAGTGAGGCCCATCCCACCTAAACCTCTTACCCTACCTCCTGCTCACTAGAGAGGACGTGGCCATAGCCGATGCGCGCCAACGGCCACGGCCGTCTCCGTGGCGGCCATCCGCCGCTCCCCGGCGCCCTACAAGACCCCCCAGGGCCCTGAAACCCTAACCCCACACCATTTCCTCCTCGCCCCTCGCTCTCCGCAATGCCCGCGAGCTCCATGGCCGCGCCGCCGTGAGCTTCGGTCCGCCGCCCCGCCCCGTCGCTCGCCGTCTCTGACCTCCTCCCCGACGGCCTCCCCGAGCCTCGCCGCCTCCCCTCCTCTGCAATGAGGGTGAGCTCCCCCTCTCCCCTGCACCCACCGCGCGCGAACGCCGCCGCCCGCAGCTCGCCGGAGCCCCTGCTGCGCTCTGCCACGCCCCGCATCGCCCGTCCGCGCGCGCGCTCGCACCGCTGCTGCTCTAGCCCGCCGCCCCACGCTAGCTGCCGCTGCTCCACTGCCGCCGCCGTCGCAGCCGTTCGGGCGCATTGCCATTCTGGACGGTGCGCTCGCTCTGGCCACCCCCTGCTAGCGCGGCTAGCCTGAATGGATGCGCCACGTCGCCCGCGTCGCGTAGGACCCCGCAACCGTCCAAATGGTCGTCGGAGACGCCGTCGGCGTCCCTCCGTCACGGCCTGTGGTCGCCGGCGCCGGCCACCACCGCCTGGGTCCCTGACCCGTTGGCCCGGGCTATCAGTTAATTAGCTTAGGGTGAATTAACGTTTAAATTAAACTAACCTATACACGAACAAGGGGCCCCGCCCTCTAATTAACCCAGAGAATTAAAATAACCCTCGGATTAGGCTATTGTCGCTGATAGGTGGGACCTTACCACTGTTTCAGTGGATAGGGTAGGCCCAGTCAGCTGCTGACTCAGCAGGGGGCCCCACTAGTCAGCCTCTGCTGACTGGCTGGTTGACCAGTCAACTGGGCCCCCCCTGTCAGGCCCTGTTACACTGTTGGGTGCACTGCACCGGGTGCACCTAGCTTTTCCCATTTAATTTTAAATTAATATTAATTTCAGCAATTTTAGAATATTATTAAAACTTTGAAAAATCATATAAATTAATCTGTAAGTAAGATGGAAATAATTTATATATGAAAATTGATCAGAAAAATCCAACGAATCAAAATAGGCAATCGGTTCATCTGTCACATGCCTCTAGCATGATGAACATGGAACTTTCCCCTCTGATTCATCTGTCCGATAAATGCCCCAGGCCCGGGAAATATCCTCAGATATTCTCCCGCTCCATCTGTAATGTGTAGCACTGCGTTAAGTCAATCCTAGCACTGCATATTGCCATGACATGCATCGTGATGCATCTGTTTGCTTTATATTTATTGTTTCTTCCCCCTCTTCTCTCTGGTAGACCCCGAGACTGACTCTGCTACCGGGTACGACTACAACACTGACGACCAGCCTTTTGCGGCAGAGCAACAAGGCAAGCAAAACCCGCTTGATCATTCCTATATCGCCTATTCCTTCTTCCTCGTGCTTGCATTAGAATTTTGCTACTGTATTTGATTGCACCTAATATGATGCATAGCCTGATTTTGTAAACTGATGTTGTTACTTTACCTGCTATCCTAAAATGCTTAGTATAGGTTGGTTAGTGATCCATCAGTGCCCCCCCCTCACACATTGTCCCTGTTGCCCCTGCTTCATCATCGAAGATGCGAGGACTCGAAGACATGAAGACTCGATCAAAATGATCGACAAGCCATGACTGACACATCACCTCACCCCCCTTACAGTACGACTCTGCAGGGATACTATCGAGTGCCGAGGGTGATACCTCGTAATGCACTCCAGATGATATCTCTGTAGCATGGCTAGTCGATCATGGGTTACCGAGGGTGATTCCTCTTTCACCACCTCAGATGTCGCCTCTATCGTGCATCACATCGAGTGGAATCCAACAAGGGTGATTCCTTAGATTCCCACTTGGTGTTATGGACACACAGTTACTTTGACTTGACACTGAAATAAATGAGACAGATGGGTCGGCCCCGAGGGGTACCCGCAAGTGAGATGTGGTCGGGTGGACCTGGAAGGCACCCGTGAGATAATAGACGAGGCGTGGCCGGTCATTCTTAGTCCTTGCCACAAGTCCTCGAGATGGGGCGACGGGACCACATGATCATGGAGCACTGATCGTCGCCGCATGCTAATAAGACACTAACGAATTGTGTCCGGCCAGAGTTAATCGAGCGTGTTGGGTAAGTTTGTGCACCCCTGCAGGGAAGTATATCTATTCGAATAGTCGTGTCCAGACGCTCGGAAAGTATCCTGATCTATTGCAACTAGAACTGGATACTTATGATATTAAATGGAAATGATGGCTCCAGGATTGCTTTCTCGCAAGGAGTCGAGAAAGGATCTCTAGGCGATACTACAATATGCTTATAAATTATGATATGCTAATCTACACTTTTCTAATGCTGCACGACACTGAAGATGCTAGTCTTCGATAGGACTAGGCCTTCTTCCCACTTCTGGCATTTCTGTAGTTTAGTCCAAAGATATAGCCCCATTCCTTTGATACTGGTGCATACTTAGCATAGATCTGATGTCAGTCTTGCGAGTACTTTGGATGAGTAGTCACGTTGCTTTGCTCCCCCTTTTCCCCCTTGATACGATTGCCGTGATCAGATGACAGAATCCAGGAGCCAGTTGATCCCGCCGGTGACTACTACTACCCCGACAGAGGCTACTACAACACTGATGGAGCCTACTACCACGTGGAGATCGCCGATGACCAGGAGTAGTTCGGAGGTTCCCAGGCTGGAGGCCTGCGCCTTTTCGATCTAGTTGCCGTTGTTATGCTTAGCCTTCTTAAGGCAAACTTGTTTAATTATGTATATACTCAGATATTGTTGCTTCCACTGACTTATGTACTCAAGCTTATGTATTCGAGACCTCGAGGCCCCCCGCTGTAATATGAAGCTTGAATTGTTTTAAATTTGTGTTTAGAGTTGTGTTGTGATATCTTCCCGTGAGTCTCTGATCTTGATCATGCATAATTGCGTGTATGATTAGTGCACGATTGAGGCGGGGGCGTCACAATGTTGGGTCTAATGCCGCCAAGAACGCCCCACCCACCACCATGGAGGATGGATAGAATGCCCCAACCAGCACCGGTCGTTCGACGAGTAGGTGTTTCGAGACTGCAGCTTTGAGAACATTGCTATTTAGTATGCATATTAGTTAAGTGTGTTGAACTTATGTTAGATAATATTCCACTATATTTTGCTAACCCAAAAAGGTGTACACGAAGCATAATAATCTTTTGTCTCATAAAATCTCCCATGGCACCATGTTGGGCTACAAAAGCGGCAGAAAAGTTAGAAAAATCCTCCTATGGTATGACTACTATGTGTAGTGGTTGTTAATTAAATCCATTGTACATTTGTAGTATGTGGTAGAACTTGAATGAAAGCTACCAATTTCACCAACTGGATTACATTATTTTGTTTGGCAGCAAAATAGGATCAAAATGTTGCCAAACAAAAGAAATGATTTTATTTTTTTATTCAGGAAATTTAAATCAGCAGCGTGTAAACGAGTACGATCACTGCTACTTTGCCTCTAGATTATCAGCATTCCACGAGAGATAAACACTACTAGTGCTTTACAAGTTAGCAGCGCTCGGAGGTAAAAGCATGTTGCCATTCCTACTCCGCACCAGCCACGTTTTCGAAGCTGAAACGCTGCTAAATTAACAGAAACTAGTGGCGTCCTCTAGGAACGCTGCTAATTCACATGTGCTAGCAATGTTCGGTCCACGCGCTACTAGTCTGAACTCACCAGCGGCGTCATACTAGCGGCGCTCAGCCCGAACGCTGGCAGTCAGCAATGTCGAATGCCGCTAATTAGGGGTTCCTGTACTAGTTATTGGATCCAAAACAACCCCTTTCAGAATAATTCACAAACTAGGGTTTAGGTTTCTATCACTCCAGCAAACCCATCATCCACAAACTAATTCCACAATGCCCTCCCCTAGGCCCAGAGATGGTGAAGTGTCATGTAGTTGACGTTCACATAACACCACTAGAGGAAAAAACAAAACAACATAATATAAAAACATGGAACGGCATGAACTTCACATGATTACTAATAACAAGACTTCTCCCATGTCCTTAAGAACTAAAAGAACTACTCACAACTCATCATATTGATCATGATCATTGGGTATAAATATATGTTTAACAATCTGAACATAACAATCTTTCACCAATTAAACCAACAAGCATCAACTACAAGGTGTAATCAACACTACTAGCACCCCCAGGTATGAATATGAGGTTTGATACAAAGATTGAACACAAGAGATGAACTAGGGTTTGGAGATGAGATGGTGCTGATGAAGATGTTGATGGAGATGATGACCCCCACGATGAACGGAGTGTTGGTGATGATGAAATCTCCGATTTCTCCCTCCAGGAGGGAAGTTTCCCCGGAGGAATCGCTCCGCCAGAGAGCAAAAGTGCTCTGCCCAAGTTCCGCCTCTCAAACGGTAGTGGAAATTCCCGAAAATTTTCTGTGATTTTTTCTAGGGCAAATGTGATTTTATGGCCAAAGGTCTTTCGGGAGACGAGCCACCAGGGCCCAACACGGCCAGGTGGCATGCCCAGGGGGGTGTCCGCACCACCAGGCCGTCGTGTGGGGGCCTGGTGGGTCCCCTCTGGTACTTCTTCGCTCCATAATTCCTTATATATTCCAAAATAAATCTCCAAAAATCCATGCCTCGTTTTGAGCTCCAGAGAATTGCTTTCTGTACTGATGTTATTTTAGGTCCAGAATTCCAGCTGCCAGCATTCCCCCTCTCCAGGTATAACTTGCAATTTAAGAGAGAAAAGGATTTAGAATTGCATCATAATGTGAAATATATCATTGGAAAAGGACAAATTATAATAAGAAATAATGATGCAAAATGGATGTATCAGCTTCCCAAACCTTAGACTCCGCTTGTCCCCAAGCGAATACTTAGCTCGGTAAACATGACCACAAGTTTATAGAGAGAGGTGTCGATAATAAAGAATACGGACATGTGTCAACATCATATTTACTAACATCATTATATATATCATAAACAACAACTCTCTTTCCTAAACTTCTCATGATCAAGTAATAATAAATTCTCATGTTAAGGTATAAACAATAAAATTTATTGAAATCCAATAAACTATGTTTTCAGTCATCAAACAAAAGCAATTCATCTTATTTTGTAGAAGAGTCTACATAAGAGCTTCTTGTTTAGCAGATTCAACATACTCAACTATCATATAATCTTCTAATGATTGTTGGCACTCATGAGAATATATTCCCTTAGAACAGACTGTTTCCATCAGACACAAAGGAGGATGGGGGTTTAATGTTTCACCTCCCAACTCACTTATCACAGGGATAATTGTCAACAATCATAACTCATGATCATATATATTTGACTGGATATTTGTGCCTGGATCTTTCTCCACAATATAATATTTGTCAACTGGAGAATATGAGGTTGGAATAAGGAAAATTGACTCAGCATGAAAATAAAATTGACAGAAAAAGTAAAAGATAGGCCCTTCATAGAGGGAAGCAATTGTTGTCGTGCGCTTTTTGAATTTGGATGTCTGAATTTTTAATGAAAAGGAACATCAATTTAATATTGCCCCTTGTGAGAGTGGCATTTATTGAGCAGTCTGACACTTTTATTACTCCACCACCACAAGTTCGTACAAAGATTATTTCCCTTCCGATAAAAGATCATACATATTTAAGGCAAATTTTTATTTGCATGCACCGATGACAACTTACTTGACAGATCTAGTTCAATCCATAGGTAGATATAGTGGACTCTTAGGAAAAGAAACTGGGTTTAAGGTTTTTTTGGATGCACAAGTAGTATCTCCACTTGGTGCGAAAGTAGTTGGCTAGCAAAGATTATAAACAAATACCACATGTTGGAGGATCCATGACAATATAACTTCTATGCAAATATACATAAACATAACTCATTACGTTGCCTTGCTTGTCTAACATCAACTATTTGATCATGTATGAAAATAATTGATGAGGGTTCACAATCACAAAATATGTCCAAGATAGTATATTTGCATGCAAAATCTCTCTTCCTTTTACTAATCTTTAATGAATTGCTCAATGACCGAAGCTATGTTTGTCACACTCCAACAAAACTTACTTCCTACACCCAATGTGAAGCCACTACTTCTCATGAAGTAAGCATATGAAATTAAATTGCAATGCTAAGATATAAAATAATAAAGAAGCAAACACGAAACTCATACTATTCTTTATTATAGATACGCTCACCAACGGATACAACGATAACACGAAGGATTGATAGCACACATTGCAAACTATTTCATACTATAACTTTTCCTAACCACAATATAACTGAGGATCGAACTAAGATAGGTAATAATAAAAGGTGATGATATGGTACCGGTGCACTTCCCCCAAGCTTGGAACAAGCCAAGGGTGGTGCCCATACCCGAATACTCAAGTTTCCTTCTTTGGTGATGGAGGTCCAATCCACTTTGCAATGATCCCATGAAGAATACAGTTTCGCTCTTGGAGTGTGATAATTTCCTGTGTAACCATCTTATTTTAAGCACACATTTCATCCGTGGCTCTTAATGGATTGATAGCAGCTGGAGGGAGATTATGATACAGAGTTGGGAGTATATCTTTCTATTCCTTTTTCAGGATTCTGGAGTCTTCCGGAAGGTCTCTTCTATGTATTCTTCCGATGTAATTACTTGAATAACGTCCGAATTAATATTAATGGGGCTACCTGCAATATAATTTTTAATTCTTTGCCCATTACCTACCTTCAGTTTGTTTCCTTCAACGTTATTTATTTTGATGGCTCCAGAATGATAAACCTCTTCGATGATATAAGGGCCTTCCCATTTGGAAAGAAGTTTACCTGGAAAATGTCTGAAACGAGGCTTGTACAAAAGAATCTTCTGACCAACATTAAATTCTCGTTTTTGAATTCTTTTATCATGCCATCTTTTAACTTTTTCTTTAAACAACTTGGCATTTTCATAAGCTTCACCTCTCCATTCACCTAGAGAACTCATATCAAATAACCTCTTTTCATCGGCAAGTTTGAAATCATAATTAAATTATTTAGTAGCCCAATAGGCTTTATGTTCTAACTCAAGAGGTAACTGACAAGCTTTTTCATAAACCATTTTATATGGTGACATTCCTATAGGGTTTTTATAAGCAGTTCTATATGCCTAGAGTGCATAATTTAAATTTTTAGACCAGTTCTTTCTGGATCTATTAACAGTCTTTTACAAGATTAACTTAATTTCTCTATTAGTCAATTCAACTTGCTCACTGGACTGAGGATGATAAGGTGATGCTACTCTATGGTTTACATCATATTTAACTAAAACTTTTTGAAAAGTACCATGAATAAAGTGTGAACCACCATCAGTCATTAAGTACCTAGGGACTCCAAACCTTGGAAACATGACATCTTTAAGCATTTTAATAGAGGTCTTATGATCAGCACTATTAGTTGAAATAGCTTCTACCCACTTAGTGACATAATCAACAGCAACTAGAATATGAGTGTTACCATGCGAAGAAGGAAAAGGATCCATATAATCAAAACCCCAAACATCAAATGGTTCTATAACAAGAGAATAATTCATCGGCATTTCCTGACGTCTAGTAATATTTCCAATTCTTTGGCATTCATCACAAGAGAGGACAAACTTACGAGCATCTTTGAAGAGAGTAGGCCAATAAAATCCACATTGTAATACCTTGTGTGCAGTACGGTCTCTAGCGTGATGCCCTCCATATGCACCAGAGTGGCAATCCCTCAGAATTTGTTCATGTTCATGCTCAGGTACACAACTCCTAATAATACCATCTACTCCTTCTTTATAAAGATGTGGGTCATCCCAAAAGTAATGCCTCAAGTCATAGAAGATTTTTTTCTTTTGTTGATATGTAAAGTTAGGTGGTATATATTTAGTGACAATGTATTTTGCATAATTAGCATACCAAGGATTATTATGACAAGAAGAAGCATTAATAACAACCAATTGCTCATCAGGAAACAGCCATTAACAGGAATTGGGTCATCAAGAATATTTTCCATCCTAGACAAATTATCGGCTACAGGATTTTCAGCTCCTTTTCTATCAATAATATGCAAATCAAACTCTTGTAATAAAAGAATGCACCTAATCAACCTAGGCTTAGCATCTTTCTTATCCATAAGGTATTTAATAGCAGCATGATCGGTGTGAATAGTTACTTTAGAATCAACAATATAAGGTCTAAACTTATCACAAGCAAACACAACTGCTAAAAACTCCTTTTCAGTAGTAGCATAATTTCTCTGGGCACTGTCCAAGGTCTTACTAGCATAATGAATAACATTCAATTTGTTATTAATTCTTTGACCAAGGGTAGCTCCTACAACATAGTCACTAGCATCACACATAATTTCAAAAGGCAGATTCCAATCAGGTGGTTGAACAATAGGAGCAGAAATCAAAGCTTTCTTAGAATTTCAATGACTTCTACACAATCATCATCAAAAATGAAAGGAACTTCTTTTTGTAATAAATTAGTAAGAGGTCTAGAAATTTTAGAGAAGTCTTTAATATACCTTGTATAGAAACTAGCATGACCAAGAAAACTTCTTATACCTTTGATATCTTTAGGAGATGGCATTTTCTCAATTGCATCAACTTTAGCCTTTTCTACTTCGATGCCTCTCCCGGAAATTTTATAACCAAAGACTATACCTTTGTTCACCATGAAGTGGAACTTCTCCCAGTTGAAGACAAGACTAGTTTCTTCACATCTCTGCAAAACTTTATCAAGGTTGTGCAAGCAGTCATCAAAGGAAGTCCCATAGACGGAGAAATCGTCCATGAAAACTTTGACAATTTTTTCACAAAAACCAAAAAATATAGCAGTCATACATATGTAACACCCCATTATGCCCGGCGGGATCTAGACTGGCCGCACAGACCAACACTAGTCTTTCCTGCGCACTTTGTCCTCCCTCGTGCGCACCCGGGACCAACTTCCCGGTTGATCACCCATCCTAGAATTACTCCAAGTCAAGCACGCTTAACTTTGAAGTTCTTTTCGAATGGGCTCCCGGAAAAGAAGGAATACCTTGTTGATATGAGTAGTCTATCATTCCTATTAAGCCAGGCTCTCCAATACACCCCACTTAAAGGAACCGACATCCTCGTCGGCCCATAAGGAACGTTCCCTCTTGGCACACGTATGTGTGTCCAGTCCGGCACATGTGCCATGCTGTGTGCCACAACGGGGCACACGCGCCATGTGCCACATGCCCACACACCTGACCCACGCATGCCTGTGTAACCGCAAGGGTCGGCTCTGATACCAATTGTAATACCCCGTTACGCCTGGCGGGATCTAGACTGGCCCCACAGACCAACACTAGTCTTTCTTGCGCACTTTGTCCTCACTCGTGCGCACCCGGTACCAACTTCCCAGTCGGTCACCCATCCTAGAATTACTCCAAGTCAAGCACGCTTAACTTTGGAGTTCTTTGGAACTGGCTCTCGGAAAAAAGGAATTCCTTGTTGATACGAGTAGTCTATCATTCCTATTAAGCCATGCTCTCACAACATCATTGAAAGGTAGCAGGTCCATTGCATAAACCAAATGGCATACGTCCATAGGAAAAAGTTCCAAAAGGACAAGTAAAAGTAGTTTTCTCCTGATCATCAGTAGAGACAGGTATTTGAGAGAAGCCAAAATAACCATCTAGAAAGCAAAAATGTGTATGTTTAGACAATTATTCTGATATTTGATCAACAAAAGGCAGAGGATAATGATATTTTCTAGTAGCCTTATTTAATTTTCTGAAATCTATAACCATCCTATAACCAGTGACAACTCTTTGTGGGATAAGTTCATTTTTATCATTAGGAACAACAGTAGTGCCACCCTTCTTAGGGACACAATGGACAGGACGTACCCATCTACTATCAGCTATAGGATAAATAATACCTGCCTCAAGGAGCTTCAATATTTCATTCCTTACCACTTCCTTCATCTTAGGATTTAAGCGGCATTGATGATCAACAACAAGTTTAGCAACTGCCTCCATATTAATCTTATGCACACACATGGTAGTACTAATGCCCTTCAGATCATCCAGAGTATATCCAGTTGCACCACAATGTTTCCTTGGAGGTTTTAGTAATCTCTTTTCTTTATGCACTGAAAGGTTAGCATGGATAATAAAAGAATATATCTTCTTTTCATCAAGATAAGCATATTTAAGTGTATTAGGGAGTTTCCTTAATTCAAACACATGATCACCATTAGGGGATGGAGGATCTCCCAAAATTTCAACAGGCAAATTATGTTAAAGAATAGGTTCTTGCCTAAAAAATATTTCATGTATTTCATTCCTAAAGGATCAGTAGGAGGCACGGTTATAGAAGAAAGACAAATAATTTCATCTCCATTACGTAAATCACTAGCATGATGTTGTTTGGCGAACTTAGAAAAATTAAATTCATGAGATTCATCACCAAACTTAACTTTAACTTTTTGTTTATTACAATCAATTTCAGCTCCAACTGTATTTAAGAAGGGTCTACCAAATATTATGGGACAATAATTATCTTGTTGTGATCCAAGTACCAAAAAATCAGTAGGATATTTGACCTTACCACACAAGACTTCAACATCTCTAACTATCCCAAGAGGTGTAATGGTATCCTTATTTGCAAGTTTAATAGTAACATCAATCTCTTCTATCTCAACAGGTGAAATATCTTGCATTACTTCTTGATAGAGAGAGTAAGTAATTGCACTTATACTAGCACCAATATCACATAAACCATGGTAGCAATGATCTCCAATCTTGACAGAAACAACAAGCGTGCCAACAACTCTAACATTTGTATTTTTATTATCCTGTTCAGTTCTAACAGGTTTAGCAATTCTAGCAGCATCGTCACAGAAATAAATGACATGCCATCAATATTCTCAACCTAAAGATCTTTAACCATAGCAATTGAAGGTTCTACTTTAATTTGTTCACAATGCCTAGGTGCTTTAATGTTACTTCTATGAACCACTGTTGCAGCCTTAGGGTGCTCCTTAACTCTAACAGGAAAATGAGGTTTCTCAATGTAAGCAGTAGGCACAACTGGATTAGCAGCATAAGCTTTTATTTTAGTATTATTAATGAGTGGTTCTTTGCGAATATATTTAATAGGTTCGTGATATTTAAACCATTTTTCCTTAGGAAGATCAATATGAGCATCAGAAGACTTACAGAAATTAATAACTATATCAGAATCAAGTCCATACTTTGCACTCAGCTCATGAAAGACATCTGTTTCAATAAAGGATTTAACACAATCATATTCAAGATTCATACCTGACTCATTACCTTTGTCGACTTCCCAATCTTCAGCATTGCATTTAATTCTTTCAATAAGATCCCATTTGTATTCAATTTGTCTACTTGAGAAAGATCCCACAGAAGAAGAATTAAGCATTTCTTTATCACGAAGAGAAAGCCTAGCATAAAAGTTGTGAACAATAATATCTCTCGAGAGCTCGTGATTGGGGCATTTGAGCATTAAGTTCTTAAGCCTTCCCCCAAGCTTGAGCGATACTTTCTCCTTCACGAGTCCAAAAATTATAGATATAATTACGATCACGGTGAACCAAATGCATAGGATAAAATTTGTTATGGAACTCCAGCATCAATCGGTTCCAGTCCCATGAGCGAGAATTATCCAATAGCATGTACCATACCAATGCTTTTCCCTCCAAAGATAAAGGGAATAATTTCATTTTAACTCCATCGCTTGATAGTCCTACAATCTTAAATAATCCACAAAGTTCATCTATAAAAAGCAAGTGCATATCAGGATGTATTGTTCCATCTCCTGCATAAGGATTACTGTGCAGTTTCTCCAGAATACCAAGAGGAATTTCATAACATATATTTTCAGTAGGTGGAAACACCTCTCTTACCACTTGTGTTCATGGCATGGGCACTCCAAACAAGCCTCTCAAAGGATGATTATCCATAGTGGCAAGTGTAGGTAAAAATCAGCACGTACGACAAAAAATTCCTTTCCAAATTCCGCTTACCAAGAGCGCTACACTCCCCGGCAACGGCGCCAGAAAAGAGTCTTGATGACCCACAAGTATAGGGGATCTATCGTAGTCCTTTCCATAAGTAAAAGTGTCGAACTCAACTAGGAGCAGAAGGAATTGATAAGCCGTTTTTAGCAAGGACTTCACTGCAAGTGTTGTAAGATAGTTTTGTTAGGTAGTTTGATAGGAAGATAATTTGTAACAGAGCAATAAGTAACAAAATAGTAAGGTGCAGCAAGATAGCCCAATCCTTAATTTTGCCAAGGATAGGCCGGTGATACCTCTTATAGTGATTAAAATGCTCTTAAGGACACATGGGAATATTGTTAAGTTACTTTCACCATGATTCATCGACTTACGTTCATTGCCTTGATAAGTGTTATGTGGGTGGACTGGACCTAAGGTACTGTTCTTACTTGACCAAACACCTACTTATGATTATACTCTCCATGCAAGCATCCGCAACAACAAGAGAAGTAATTAAGATAAATCTAACCATAGCCTTAAGCAATTAAATCCAAAACAGCCCCTTACGGAATAATTCACAAACTTGGATTTAGGTTTCTATCACTCCCGCAAACCCATCATCCACAAATTAATTCCACAATGTCCTCCCCTAGGCCCAAATACAGTGAAGTGTCATGTAGTCAACGTTCACATAACACCACTAGAGAAGAAACAATACAACATAATATCAAAACATTGAACGGCATCAACTTCACATGATTACTAATAACAAGACTTCTCCCATGTCATCAAGAACTAAAAGAACTACTCACAACTCATATTGATCATGATCAGTGGGTATAAATATATGTTTAACAATCTGAACATAACAATCTTCCACCAATTAAACCAACAAGCATCAACTACAAGGTGTAATCAACACTACTAGCACCCCCAGGTGCCAATCTAAGGTTTGATACAAAGATTGAACACAAGAGATGAACTAGGGTTTGTAGATGAGATGGTGCTGATGAAGATACTGATGGAGATGATGAACCCCATGATGAACGGAGTGTTGGTGATGATGAAGACTCCGATGTCCCCCTCCCGGAGAGAAGTTTCCCCCGCTGAATCGCTGCACCGGAGAGCAAAAGTGCTCCGCCCGAGTTTCGCCACTCAAACAGCGGCGGAAAGTCCCGAAACTTTTCTGTGATTTTTTGTAGGGAAAATGTGATTTTATGGACAAAGGACTTCGGGAGATGAGCCACCAGGGCCCCACATGGCCAGGTGGCCCGCCCATGGGGGTGGCCGCGCCACCAGGACGTGTGGGGGCCTTCTGGGTCCCCTCTGGTACTTCTTCACACCATAATTCCTTATATATTCAAAAATAAATCTCCAAAAATACATGCGTCGTTTTGAGCTCAAGAGAATTGCTTTCTACACTCATGTTATTTTATGTCCAGAATTCTAGCTGCCGGCATTCCCCCTCTCCAAGTATAACTTGCAATCTAAGAGAGAAAAGGCATTAGAATTGCATCATAAGGTGAAATATATCATTGGAAAAGGATAAATTATAATAAGAAATAATCATGCAAAATGGACGTATCAGATGTCAAGCTTTTCCTAAGCTGACCCAAGTGTGGCGCTCGTTAGTGGCCTTCGCTGACCTGCCCGTCAGGAGAGCACCGGCACGCCACTTCTATAGTGGTAGCCAGGATGTTGCCCATGTGCAGGCCCGTGAGTTCTGGCTTCAATTCCAGGACCCGACGAGGAGCTTGGTCCTTGAGGATAAGCTAAAACAACTTGAAAAGTTGCACAAGCTAGCCAGACCGGCAATGCAGAAAATCTTCAAGGCACTATGGCCCGAGAAGGACATCCCTTCCAACTTCTTCGACCTCTTCCGTCGTCTTCAGGAAGCCCATTCTCGGCTCGCAGTGTGGAAGGCGTCGGCTGCTCGGGAAGGTGCTCGACAGGCTTGGGACTGTTGCAGATGCATTATCCGAGCTTGGACATCCGCAAGATCGCCAAGGTCGGCCCCAAGGGACCTGACGGAAAGGAGATGAAGCCGGACACCAACTTTGGACGTGTGATGGAGTATGATCGGTTTGCCGAGCGTGACTGTCACCTAAACAAAATTGTAGATTAAACTTCTTGGTAGCAAGCCCTTGGAATGCCAAGGAGGAAAAAGTGTAAAACTTTAAAGTCCGGTCTGCTACTTATATAATTTAATTTCTAAATGGGCAAATCAATTTGTCTTTATTTTTATGTGATTTGATCTTGACAGTAAATACTTGAGTTTGCCCGTCTTTGGCTTCAACCTCCATGACAATTATCGTGGAGTGTTGCCGATGCCAGCCCCCAACCTATCTATTGCCACCCTGGGGCAAATTGGCCAGGAAACCAGGCAATCCAACCTTGAGGCCAAAACACAAGTTAGACAGAGAGCGTTGTCAGGAGAGAAAATAGCCCCCGGGCAGGGTTCTTCTAGTCTGTGGACCTTCCTGTTTCCGGTATTATTTGTGCCTGGCATTGCTTAGCCGCTTTTCCATGGTCTCGTGAATACCCCAAGCACCTATGTAATCTTTTTTGATGGCTTACCTTTAAGCCAAGTCTTTTAGGCAATGTGGTTGGCTACTTTTCGGTTCTTCCGACATGCCGATCGATTTTCGCATGTTGTGACAGTTAGCTTTTGGCTTCACCCACCTGAGGTACTTGACTGGTTGACCCAGAAGTAACAATCGCAGAGGTACTCCTGTGACACCCTTAGCCGAATTGGCAGAGACGTAAGGGGCAAACTTAGGAGCAAGGCTACCAAGCTTGACCGAAGACTGATACGTCTCCAACGTATCTATAATTTTTTATTGTTCCATGCTATTATATTATCTGTTTCGGATGTTTCATATGCATTAATATGCTATTTTATATTATTTTTGGGACTAACCTATTAACCTAGAGCCCAGTGCTAGTTTCTGTTTTTTCCCTGTTTTTGAGTTTTACAGAAAAGGAATATCAAACGGAGTCCAAACGGCATAAAACTTTTGCAATGATTTTTCTTGGACCAGAAGACATCTAGAAGACCTGGAGAGGAGGTCAGAAGACCTGGCACCAGACGACAAGCCGCCAGGGCGCGCCCCCTGGCTTGTGGGCCCCCTGGAGATCTTCTAACCCTAACTCTTCGCCTATATATTCCCATATATTCCCAAACCATAAGAGGGAGCCACAAAAATACTTTTTCGCCGCCGCAGCCTTCTGTTCCCGTGAGATCCCATCTGGGGGCCTTTTTCCGGTAATCTGCCGGAGGGGGATTCGATCACGGAGGGCTTCTACATCAACTCCATTGCTCCTCCGATGAAGCGTGAGTAGTCTACCTCAGACCTATGGGTCCATAGCTAGTAGCTAGATGGCTTTTTCTCTCTCTCCGATCCTCAATACCATGTTCTCCTTGATGTTCTTGGAGATCTATCCGATGTAATCTTCTTTTGCGGTGTGTTTGTCGAGATCCGATGAATTGTGGATTTATGATCAGATTATCTATGAATATTATTTGAATCTTCTCTGAATTCTTATATGCATGATTTCATATCTTTGTATTTCTCTTCGAGTTATTGGTTTGGTTTGGCCAACTAGATCGGTAGTTCTTGCAATGGGAGAGGTGCTTAGTTTTGGGTTCAATCTTGCGGTGTCCTCACCCTGTGACAAAGTAGGGGTAGCGAGGCATGTATTTCTATTGTTGCCATCAAGGATGAAAAGGTGGGGTTTTCATCATATTGCTTGAGTTTATCCCTCTACATCATGTCATCTTACTTACGGCGTTACTCTGTTCTTTATGAACTTAATACTCTAGATGCAGGCAGGAGTCGGTCGATGTGTGGAGTAATAGTAGTAGATGCAGAATCGTTTCGGTCTACTTGACACGGACGTGATGCCTATATGCATAATCATTGCCTTGGATATCGTCATAACTTTGCGCTTTTCTATCAATTGCTCGACAGTAATTTGTTCACCCACCGTATTATTTTCCTTCAAGAGATAAGCCTCTAGTGAAACCTATGGCCCCCGGGTCTATTTTCCATTATATATTTTCAGATCTATAAACCAAAAATACCAAAAATACCTTGCTGCAATTTTATTTACTTTTATTTAGTTTTACTTTTAGTAATCTTTTATATCTATCTCTATCAGATCTCATCCTGGCAAGTGACCGTGAAGGGATTGACAACCCCTTTATAGCGTTGGGTGCAAGTGTTTGATTGTTTGTGGAGGTGCATATATTGGGGCCTTGCTTGTACCTCCTACTGGATTGATACCTTGGTTCTCAAAACTGAGGGAAATACTTATCTCTACTTTGCTACATCACCCTTTCCTCTTCAAGGGAAAAACCAACGCAAGCTCAAGAAGTAGCAGCAAGAATTTCTGGCGCCGTTGCCGGGGAGGATACATAGCAAGTCAAGACAAGAACTCTCCCGTCAACTTGCCAATTTCTGGCGCCGTTGCCGGGGAGGTCCACATCAAGCCTACCAAGTACCCATCATAATCTCATCCCTTGAATTTACATTATTTGCCATTTGCCTCTTGTTTTCCTCTCCCCACTTCACAAATTTGCCGTTTTATTTGCCCTCTTTCTCGTTTGCCTTTTTCACGCCGGATCTCATGTTGTTTGCTCGTTTGCTATCTTTGCTTGTGTTTCCATGTGCCTTCTATTTGCTTGCATCTTCGCTTGCTAAAAATCTATTGATATGGATCCTCATCCACTTGCTAATCTTTTCAAAAGACCAAATTATGATGAACCAATTGCTAGTGAGTTGAGTGCACTTGATTATCTCCATGAAGTTTGGTTTGAAAATCATGAATCTGAAATTTTTGATGAAGTGTTGAAAGAAGAAATTTATAAGGTGATTCATGATAGCTCCTTGATTGAAAAGCATAATTGCAATGTTTCTAGTATGAATTCTCTAAATATCCATGATGCTAATGATATGCAAAGCCACAAGCTTGGGGATGCTATGTTTGATATTTTTAGTCCCCCAAGTTTTGAAGAGCAAATTTATTATGATGATCGCATGCCTACTATTTATGATGATGGTGATGACACGTATGCTATAATGAGTAATGATGACCATGAAACTTATCATAATGGTTTTAATTTGCAATGTGGTTATGTCAATCAAGTGTCTCATGATAGTTATTTTGTTGAGTTTGCTCCCACTACCATGGATGATAAGGAATTTGCTTATGTGGAGAGTAATGAAAATTCTACGCTTGTGTATCAAGAAAAGAATGATTTATCTGATAGTTATATTGTTGAATTCCTTCATGATGCTACTGAAATTTATTATGAGGGAGGAACATATGCTTGTAGGAATTGCAATAATATCAAGTTTCCTCTCTATGTGTTCAAAGTTTTGAAGTTATGCTTGTTTTGCCTTCCTATGCTAGTTGATTCTTGTTCCCATAAATTGTTTGCTCACAAAATCCCTATGCATAGGAAGTGGGTTAGACTTAAATGTGTTTTTCATGCTATTCATGATGCTCTTTTGCATATCTCAATTACTACTTTTTATGTGAGCATCATTGAAATCGTTATGCCTAGCTAGGGGCGTTAAACAATAGCGCTTGTTGGGAGGCAACCCAATTTTATTTTTATGTTTTTTGTTTTGTTTCTGTTCTTGAATAAATTACACATTATTACCTCTGTAGTAATTGTGTTTTAGTGTTTTAATTAGTGTTTGTGCCAAGTAAGACCTTTGGGATGGTCTACGGTGATAGTTAATTTGATCCTGCTGAAAAACAGAAACTTTGACGCCCAGTCCAGGAATTTTATAAATTCACAGAAGCGTCGATTGGATCTGAAGTTTTTACACAAGATTTATATACAAATTTCCCAGATTGTCCTAATGTTTCAGAATTTTTAGAGTTACAGAAGTATTCGAAGTTTACAGATTGCTACAGACTCTTCTGTTTTAGGCAGATTCTGTTTTCTATGTCTTGTTTGCTTATTTTGATGAATCTATGGGTAGTATCGGGGGGTATGAACCATGGAGAAGTTGGAATAAAGTAGATATTACACCAACATAAATAAAGAATGAGTTCACAACAGTACCTAAAGTGGTGATTTAATTTTCTTATACTAACGGATCTCATGAGTTTTCCGTTGAGTTTTGTGTTGTGAAGTTTTCAAGTATTGGGTAAAGATTTGATGGACTATGGAATAAGGAGTGGCAAGAGCCTAAGCTTGGGGATGCCCCGGAAGGCATCCCCTCTTTCCTCTTCAATCCATCGGTAAATTTACTTGAGGCTATATTTTTATTCACCACATGATATGTGTTTTGCTTGGAGCGTCTTGTATGATATGAGTCTTTTCTTTTTAGTTTGCCACAATCATCCTTGCTGTACACACTTTTTGAGAGGGACACGCATGAATCGTGAATTTATTAGAATACTCTATGTGCTTCACTTATATCTTTTGAGCTAGGCAATATGCTCTAGTGCTTCACTTATATCTTTTTAGAGCACGGCGGTGGCTTTATTTTATAGAAATTGTTGAACTCTCTTGCTTCACTTATATTATTTTGAGAGTCTCTAAACAGCATGGTAATTTGTTTAGGTTATGAATTTAGTCCTAATATGATGGGCATCCAAGAGAGATATAATAAAAAATTTGATATAAAAGTGCATTGAATACTATGAGAAGTTTGATTCCTTATGATTGTTTTGAGATATAAAGATTGTAATATTAGAGACATGCTAGTGAGTAATTGTGGATTGGTAGAAATACTTGTGTTAAAGTTTGTGATTCCCGTAGCATGCACGTATGGTGAACCGTTATGTGACGAAGTCGGAGCATGATTTATTTATTGATTGCCTTCCTTTGTGTGGAGGTCGGGATCGCGCGATGGTTAACTCCTACCAACCCTTCCCCTAGGAGCATGCGTGTAGTACTTTCTTTTGATGACTAATAGACTTTTGCAATAAGTATGTGAGTTCTTTATGACTAATGTTGAGTCCATGGATTATACGCACTCTCACCCTTCCACCTTTGCTAGCCTCTCTAGTACCGCGCAACTTCGCCGGTGCATTAAACCCACCTTCCTCAAAACAGCCACCATATACCTTCCTCAAAACAGCCACCATACCTACCTATTATGGTATTTGCATAACCATTCCAAGATATATTGCCATAAAACTTCCACCGTTCCGTTTATTATGACACGCACCATCATTGTCATATTACTTAGCATGATCGTAAGATAGCTAGCATGATGATGTCATTGCTACGCTAGATCATTGCATATCCCGGTACACCCCCGGAGGCATTCATATAGAGTCATATCTTGTTCTAGTATCGAGTTGTAAATTTCGAGTTGTAAGTAAATAAAAGTGTGATGATCATCATTATAGAGCATTGTCCCATGTGAGCAAAGGATGATGGAAACTATGATTCCCCCACAAGTCGGGATGAGTCTTCGGACTTTATGAAAAATAAAAGAGGCCAGAGAAGCCCAAATAAAAAAGAGAGGCCAAAGAAGCCCACCAAAAAAAAGAGAAAATAAAAAAATGAGAGAAAAGAGAGAAGGGGCAATGCTACTATCCTTTTTCCACACTTGTGCTTCAAAGTAGCACCATGATCTTCATGACAGAGAGTCACCTATATTGACACTTTCATATACTAGTGGAATTTTTTCATTATAGAACTTGGCTTGTATATTCCAATGATGGGCTTCCTCAAATTGCCCTAGGTCTTCGTGAGCAAGCAAGTTGGATGCACACCCACTTAGTTTCTTTTTTGAGCTTTCATACACTTATAGCTCTAGTGCATCCGTTGCATGGCAATCCCTACTCACTCACATTGATATCTATTGATGAGCATCTCCATAGCCCGTTGATACGCCTAGTTGGTGTGAGACTATCTCCTTCTTTTGTCTTCTCCACAACCACCATATTCTATTCCACCTATAGTGCTATGTCCATGGCTCACGCTCATGTATTGCGTGAGAGTTGAAAAAGTTTGAAAATACTAAAGTATGAAACAATTGCTTGGCTAAAACCGGGGTTGTGCATGATTTAATACTTTGTGTGATGAAGATGGAGCATAGCCAGACTATATGATTTTGTAGGGATAGCTTTCTTTGGCCATGTTATTTTGAGAAGACACGATTGCTTTATTAGTATGCTTGAAGTATTATTGTTTTTATGTCAACATTAAACTTTTGTTTTGAATCTTATGGATCTGAATATTCATGCCACAATAAAGAAAATTACATGGATAAATATGTTAGGTAGCATTCCACATCAAAAATTCTGTTTTTATCATTTACCTACTCGAGGACGAGCAGGAATTAAGCTTGGGGATGCTTGATACGTCTCCAACGTATCTATAATTTTTTATTGTTCCATGCTATTATATTATCTGTTTTGGATGTTTTATATGCATTAATATGCTATTTTATATTATTTTTGGGACTAACCTATTAACCTAGAGCCCAGTGTCAGTTTCTGTTTTTTCCCTGTTTTTGAGTTTTACAGAAAAGGAATATCAAACGGAGTCCAAACGGAATAAAACTTTCGCGATGATTTTTCTTGGACCAGAAGACATCTAGAAGACCTGGAGAGGAGGTCAGAAGACCTGGCAGCAGACAACAAGCCGCCAGGGCGCACCCTAGGGGGGGCGCCCCCCTGGCTTGTGGGCCCCTTGTAGATTTTCTAACCCTAACTCTTCGCCTATATATTCCCATATATTCCCAAACCATCAGAGGGAGCCACAAAAATACTTGTCTGCCGCCGCAGCGTTCTGTTCCCATGAGATCCCATCTGGGGGCCTTTTTCGGTAATCTACCGGAGGGGGATTCGATCACAGAGGGCTTCTACATCAACTCCATTGCTCCTCCGATGAAGCGTGAGTAGTCTACCTCAGACCTACGGGTCCATAGCTAGTAGCTAGATGGCTTTTTCTCTCTCTCCGATCCTCAATACCATGTTCTCCTCGATGTTCTTGGAGATCTATCCGATGTAATCTTCTTTTGCGGTGTGTTTGTCGAGATCCGATGAATTGTGGATTTATGATCAGATTATCTATGAATATTATTTGAGTCTTCTCTGAATTCTTATATGCATGATTTCATATCTTTGTATTTCTCTTCGAGTTATTGGTTTGATTTGGCCAACTAGATCGGTAGTTCTTGCAATGGGAGAGGTGCTTAGTTTTGGGTTCAATCTTTCGGTGTCCTCACCCAGTGACAAAGTAGGGGTAGCGAGGCATGTATTTGTATTGTTGCCATCAAGGATAAAAAGGTGGCGTTTTCATCATATTGCTTGAGTTTATCCCTCTACATCATGTCATCTTACTTAAGGCGTTACTCTGTTCTTTATGAACTTAATACTCCAGATGCAGGCAGGAGTCGGTCAATGTGTGGAGTAATAGTAATAGATGCAGAATCGTTTCGGTCTACTTGACACGGACGTGATGCCTATATGCATAATCATTGCCTTGGATATCGTCATAACTTTGCGCTTTTCTATCAATTGCTCGACAGTAATTTGTTCACCCACCGTATTATTTTCCTTCAAGAGAGAAGCCTCTAGTGAAACCTATGGCCCCCGGGTCTATTTTCCATTATATATTTTCAGATCTATAAACCAAAAATACCAAAAATACCTTGCTGCAATTTTATTTACTTTTATTTAGTTTTACTCTTAGTAATCTTTTATATCTATCTCTATCAGATCTCATCCTTGCAAGTGACCGTGAAGGGATTGACAACCCCTTTATAGCGTTGGGTGCAAGTGTTTAATTGTTTGTGCGGGTGCATAGATTGGGGCCTTGCTTGTACCTCTTACTGGATTGATACCTTGGTTCTCAAAACTGAGAAAAATACTTATCTCTACTTTGCTGCATCACCCTTTCCTCTTCAAGGGAAAAACCAACGCAAGCTCAAGAAGTAGCAAAGACGCAAGTTAAAATCGATGCATATTATGACAAAATGTTCAAGGAAGCAATCGTAAGTTCCATGGAGTGTTACGAGTTTGGAGTTTGGGCTTTGTAATAGCCCCTCGGGTACCTCCTGTGGCACATGTCGGTACACTGACAGGAATATGACCCGAGCAGATAAATCATTGAGCTGATCCAAGTCAAATCAAATAAAGGGCAACAGAGGCTTATGTAAGAGACCAAGGATTTCGGGTAAGTACCTTTATTTAATCCGAACTTGAAATAAGTCTGATGATCGAGCTATGCAATAATTTAAGCTAAGAAAAAGTAAAAACAAGGCTAAGGCCATGCTTGTTTGGGCTGCGGCTGAATAAGAAACGGGCAGGAGCTGGTAGAAGCTAGGAAGATCAAAAAACATATTTCGTAACTTTTTTAGGATGGCTGGTGAGGCTGTAAATGGTGCTGAAAGTCTATAATGCCCCTGGATGCTGAGGATGTTATCTCAACACTGATTTGACATGATATATCTAATTATGTTGTATATTAGCTCAAAAAACATGTTTATTGTCTAATTTAGCCCAAAAATAATTTTATTTTTCATTACAAAGTAATTACAACTAATAAATTTTGATGGATTTTTTTTTGTTTACGGATTTCTTCGATGACCACATAAAAAAATGCGTCACTGTTTTTCTTCAGTCTGCACGATGAGGAATTTGATAGAGTAATTCGCGAAATATATATGATATAGATTGTTGCAATTTGACTGATAACCAACTCATCGACAAACTAATATACGATATAGTGGCAGCAGAGGCAACACCCAATGCTCCGGCCAGCTGGGAGGCAAACAGTAGCATAAGGCAGACGGAGGATTTGGGAGCAGCAGGGCGACCTCCGGCTAGGGCAGATGGCAGCACGAGAGGCAGCGTCAGATCCGGCCGGCGGTGGTGCTCGAACATGGGTGGCGGGGAGGAGGCAGGGGAGCGGGGACGAGGCGAGGAGGAAGGAAGGTGAGCGGCGGCTGTCGATGGGTGTAGCTCCGGCCGCCGGGGTGGACGGACATGGCGTTAGCGGCATAACCCTAGCTCCTACTATGTTTCTTGCGCGTTGGACGGGGGCAAATGGGCCGAGGGTGAGAGGCGAGACCGATTTGTGAAGAGGTATGTGCTTATATATAGCAGTGGCAATTTGGCTATAAATACAGCGAAGCTCGAGGGCATTGTTTTGAGGAAGGGATGAGAAGCCGGTGGGGGTGATGAAAGCTGGTCTGGAGGAGCTTTTGCTTCGCAGTGCATTTGAGAGGGTGGCTTCTCTCAAGCTGAGCCGCATATTTTAGCTGTTTGTTTAGGCTTGTGCTTTTAGTGGTCTGGAAGCTCCATAAGCCAAAGTTCAAGCCCAAACAAACAGGGCCTAAGTATAAGAACGACGTAGCGGAAATGACGCTTCAAGTGTTGGGCTCCAGCTCCTTGTCCATTGCGTTCATGTCGTCCCACAGCTTCCGCTCATTCTTCTGTTCCGCGTCCATCCGAGGAAAAACGCGCCTCCGGGCTTTCGAGGTATTTCCTTCTTTGTCCAGCCGAGGAGCGTCGCGTTTAATGACCTGATTTGCCGTTGATAGGCGTCAGCTGCATTCCAATGCCCAAAGGGCAGGGTGGGGATATGAGGTCGGCCGTGGTAGACTATGGTCGGGCATAGCCCCCGGCCGGACTCGGTAGGTTTCTGCTAGAGATGTCCAGAGTACGTGTCCAGGAAACCGAGGAGATGGTGCCTGAGTGTTGTATTGGTTTTTTGTCCAACACGTCGCGGGGGAATTGATCCCTTCAGGCATGCTTTGAGTATGTTTGCGACGCAGAGGTACCAAGAACTGTACCTTTTTTGTACGAGGACTGGGTTTGACACCCTGTCCGAGCTCTTCATAGCTCAGCTCAAACCGAGCAGAGGTACCCTGGGTGGTTCTTGGCCCAAAGTGTGACGCTTGGGTTCTGAGGCCCAGCGTGGAGCCGGTTCATCCGGTCGCAGGCCAGGTACCTTGTTGGGGATGTGCTCCGCTGACTCCCATGGGGTTTCTGGCACATAAGTTTGGTGCCGAGAAAGAACGTCCCCATTCTCACGTCGGAGGCCGCGGAGCATGCCCCCCTATTTAGGGTCTGGGTCGGATGCTACCGAGGTGGTGCCTAACTGATCTGCGGGATGTATGTGACGTGCGCTAGAGTCGCCGTTGGATACATCGTGAGTTGCCTACGACGCTTTGCAAGGCCAGGTTTACATTGGCCGGCCTTGGTTCCTAACACCTCCTCAGCCTCCTAAGACTCGGTTGTGAAGGCGGCAGCCTGCTCCTCGGTTCGGAGAGACCGTTCAGCATTACCACAGATCGTGATAATGCCCTTGGGGCCCGGCATCTTTAGCTTCATGTACGCATAGTGCGGGACGGCATGGAACCACGCGAACACCGTTCGTCCCAGCAGGGCGTGATAGCCACTTCGGAAAGGGACTATATCAAAACTGAGATCCTTAATACGGTAGTTATCGGGGGTGTCGAACACTACATCCAAGGTGACCCTGCCCATACACTGCACCTCTATGCCAGGGATGATTCCCTTGAACCTGGTCTTACTGGGCCAGATACGTGATGAGTCAAACTGCATCTTTTTATGGGTGTCGGCGTATATCAGGTTGAGGGTGCTGCCGTCGCCGTCCATGAGGACTCGGGTCTAGTGGAAGCCATCAACGATTAGGTCCGCGCCGGTCTTCGTCACGCTGTCGGGTTCTTCCTCGCCTACTTCGAGCATCGCCGCCGCGATCCTAACCAGCCGCCGCCGCCGCCGTCAGGCCGCCGCCGCCGCTCTTCTTCGGTGCCGCTGCAGCTCGCTCACCCGAGCCGCACCGCCCGTCCACCCCCTTCATCTTTGTCCAGCACCAGCTCATCGCCAGCGTCACCGTCGTCTTCCCCGACCACTTCATCTACTCCGACCACCGCGGGCGACATCGGCCCCCCGCCGATTTGCGCCGCAACCGTCGTCGAGTCCTTCTCTGCTAGTCTCCTCGACATGGCGTACAAGTTGTGTGCAGGTCCCCGTCTACGCATGCCCGGTGCTGGCAACACCGACGCGTGCCTTCGTCCCCGATGTGTTCCCAGGTCTGGCAAGCCTGGAGCGACGCATCGTCAACATCGACTTCGTCCGTCTACGCATGCGCGGTGCTGGCAACACCGATGCGTGCCTTCGTCCATGGTGAGTCCCCGGGCTTGGCAAACCCGGCGCGACGCATCTCAACTACGTCTTCTTCCCGGCGCACCACCACTTCGATACCACTACGCCCATGACTAACTCGGCGCCTCCTTGCGCCCGCGGCTCAATGGCGACTTCCTCGACACCGGCTACCCCGACTCGACATCGACCACGGCATTCTTTGCACGGCTACCTCGACCACGGCTACACCACCCTACGCTCTCGGCTACCTCGACATCGGCACAAAGGGCTATCACCTCGGTTGAGCAACTCATTGGCTTCGTCTACAGTCCACACGTCCGCGATGCGACACCGTCCCCGACGCTCCCGCTGCGACTGCGGGGGGATGTCAGCCCGTCGGCTGTTATTCTCTCCAGTCTGACCGTCCGCGACGCTCCTGTTGTTCGCAACGCTACCGCTACGACTGCGCGGGGGGGGGGGGGGGGGGGGGGTGTTAGAGATATATTTGGTGTACGTGTATTTGGTAGTCTAGGATTTGTAATCCGTCTCCTACCTTATCTCTAGAAGAGGCTTCTTGCCCTCCAAGTCTTGTACCCAATATATACTCGTCCTTGAGGCTCAATAATACATCCATCACATTACGCCAATCCCTCTCTATTCCCTTCCAACAATTGTCCATCTTATTATTTAGCACTAGTAGACTTTCGCTGGTTGTTTGCATGCGTCTCATGATGGTTTCAAGTGTGCATTTGCATCGACCTATGAATTATCAAAGCAGAAAAGTGTTGTGGTAATTGCTTGGAGGAGTACTCGATATTTGCACTCTCATTGGCCACCAAATTCGGACACAGCTGCTGCACAGTACTAGTAGTACTGTATATGACGAGACCATAATTAATTGGCACCTAGTAACAAGGACATGACGAGATGTTCATTTTATTATTTTATTCACTACGGAGCATAACATTTTAAGGAAAAATGATTAGTGAGATCTGAGGACGTGGCTTAAGGAGGTCGAGGGAGGAAAAAATATTTGGTGAGGATGAAATTAACAATTAGACAGGATACAAGTAATAAATTCAGATAAGTCTCAGTGCATCGAAAAATTACCATTCTATCTCGCAGGGTTCAGATGATGCCATCGAGACGAAGGGAACGTACATAAAAGCATCATGCTGGCTCCCCACTGATCGCGCAACACCATGGCATTGAAGATCCTCCTCACTTGTCCAAAGCGGCTCTGCTTTACCCCATTTTTAGCTGGGCCAATAAGCTCATCTCTTTCAAGTTGACAAACTAGCCCTACGTACTTAGGCAGATATGCTAAAAGAGAGAAGCTGGCACGTATGAGGTATAAAAAAACAAATTCAGCAATGAATATTGACCTTTACTGATTGGCACTATTCATTGCTGAATTTGTTTTTGGTATGTCATATATGAGTTTGTGTTTGACCATAGAATTTTACATTTCTATAGAAAAGCCATCTCTTCGACACTGTACTTTTTTAGAATTTTTTTGACACTTCAAAACATAGTTTTCATGTGGTTTTCACCGGTTTCCACCGTAACTTTCTCGTGTTAATTAGTAGCCGAGATTGTTCAAAAAGATGATGATCACACTATGCTGCCACATGATTCGGCAGCCGCTGTTCTAGATGCCCATCACCATTTTCTGCCATTACCCACTGATGCCATCCCCTCTGATGTGAGGTTTACTATAGCTAGATAACATTTGTCATTTGATGGGGTAAAGGGTACAGCTTTCTTACTCAAAGATTTCAGCTTTCACTGGCCACCAGATTCAGACACCACTGCACAGTTCTACTAGTACTGATAATGTTGGGCCTAATTAATTAGGACCTAGTAAGGACGTGAGGAGACGTGTATCTAATTATAATTATTTTTTGTGGAAAGTGCATCTAATTATTTCATTCACGACGGAGCGCAAGACTTTAGGTTGGCAGAGCCTCTTGGTACAATATTTCATTTTATTTCAAGTACAAGCTTCTCTTTTCTTTTGGCACTGCTAACCTACAAATACTTAGGCTGGACATAGTGGGAGTAACTTAGCTAGTAACATAGCACATTCCAAGACAAGTTTGTTTGTGTGGCATGTAGTTAATGAGAAGAAAGGTGTTTGGAGTAACATAATATATTACTGTAACATACCGCAACCCAAAGCAAAATGAGTCTACAATCTAATAAATGCAATCATCTATGGTAATACTTCTATGTTACTTTGTACTATGAAGGTAGTAATATAGACTAGTGTCATATGCATGACACTAGTCTAAGTTACTCCCCACTATGACTAGCCTTAACGTTGTTTGAGTGTTCGTAATCAATTATCGGGCAAAACCATCATGCTTGATGTCTTCTTGTAATAATGTCTATATTATAGTGTTTTTATTTTTTGCCAATAAAATGTATCTAATGATGAACCTAATTAATTCAGACACCTTCGGCAGCACAGTTCTACTCGCACTGATGAGTAACTAGGACGTGACGAGACGTGCATCTTATCATTTCATTCACTACGGAGTGGATGGATGGCACTGCTAACCTACATGCCTAAGGCTGCTTGTGATCATTGGTATTCCCTCTATTTGAAAATATAAGGTGTATTAGTTTTTTCAAAAGCCAAACATGTGAATGTTTGACCAAGATTTTAGAAAAAATATCAATATCTACAATATCAAATTTGTATCATTAGATCCATCATGAAGAGTATTTTCATATTTTACTTATTTTGCATTGTAGATGTTGATATTTTACTCTATAATCTTAGTCAAACAAACATAAGTTTGACTTGCACGAAAACGGATGCACCTTATATTCTGGAATGGAGGGAGTATTTGGCAAGACAATCCTGCTAGACGTACTCCATGCAATAATCTAAATTTAAATTATTCTAAACAAATATTTCGCAACAATTTAGCTAAAAATGAAATAGAAGAAGTGCCATGAGGTAGTTTTTTTTTTGGCGAAAGGCCAAAGGCCATATATTAAATAAAATAGGCCCTTAAAAGAATAAGAAATTACATGTAGGTCCTTGCAAAAATCAGCACCATCTTCCTTCTGCATCCATCGGCGGCGCGCCGTGAGCAAAGCTCGTTGCCGCCTCTGGGCCTCCATCTCACCAGAGCAACCTTGTTGAAATACATGAGCTTGTAAAAACAGAGGCCGGGAAGTGGTCGATGTAGACCAGAAGACGCCGGTGACCATAAACTGGATCCCAGAGAAGCCGGCATCAAGGAGGGCCAGAAGATAATCCCAACTCCGGCCAGACAGAAGAGGGGGACACAAACCTCACAAGTTCCCCGACAAAGTCGTATCTGATTGAGCTTCATCGGATGGAGATGGAACTGGAGAACAAAAACACGCTGCAATGACACCCCCTCTGACGGCCGCCGCTGCAGTGAACCAACACTAATCAGGCCAGACCGAGTGCCCGAATCGTCGAAACCATCCTCCGACTAGTCGACGTCACTCCATGAAAGGACATCGACATGGGAAAGCCGAGGAAGAATCATTCCCATCGTGGCCGGTGCCCCAAGTTCACCGGGGAGAAAGAACTCAAAGACCCTACGAGATACGGACTGGGAACATTAGATCAGTGGGCTTGGAGGTAGACCTTCATCAGCAGTGCCCACTCCGTGTAGTTGGTGCGCGTCAGCATCGGCAGGGCGCCGCTCGAGGTCGCCTGCTGCACCACCACTTCGCCGCCACGGCGGCAGGTCCTGCGACGCCACATGGAGGCGCGGTGGCGTCTGCGACCGATCCCTGGCTGCCGGAGCGTGTGACATGGTTCTGATGCCACTTG
The DNA here is from genome assembly GCA_039707655.1 of Elymus sibiricus. Classification (NCBI taxonomy): domain Eukaryota; kingdom Viridiplantae; phylum Streptophyta; class Magnoliopsida; order Poales; family Poaceae; genus Elymus; species Elymus sibiricus. The sequence continues at coordinate 534,132,126 of CM077665.1, read as the reverse complement.
TAGCAGCGAGCGAGAGAGAATTTTTTATTTTTTTGTGCTGCGCAAGTTCTGCTGTGCCGTCGTTCTTCTCCTTTTATTCAACAGAAAAACAATGGTGGCCTGAGCCCACGAAGCCCTCTCGAGCCGTGCCATCCCACGTCTCAGGCAATCGTTTTACAAGTGCACAATAGTGCAAAGACTAATTCTAGCAGAAAACTAGCTACGGCTGAAACTAACAAGCTGAAAAATAGCTGAAGAAATAACAAGATTAACCAACATTGCTCGGTTCAGCTCCAGACATAGGTAACCGGGAGATGCCCGTACTATGCTAGTCACCACCCGACAGCAAAAGTTAGTGCTGCTGGCGGGCATGCCCCCAGTGAGTTACTTCACCTGTCGTACAGTACAGAGGATGGCAATAATTAAACGGAGGAGGTAATGTCGTGGAAACGAGCTTGACAGTAGAAGGTAGGGGTACGAAAGGAGAGGGCAGAGTCCTAGCTACGGCGAGGGTGTACACACAGATGTATGAGTTCAGGCCCCTCTCGTGGAGGTAACAGCCCTACGTCTCAGGTGCTCGGGAGCTTTGTCGTGTGGAATCTGAGAGTTACAGGGGGTGCGAACCCTTGTGCCAGAGGGGAGGGGTGGCTTATATAGAGTGCGCTGCCCCTCATCAATACCCAGCAACCAAGGGTTCGATCGTGGCAATAAAGATGGACGTTACTGGTAACCTATGTAATAAATGCTACTAATGGTCTAGCCAAACGCCTGCCCGTTGGCCTCCCCGGAGTAGCTTCTGGCCTTCTGCGGTCGACTGTCTTCTGGTTCTTCCGAGTGAAAGATATCCGTCGAGTGGAGGAAGAGATCTCCGAGTGGATGTTGTCGAGTGACTCATTCGGCTTGGTGATTTCAGTCGGAGTCTTCCTTGTAATCCTTAAGTTCTCTAAGGTAATGTCCTTAGGTAGGGTATGTAGATCAGGCCTATGACCCTACCCTAGATACATAACCCCATCATTAGCCCCCGAATGGATCGGGGTTCGAGTGAAAATGGGATCGATGTAGGTTCTGATAAGACATAAAAATTCCGAGTGCATTTTAGGGCTTCACGGGAGTCTGCGTCGATTGGAATCTTTGTCATTCACCCTGATCGATTCTGTCTTGAAACATGTCTGAGTGAACTTGAGCGCGGAATCAGGTCCGAGCGGTCAGCAGGGTCTTCTGATGCGACGGGTCGCTTCGTCAGGCCCGGATTTCACGGGGTTCGGAAATTTGGGAAGCGCGCGCTGCGCGAAGATGACACCACGACTAGGGCAAGTGGGAGCATAACGCCTCGATTTCCATGCTGCCCATTACGCCACGTACAGCGCGTCTTCTGCGGCAGAGATACACAGAGATCTGGTGGGCCCGCAGGTCAGCGACTCACTCGGGCTGATATAAGATCAGACCGCGCCGCGCCAAGAAGGGAGGGGCCAAGGCATATCAGCCCGCGCCGCGCCAAGAAGAGAGGGGCCAAGGCGAAGAAGCCGTCGGGCGCCCGATTTACGGCGCCGCCGGGGTGGATCCAGGGAGATTTTCTCCCGTCGACGGTCACAGCGGGGGACGTCGAGAACCTCGTCGCTGACAAGCTCGTAGCCGAAGGTTCGTGGAGGCTGTCGGAGGGGGAGATCGAGCCGGAACCGCGCGAAGGGGAGCGAGTTCTCCTCCTCACCCACGTCGAGCGAGGTTTTTCTATGCCCCCTCATCCATTCGTCCGCGGGTTTTTGAACTTTTTCGGAGCGCAACTCCACCACTTTCCTCCGAATACCATTTCATACCTTGCCGCTTTCGTCACCTTGTGCGAGTGCTTTTTGGGCTGCTCTCCACACTGGGGCTTGTTCAAACACATATTCACCATTCGGTCTCAGTGTGTCAAAAAAGCCAATCCTAGCGATAGCAAGACCCATGTCATCCAGCTGTGCGGTGGCCTGGGACTCCAAAAGAGAGGTAGGAGTGCGTTTCCGTCAATGACTTTTCCTGAATCTGTGCGGGGCTGGCAGTCGACATGGTTTTACTGCAAAGATGTAGCATCCCCCAATATGTCGACTGGCCTTCCCCCCTTCACATTGGATCGACCTACCACTCCCAGAACATTGAACGTGACAGAGGGAGAGAAAGTCCAGGTAGGGATTTTAGTGAATGCAGTAGTAGATCTGATCCGTGGCGGAGTGACTGGTATGGATCTCTTAGAGGCATTTCTCAGTCAACGAATCCAGCCTCTTCAAGCCAGGGATCACACTATGTGGCATTATTTGGGCCCTGAGGATACCACTCGGACACATCCAGAGGAAGTTTCTGACGAGACTGTTGCCCAGTGGCTTAGGAGCATCACCGGAGCTTGTGATAACCCTTTGGGAGCCAAGCGAATATTGCCCTTCTCTGCTTTGAACCCACCGAAGAACCTGGTGAGTTATATATTTGTCGAGTGTTTTCTTGTTTCGTCGAGTGATTGAATCTTCAGTCGACTGACTTTACAGTTTGTATCTTGCAGGAGTTTACGAACATGTATTCACCCGTGCCGAACGGAGAGCAGCCTGAGGACGGAGAAGAGAGCGCAGGCGGCAGCGCAGACGTCGACTACGCCGACGATAGTGAAGGTAGCGACGACGACCTGGAAGAGATCGAGGAAGAAGTCCAGGCTCGTCCGCGCGTCGAGCGTCGTACCAAACAGCGCGAAGATCCAGAAGCTGCTCCAAGCAAAACCTTAGCATCGAGCACCAGGAATCCGAAGCGCGACCGAGTGGCGACACCTGAGTCGACTGAAAAGGTCGCGAAACAGCCCAAGTCTGACGCACCAAAACCTCGGAAGGCTCTGCCCCGCATGAAGATCACCGTGCCTGTCGCCTCAACGTAAGTATTCATTTTATTTTTCTGCTGTTGTAGAACTTCATATCTTTGCTGACCGAGTGAAATTTATTCGCCAGAGCTGCTACCTCGGTGACGTCGCCTCTGTGGGATGAGGAAGATCATATGGAAGTGGACACGGCTGACGCGGCCACCTCCCAACGAGGTATAATGAATCTTCACTGTAGACTGATTTTTGAAGGCAACTTGTCGAATGAAATAAATTAATGTTGTCGATTGACAGTTGACGACGTCATCCATGTGGAAGACGACGAGGAGCCACAGCAGGGTGCTGAGGGTGAAGTTGTGGCCTTGGACACTCCACTCGTGCGCACTCGGAGGACGTCATCAGGACAGGCACCACGTAGGTCGACTGCTGCGTCCTCTCAAGAGCTTGGTGATTCTTCCCGAGCCAAAACTGATCCTGTGGTCCCGCTGTCGAGTGCCCCACCAGCGACTTCAACTCTTGTGGTTTCAGCGCCGATTGGGCAACCTCAAGCACCTCTCGTGACTTCAACTGCAGCACCGACTCATCTGGCCCCTCCATACCCTGTGTACCATGTCCCAGAAGACCAGACTGGAGCTGCCAAAGAAGCCATGATCCAGGCTGGGCAAATGATGCTGCGAACGAAGGAGGCGTACGAGGCCAGCAAATTAGCCTATGATGTCAGTTCAGCGCTTCAAGCCAATGTCCGAGTAAGTGCGATTGTAAGTTCATTTCCGATTGAATTCCTGTCCATCTTGACTTTACACCCAGTGGGTGTTTTCTTCAGATGCATACTTGCTTGTTTTTTCCTCGAGTAGATCAGGTCTTAGTCGAGTGGTTTTTGGTCCAGTGGGGGCACACTGAGTGCACCCACTGGGTGTAGTCCCCAAGACCGCTGTCGAATGGCGAAGACGTAGGCTGGGGTCTTAAATTTGTGTTGATAATTGTTTGTCACTCGACAGGCCAGACCTAGTCGAGTGGTAGCAGGTCCAGTGGGGGCACGTTGAGTGCACCCACTGGGTGTAGTCCCCGAGACCGCCGTCGAGTGCTTGCATCGGCGGGGGTCTGATAGAGACAGTATTTGCATGTTTTTTTTATATACTCGGATAGGTCGGACCTGGTCGAGTGGTTACTGGTCCAGTGGGGGCACGCTGAGTGCACCCACTGGGTGTAGTCCCCGAGACTACTGTCGATCGTTTAAGATGGGCAGTAGTCTTAAGAACTATCCTGCAGGTTTCATGGACATCATTTTCATCAACCATGATATGACGTTGTATAGGGGTGTGGGGTGGGGTGGCGGGCTGCCTTCTAGTCGACTGAACTTGTACCTTTCCACTCGGGAGTAGAGAAATATTCATGTCGACTGAACCACTTCTTTGCTGATTTCAGAAAGCCTGTGAGCTCGGGACCAAGTACGTCGATCTGGAGAAGGAGAAGAGTCGGCTTGAACTGGATCTGTAGGTGTCCAAGAACAATCTGGACCGTGCGCAGACTGAGCTGAGGACCCTGGGAGGTAATTTTTGTCGACCAGCTGTACTATTACTTTCATCTTCCATCCTTTGAACCGAGTGTATCCACTCGAACAGACGTACGTGATGAGAACCGCCGACTCCAAGCACGACTCAACAATGCTATTTCTTTAGATACCATGAAGAAGGCGCTTGAAGACAAGGACAAAGCACTCGCTGATGCTCAAAGGGTGGCAAGAGAGAAAACCGAGGCTGCTGAGAAGAAGCTTGCTGCAGCCAATAAGTTGGAGGAAGAAAACGCCAAACTCAAGCAGGAACAAGCCGACTAGATCCAGAAGTTTGAGCAGCTAACCAAAAGAAGGAGCACTCTGGAGAAATACTTGGGACACTTCGCGAAGAAGATGTTCGGCATGCTTGAAGGTAATTTTCTTCCGTCGAGTGAATTTCTTCGATTTCTTCAGAACAGCAGTGTGATCATCTCTTCATTCTCTCTTCGCGCAGAATTCTGTCAAGATTTTGAAAAGGAGACCGAGGAGATCGAACCAAATCTGGATCCCACCAAGTCACCTGTCGGGGACGCCGTGGCCATGGACATGTTTCGTCTTGAAGCTCGTCTCAGGAGTGTCCAAGGATATGTCACTCGACTGAGGGCCGCGCTGGAGAAGGTCGATAAAGAACCGTGGCCAGAAGACTCCCTCCAGACTGACCTCGAGTCGATGATGACCCGCCTCAATGAGATTCTTGGTCGAGTGCAGGCATGGAAGAAATCTGCCGCTCGCTGCGGTGCTGATGTGGCACTTTCTGTCGTCCGGGTTCATTGCAAGGAGGCCAGGGAGGACAAACTGAAGGCTCTCCGAGTGATCAACACAAAGAAACTTCAATTTGAAGACTTCATGGAGACCTTCATCGAAGCAGCCACTCGGATCGCTGACGGGATTGATCTGGACACCTTCGTCGAGCCCGCGAGCCCCACTGGTGCTTGAAAAATACTTTCCTCGCAGTTAAAACTTTATTTGCCTCGGTATGCCGAGTGATGATGTAACCGATTAAAACTTCGTTCAGGCCTTGGGCCTGAGTACTTCCCTTTGCGCGAACAAGTGTTTGCGGCGCTAGAGATTCTGGTCTTACTTGCATTTTGCTTTCCGACATTTTGCTTGGCTAAACTTGTTTGATTTCCGAGTGAGTTGAATGTTCATTACCCGGAAGAATTTTGAACTTAGGCGAACACTAGTTCGCTGCTAAGTCCCCGAGTGAGAGTAGTGCTTGTCACTCGGGAAAGTTTTTAAACTTAGGCGAAGACTAGTTCGCAGCTAAGTTTCCGAGTGAATGGAATACTATCCACTCGGATGGGGTTTTTAACTTAGGCGAAAGCTGGTTCGCAGCTAAGCCCCTGAGTGAGAGGATCGCTCGTCACTCGGAGAAGTTTTGAACTTAGACGAAGACTGGTTCGCAGCTAAGTTTCCGAGTGAATGGAATGCTATCCACTCGGAAGGTTTTTTTAACTTAGGCGAAAGCTGGTTCGCAGCTAAGCTCCCGAGTGAGAGAATCGCTCGTCACTCGGAGAAGTTTTGAACTTAGACGAAGACTGGTTCGCAGCTAAGTTTCCGAGTGAGTGGAATACTATCCACTCGGAAGGGTTTTTTAACTTAGGCGAAAGCTGGTTCGCAGCGAAGCCCCCGAGTGAGAGGATCGCTCGTCACTCGGAGAAGTTTTGAACTTAGACGAAGACTGGTTCGCAGCTAAGCCCCCGAGTGAGAGGATCGCTCGTCACTCGGAGTAGTTTTATAACTTAGGCGAAAGCTGGTTCGCAGCTTAGCCCCCGAGTGAGAGGATCGCTCGTCACTCGGAGAAGTTTTGAACTTAGACGAAGACTTGTTCGCAGCTAAGCCCCCGAGTGAGAGGATCGCTCGTCACTCGGAGTAGTTTTATAACTTAGGCGAAAACTGGTTCACAGCTAAGCCCCCGAGTGAGAGGATCGCTCGTCACTCGGAGTAGTTTTGAACTTAGACGAAGACTGGTTCGCAGCTAAGTTTCCGAGTGAGTGGAATACTATACACTCGGAAGAGTTTTTAACTTAGGCGAAAGCTGGTTCGCAGCTAAGCCCCCGAGTGAGAGGATCGCTCGTCACTCGGAGAAATTTTGAACTTAGGCGAAGACTGGTTTGCAGCTAAGCCCCCGAGTGAGAGGATCGCTCATCACTCGGAGTAGTTTTTTAACTTAGGCGAAAACTGGTTCGCAGCTAAGCCCCCGAGTGAGAGGATCGCTCGTCACTCGGAGTAGTTTTTGAACACGAAATTGCTCGATCGGAATCGACAATGGACTGCGGGAGTCATAACTTTAACAAACAAGACTGTCTGGAGTACTCTTATTACATCAAAACAACTCAGTCGTCAAGTATAAAAACGTCGAAGCAAATCCGCGTTCCAGGCGCGCAGCTCATCGATATTCTTCTTGAGGTTGAAGAGGTGGTAGGCTCCATTGTTCAGTACCTTGGTGACGACAAAAGGGCCTTCCCACGCTGGGGCCAGCTTGTGAGGTCGCTGCTGATCCACTCGGAGCACAAGATCACCTTCATGGAACGACCGACTCTTGACGTGCCTCGCATGGAAGCGGCGCAGATCTTGCTGATATACAGTCGACCGAATCAAAGCCATCTCGCGTTCTTCTTCCAGGAGATCTACACCATCTTGACGTGCCTGCTCTGCCTCATCCTCGGAGTAAAGGTCTACTCGGGGAGAATTGTGAAGGATATCACTTGGCAAAACGGCTTCAGCTCCATACACCATGAAAAAAGGAGTGCGCCCAGTCGACCGGTTAGGAGTCGTCCTCAAGCCCCACAGAATAGACGGCAATTCAGTGACCCAAGCTCCAGCTGCATGATCAAGATCTCGCATGAGTCGAGGCTGCAACCCTTGAAGGATAAGGCCATTCGCTCGCTCAGCTTGACCATTAGTTTGAGGGTGCGCAACGGATGTGTAGTCCACCCGAGTGCCTTGAGAGGAGCAAAAGTGTCTAAACTCTTCCGAGTCAAAGTTTGAGCCATTGTCTGTAATGATATTTTGGGGAACTCCATACAGGAATGTTATCTCCTTCATGAATTTGATAGCAGTGCAGGAGTTCATCTTCTTTATGGGTTTAGCTTCAATCCACTTAGTGAACTTGTCGACTGCTACAAGCAAGTGAGTAAATCCACTCTGGCCTGTTCGAAGGGGTCCGACCATATCCAAACCCCATACAGCAAACGGCCAGACGAGTGGAATAGTCTTCAAGGCGGATGCAGGCTTGTGCGACAAGTTTGAATAGAACTGGCACCCTTCACATTGATCAACAATCTCCTTAGCCATCTCATTGGCGCGCGGCCAGAAGAAACCAGCTCGGTATGCTTTGGCAACAATCGTCCTAGATGACGCATGATGACCACAGGTTCCCGAGTGAATCTCCTCCAAAATCAGTCGACCTTCTTCAGGAGAAATACACCGCTGAGTCACGCCAGTTACGCTTTCCCTGTAGAGTTGTCCATCCATAACAGTAAAGGCCTTGGATCTACGGACTATCTGTCGAGCTTCATCTTCGTCATCTGGGAGTTCTTGCCTCAGAATGTATGCAATATAAGGTACTGTCCAGTCGGGCGTGATCACCAAAATCTCCATGACCAAATCTATGACTGCTGGGACATCAACTTCAGTCGGATCAGGGGCGCTCTTTGCTTGCGGGGGCTCTTCAGTGAAGGGATCTTCCTGCACTGAAGGAGTGTGTAGGTGTTCTAGAAACACATTGCTGGGGACAGGCTTCCGAGTGGATCCAATCTTTGCTAGCTCATCAGCTGCCTGATTCTTCATTCGGGGAACATGACGGAGTTCCAAACCTTCAAACTTCTTCTCAAGCTTTCTTACTGCATTGCAATATCCAGTCATAGCAGGGTTCCTGACATCCCACTCTTTCATCACCTGATTGACCACCAAATCAGAGTCACCGTATACCATCAGGCGTCGGACGCCGAGTGAGATGGCCATACGCAACCCATATAGGAGTGCTTCATACTCAGCTTCGTTATTGGAAGAATCAAAGTGAATCTGCAGGACATAACTGAGTTTGTCGCCTTTTGGGGACACCAATACTACACCAGCACCAGACCCATTCAGCATCTTCGAGCCGTCAAAGAACATGGTCCAGTGTGCCGAGTGAATTTGGATTGGCTGCTGCTGTTCTATCCACTCAGCCAGGAGATCAGCAAGTGCTTGAGACTTGATTGCCTTTTTCGCTTCAAACTTGATATCAAAGTAAAGGAGCTCAATAGCCCATTTGGCCACTCGACCAGTCGCATCTCGATTGTTGAGGATCTCAGAAAACGGAGCATCACTGATGACTGAAATTGAGTGATCTTGAAAGTAGTGTGCCACCTTCTTCGCTGACAGGTATATACCATATACGAGCTTCTGGTAATGTGGGTACCTTTGCTTTGAAGGAGTCAACACTTCAGAAATGTAATAAACAGGACGCTGGACCTTGTAAGCTTTGCCTTCCTCTTCCCGCTCAACAGTGAGAACTGTACTAATGACCTGATTAGTGGCCGCGATGTATAGGAGCAAAGGCTCTTTGCTGTGCCGAGCAGCAAGCACCGGCTGGGTGGAAAGCAGGGCTTTGAGCTCGACAAACGCTGCTTCAGCTTCTAGAGTCCACTCGAACGTATCAGACTTCTTCATCAATCGGTATAAAGGCAATGCCTTCTCACCGAGACGAGAAATGAATCGACTCAACGCCGCCAGGCAACCTGTGAGTTTCTGGACATCATGCACACGCTCAGGGCTCTTCATTCGGGTAATGGCACTGATCTTTTCAGGATTGACGTCGATTCCTCGTTCGGAAACGAGAAAACCAAGTAACTTGCCACCAGGAACACCGAAAGTGCACTTAGTCGGGTTTTACTTGATATCATACCTCCTCAAGTTGGCGAATGTCTTAGCCAAGTCAGTCAGCAGGTCGGAACCTTTGCGAGACTTGACGACAATGTCATCCATGTATGCTTCAACATTCCGAGGGATCTGATCAAGCATGCATTTTTGAATCATGCGCATAAAAGTAGCGCCAGCATTTTTCAAACCAAAAGGCATGGTGATATAACAGAAACACCTGAATGGGGTGATGAAGGCTGTCTTTATTTCATCCGGACCAAACAGACGGATCTGATGGTAACCGAAGTATGCATCAAGAAAAGATAAACGCTCGCACCCCACAGTCGAATCGACAATCTGATCGATGCGGGGGAGCGGAAAATGATCTTTCAGGCAGACCCGATTGATATGTTTGAAGTCAATACACATGCGGAGTGACTTATCTTTCTTGGGGACCATAACGACGTTCGAGAGCCACTCGGAGTGGTAAATCTCGCGTATGAACTTAGCCGCCAAGAGACGAGCCACCTCCTCGCCGATTGCCTTCCGCTTCTCTGTTGCCGACCGACGCAAGTGCTCTTTCACAGGCTTGGCCTTCGGGTCGACTCTCAGTCGGTGCTCAGCCAGTTCCCTGGGTACACCAGGCATGTCAGCAGGCTTCCATGCGAAGATGTCCTAGTTCTCACGGAGGAACTGGATGAGCTCGGCTTCCTATTTGCTGTCGAGTGTCGTTGAGATGTTGGTCGGGGCAGCATTCGGATCTGTCGGGTGAATGTGCACCTGCTTCACTTTGCCTGCCGACTAGAAAGCTGACTCAGAGGCAGGCTTCTTGGCACGCAACAGATCGGCAGGATCAGCACTCTTGTACTCCTCCAACTCGACCACAGCCATCTGATGGTCGGCAATTTTGGAGCCCTGCTGAAGGCACTCCTCAGCCCTCTGTCGATTGCCAGTGACTGTGATCACACCCTTGGGCCCGGGCATCTTCAGCTTTAGATACACGTAGCATGGACGGGCCATGAAACGGGCATAGGCCGGACGACCAAGGATGGCGTGGTATGCGCTCTGGAAGTCGACCACTTCAAACGTCAATTTCTCTTTGCGAAAATTCTTGTCGGTGCCGAATACCACATCTAACGCTATCTGGCCGAGTGATTTGGCCTTCTTCCCAGGGATGACTCCGTGAAACTGCATGTTGCTTTCGCTGAGTCGGGACATCGGAATGCCCATCCCTTTTAGGGTATCTGCATACAAGATATTCAGACCGCTCCCACCATCCATCAGGACTTTGCGGAGTCGAGTGCCTCCCACAACCGGGTCCACCACCAGCGCTTGCCGGCCAGGGGTAGCGATATGAGCTGGGTGGTCTGACTGGTCGAATGTGATAGCAGTCTGAGACCACTTGAGGTATGTGGGGGTAGCAGGAACAGCCATGTTGACTTCTCTGTTGATTACTTTCAGTCGACTCTTGCTTTCAACATCAGCAAAAATCAACAGAGTGGCATTGACCTCAGGAAACTCTTCTTTGTCTTCATCATCCTCCTTTTCAGGAGCTTTTTCACTCGACTGACCTTCCTTGAACTGCTGGATCAGTAAACGGCACTGTCGAGTGGTATGCTTAGGCAATATCAAATTGCCTTCCTCATCTTTCTTCGTGTGGATCGCACACGGTAAATCCAAAACGTCTGTTCCTGACTGATTCTTTCCTTTTTTGGGGGTGAACTGCCCTTTGGACTTCCCCTTATTTTTTCCTTGTGCCGCCAGAGCAGCCGCCTCTGCCTGAACAGGGCCATCAGCTTTGTGTTTCTATTTCCGACTGGAATTGCCACCGCCAGCATCGTTGTCGACTGCTTTTCCTTTGCCGCTGCGGAGGCGGTCTTCCTCTTCGCCATTGGCGTACCGAGTGGCAATCTCCATCATCTTGCTCAGGGAAATATCACCTGTCCGCCCAAACTTCAGGTAAAGCTCTCTGTACTTCACACCGGCCTTGAAGGCACAAACAACATGATGTTCGGAAACATTCTCCACTGTGTGATGCAAGGTGGACCAACGCTGAATGTAATCTCTCAAGGACTCATTGGGCTTCTGAACACAGTGCTGCAAATCGATCAAACCCGCGGGACGCTTGCAAGTGCCTTCGAAGGTACTGATGAACACTCGGGTAAGATCCTCCCAGCAATAGATGCTAGAAGGAGCCAAACGATTCAACCATGCTCGGGCCGAACCATCCAACATCAAGGATAAATGCTTCATGGCTACATTGTCATTTCCTCCACCAATCTGCACAGCCACTCGGTAATCATCTAACCATGTTTCCGGCTTTGACTCGCCGGAGAACTTGCTTATTCCAGCCGCCAACCTGAAGTTGGGGGGAATCTCTGCAGAGCGAATGGCCCAGCTAAAACATTCGGGACCAGAAACAACGGTACCATTTCCACTCGGATAGTCTCTGTCATTACCATCTCTGTGGGCTCTGCCTCTGTCGATCCGCCTTTGTGCGAGGACATTCCTTGCATCGAACCCAGGATTCCGCTCATCGCCGAACGGGCGCCTATCGTCATAGTGCCGGGGCACATATGAACCACTCCGCGGAGGTGTAAGCACTCGACGGCGGTCATCACGGTGATAACGAGGAGCAAAATGATCTCGCCCCTGATCTTGGTAATGATCTTCATGGTAACCTCTGCCCCTGCGACGCAGAGGCGACCCCGGACTGTGCGCCGACTGAACTGTGTCTGCTCTGGGAGAGTTACTATGTAATCTGTTGTGCGACTGAGAAACAGCCGAATTCTGCTGTTGCGCTGCATCAAGCAACGCTCGGATCTGCTACAAACCTCTGCCAGCCTCCGAACGGGACGGCTGAACGGAATCTGCAATCTTAGCAGCTGCTGCAACATTCAGAATTGGAGTACGGAATACCTTGACGTTGTTATGAGATCCACTCGGAAACAACTGTCGCTGACGTCGACTGGAAACGGGTGGACGCTGGTGGGCACGCTCGTCGAGTGCCTCCTTCATCTCTTTGAGCCGAAGGCGCGTGGCCTCCATGGCCTGGGCCTCAGCAGTCGCACCGACGATGGGAGTATGGAGAATCTCCTCATCCCGGCGCTGCTGCTCATCCGACGGACCTCCAACCTCGCGTCTGCCACGGCCAAAGCCAGGCGGCGGACTCTGATGTGAACCAGCCATGAGAACCTCAGCTGCAGGATCGCAGCTCTCACACTTGGAGGGAACGTCAGGCGGATCCCACGCCGAGTCGAACACGCCGTGCAGTGATTCGGTGGGCTCGATGGATGCAATCTGCGGAGACGAAGTTTGGCGAGCCGCCGCATGTCTCACCCAACGCTGGAGCCGCGAACGACCGGATCGCTTGCGGCGACAAACAACGGGGAGAGCCGACAAGTACGGAGTCGACGCCTGTAGTAGAAGAACGCCGCAGGAGCTTGCGCAAAAGTGCGTCGCCCCGCGGATCGGGAGCGCCTCAACATCTAGAGGCGCTTCCTGGAGCCATGCCGAATCGTCGGCGATGAAGGTGAGCGCTCCGAGATGGATCTCGTGGCCCAGGAACAAATCACCGCCGGAAGACATGACGAAGGAGAAAAAACGCAACCTCGCCGGAAGTCGCTTAGACGCCTGCCCCACGGTGGGCGCCAATTGTCGTGGGAACGAGCCTGACAGTAGAAGGTAGGGGTACGAAAGGAGAGGGCAGAGTCCTAGCTACGGCGAGGGTGTACACACAGATGTATGAGTTTAGGCCCCTCTCGTGGAGGTAACAGCCCTACGTCTCAGGTGCTCGGGAGCTTTGTTGTGTGGAATCTGAGAGTTACATGGGGTGCGAACCCTTGTGCCAGAGGGAAGGGGTGGCTTATATAGAGTGCGCTACCCCTCATCAATACCCAGCAACCAAGGGTTCGATCGTGGCAATAAAGATGGACGTTACTGGTAACCTATGTAATAAATGCTACTAATGGTCCAGCCAAACGCCTGCCCGTTGGCCTCCCCGGAGTGGCTTCTGGCCTTCTGCGGTCGACTGTCTTCTGGTTCTTCCGAGTGAAAGATATCCGTCGAGTGGAGGAAGAGATCTCCGAGTGGATGTTGTCGAGTGACTCATTCGCCTTGGTGATTTCAGTCGGAGTCTTCCTTGTAATCCTTAAGTTCTCTAAGGTAATGTCCTTAGGTAGGGTATGTAGATCAGGCCTATGACCCTACCCTAGATACATAACCCCATCAGGTAAGGTACTATAGCTCGCAACGAGGTAGGAGTAGGTTCACGAATGAATTACTCCCTCCGTTTCAATGTAGTGCCTACATAATTTTTAGAAACTCAAACTTTGCAAATTTTGACTAAGTTTATATAGAAAATTATATATATCTACAATACCAAATATGTATAATATGAAAATATATCATGATGTATCTAGTGATATGTATTTGGTAATCTAGATGTAAAAATATTTCTCTACATACTTTGCCAAAGTTTGCAAAAGTTGACTTTTAAAAAAATCCATAGGCACTATATTATGGAATGGAGGGAGTAGTATTATGGTGATTGCCATGGTGGTCTCCGTACGCACTACCAATGAGGGTGCACCCACCCACCCTCCTGTGCCTGGGTTGGCACATACGGATGAGGCTTGGCTGCCTTTGCCGCCCTGGTCCAGGCAATGCGGTGCTGGTGCAGAGGTATTACTAGGTTGCACAGTTGCTCCGTGGATTGGACTTACCATCTCTTGGCCAGTAACGTCGTGTGCATGTCACGTCCCAAAAATTTGGAGTCGTGAATTAATATCCGAAATTCCGAGGAGTGCATAATTACATATACATAGTGATTACATAACCAACCCATCTAATAACGTAAACTCTATTACAAGAGAGTAAATTCACTAAACAGCAATTCACTAATACAGATCAGGACTTTTAAGACCCCCCTAATCGTACGCACATAGACGAAACCGTGTGTGTTGTGCATCATCGCACACGGTTGTAATAAACTGTGTGCCCCATTTCTAACCGTGTGCGATGTCAATGATTCACACACGGTTAGAAAATCTCAACTGTGTGCGATATTCTTCATACGATGTCCGATGCAATCGTACACGGTTATAGAACAACAACCATGTGCGATTACCTTTGCTACGGTTTGCACCGACACTACACCACGCATCAGAATTCCCTATCGGCGTGTGTTGGGAAAGGTCATTTATACTGACACAGTGTCGGTCGGGAAAACTTGCATAGGTCAGTTGGTCGGGAATACATACTGGTGGCGTCCAACAGTTGGTCGGGAATGCTTGTATATTTCACGTGTGCTGATCGGTCGGGAGTAGGAGGACTTCCATCGAACTATCGGTCGGCAATTTTTCCCGACCAACTGTTGGTGGCTAATTGGGCCGATCAGTCGCTCACGCGGGAACGTGAAATTGTTGGCGCCGAAATGAGCCCAGCCCACGAAAAAACCCACCTCCCCTTTTCCCCTTCTCCCCCCAAATCCCTCAGATCCGCCGCCGCCCACGCTCGGGCTCTCTCTCCGCCGCACACGCTGCTCCCCGCAGCCGGCCAGGTGCTCTCCAGCCGGCGAGACCGCCGCACCCTCTCCCCCCTACCGGCCTGTCCACCGCCGACCCCACTCCACACAGCCGCCGGTGGAACCCTACTCCATACTGCCGCCGCCTCCACCGGCAGGAGCTTTCTCCGCCGCCCCTCCGTCTGCAGGTATTCTCTCCTCCTGTCTGTTTGCCCTTCCCTTCACCGTCGCTCACCGCACTGCCCTGCATGCACAGATGGTCTTGCCGTTGCCGTCCAAACCCTACCGGCGGTTGCCCTTTTCGTCCGTGCCCAAGCTCATCTATCTCGTGGAGGTGCCGCCGGCAAGAAGGTAATGCTCCAAGATGCCTCTTCCCAGATCCAACTAGGACAGTAGGTTGATTTTAGTCCTAATGCCAGGTCTTTAGCACCTCTGGTGTTTTTTTGGAGCGATACAACGATTTCTCTTCTGAAGAATTGTTTTTTTCCTTTCACATGTGCATGCTTATGTCATGTGTGGATGTTGAAAGCTAATTTACACGTACTATGTGCTTTGAGAAGAAAACAGTGTAGTTGTTATGCATGAGCACACCTTCTGCATAGTGGTCAATTTGGTTGACCTTGATTGTCAAAAGAAATTTGCTTAGTGGATTGTCATAAGTAACTCGCGTAGTGCTGAAACTAGGAACATAGAACTTAGCTATAAATCTTAACTATGATGGTACTTTGGGGAAAATTGCACATTTAGACTGATTTTAGTGACTTATTTATTGCTCTGAACCTTGGTTTGTCACCATAGTTTAGACTCTTGAGTGTTGTTCTGGCTTTGAAAAGTGGGATCCTAGAGAGGCTAGTCTGTGCAATATTTGAAAATGCTAATGATGTCCTGTGAGAAGTTGAGATCATGTACAAGAACAATAATTATGTGTGTAGCAATGAGACATTCTAAGGCAAACCAAGACTTGAGATTCTGGTTCAGTTTCACCTCTTGCCTCCGCACATAAATTAAGATACCAATTGAGCACGGCACCTTTAGTTCCTAGTTGTCATGATAAAAGTATTGAACCTGACATCTACAAAAATATATTCCTTGCATAATCTCTTGCTTTTCCTTGATGAGCAGCTACTTATGTTGAACTTGTATATTTTAGATTTTGCTTTTTCCAGTTAATTTTTTGTATGGACAATGATGACACCACATGCATAATATTGTTGGTGAACATTTAAAGCAGTGCCTGGCAAAAGAAGGCGGCCAAACCTACTAACCAGGAATACCACTAACCAGCGGGATCCGAACGATGTGTGGATTTTCAAAAAGGTATTTTCTTATAGTGTTAGATACCGTTTGATATTGATTTCATGAATTCCTACTAAACTTAGTTGTTTTCTATGAAGTTCAATTCCCGCAACACCTATTTCGTTTCCTGTGATCCACATGTGAGGCATAGAAAGGGTTCGAATTTGATTTTTGTTTCAGTTTCAGAGTTGTTATGTTCAGATTTTGAATTTTCTAGTTTTTTTTGTGGACAGTGTGTGAGGCATTTAAATTCACTATTAATTATGTGTGCAGCTAGCAGTCAAAGGTTGGATGGATGCACCTAGGTACAACACTCTGTATTTTAAATATCTTAGATGTTAGTACTTGCTGAAATCTTTCCCGACGGACTGTGCAGACTTTTAGCTTCATTTTACTAGAATGGTTGTGCAGACTTTTAGCTTCATTTTTAAAAAGCTATAGTTAAGTAAAGCATCTGCTCTTATATAGTTTATGAGATGAAGGGGGAAGGGACTGTTAGTTAAGAACAATTGTATATTAAATGGTACAGTTAAACATTTGGATTTAAGCAATAGATCAACAGAGCATTTGTTCTGCAGTTTAATAACGCTATAAGATAAAGATTCTTCTAAATGGCTGAAATTAAATTTTACTTGAATGATGTGCTAAAATCAACCTCTATACACCCAGGCATCAATTTTTTACAGAATTGATATGATGCTTGCTCTGTGAATGACTATCTTGTTGCACGCTTGTCTCCGAATAAAATGCAAGGGGTTAGAAATACATGCAGCACTTCGTAAATGGTTCCTTATTCCTGATCTTTTTATTGTGCACAGAGCTTACAACTTTTTGGTGGGCCACGATTAAAGGTCTGACCTATAGAAGTCTCCGCGATAAATAAAGTCTGCCGCCTACCTCGCAGCCTGCTCCTTTCGTAGGAATCATTGTGTGTTGTCTTCATACTTCACAGGTTTTGTGCTAGCCGTGAAATGTTTTTGGCCACATACCTTATTCAACTAGGTACCTCCGCTGCTCTGCGACCACGAGAAGCTTCCCGCTTCCTACTGATTTGTCCACTTTTTCTCTGTCCTACTCCTCTCTTTTGATTTAATCCCCCGAATCTCTAATCTTTGTTTGTGCAGATTCTCTCTTACCTATGCCTACAAGGTGTTTGATGAAAATCCAAGCAAGCTGCAAAGAATATTCATCTATGTAATATCTAAGTTACGTTGTCTCTGCTTAATAACTTTTTCTGAAATTTAGTTGCATTCAATGATTACTTCCTCTCATGCCAATGCGGCAATATCTCTCATCTGAATTCTCATTTGTCTTTGCCAGTTACATAGTGGCTTATGTGCTACCTGGATATTGGAGTAGCATAGTATCTGCGAAAATGCTTTTCTTTTTTAGAGTCATTTGTATGCCACATCTGGTAGCGTTGGTCCTTTCTAAAGGCCAATATGAAAGGACAACTTATATATGTCAAATCGCATGGGTACTTGGTACTTTCAGGTTTTGATATTACTCTATCACTAGAATTTCCTTTCGAACATTGCAATTAGCTTTTATCATAGCATTGGAAGTATTGAGAAATTTGTTCATCATACCACCCAGGTAAACTGGAAGTATTGTACTAGTCAGCAGGAACCGTGTTCCAATTGCATCCTGGGGATTTTCATCCTTGTTCTAGCTTTTTTCATCCTTGTTCTAGCTTCATTGAATAATGTTTGTTGTTGTAGATGAAGAATAATGTTTACACTTACCTCACCATCCCAATTTGGTTGTTTACTAATGTTGCATTTGTAACATGTCTTATGTTTCCATAGTTAATTTGTTATGGGAAATTGGTGATGATCAGGTAAGGAAAGAAATCTTCAAGTCTCGGGTTTTTCTATAACCATTCCCCCATGGTGGTAAGCTCTCCCAGCGAATCGTAATGTAAACAAACTCGGATCAGGTGTAAATTTATTCCTTTTTCTGCTGTAAAAAAAACTTTCCACTGAGCACACTAAAGTGCAGCATCCAATAAACAGACTTAATGATATTCTATTCGAATAAAGTAATATATCATGTTGTTGGACTTTTGTCATGAGTGCCTTATACATGTGCACCATGGCCATAAGTACATGCAGCATGCATATGTGCATGGAGTCATCCAACGCGAGGAATAGGAGAGAAAAAAGCGGGTCCACAATGAAAAGCGGTGTGGCAAGGCACGCGTCTACTTCTAGTGGTTACCTATACTTGAATGGAGTGCCTTCTTGAGTAGGTGTTTCGGTACTAGCTTGCCTTGTGAAGTAATAGTTTTCGTCAATGCTATGCTTTATACAAGTTTTTATGGTGCCATTGTATTTATGAACAAATGTAATCGCAACTTTACATTTTGCAACTTCTTTATTTTGCAGGAAAGACATGCAAGAGGACAAGGAACCATGAAGCCGGTGGCTTAGGATCTTTTGTTTAATGGTGACTGAATCGTTGGAGATGCATTTTACCCATCATTTTGTAAACCCGCATTGTGTTTGAGAGAATGAACCATATGTTTCCTCTTTAATTAGTTACATTAGTTTATGGGAAATTTGGATGGTCATTATGTTAATAATGAATGAACTATTTATATGTGAAATTAATTAATATTTGTTTTTATTGTCTCGTTATGGTTCATTATTGTTGGAGGAGATGCATGTTATTGTTATGAAATAACCTGATTGATATTCTGTTGGTAATGCAAATGTATGCTATGGGAGGGCTATTGGATGTTGGTCGGCAAAACAAACACCGTCTGACAATTAGTTGTGGAAGTTAATGCCAGGGCCAACGAAAAGTTGGACGGGAAAACAAACCCCGTTGGACAGTCGGACGGGAAAACAAACACCGTCGGACAGTCGGTTGGGAAAACCACATGGTATACCCAATAGTCTGTTGGTCGGGAATACAAACCCCGTCGGACAGTCGGTCGGGAAAGGCTTCTTGAATGCCCAACAGACTGTCGGTCGGGAAAGGCCCATGGCAGGCCCAATAGAATGTTGGTCGGGAAAGTTACCCTGTTGCCGACAAGCAGTCGGTCGGGAAAGATATGTCGGTCGGGAAAGGCTTTTCCCGTCTGGACTTTCCCCAACAGACACTTTCGGTCGGCAATATTCTTTCCCAACCGACAATCTGTCGGTGGAAGTCGTTTTCTCGACCAACCTAGCTGTCAGGGATGTAGTGCTGTGGTGTAGTGCGAGAAACTGTTCAAATCACCGGGCTGGGCTGGATGGGCAACCGGGCCCATCCAACACGGACCTGCATGTTGTAGGAGATATGACCCAGAGGCAATAATAAATGTTATTATTTATCTCCATGTTCAAAATTAAGTTTATATTCCATGCTATAACTGCTATGGTTCCCAAGTCCGTATATCCATAAAGGCTCTGAGGAAAACCCATGTGCACGTGTGGAATAATAAACGGTAAAAAGTATTCCTAGTCAAGCCTCTAAGACTAGCTCAAGTATTGCATGATGATCACATTTTCCTGATCATGGGCATGTCTATGCCGGCAACTTTTGAGGGCACAATGTTAGGAGAACACTTGTGTTGAATCGACCCAATTTGATGTTATGCTATGAGATACATTCGTCACAAGTTAATGGCAAATAACACAGAGAAAGTTAACGTTTGCATAATTCCTTAGACCATGAGAGTATCAAGTTCCTTCATGCTTGCTTCATGAATTTTGGGGTTTGTTAAACGTCATCCGTAACAGGGTGGCTATTACGGCGGTTTACGAGTTCGTGGAAAAGTATGACAAGGGACTAGATAGCTCAAGATTGGGATTTGCTCCTCCAACGATGGAGAGATATTCTTTGGGCCCTCTCGGTGTCACGGTATCCATCATCGTCTGGCCAGACACAGCGTGATTTGATCGCGGGGATGCCGGAACACGGGAACGAGAAAAGAGAACAAAACTGGTAACGAAGAAACTAGCATAGTGGACAAAGTTGTTGATCCACGGGGATGCCGATAAATCTCACCTCAGGTTTTTGTAACATATCGCGAAGCAACAGGAATAGCACACGACAACTACAGGTTCACTCGAATATTTATTCATGTGGGTATAGGGGTCAATATGGATGTCCACGGTTGCGCTATTGATCATTGATCGGAAAGTGTTTCGGTCATGTCTATACTTCATCGAACCTATAGGGTCACACACTTAAGGGTCATCTATCTGCTGAATACTAGACAGGGAGTCTGAGAGAAAGTCACCGGAAAAGTTTCGGAGACAACGGAAAAAGTTCCGGAGAGAAAACCGGAAATGTTTCGGAGATGAAAATCATCCTACCGGAAATGTTTCGGAACACGTCCAGAATAATTTTAAGGGGTACTGGAAATGTTTTGGACATACAGAAATATTTTCAGATTTAACGGTCGCGGGAATATGGTTGTCATGAATAATGAAAACACTATTCTAAATGGTCTCGGTGGTGGACTCTGTCGTCACCATGCCACCATGGCTCGCCATCACCGTGTTGGTCCGGGTGGTAGCCGTCGATGCTACCTGTCCGCTAAAGATCAAGATTGCTGTTAATTAAGGTCACCTCCATGACCATGGGCGTCGCCATGCTTGCCCACTTCAATGCCCTGGTCCCTAGCCAGCGGTGAATGCACCAGCTACCACCCCTTCCCCGTTCCACCACTCGACTGGATGCCCAGTAGACTGCACACGGTGGCTTGTCGATGACGACGACGGTCCCACACCTGCACCACATGCGGTCTTTGTCGTTGATGATGACCAGATCGCCGAACCGCCCCCGCCGCATTTATGCCATCTCCATGGTTTCAGACCGTGCCCACCTGTGCCACCAATGGGAGCAATGTCTCTGACCCCATCCGACGAAGACGAGGAGCATCTCCTTCATCCAGGTTTTGGCCCAGTGGTGAACCTGCCGTCGCTGACACCAGACATTGAGTCCGGCAGCTACTCCCTCCTGACGGGTGATAACCCACAAGTATAGGGGATCGCGACAGTCTTCACGGGTAGTATTTCACCCATATTTATTGATTCGACACAAGGGGAGCCAAAGAGTATTTATCGGCCTTAGCAGTTGAGTTGTCAATTCAACCACACTTGGGATATCTCTTTGTAGCAAAGATTTAGTAGCACGGCAAATAGTAATAGCAATAGTAACAGTGACAGTGATATCAGCGATTTTGTAGCAGTTGTAACAGTAGCAGCGACAGTAGTAACTTAGCAAGATTCAATATGAGAAAAGCATAGGCACATGGATCAATGATGGATAATGATTTGGATGACATCAATCATGTAACAGTTACACACTAGGGCGACACAGAACTAGCTCCAATTCATCAATTTAACGTAGGCATGTATTCCGTATATAGTCATACGTGCTTGCGATAAGAACTTGCATGAGTCCTACCCTCCCGTGGCAGCGGGGTCCTATTGGAAACTAAGGGCTATTAAGGCCTCCTTTTAATAGAGAACCGGAATAAAGCATTAACACATGGTGAATACATGAACTCCTCAAACTACGGCAATCATCGGAAAGAATCCCAATTATTGTCACCTTGGGGTATGCGGATCATGACACATAATAGGTGACTACAACTTGCAAGATAGCATCCAAAACACTCTTATATTCATGAAAACATAATAGGTTCAGATCTGAAATCATGGCACTCGGGCCCTAGTGACAAGCATTAAGCATAGCAAAGTCATAGCAACATCAATCTTAGAACATAGTGGATACTAGGGGTCAAGCCCTGTCAAACTTAACTCGATTACGTGATCAATCTCATTCAATCCCATCATCGTCCAGCAAGCCTACCAAGGGATTACTCACTCACGGCGGTGAGCATCATGGGATTGTCGATGGAGAAAGG
This sequence comes from Elymus sibiricus, assembly GCA_039707655.1. Lineage (NCBI taxonomy): Eukaryota > Viridiplantae > Streptophyta > Magnoliopsida > Poales > Poaceae > Elymus > Elymus sibiricus. The sequence continues at coordinate 534,110,234 of CM077665.1, read as the reverse complement.
TTGGTGATGACAACGGCGACGAATCCCCCTCTCCGGAGCTCTAAACGGACTCCAGATCAGCCCTCCCGAGGAAGAACAGGAGGTGGCGGCGGCTCCATCTCGTAAAACGTGATGAAATCTTCTTTTTGTTTTTTTTCTCCGAAAATATGAATTTATAGGACTGGAACTAGGGACGGCGGAGCTGCGTGGGACCCACAAGCCAACAGGGCATGGCCTGGGCCTGGGCCGCGCCCTGTTGCCTTGTGGCCCCATGGTTGCCCTTCTCTGGTAGTTCTTCACTCTAAAATTCATTATATATTCCATAAAAATTTCACAAAAAGTTTCGTCCAATTCTGAGAACTTTTATTTCTGCACAAAAATAACACCAAGGTAGTTCTGCTGAAAACAGCGTCAGTCCGAGTTAGTTTCACTCAACTCATGAAAATTAGAGTCCAAAACAAGAGCAAAAGTGTTTGGAAAAGTAGATACATTGGAGACGTATAACCTCCCCCAAGCTTAACTCATTGCTTGTCCTGAAGCAATTCAGTTGATAAACTGAAAGTGATAAAGAAAACTTTTACAAACTCTTTTGTTCTTGTTGCTGTATATATGCTTAGCTAGTGTTCAGGTTTTCAGCATAAATCATAAATAACCATATCCATGATAATAATTAAACATCATATTTACTCATGGCAATACATAACTAACTAGTGAGCAATAATAGGACATGAAGTTTCTGCTCCCGAGCTCAAATGAGCTCGGTGAACAGTAAAATCGAAAAAAAATCAAACATTGTTCAAAAAATTCTGAACTTTTTTCGTGAACAACATTGAGAAAATATCTAAGTGCCTGAAAAAATGTGGCCTGAAATAACATTCCTATAAGGTGTGGCAAAAAAAACAAATTCGATACTCTGAAAATGCGCTCAGAGCATCGAATTTGTTTTTTTTTGCCACGCCTTATAGGAATGTTATTTCAGGCCAAATTTTTGCATGCACTTAGATATTTTGTCAATGTTGTTCACGAAAAAATTTCAGAATGTTTTGAACATTTTCGATTTTTTTTCTATTTTACTGTTCACCGAGCTCATTTGAGCTCGGGAGCAGAATGGTACTTTCCGCAATAATAAGATATATCACATGCCAACAATTTTTTAAAACAATCATGATATAATATGAGGACATGGTATTTCGCTATCCCTTTCTGAGACCGCAAAACATAAATGCAGAGCACCTCCATGGTTCAAGCAGCGACTAAACATTATAATTCAGAGTTGGAAAGATCCAGTCATGCTCACATCCAACATTAACTAGACTCAATGCAAAAGAATGACAATAGTGCTCTCCGGTCTGGTGATTTTAATAAGAGGGTGATGACTCAATAACATAAAAGTAAAAAAAAGAAAGGCCCTTCGCAGAGGGAAGCATTGATTTGCAGAGGTGCCAGAGCTCAAGGTTTAAAACAGAGATGAAATTGTATTTTTGGGGTGGTGTGCTTTTCCTGTCAATGTTACAATAGAGTTTTGAATATCTTCCATGCTAAACACAATATTGGCAGTTCCCAAGTGGAATTGTAAAGTTTACTCCTTCCACCATACATACACATGGGCGCCTGCCAACATATCAACTTGTCCCAGGAGTTTGTTTAATTATTTTTGATTTTGCGGGATTGGGCATCTTTTTTACCAGCCTCTCTCGTGCAATGACGGACGAATACATGTCCATCTTGAGAATAACCCACTTAGCATGAAAGATACTGACTGCTCCATCGCTCCATGAGCGGTACGAGCACACAAAACATATATTTATTTGAGTATTAGAGGTGGCACATGCAAATTTACTTGGAACGGCAGGGTAATATCGCATATAGGTAGATATGGTGGACTCATGTGAAACAACTTGGGTTTAGGAATTTAGATGCACAAGCAGCATTTCCGCTTAGTACAGGTGAAGGCTAGCAATAGATTGAGAAGCGACCAGCTAGAGAGCGAAAACGATCATAATCATTCATTATGAATAATTAATATTGGACATTAGCATGGGTAGGATATGAACACTCTGAATTTAAATATCATGAAGGCTGCATTGGTTTTGAATCAACTACATGTTTGCACATGGGCCAAGTCAAGTCGCTTGAATTACTCAGAGGGAAATACCATACCACCATACCACATCATAACCATTTTAATGCATGTTGACACATATGATAAATCATTATCCACTCCTAGCTATTTAAGCATGGCATGAGAAACTATAATCTCTAATTGTCATCATAAACATGTTCACTCATGATATATTGAATCAAGATCGAACGAGCTAAACATATTTACTAAAACGGAAAACAAGAAGAGTTCATACCAGCTTCCTTTGCCACGATCATTTCATCAAATATCGTCATTATTGCCTTTCACTTGCATGACCGAATGATGTGATAATAATAATAGTGCAAGTGTATCATGGACTAAGCTGGAATATGCGAAACAATTTAAACAAAGGAGAAGACAAGGTAATGGTGGCTCTTTTGTTAGATCAACGTTTATGCATACGAGAGCCACTCAACATTTTCATTGTGGTCTTCTCCTTTCAACGACTCAAAGAAAAGAAAAGAAGTTCAGAGAAACACACTGAAATATGTTTGGAGTTTTTAGTTTTTCTCAAAGAAAGCAAACAAACAAAAGAAAAACGAAAACAAGAAAAACTATTTACATGGGAAAGCTCCCAACAGGTAAAGGAAATTTTTTTGGGTTTTCTTTTAATACTACAACTAATCAAACGGGAAAGAAAAACTGAAAAGAAGCGAGAAATATTTTTGGGTTTTTCAAAAAAATTCAAACACACAAGAAGAAAGCGGAAAAATAAAACTAACATGGATATACAATGAAAGAGGATGAACACCGACACTTTATATGAAGTGTGAACATGAATGTAAAGTCGGTGAGAAATACGTACTCCCCCAAGCTTAGGCTTTTAGCCTAGCTTGGTGATCACCACTGATAGTAGCCGTCAGGTCCGGGAAAGTATTGTTGCTGAGGCACCCGAGCGTCCCATGCCTAGGCCTCGGCCTCCGCCTCAGCCAACTCATTCCGGTAAGCAGTTATATCCTCTGGCATGATAACGTATCCGTGCCTGACATGAAAGTTAAACAAAGAAGGTGCAGGCAACACAATAACATCGCGAGTAGTCTCGTTGTATACTAAGTTGTAGCGAATATGCTGCGGAGGTTGAGGTTCCTCAATGAACTGGTGGTCTAACATAGACTGGTGATCTAGATAAACCTTAGGCAATAAGTAATCAGTTGGGCGTATGGCAACTTCGAAATGCTTTGCTAGGCATGTGGCATAAATACCACCATGGATCTTGCCCCTAAGCCGGTTAATATGCAAGCGGTGTGTGATACGTCTCCAATGTATCTATAATTTTTGATTGTTCCATGCTATTATATTATCATTCTAGGATACTTTTTGGGTGTTTATATACCAATTAATATTATTTTTGAGTACTAACCTATTGACCTAGTGCCCAGTGCCAGTTGTTGTTTTCTGCATGTTTTTTGCTTTTCAGGTTTACCATACCAAACAAAGTCCAACTGCCACAAAACTTTAATATGATTTTTTCTGGACCAAAAGAAGACATGGAAGCTTTGGAAAGAGATTAGAGGCCGCACGAGGGAGCGGCAAGGCAACAGGGCGCGGCCTAGGGGCAGGCCGCGCCCTGTTGGCTTGGCGCCCCCTCGTCTGCCCTCTCGTGCCCCTCTCTGGCCTATAAATTCTAATATATTCCAAAAACCCTAAGATAGCTCCCAAAACACTTTTTCCTCCGCCGCAAGTCTCTGTCCCGCCGCGTACCCATCTGGCAAACTTTTTCGGCGATCTGCCGGAGGGGGAATCAATCACGGAGGGGCTCTACATCACCCTTGCTGCCTCCGTGATGAGTTGTGAGTAGTCCACCACAGACCTACGGGTCCGTAGTTTGTATCTAGATGGCTATCTCTCTCTCTCTCTTTTGATCTTCAATACAATGACCATCGCATCTTTGCTTTGATCTATTAGATGTAATCCTTTTGTGCGGTGTGTTTGTTGGGATCGGATGAATTGTGGGTTAATGTTCAGATTATTCATGAAAAGTATTTGAGTCACCTCTGATTATTATGACTCTTATTTGCATGACCATTATAGCTTCGTAAATCTCTCCAATCTATTGAAATAGTTTGGCTAACTAGAATGATATTTCTTCAGTGAGAGGGGTGCGTTGTAGTGTGTTCAATCTGGCGGTGCTCTATATCCCAGTGACAGAAGTGACAAGACACGTCTTTGTATTGCTGCCACTAAGGATAAAACGATGGGGTTACTTCATATTAATTGAATTCTCTTTGTCTACATCATGTCATCGTTCTCCAAGCATTACTCTGTTTGTCATGAACTTAATACGTAGAGAGGCAAGCATAGAAGCGCTCTTGAAGTGGAGTAATAGTAATAGGTGCAAGCAGGAGTCGGCCTATTTGCTTATGAACGTGATGCCTATATATACATGATCATTGCCGTGAATAAAGATTGCATAACTATCCGCTCTTCTATCAATTGCCCAACAGTAATTTGTTTACCCACCGTATGCTTACTATATGAGAGATGCCACTAGAGAAAACTACGGCCCCCGGGTCTATTCACTTATAAGTTTACAAACGCTTTCAATACCTTGCTGCCATTTATTATATTTTATTTTATTTTGCAATTTACAATTATCTATAATTATCTACACATCTCATTTACTTGCAAATAATGAGATCAAGGGGATTGACAACCCTCTTGCCGCGTTGGGTGCAAGTGTGTGCTCTTTTGTGTGCAGACGCTGAAGACGGTTGACGACTGATATTCCTATTGGTTCGATAAACCTTGGTTCTTAACTGAGGGAAATACTTACCCGCATTGTGCTGCATCACCTGTTCCTCTTCAAGGAAAACCCAACGCAGATCACAAGCATCGGGATGGATTTCTGGCGCCGTTGCCGGGGAATATCGTCATCAACTATCAAGTAACTTCACACAAATTATCATTCACTTGTTCTTCTATTTATTTGCTGTTGCATTTAGTTTGCGTTATAAAAAATAAAAATACAAAAATATTTATCTTTGCTTGTCACTAGTTTACTTTGTCACTTGCTAATTTACTTGTCTTGCTTGTTACTTTGCTTGCTTAGTCACCATGTCTCAAGATAGATTCTACAATATCACTTACTACCAAAGAATGACCGAAATAGAAAGTTCTATGCAAACTTTCATGGCCTCACAATATGAGCGTAATAAATTCTTTGCTTCTGAAATTGAGGAACATTCAACTTTGCTTGACGCTATTAGTAAGCAACTTGATGAAGTCAATAAGGAAGTGTCTGATCTCCAATCACAATTTTCTCAAACTGAAGAGTTGATAGGAAAGATCTTTGATAAACAAACCACTCTAGTGAATAGGATGGCCGCTAAACCGGAATCTTTCCCTATTAATAACCATGATGAAGATCCTAAAATGCTTGGCACTTCTCCTATTGAATCTTTGTCTACTTCTCTGAAATTAAATGATAAATGGACTAGAGTTGAGTCAATGTCGGGACCCCGATCCTAAGCCACATGAATCTAGCCTGTAACATGTCACACCACTTTGCGGCCTCACGCACGCTAACCCACGGCTGCCACCTTACCTTGGCCGGGACCGTTTGCGCCTTTTGGCTCACGGGTATGAACATGTCGCTAGCATTCACACGTCCAAGAACCTGGGTCGACATGACTAGTCATGGAACCCAAGTGGCACATCCGTACAGGGACAGGCATACGTATCCCAGCGTTGCAGGTGTCGATCAACAACGAGTCGTAGCAAGCTACATGGACTCCATTACACCGCGTGACATTTCCCCGTCGGGACAGACACTGCAGCAAAGAAGGATACACGCCGGTCAATCGATGTGTCCGGAGCAGTAGCAGGCTACCAAGGCTCATGGAAGCACAAAGAGGCAGTTCCCTGTAAAGAGTACTACTAAAGGTACACAACTAGGTGTCAAATCCCACACATACCAATGCATTTCAATCATACATGCATTATGCACGATATGTGTAGATACAACATGGCATCACAGCAAAACTCTACAACATAGCATTTATTTAGGAGGCTCCGAAGAGCCAACATATTATAATGTTACAAGCAGGGTGGGTCACATGACCCAACATTCAGAGCATACAAACAACAAGCGGAAGTTACATGTCTGGGTACAGACATCTACAAAAGCAGCTAGAACAGCCTAAAAAGCTACAACGACCCTACCAAAGGAACCGGACTCCCGTCTGGGTTTCCTAGCTAATCCGTCGATGTCAACGTCAGGAAGAACATAAAGAGATCAACGTCTAACTCTGCAAAAACATAAATAAGCAACAGTGAGTACGAAGGTACTCAGCAAGTCTTACATCAGAACTATATACATATGCATCATGTATCACGAGCGGGTTTGTGGGGTTTACTGCAGAATGCCAGCTTTGACCTTTGGCTAGACTGAAATATGATAAAGTAACCAACGTATCACTACTCTCTCGTCTCCCTACGAGAGAGCATACACGAGTCCACATATTCACCATTTCAATACACCACTATGGATCCTCTCTCGTCTTTCTACGAGAAGACATCCATAGAACTCACACTTGTCTGGAGCATTTTAGAGTATCCGTTTAAGTTGTCTATGAACAATGCAAGTCTCAAAGTAGTCCATATCCACGGACGCGGCTATTCGAATAGATAGATTACCCTGCAGGGGTGTACTTCGTCACACATGCTCCCGCCACTTACTGCCATGTGCACGTAAAAAGGCACCTCGACAACCTTCAAGCGGAAGCCCAGCGAGGGAGTCGGCCACGGACGTTAACTTACAATGACTCATGCCCAAGGCAGTCGCCTATCTGAGTTGGAACCCATAATGGAAGTCCGGCCGAGGTTTCCAACATGGCCTCAAACGTTGTGAGCAGGGCCCCAAGCCGGACCCGACTGGGCCGTTCGTGCACTTCGCAGGCCGTGCCACACCTATCAACGTTTCGAACTACTGCGACTCCTGGACTGAGAACAGGGTAGGTTAATAGGCCGAGAGGGGTCGAGTTACCGGAACCCAATGTGCGGTAGTAGCTAGTCTTGTAACACAAACACAGAACTCAGTTCCTATGAACGGTCTCAATGAGACAACCCACCATGTACTCCTACATGGCCTCTCATCACTACCTTTACCAAAACAGGTTCAACACTTAACTCATCACATCAGAACAACACGGTTCCACTCCGGTTCATCACTTAGATGAATCAGACCTGACACAACTCTAAGCATAGCAAGCATAACAGGGTGATAACACAACATGGCTCAAGCACTACCAGGTATGCTAGGTTGCTTGGTTCAGCTATTTACTGTGACAAAGACATGCCATGCAAAGGAGTGGGTTCATCTATCGCAGCACAAGTAGCAGTTGAATCGCATTGTCCTAATGCATTGAAATGAGAGCAAGAGCGAGAGAGTGGGATTATATCGGAATGCTCACGGGGGGGGGGGGGGGGGGGGTTGCTTGCCTGTTTATCGGAAGAACTCAGCTGTTCTTCGATGTCGTCGATAACTACGTCTCGCAAGTCTATCGACAAGATCAAACAAGGTATAATTAAGCACGGCAATGCTTCTAAATGATGCATGAGTATGGCATGTTAATATGATGCTGGTTTGAGCTAATGCAGCTATCAACAAGGTTAAGTGAAGATGGTTTGAACCCAGGGTTCAAAATGAACTCCATATATGAAATGGCATATTGTATTTGGAACAAAATGTCCAAGTTTGCCTATTTAGGTTGATCTAACATGCATGAAAATGCCACCATCAGATTCTTTGGATTTTTTTGATAATTTTTCATATATAATTTATTTCAATCTGAGCTACAGATTATTTTCTATGATTTTTTAAAGTTTTAGGCATTTTTTGGATTATTTTTATTACCTAAATCATTTACTGCGTCAGCACTACGTCATCATGACGTCAGCTAGTCAACAGACCCGGTCCAGGTCAAACCTGACAACCGGGGACCACCTGTCAATGACACAGAGTTAACCAGAGGGTTTTGACTAATTAAAACAGGGTTAATTAGTGGGCTGGGCCCACTGTCAGTGAGTCGGGGTTGGTTAAGTGGTGGTTAGGCCTAATCTAACCCCCTGACTGGCTGGGCCCGCCTGGCAGCGACCCGCCGGCGTTTAAACGCGGTGGCGCGCCGATGGCGACCAGGGCAGTGGCGGCGCACATCGGAAAACGGCTACGGGGCTCCATTTGGGGCACCGTTGGCGGCTATGGGTAGCTGGCGCTCGCGCGCTTCTGTAGGAGGTCTTGGGGATGCCGGGGAAGGATGGTGCTGATGGCGGCGAGCAAGCTAGCGGCGGCCGGCATACGAGTTGGCGCGGGCACACGGTTGCTGCTCGAAATCGAGCAAATCGAGCCGATAGGAGGCATTTATGGGGCTGCAGGAGCAAGACTAGAGGATCAAGCCCACGGGAGGAGCTCGGCTCCGAGGTGCGTAACGTCAATGGCGGACGACGGCATCGGTTGCTCGCGGGGCAGCGCCTAGGGGAAGAACGTGAGAGAGGAAAGGTGAGGGGGATGCTCAGGGCTCACGTGGGGTTGTTCTGGTGCAGAGGAATGGCTCGGGGAGGCGCTGGTTGCCACGAATCCATGGCTGGGTTGACGGCGGCCGAAGCTTCAAGACAGGGTCGATGCCGGTGATGCGGTGCGCGCGCGCTCGATTCCTTCGGCATAGCGGAGCAGCGCGGGGTGGCAAAGGCGACGGACAGCTCAGCGAGGCGAGGCGACACCGGTGGCCGCGTGGTTCAGCGAGGTGCGGCCATGGCGATCTCGGGCTTCTCTCGGGAGGGAGCTCAGAGGCGAGGGAGAGGCGAAAATGAGGACGGGGAGAGGACCAGGGGGGCGGCGACCTTATCCCGCGATCCAGGCAGGCAGGAGAGCTGGTGACGTGGCATCTAGGCGCGCGCGCGCCGTGCTCCATCTCGCCTCTGCCTACTGGCAGAGGTTGAAGATGACCCATCCGCCCCTGGTGGGCTGGGCCATCTCCCTGCTGGGCCAGGTAAGCTATAGGTGAGGCTCTGCCTTTTTTCTTTTATTTGTTTTATTTCATTTCTGGCATTTGTTCTGGCCAGAATAAAAGTAGCTAGCCATTTCTTAAATCCTGAAGATTTGTCATGTGAACTAGGTATAAATAACTAGTGCCACATAAAAAGTTTTAGAATTAGTGAACTTATATTTTATATATAATAAATATAAATGCAATGCAACTATTGTTTTATTAATTCAAAAGCCCAATATAAAATGTTTCTGTGATCCAAAAATATTGATTGACATATTTAGCTCAACCCAATAATTTATTAGAAAACCAGAGACATTTTCTTGGGGCACTTTGAAACAATTTTTATATTGCTTGTTTATCAAAAAAGTTCCTTCTGAGGCTTGATCACTTCCTCAATTCAAATTCATTTGAAATTCAAATGCATGCATGAATGCATTAACAAGCAAGGGAAAACTAGGGCTGTGATAGTCAACTCTAGCTAGAGAGAGTCCCGTTTGCTTGGAGGGTGACGATTCTAATGCTAAAACTGAAAAAGTGGGTTTGGAGAGATTAAAACTTTGACTAGTGGTGTGCCCACTATCTTGGATTACAAAGATTTTAATTATGAGAGGCGCTCTTTAGTGGAATGTATTTCCTTGTTGCAATCCATTATTAGCTCACCCAATGCTTATGAACAAAATAAAGCTTTTACTAATCATATAGTAGAAGCTATGATGAAAGCTTATGATGAGAAACTTGAGCTAGAAGTTTCTATTCCTAGAAAATTGCATGATGAATGGGAACCTACTATTAAAATAAAGCTTAAAGAATATGAATGCAATGCTTTGTGTGACCTTGGTGCTAGTGTTTCAACTATACCTAAGTCTCTTTGTGATGTGCTTGGTCTCACGAATATTCAAGATTGTTCCCTAAACTTGCATCTTGCGGATTCTACCATCAAGAAACCTTTAGGTAGAATAAATGATGTTCTCATCCTTGCTAGTAGGAATTATGTGCATGTAGATTTCATTGTGCTTGATATTGAATGCAATCCTACTTGTCCAATAATACTTGGAAGACCCTTTCTACGAACTATAGGTGCAATAATTGATATGACAGAGGGAAACATACGATTCCAATTCCCATTAAAGAAAGGGATGGAACACTTCCCTAGAAAGGGAATCAAACCACCTTATGAATCTATCATGAGGGCCACTTATGGGTGAAGTGTCAAAGATGACAACACTTGATCATACGCGTTATGCCTAGCTAGGGGCATAAAACACTAGCGCTAGTTGGGAGGCAACCCAATAGTTAACTTAATTTTTGTTATTTACTGTATGTTTTGGTGTCATAACATGATTTTTACCTCTTTAATGATTGTGTTTTTATGTTTTAATTAGTGTTTGTGCCAAGTAAAGCCTTTGGATAATTTGCATGATGAGTATAATTGATGTTGTGCAAAAACAGAAACTTTCGCCTCCAGTGCAGAATTTTTAGTTCTCTGCTGGAGCGCGGTAAATTTTTAAATGTTTACACAATATTTTTATACAAATTCCCCAGGTTTTCCTAATTTTCCAGAATTTTTAGAGATACATTAGTATAGTGTCTCTACAGATCTTTACAGTCTGTTCTGTTTTAGACAGATTCTGTTTTTGCTTGCATGTTTGCTTGTTTTGATGATGCCATGGATTATATTGGGCCATATAAATCATGGAGAAGTTATAATACAGTACCTTATACAATAATAAAATATGAATCAGTTTATAACAGTACCTAAAGTATTTGATATGTTTATTATACTAACGGATCTCACGAGTTTTCTGTTGAGTTTTGTGTGCTGAAGTTTTCAAGTTTTGGGTGTTGTCACGATGGACGAAGGAATAAGGAGCGGCAAGAGCCTAAGCTTGGGAATGCCCAAGGCACCCCAAGGTAATATTCTAGGAAGACTCAAGCGTCTAAGCTTGGGGATGCCCCGGAAGGCACCCCCTCTTTCGTCTCAATCCATCGGTATGTCACTTGGAGCTATATTTTTATTCATCACATGATATGAGTTTTGCTTGGAGCGTCATCTGCTTTAGTTTGCTTTTTGTTTCAGTTTCCCAAAATATTTTTTTGCTGCACACACCCACTTGAGAGAGACACACTATCAACATAATTTATTAGAATACTCTATGTGCTTCACTTATATCTTTTGAGCTTGGCAGTTGCTCTAGCACTTCACTTATATCTTTTAGAGCACGGTGGCGTATAGATTTTATAGAAATAATTGCACTCTCATTCTTCACTTATATTTGATTGAGGGTTAATAAACAGTGATGGTAATTTGCATGGGTCATAAGACTAGTCCAAGAATAATAGGTATTCAATGAGTGCATAATCAAAACCACATGTAGCACATAAAAGAGAAATCATGGTTAATGATATTAATGTGGTAATGTGAAAAAGCATGAGTGCATGATCATTGGTTAATAAGGATATCGTGAATTAGAGTTTGTTAACTTACTGTTCATACAAATATTTTTATGGCATGGTGATGATGTGTGAGCATACTTATTCCTCGTTGAAATCCTAGTGCTGTTTAGGTCGGGGGCGCGCGATGGTTAAATCCTACCAACCTCCTCCCTATGGGCATGCGAGTAGTGCTTTGCTTCGAGAAAGCTAATAAAATCTTACAATAAGTATGTGAGTTCTTCATGACTAATGTGAATCCATGGATATACGCACACTCACCTTCACATATTTGCTTGCCTCTTCGGTACCGTGCATTGCCCATTCTCACCTCGAGGATAGGTGCAACTTTCGCAGGTGCATCCAAACCCCGTGACATGATACGCTCTGTTGCACATAAGCCTCATTATATCTTCCTCAAAACAGCCACCATACCTACCAACCATTCCGAGATATATTGCCATGCAACTTCCACCGTCACATCATATGACTTGTACTTCCATTGTCATATTGCTTTGCATGATCATATAAGCTGACATAGTATTTGTGACAAAGCCACCGTTCATCATTAATATCATACATGTTACGCTTGATCATTGCACATCCTGGTACACTGCCAGAGGCATTCATATAGAGTCATACAGTTTCTCATGTTGAGTTGTAAGTAAATAAAAGTGTGATGATCATCATTATTAGGGCACTGTCTTAGTGAGGAAAGGATGATGGAGACAATGATTCCCCCACAAGTCGGGATGAGACTCCGAACGAAAGAGAAAAATAAAAAAAATGGAAAAAAAGAGAAAAATATATATATAAATAAATGAGAGAAAAGAGAGAAGGGACAGTGCTACTACCTCTTATTCCACACTTGTGCCTCAAAGTGGCACCATGTTCTTCATATAGAGAGTCACTTGTTTATCACTTCCATATGCTAGTGGGAATTTTTCATTATAGAACTTGGCTTGTATATTCCGATGACGGGCTTCCTCAAATGCCCAAGGTCTTCATGAGGAAGCAAGTTGGATGCACACCCACTTAGATTCCATTGAGCTTTCATACACTTATAGCTCTAGTGCATCCGTTGCATGGCAATCCCTACTCCTCGCATTGGTATCTATTGATGGGCATCTCAAAAGCCCGTTGATACGCCTAGTTGATGCGAGACTATCTTCTCCACTTTTCACCACTTTGAAACCTACCACCATATTATATCCCACCTTTATGCCATGTCCATGGTTCACGCTCATATATTGCGCTAGTACTAAAAAGCTGAAGCGCGCTAAAAAGTACGATCCAATTGCCTGACTTGACACCGTGGTGCTTAACATTTGTATTTATGTGGTGAAGACGGAGCCATGCTATCTTGATATGATAAAATGAATAGGGGGTGAACATTCTTTTTGGATCGTATACTTTGAAACTTGTTGAATATGTTTCTTATGCTTATGAATATTACTATGTTGATGTTTATTAATTCATCGTTTCTCAATGAACACACCTGCAATAGATTACATGTTGGGTAGCATGTCACATCAAAAATTCTTGTTTATATCATTTACCTACTGGAGGACGAGCAGGAATTAAGCTTGGGGATGCTGATACGTCTCCAACGTATCTATAATTATTTATTGTTCCATGCTATTATATTATCATTCTAGGATACTTTTTATGTGTTTATATACCAATTAATAATATTTTTTAGTACTAACCTATTGACCTAGTGCCCAGTGCTAGTTGCTGTTTTCTGCATGTTTTTTGCTTTTCAGGTTTACCATACCAAACGAAGTCCAATTGCCACAAAACTTTAATCTGATTTTTTCTGGACCAAAAGAAGAGCTGGAACCTTCGGAAAGAGATGAGAGGCCACACGAGGGAGAGGCAAGGCAACCGGGCGCGGCCGAGGGGCAGGCCGTGCCTGTTTGCTTGGCACCCCCTCGGCTGCCCTCTCGTGCCTCTCTCTGGCCTATAAATTCTAATATATTCCAAAAACCCTACGAGAGATCCCAAAACACTTTTTCCGCCACTGTAAGTCTCTGTTCCGCCGCGTACCCATCTGGCGACCTTTTCCGGCGATCTGCCGGAGGGGGAATCAATCACGGAGGGGCTCTACATCACCCTTGCTGCCTCCGTGATGAGTTGTGAGTAGTCCACCACAGACCTACGGGTCCGTAGTTTGTATCTAGATGGCTATCTCTCTCTCTCTCTTTTGATCTTCAATACAATGATCATCGCATCTTTGCTTTGATCTATTAGATGTAATCCTTTTGTGCCGTGTGTTTGTTGGGATCCGATGAATTGTGGGTTTATGTTCAGATTATTCATGAAAAGTATTTGAGTCACCTCTGATTATTATGATTCTTATTTGCATGATCAGTATAGCTTCGTAAATCTCTCCGATCTATTGAAATAGTTTGGCCAACTAGATTGATATTTCTTCAGTGAGAGGGGTGCGTTGTAGTGGGTTCAATCTGGCAGTGCTCTATATCCCTATGACAGAAAGGGACAAGACATGTCTTTGTATTGCTGCCACTAAGGATAAAATGATGGGGTTAGTTCATATTAAGTGAATTCTCTTTGTCTACATCATGTCATCATTCTCCAAGTATTACTCTGTTTGTCATGAACTTAATACGTAGAGAGGTAAGCATAGAAGCACTCTTGAAGTGGATTAATAGTAATAGGTGCAGGCAGGAGTCGGCCTATTTGCTAATGGACGTGATGCCTATATATAGATGATCATTGCCGTGAATAAAGATTGCATAATTATCCGCTCTTCTATCAATTGCCCAACAGTAATTTGTTTACCCACCGTATGCTTACTATATGAGAGATGCCACTAGAGAAAACTACGCCCCCCGAGTCTATTCACTTATAAGTTTACAAACGCTTTCAATACCTTGCTGCCATTTCTTATATTTTATTTTATTTTGCAATTTACAATTATCTATAATTATCTACACATCTCATTTACTTGCAAATAACGAGATCAAGGGGATTGACAACCCTCTTGCCCCGTTGGGTGCAAGTGTGTGCTCTTTTGTGTGCAGCCGCTGAAGACAGTTGATGACTGATATTCCTATTTGTTCGATAGACCTTGGTTCTTAACTGAGGGAAATACTTACCCGCATTGTGCTGCAGCACCCGTTCCTCTTCACGGAAAACCCAATGTTGTAGGTGTTATCACCATATAGTGCGCGACATAAGATAGCAAGGATGGGGGCACTGAGACCACCACCCTGAGTCATAGCAGTTAAACATTTTTCTATGAATAAAGCGAAGTAGTGCACAGAAAGAAAATGTAAACTGGTGGCCCTAGCCTTTGATAAGCCCCTAGTTTCTCCCACGGTCAAGGTAAGGAGGAAGTCCTCAAACTCCTTTGGTTTAGGCTCACGAATTTTCCCGTCATAGGGGATCATGCATATTTCACAGATTTCAGAGAGTGGTAATTCATGATGTTCAGCATATAAATCAAAGCGCACCATGGGAACATCAGGCCTATTATTGAAATAAAAAATTTGCACAAAGGAATTTATAAGGAGATAGTATTGGTCACACTCATCTGCGAGGAAGTTGGTCAGCCCGGCATTTGCAATGAATTGCATGAACTCTTGATGAAAACCCGCCTCACTCATGAAAGGTACGTGTGGCCATTCACACGGCCTAACCTCCGTGTTGCGAGGGATGTTGATATCTTGATCTGGGGTGCTCACAACAACTCCTTTAGAGCTCCGGCTTGAAGAACCTCTCCTAAGGAAATTCATCTTCCTATGAACAAATTTCTGAAATTTTTGGACCACAAAATTATGTCAATAAAACTTTGTAAGATTGATAGCAACTACTCATATAGATGCCTAGAGGCCATATCAAGCACTCCCATTACTTGGAACTCAAAGAATTCAACATGCAAGCTTATTTTCAGTAGCACCAAGTGCAGCAAAATGTGCAAAGTATAAACCACTAAAGCAAAAACTAATTGGATGAGTGGGAGAGTTGCATACCAAGGAGCAATTCCTTAAAACAGTTTTGGAAACGGAGTTCCGAGCAAAGAGATCGAAAATTTCAGTTTCAGGAACAAGAACAAGGGAGAGAGTATGCGAATGAATTTTTGCTGGAGGTAGGGGATGACATGGGCTAAAGAGATAAGGCAGGGGGCCCCTATGGGACCCACAAGCCAACAGGGCGCGGCCACGGGGTGGGCTGCGCCCTGTTGCCTTGTGGCCCACAAGTGCCCCTTCCTGATGTGTTTTCAGCACCAAAAATTCTTAAATATTCCAAAAAAATCATGTTAAAAATTTATAGCAATCTGAGACTTTTTATTTTTGGTTCATTTTTTTAATACACGGGAAACTCAGAAAATAGGAAAAATACGGTGCTTCATTTTATTTAACTAAGAATAACAGAGAGTAAACTAATGGCACAGAGAGTTGTGTTTACTAAATTCATCAACCACATGTCTTTCAAAAAGGATTCATTAATAAGGTTGATCAAGTCTTATTAATAACCATTTTCGATTAACATGAGACCGAAGAATTTTCGTATCACACTAAGTTACTTCAATGGGGATTTTCATCTCCCCAACAATAAAATTATAATATTTCTTCTTGACAGTAGGTAGAGGGATTTTAAAACCTCCAATGATGATCATGGCATTTGGCTCAATGACATTAATATTATTAACCAAAATTTGCTTCTTCGGGAAATGCACGGTATGTTGTTTGCCATTGACATGAAATGTGACATTGCTTTTGTTGCAATCAATAACAGCCCCTGCAGTATTTAGAAAGGGTCTACCAAGGATAATTGACATGTTGTCGTCCTCGGGCATATCAAGAATAACAAAGTCTGTAAAGATAGTAACATTTGCAACCACAACAGGGACATCCTCACAAATTCCAATAGGTAGAGCAGTGGATTTGTTAGCCATTTGCAAAGATATCTCAGTGGGTGTAAGCTTATTCAATTCAAGTCTTTTATATAGAGAGAAAGGCATAACACTAACACCAGCTCCTAAATCGCATAAAGCAGTTTTTATATAGTTTCGTTTAATGGAGCAAGGTATTGTGGGTATACCAGGATCTCCCAACTTATTAGGCACTCCTTCATCAAAAGAATAATTAGCAAGCATAGTAGCAATTTAAGTTTCAGGTATTTTTCTTTTGTTAGTAATAATATCTTTCATATACTTAGCATACGGAGGCATTTTCAAAATATCATTCAAGTGAGTGCGCAAAATGGCAGGTCTAATCATTTCAACAAAGCACTCAAAATCTTCCTCGTCCTTATTCTTGGAAGGCTTACGAGGGAATGGCATGGGTTTTTGAACCCACGGTTCTCTTTCTTTACCATGTTTCCAAGAACAAAGTATTTCTTTTCATAACGCTTATTTTTGGGATGTGGGTTATCAAGATTTTCAGCAGGTTCTATTTCCACATCATTATCTTGCTCTTTATTGTCTGGCTGAGCATCTACGTGAGTCTCATCATTATTATTATCATCATCTTCATTATCACTAGGTGCGTGTTCACTACCAGACTGTGTCTCAGCATCAGAAATAGAAACTTCATTATGTTTTTCAGCAGGTTTTTCTACAACAGGTTCACTAGAAGCATGCAAAGTCCTATCCTTTTTTTCTTTTTCTTATTAGATGGACTAGGTGCATCATCATTAATTCTCTGAGAATCTTGTTCTATTCTCTTAGGATGACATTCAGGAAAGAGAGGTTCCTGAGTCATTCGACCTCCTCTAGTCATTACTCTAACAGCATGATCATTCATATTATCATTTATTTCAACAAGCAAATCATTTTTTGACTTAGCAACTTGGTCTAGTTGGGTGTGAACCGTAGAAGCATGTTTACCTAGACCCTTAACATCATTAACAATTCTAAACATCAAGTCACTCAAGCGATCTATCATCATAGCATTACGCCTTAATTGAGTTTTGACATAATTATTGAAATGCTCTTGCTTAACAATGTAATTATCAAATTCATCCATGCATTGACTAGGAGTGTTAGTATAAGGTATATCACCTTCATTAAAGGTACGAAGAGAATTTACCTCTACTACCTGTGTCGGGGTGTCAAGTCCATGTATTTCTTCGATAGGTGGTAATTTCTTGACATCTTCAATTTTAATACCTTTCTCTTTCATAGATCTTTTGGCTTCTTACATATCTTCAGGACTGAGGAATAGAATACATCTCTTCTTTTGAATTGGTTCTAGCGGTGGTTCAGGAAGTGTCCAATCATCGGCATTTTGCAATATGTTATTCAATAATTCTTCAGCTTGTTCAACGGTTCTTTCCCTGAAAACACAACCAGCACTACTATCTAGGAAATCTCTAGAAGCATCGGTTAGTCCATTGTAAAAGATATCAAGTATTTCATTTTTCTTAAGATGATGATCAAGCAAAGCTCTAAGTAGCTGGAGAAGCCTCCCCCAAGCTTGAGGGAGATTCTCTTCTTCAATTTGCACAAAGTTAAATATTTCCTGTAAAGCAGCTTGTTTCTTATGAGCAGGGAAATATTTTTCAGAGAAGTAATAAAGCATATCTTGGGGGCTACGCACACAACCAGGAGCAAGAGAAAGGAACCATTATTTAGCCTCGCCTTTTAGCGAGAAAGGAAAAAGCTTAAGGATAAAGTAGTAGCGCATCTTTTCCTCGTGAGTAAACAATGCAGCAATATCATTCAATTTGGGGAGATGTCCGATAACAGTTTCATTTTCACAACCATGGAAAGGATCAGATTCAACTATAGGGATTAACTCAGCGTCTACATAGAATTCATAGTCTTATTAGTAACAAATATAGGAGTAGTGGCAAATTTAGGATCATGTTTCATTTTCTCCATCATAGATTTTTCTTTCAGTTTGGATACTAGTTTCCTCAAATCATCTCTATTTTCACAAGCAAGAAGGTCCCTAGATGTTTCCTCATCCATAACATAACCTTCAGGTACATAAGGCAGTTCATAATTATTAGGAGAGTGAGTTGTGGTAGGTGATTCAAAATCTTCATCAATTTCAGCATTTTCAAGTTCTCTAGCTTTAGCAATACGAGCATCAAGTAATTCATTCAGTGGCACAGTTTCAGTTTCATCAAATGTAGCAGTAGTACGTAGTATCATTTATTTCAGAGGTAGCATCATCAAGTTCATGTGATATATCAGAACGATCAACAGGTGGTGGTGTAACAAGCTGATTCAAAATAGTAGATGAAGCAAAAGCAGAGCTAGATGGCAGTTCCTTACCTCCTCGCGTGCGAGAAGGGATGATCTTGGTTCGAGTATCTTTCAGATTCTTCATAGTGGCAATTGGATATCCTCAAGTTAACACAATAAATATTGCTATGCTCCCCGGCACAAGCGCCAGAAAAAGGTCTTGATAACCCACAAGTATAGGGGATCGCGACAGTCTTCACGGGTAGTATTTCACCCTAATTTATTGATTTGACACAAGGGGAGCCAAAGAGTATTTATCGGCCTTAGTAGTTGAGTTGTCAATTCAACCACACTTAGGATATCTCTCTGCAGCAAAGATTTAGTAGCACAGCAAATAGTAGTAGCAATAGTAATAGTGACAGTGATAGCAGCGATTTTGTAGCAGTTGTAATAGTAGTAGCGACAGTAGTAACTTAGCAAGATTCAATATGAGAAAAGCGTAGGCACGTCGATCAGTTATGGATCATGATTTGGATGACATCAATCATGTAACAGTTACACACTAGGGCGACACAGAACTAGCTCCAATTCATCAATTTAATGTAGGCATGTATTCCGTATATAGTCATACATGCTTGTGATAAGAACTTGCATGAGTCCTACCCTCCCGTGGCAGCGGGGTCCTATTGGAAACTAAGGGCTATTAAGGCCTCCTTTTAATAGAGAACCGGAACAAACCATTAACACATGGTGAATACATGAACTCCTCAAACTACGGCAATGACCGGAAAGAATCCCAATTATTGTCACCTTGGGGTATGCGGATCATGACACGTAATAGGTGACTACAACTTGCAAGATAGGATCCAAAACACTCTTATATTCATGAAAACATAATAGGTTCAGATTTGAAATCATGGCACTCAGGCCCTAGTGACAAGTATTAAGCATAGCAAAGTCATAGCAACATCAATCTCAGAACATAGTGGATACTAGGGATCAAGCCTACAAAGGGATTACTCACTCACAGTGGTAAGCATCATGGGATTGTCGACGGAGAATGGTTGGTGATGACGACGGCGATGAATCCCCCTCTCCGGAGCTCCAAACAGACTCCAGATCAGCCCTCACGAGGAAGAACAGGAGGTGGCGGCGGCTTCGTCTCGTAAAACGCGATGAAATCTTCTTTTTCATTTTTTTCTCCAAAAATGTGAATTTATAGGACTGGAATTAGGGTCGGCAGAGCTGCGTGGGACCCACAAGCCAACGGGGCGCGGCCTGGGCCTGGGCCGCGCCCTGTTGCCTTGTGGCCCCATGTCTGCCCTTCTCTGGTAGTTCTTCGCTCCAAAATTCATTATATATTCCAGAAAAAATGCACGAAAAGTTTTGTCTAATTCCGAGAACTTTTATTTCTGCACAAAAATAACACCAAGGTAGTTCTGCTGAAAACAGTGTCAGTCCGGGTTAGTTTCATTCAAATCATGCAAATTAGAGTCCAAAACAAGAACAAAAGTGTTTGGAAAAGTAGATACATTGGAGACGTATCAACGGGTCTCAGACTCTACCTAAACCACCCCGGCGGAGAGGGGATCGAGCTTTCGGCGGGTACGTAGTTTCGGCATCTCCAGCAAGGCCCTGAATGTCGCCGTTGAAAGCTCGCACCGACAGTGGTTCGTGATGGTGATGGCGAGTCGCCACCCTGGCCTCCGCCCGGGTGCATGGGCACAGGCCACCATTGCCCCCCAAACGGTGGATCGGTGACCGCCAGCTCCTTTGGCGCCTACGACCTACGTCACTGATCGACAACGGAGATATGAGGCACGACGGAGCAAGTTGGAGCGGCGACAACATTCTGTGTATTGGGAAAGGCAGTGGATCGAGAGAGGTGGCTGGGAAACCCTAACTCTAGCTGCAACCATTCCCCACTATGCCCACTACTCGCACCATGGGCTGCCAAAAGGCCTCGCTTTAACCGGTCGGTCGGCCAAAAGGCCAAATGGGCTTCGGCCCAGATTATTTTCGCCGATAGGTCAATAACCAGAAAATAGGAAAAAGGTCGATCATTGTGTTTATTTCATTTTTGCAAAAAAAAGACCAAGTACTTCCGGGAAATTACAACTCAGCCCAACTACTATACATTATGTCTTGTACATATTATATTTATAGCCCAATATTTACCTGTTATTATGTACATTGTTGTACCGTGTTGTAAAATTAGTATTACAGATTATGTAATCTCTAGAAATTATATTCCAGACCCTGTAATGTCTAAATGCCTTTTGAATTCCCTATAACATGCAATTTTTGTACAACAAGTTTACTTTTCAATTGAAATTTGCAAATTCCTATATTAATTCAAACACAATTATAAAGTACCACAATTAAAAGTGAATACCTCAATTTTTATATTTGTGAATCACAAGGTAATGGACAAATGGTATCTACTACAAATTTTGCAGATTATCCACCATTACTTTGAGGTATACATTTTGTCATTTTGACAACATGATTACCTTCAATGTGCTATTCCAAATATTTAAATTAAAAGCATAACACAAGGTACTTGGATTAAAGGCGTCTACTGACATATATCAGATTTTACATCCTACAATTATGGGATCTACAACATATTGGTGACTATCTTCTACATGTTAAGGTTAATGATTTGAGGTTTACACCTATGGCCCTAAAGCATCAGCTCAATTAGAAATTGATTCCCTGTAGCACTTTTATTGTTTACGAAATTGATTTACTCTCATAGTAAAATTAATTTATGAATGATAATCACATGCAGGAAATGGCTGACATAATAAAATATACATCCTTACATTTCATAAGGCACCACCTCCACTCAGGCCTAAAAGCTGAATATCAATTGGAGGAAGACCCACTAACTCTATGGAGCTGTGCGGACACGAGATCTAAGACATACAAGTCTAGCTGTACTAATCAATCAGGACGTCGGGATTAACACTGAGTGATGAGATCTGAGTACCAAAATCAGGGTTCAAGCAATCGGCCGTTTCCGATATCCCTCGCAGCCTGTATAGGTTGGACCTGAACCCCAATACTCTTATATGACCGAGCCGAAGCGGCACACCTGGCAGGGTGTACTAAGAACTCTCGAGCTCTCAGCCATACAGAGTCACCAACCCAATAGCAGAGCCAAAGCGGCACACCTGGCAGGGTGTACTAGGAACTCTCGAGATATCAGCTAATGAGTTATCACATCCCGAAACAATAATGCTAGCAAGTGTATCTCAGAGATTCAAAGACCCGACTCACAGCGTGCACTTTATAAACATACATGCATCATGCACGCCATGAGGGTGAAACAACCGGTACCACAACACAACTCTACGACCAAAGCATATATATCAAAGCTCATACATGAGCAAAGATAGAAAATATATACACACGGAGGTCACATGACCCAAAATTACATCAAGCGGAAAGCAATTTAGGTTTGAGTTCAGACAAGTTTAACAAATGCCTCCAGAAGGCTCGAACAAAGCTCCATGCTGATGGACTTTTGGAGTCACTTGATTTTGAATCACTTGACACATGTGAGCCATGCCTCATGGGCAAGATGACTAAAACGCCGTTCTCTGGAACAATGGAACGGGCAAGTGACTTATTGGAAATCATACATACTGATGTGTGCGGTCCGATGAGCATTGAGGCGCGCGGTGGTTATCGTTACTTTCTCACCTTCACTGATGACTTAAGTAGATATGGGTATATTTACTTAATGAAACACAAGTCTGAAACATTTGAAAAGTTCAAACAATTTCAGAGTGAAGTTGAGAATCATCGTAACAAGAAGATTAAATTCCTACAATCTGATCGAGGAGGAGAATATCTGAGTTATGAGTTTGGCAGTCACTTAAGACAATGTGGAATTGTTTCACAACTAACACCGCCTGGAACACCACAGCGTAATGGTGTGTCCGAACGTCGTAATCGAACCTTATTGGATATGGTGCGATCTATGATGTCTCTTGCCGATTTGCCACTATCGTTTTGGGGTTATGCATTAGAGACAGCTGCATTCACTTTAAATAGGGCACCATCGAAATCCGTTGAGACGACGCCATATGAACTTTGGTTTGGCAAGAAGCCAAAGCTGTCATTTCTTAAAGTTTGGGGATGTGATGCTTATGTCAAAAAGCTTCAGCCTGAAAAGCTGGAACCCAAAGCGGAGAAATGCGTCTTCATAGGATACCAAAAGAGACAGTTGGGTATACCTTCTACCTCAGATCCAAAGGTAAAGTGTTTGTCGCTAAAAACGGAACATTTCTTGAGAAAGAGTTTCTCTCGAAAGAATTGAGTGGGAGGAAGATAGAACTTGATGAGGTTGTTGAACCTTCACTTCAACCTGAAAGTAGCGCAGCGCAGAAAGATGTTTCTGTAGAGCCTACAACAGCTGAAGAGGAAGTTAATGATGATGATCATGAAGCTTTGGATCAAGTTGCTATCAAACCTCGTAGGTCGACAAGGACGCGTACTGCTCCTGAGTGGTACGGCAACCCTGTCTTAGAGGTCATGTTGTTAGACAACGATGAACCTACGAGCTATGGAGAAGCGATGATGGGCCCGGATTCCGAGAAGTGGTTAGAGGCCATGAAATCCGAGATGGGATCCATGTATGAAAACAAAGTGTGGACTTTGGAAGTATTACCTGAAGGGCGTAAGGCCATTCAGAACAAATGGATTTTTAAGAGGAAGACGGACGCGGACGGTAATGTCACCATCTATAAAGCTCGACTTGTGGCAAAGGGTTTTTCACAAGTTCAAGGAGTTGACTACGATGAGACCTTCTCACCCGTAGCGATGCTTAAGTCCGTCAGAATCATGTTAGCAATAGCTGCCTTTTTTGATTATGAAATTTGGCAGATGGATGTCAAAACAGCGTTCCTTAACGGTTTCCTTATGGAAGAGTTGTATATGATGCAACCAGAAGGTTTTATCGATCCAGAGAATGCTGACAAAGTTTGCAAACTCCAGCGATCCATTTATGGACTGGTGCAAGCATCTCGGAGTTGGAATCTTCGCTTTGATGAGGTGATCAAAGCGTTCGAGTTTATACAAGTTTACGGAGAAGCTTGTATTTACAAGAAAGTGAGTGGGAGCTCTATAGCGTTTCTAATATTATATGTGGATGACATATTACTGATTGGAAACAATATAGAAATGTTGGAAAGCGTGAAGGAATATTTGAACAAGAGTTTTTCAATGAAGGACCTAGGAGAAGCTGCTTTCATATTAGGCATCAAGATCTATAGAGATAGATCGAGACACTTAATAGGACTTTCACAAAGCACATACCTTGACAAAGTTTTGAAGAAGTTCAAAATGGATCAGTCCAAGAAGGGGTTCTTGCCAGTATTGCAAGGTGTGAAGTTGAGTAAGACTCAATGCCCAGTGACTGCAGAAGATAGAGAAAAGATGAGTGTCATCCCCTATGCTTCAGCCATAGGCTCTATCATGTATGCAATGCTGTGCACAAGACCCGATGTCAGCCTTGCCATAAGTATGGTCGGAAGGTTTCAAAGTGATCCAAGAATGGAACACTGGACGGCGGTCAAGAATATCCTGAAGTACCTGAAAAGGACTAAGGACATGTTTCTCGTTTATGGAGGTGATCAAGAGCTCGTCGTAAAGGGTTACATCGATGCAAGCTTTGACACTGATCCGGATGACTCTAAGTCACAAACCGGATACGTGTTTATTCTTAATGGGGGTGCGGTTAGCTGGTGCAGTTCCAAGCAAAGCGTGGTAGCTGATTCTACATGCGAAGCGGAGTACATCGCTGCCTCAGAGGCGGCGAAGGAAGGTGTCTGGATGAAGGAGTTCATGACAGATCTTGGAGTAGTGCCTAGTGCGCTTAACCCAATGACTCTGTTTTGTGATAATACTGGTGCCATTGCTCTAGCCAAGGAACCAAGATTTCACAAGAGGACCAGACACATAAAGCGACGTTTCAATACCATCCGCGATTACAACAAGGAGGACGACATAAATATTTGCAAAGTACACACGGATCTAAATGTTGCAGATCCGATGACTAAACCTCTTCCAAGGGCTAAACATGAACAACACCAGAACTGCATGGGTGTTCGATTCATTACAATGTAAATCACATAGTGATGTGAACTAGATTATTGACACTAGTGCAAGTGGGAGACTGTTGGAAATATGCCCTAGAGGCAATAATAAATTAGTTATTATTATATTTCCTTGTTCATGATAATCGTTTATTATCCATGCTATAATTGTATTGATTGGAAACTCAAATACATGTGTGGGTACATAGACAACACTGTGTCCCTAGTAAGCCTCTAGTTGACTAGCTCGTTGATCAAAAGATGGTGAAGATTTCCTAGCCATGGACATGAGATGTCATTTGATAACGGGATCACATCATTAGGAGAATGATCTGATGGAAAATACCCAAACTATAAACGTAGCATATGATCGTGTCAGTTTATTGCTATTGTTTTCTGCATGTCAAGTATCTGTTCCTATGACCATGAGATCATGCAACTCACTGACACCGTAGGAGTGCCTTGTGTGTATCAAACGTCACAACGTAACTAGGTGACTATAAAGGTGCTCTACAGGTATCTCCGAGGGTGTCTGTTGGGTTGGCATGGATCAAGACTGGGATTTGTTACTCCGTATGACGGAGAGGTATCTCAGGGCCCACTCGGTAATATAACATCACAATGAGCCTTGCAAGCAATGTGACTAAAGTGTTA
The DNA here is from genome assembly GCA_039707655.1 of Elymus sibiricus. Taxonomy (NCBI): domain Eukaryota; kingdom Viridiplantae; phylum Streptophyta; class Magnoliopsida; order Poales; family Poaceae; genus Elymus; species Elymus sibiricus. Next base: position 534,084,773 of record CM077665.1, on the reverse strand, counting down.
GCCACGAGATCTTGTATTACGGAACGAGTAAAGAGACTTGCCGGTAACGAGATTGAACTAGGTATAGAGATACCGACGATCGAATCTCGGGCAAGTAACATACCGAAGAACAAAGGGAACAGCATACGGGATTAACTGAATCCTTGACATAGAGGTTCGACCGATAAAGATCTTTGTAGAATATGTAGGAGCCAATATGGGCATCCAGGTCCCGCTATTGGTTATTGATCGTAGAGGTGTCTCGGTCATGTCTACATAGTTCTCGAACCCGCAGGGTCTACACACTTAACGTTTGGTGACGATTAGTATAGTTGAGTTATTTTGTTGGTGACCGAAGGTTGTTCGGAGTCCCGGATAAGATCCCGGACATGACGAGGATCTCCGGAAGAGTCCGGAGGTAAAGATTGATATATGTGATAATAGTGTTTTGGTCTCCGGAAGGGTTCCGGAATTCACCGGAAGGGGTTCCGGATGTTTCCCGAAATGTTCGGGTACGAGAACACTTTATTTGGGCCAAGGGGTAAAGCCCACGAGGCTTAGGCAAGGTGCAAAAGGAAGTTTTGCTGGTGTCTGGGGTGGTACTACCGCTTATCGTAAGCGGTACTACCTCTACAGGCGGTACTACCGCTTATCGTAAGCGGTACTACCGCTACAGGCGGTACTACCGCTTATCGTAAGCGGTACTACCGCTTGTACGCGATACTGCTGGAATCCGAGTTGGACTCTTTCCGTGCGGGCCAAACCGACCTTGTGCGGGCAAAACCGACCTTGTGGAGGTTTTCTCTCCAAGTTTAGACCCCAGGGCTCAACATATAAATAGAGGGGCAGGGCTAGCACACGGGACACATCAAGATTTCCCAAGCCGTGTGTCGGCAACCCTAACCCTCCAGTTCTCCCGTCATAATCTCCGTAGTGCTTGGCGAAGCCCTGCAGAGATTGTTCCTCACCACCATCACCACGCCGTCGTGCTGCCGGAACTCATCTACTACTTCACCATCGCTCGCTGGATCGAGGAGGTGAAGGCGTCATCAAGCCGTACGTGTATTGAACGCGGAGGTGCCGTCCGTTCGGCACTAGTTCGTGATCGGATCGAGGGACGACTTGCGATTTGGATCGCGGAGACGTTCGACTACATCAACCGCGTTTCTTAACGCTTCCGCTTAGCGATCTACAAGGGTATGTAGATTCACTCTCCCTCTCGTAGATGCTCATCACCATGGATAGATCTTGTGTGTGCGTAGGAAAATTTTGTTTCCCATGCAACGTTCCCCAACAAAGGCGGCTTAGGTGGAACAAATCACCCTACTCTCCAACACAGCCTCCCACCTTTACCTTTTAGTCATGTTTATTATAATTGTCTCCAGAAGCATCCTTCAAGCCGATCCTCCTGATCATGGCATGCCATCAAGTCCATAACCATCATCTCATATGCCATTTCATATATCCTGCAATTACCACGGTGATTCCTCGAACCCAGATGGATCACCGCCCAACATACTAAGCATAGCAACACACGACAAGAATGTACGGCCAACATGATGGAATACAAGCATAAACTAGTCATGCTAGGATAACAGGTAAAGGCAACAACATAAGGCAACAAGTTCGGGCTATGCAAAGGAATAGGTGACAACTACGGATCAACAACTAAAGCGATACTCTAATGCATGAAAGAGGGAGAAAGAATAGGCGATATCTGGAATGATCAAGGGGGTTTCCTTGCCTTGCTGCCCGACAGGCTGGATCTGTTCCTCGGTGGCGTAATCGTACTCTACATTCGTCTCGGGGTCTACTGATAAGAAGCAAATACCAGAAAAGAAATAAAGAACAATAAACAACATAGCATTTCAATGCACACACATGAATGCATGGCATGGCATGAAGTGGTGCTGATCTAAGCTAATGCATTGCTACACAATTTAATTAAAGTGGAAATTGCATTTGTAGCATTTCCCCCACTCCAAGTATTATTTAGAAATTGTCCAATTAGTGTTTTCTACCTAAACAGTATTTTAATGATGGTTATTATGCATGAAAATGTCGTATTTGGAAAGTACACATTTTAATGATCATTTTTCATTTATAATTTCCATTTTTTTGAATTAGTATGAATTAGTTATGAATTTTTGAAGTTTAAATTAATTTATGTAATTTATGGGATTTAATTTAATTACTAAATACTTTTATTACTCAACACTGGGCTAGCCACTCTATATGACAAGTGGGCCAGGGCTGAGTCAGTAGTATAGTCAGTAGTACAGTCAGCATTGACTGGTCAAATCATGAACAGTGCAAGTGGGTCCCAATTTTCATTGACTATATATTTAATTAGAGGGCTTATTTAGACAGTTGGGTCCATTGTCATTGGCTATTGGTTAGGTAATTAGTGTTAATTTGTTAAACAACCTAATTGTCTAGGGCCCACTGGTCAGTGGCACAGGGCTGGATTTAAATGGCGGCACGCGTCGGCAACGAGAGAAGCGGCGGTGACGGCCGGATTTCCTGCTCCGACGACCAAATCGAGCGGCACGACCTCCTATCAAACGTGCGCGACACTCTGCGTCGATCAGTGGCGGTAGCATGAGCTAGGATGGCCGGAATCGACATCAACGATGACGACCAGAGGCGGCAGTGGCATGAACTTGACGGAATTGAGCAAGCTGGCATGGACCCGACGATCTGAGTGGTGCACGTGCCTCCTCGGAACTTCAGGAGCATGGTTGTGACCTTGATTCATATTGGGGCTGGCTACAACGATGACACAGAGAACGTTGGCGAGGGTCGAGCTCTTGGCAGAGCACGGCAATGACGGCAGTGAGGTAGGGCTCGAAATCCAGAACGAATCCAATGGGTAAACATAGGGGAGCTCACCCTGGAGGTTGTGGCTAGCTCGGATTCGTCGGGATGGTCGGGTTGCTGCAGATCGAATGGCGGTGACAACGGTCACAGTTGGAGAAGAAGGATGCCGGTGTCGTCCATGCGGCTTCTTGATCCAATCCACCAGGCTCAGAAGACGTGGATGACGATGACGGTCCTCCTGGGCAACGTCTCACGGCTCGGGAAGGACGGTGGCCACGGCGGCGGCTGTCTCGGGTGCGTCTCTCGATAGAAAATGAGAGAGCGAGAGGGAGTGGAATGGGGCTATGGTTTGCGAGAGGAATGGCTCGGGCATCCTTATCCTCCCAGAGCCTCCTGTAGCATCGGCACGCAGGGGGTGGATGACGATTATGGCATTGGGTGAGGCTGGGCCAGCTAATATAGCAGGCGAGCTGAGTGCACAGTTTGTTTTGCATTTTTCTTTTTTCTTTTTTTTTTGCTACTATTTTGTATTTAATTCAGGAATCAAATGAGATCCAAACTTTGTGCAAATTTTTGTGTAGCTCAATAGCATAAAGGTAGAGCCAGATACTAATTTCCAGGGTTTGTGGATTAGTACTTATTTTGTTTGGATTTATTTAATCCATAATAATGGGGTTAAGGGTTAATCCAATTGACAAATTTGAGTTCCTTTTCATTGTATATTTTTTGGGAAGAACCCACATAGGAAGATGAGGTCCTAGCCAAGTCTTTGCAATTAATAAAATGCTTTGGATATTTTTGAAAAATATTTTTGGGTTTGCCTTTTTAAATAATTTTGGATGGTTCAATTACGTCCTAATTCAATTTAAATAAAGATAAACATAATGGCATGGCATGCTTAATTAAGAAAATGACAATACCATATTACAGGGCTGTTACAAATACTCTCTTAAAGGGAGATACGACTAACAGAGAGCTGTTATGGTGCCAGAAGCACAAAGAGAATGGTCTCTTATTTGCTTCCAGGATTGCAAGTCCGTGGCAGCATACAATTCTGATGTCCATAAGATTAACTCAAAGATTAGATACTGCAATCAAATGGTATCAGATGATGATCTTATTGAAAAAAGCTTATGTACTTTCAACACCTCGATGAAGGTATTGTGTCATGACCCGGTGATTATGTCATGGAAATCAGGGTTAATTTAATATTTAACCTCACTTCTCCATGATACACCACTGCAGAACAGGATAGCAGTGGCGGGCGCAAAAGGCCTACCAGTGGTGGGCTCTTGGCTATGGAGGGCGCCCGCCACTGACCACCCGCCACTGCTAACAGGTCACCAGTGGCAGTCAGGGAGCCCGCCACTGGTAACCCATTAGTAGTGGCAGGCGACCCAACTTACCCACCACAGTTATGTCATCTACCACTAGCACGCGGTTCAATCCGCTGGCCACAATCTTTTGGCGTAGTAGTGGCGTCCACTTTTTGCCACTCGCCACTGCTAACAATCGTGTCCGAAAGAAAAAGCTCTACCACGACAGCCTTGGCAGTGTTTTATTCCTGCCGTGGCACATTTTATACTTGATCATCACATTGCATTACATTACATATATAAATTGTTGTATCAGCATTTAAACATCCATCCATACACATCGAAGATGCATTATAGATTAATCATATTACATCAATGACGAGTGCCAGGATCGATAGAGCGGGAACCAGCGGGTCACCTGCTCTGGAATCGGAGATCCAGCCTCTAGAAGAGCTCATTTAACTACCTCACCCGACCTGTGTATGGTGGTTGGACTCAGACCTGACCACATCCGCAACCTCTCATCCGGGGTCGCCTACATGAAGATGCACACCATGAGATCATTGAATCACTTCTTTGCTATCTTCTGCATCGCCGGGATCCCACACTGGGTCGATGAAACACTGTTGACCCAAGAAAACATCACCTCCCTGAGCTGCTTTGCTCGATGCCTGTCCCGCGTAGACTAGTACATCTTCTCCATGTTAGCCACAGAGACCCCCTCCCACAATTCTTGCGATCACATCTGTCATTTTTAGCACATAGCAAAAATTGATATATCACACATATACACATACATATACATACATACACCACATTACATTGACGACACAGTAATTAAGGGTATTAGTCAAGCAAACAAAATATCACACTCAAATACAAAAGTGCAGGGCATGTATGTGTCATGACATAATTAAGAGTTTGACTACTTGTTTGAAAGGAGTCTATTTAGATGCATCTATTCGAGCATCTCGGTCCTCCTTCGGCTATGGCACACTATAGAACATCCCACCCATCCTGAAGACATCCTTGTTGATGATAATCGCCATCAGATTCTGGAGGCGCGCATACTCTCTCTTGAAGTTGTGTAGCTCAGTCTCGAGCTCTCGCGACCACCTGGTCATGGATGCATGATCTCTCAAAAGTGATCTGGCACGTACAAAGTCATGCATGAGGGACATGACATAGTAGCCAGATCCTTCAAAGCTCGGGTCATTTGGTTGTTGCTTTCAACAAAAGCTCGAGTAGAACTTGAACCTCTTATACTCTGTTCGTTTTCCTCCTGAGTTATAATACTGTAAGAGAGCGGCATCCAGAACATCCTTCAGTGCGGTCGAGTTCTTCTTACAGTTTCTTTTTGAATCGAAGAAATAAGCCAGGCCATACCGTGGAAAGAGTGTGATTAAGATCCAGTGGTCGTTGCTGCGCAAATAATTGAACAAAGTAATATGCATGAGACGAATCCACGAAGTCTGGTATATGTGCAAGCATAAAGGAGTGAAGGACTTACATTGTATGGTAGGGCACGAGTAACGCAAACTAGTTCTAATTCGCAAGCATGTGTTCCTAGAGGTAGTGCACAATCTTTTCCCAATGATGTGGGCATTCCACGTTCAACACATCCATGTGATAAGGATTAAGGAATGTGACATTATAATTCAGGAGATTGGCTGCTAAGGCTATATGAAGCACCCATAGCCTCATGAAGGACGAGCATACCGTAAAGGGGTGGAAAACATTGTTGTGGACCATCTGGAAGGGTAGATATATTTTCTTTGCTAGGAAATATTCGATGAATCCCAGACCCTCTTTCACCTTTGTCATGTAACAACTGTCAGAATCTTCACTTGACCTACTTACCATGTCATCATGTAGAACCCTCACTTCCATTGAGAGGTTCTGCCCCAACCTTGTTTGTAAAGGTTCCGGTTGCCTCCTTCAAGGGAAACGCTAGTGAATTCACAGCAACTTGCATCGGGCAAGGGCGTGAGGAGAATAGGGTGAGCCATTGTGGCTATTGGGGAGCATCATGCCTCCACACCCCTCTAACGGAGACGTACCTCCCCCAAAGGAGGGAACTTCAGAAACACATCCTCGCCTCCACTTGCAGTTACTTCTATACTTTACTTTGTGCAAGCTTGTTATCTTGTGTTTAGTATTTGCTTGCACTAGTTGTTTGTTGAGCTTGTCATATAGGTTGTCCACCTAGTTGCATATCTAGACAACCTACTTTATTGTTGAGCGTAAAATTAGCAAAAGGAGTTAAAAATTGTTAGTCGCCTATTCACCCCCCACCCCACCAGTGGATCATACCGATCCTTTCACTACAAAAGATGAATTCGTTGAACCGGGTTTCAAGACCGACGACCGAAGATGAAGAGCATTGAGATGTGTCCAGACTTGAAGACTGGTTCAGGGGCTACGGATGGTGTCCCGGCAAGGGGGTCCTTCAGCATGTCGTCTCCCAGCCTGGTGGGCCGGGCCAAGGACCCCCCCCCATGTCGGTTCCAGAGTGGGCCACGTTGGGAGGCCCATGACGTAGAAACACAAGGCTCCTGAAGACTTGTTGTGTACTTCAAGGTGCTGGTTTGTCGAAGACCCTGTTCCCCCGTACATTGCCGACTAGGATACTGTAACCCTAGACTCTCCGGTTTCTATATAAACCAAGGGGTAGGGCACATAGGAACAACACAACAATCTCAGGGTAGATCATATTTACTTTGTACTCAATCCAACACAAAAAACACAAGCAGGATGTAGGGTGTTATCTCTTTGGAGAGCTTGAACCCGGTTAAACCTCGTGTCCCTATTACCATCGTGTCCGGCCGCCTAGCTCAGGATACCCTACCCTGAGATCTGCCGGATTTAGCTCCGTCACGGGGGAACTAAAGTTATTTGTGGATTAGAAACTAAAGTTATTCATGTTGCAATTTGTCTAGTTGTTATTCACTTTAATGGTTAGAAACTAAAGTTATTTGTGCATTTGTGGCTTTATGCTACTGTGTTGTCTATTTGTTCCACTATATATTCACATTGATGGTTAGAAACTGAAGCTGTTTATGCATTTGTGCCACTGTGTTATCTTGTGTTTACTCTTAGATTGCACTTGTTGTTTGTTGAGCTTGTCATATAGGTTGTCCACCAAGTTGCATATCTAGACAACCTACTATATTGTTGATGAGTGTATTTTTTACGCTCATCACACCATTGTTTAAACCGGTTTATCTTATAAACTCTGAGATATTCCCTCCGGTATTGCCACTAATGACTAATGAATGCAAGAGATTGCAAAATCCTCTCTTTATTATGTATCCACAGGAGAAGAGGCCATACATGGATAAAAATCATCACTTATATGGAAAGAAGCAAAATGGAGAAAGAAGAGATCAAATGGGAGGCGCACCAGAAGAAATAGAGTGCAAGACAACATCTAGTATGAGCGCGTGCGCTCGTACCAGTGCTCATACCAAGTGCCCACGTCACCATGGCGTCCAACCCTCCAACTTTTATAATAGGCCATGTACCAGATTTGCGAAGGAGCATCGCCAGAAACCTCCATCTCCGCACCAGAAGCCATTCACAAACCCTAGCCACCGCCATTTCCCATCTCATCTCCATAGCCACCACCATCTTCACCACCGCAGCAATCCACCTCCAAGTTAGCCATACTTGTAGTCGTGTATCTTATCCGGCAACCATTGTAAGACATATTATCAATAAAGCTTTCATATTGATGTCTTCTTCAATGATTTCTTCGTGCGATCCGATAGCCATGTGTGAGTAATTCGGTAAGGCAATGGGTTGAGGCATAGCCTTGGAATCCAATGTATTTGTATGAGGTATCGATGGAATGACAATGAATGAACATCATGTATGTGTGAAATAAAATTGCATCGTAGTTGTCTCTTGTCTCTTTCGCGTTCTTCGACCCTGTAGGTACCCAGGATCATGGAGTTCGAGCCATGGGGAGGTTAGGAGCAGGGAGGAAGTTGAGTGCTATTCTGAACAACAGTGCCAGAAAGGTTTAGTACGGTAGCGTGAAGCCAATCCCTGGGGATACATGAGGTGTAGTCATTAAATGCCCAATGCTTTTGTCTGATTTATCTTAATTACCCAGGTAACCCGGTGTGATGGATAGGGCCTACGATTGGACAACTGACTCTTGATGCAGGGCGCGTTTCGGTCAAGACGTAATTTGGACACATCCCCCACTTGTAGTCGTTGCAAGCACATCTTAACGGGTGTCTTCCAGAGCACAAATTAAGATCATAATGATCCCTATCACGAACTTATGGTTGTAAGAATCAAGTCCTCATACCCATGCCTATTTTTATTATAAGTGTTTTAGTAGCAACTGTGATAACGATCCAGTCTAAAAACTGGAATTTAACTCTCTCGCAAAAGCTTGGTAGAAACCCTTGTCATAAGTGCACGTCCTCTCATGGGTTTCATAACTCAGGGTCACACCTTGGGGAAAGAGTCTGGGAACCTTTATACTATGCAATTACCAGATCACCAAAGGAACTCATCAATTGTGGAGCCTAAAATTTGCAAAAGGAGTTAAAAATTGTTAGTCGCCTATAGCTCCCTAGTCGATCATACCGATGCTTTCAATTGGTATCAGAGCCTCGTCTCTTTATTAAGGGCTTTACCGCCTAAAGAGTACGACCGACGACAATGTGGATGTGGGTCAAGAGCAAGTCGTTGCCCCCATCGTGGATGGCACCCCAATCACTAGAGGTGATTTAAATGTTGCTATTGAAACACCTAAATCATCGATGGTGGACAAGGTGTTGAAAATATGCCCTAGAGGCAATAATAAAATGGTTATTATCATATTTCCTTGTTCATGATAAATCGTTTATTATCCATGCTATAATTGTATTGATTGGAAACTCAAATACATGTGTGGGTACATAGACAACACTGTGTCCCTAGTATGCCTCTAATAGACTAGCTCATTGATCAAAGATGGTCAAGGTTTCCTAGCCATAGACATGAGATGTCATTTGATAACGGGATCACATCATTAGCAGAATGATGTGATGGACAAGAACCAAACTATAAACATAGCATATGATCATGTCAGTTTATTGCTATAGTTTTCTGCATGTCAAGTATCTGTTCCTATGACCATGAGATCATGCAACTCACTGACACCGGAGGAATACCTTGTGTGTATCAAACATCGCAACGTAACTGGGTGACTATAAAGATGCTCTACAGGTATCTCCAAAGGTGTCTGTTGAGGTGGCATGGATCAAGACTGGGATTTGTTACTCCGTGTGACGGAGAGGTATCTCAGGGCCCACTCGGTAATACAACATCACAACAAGCCTTGCAAGCAATGTGACTAAAGTGTTAGCCACGGGATCTTGTATTACGGAACGAGTAAAGAGACTTGCCGGTAACGAGATTGAACTAGGTATAGAGATACCGACGATCGAATCTCGGGCAAGTAACATACCGAAGAACAAAGGGAACAACATACGGGATTAACTGAATCCTTGACATAGAGGTTCAACCGATAAAGATCTTCGTAGAATATGTGGGAACCAATATGGGCATCCAGGTCCCGCTATTGGTTATTGGCCATAGAGGTGTCTCGGTCATGTCTACATAGTTCTCGAACCCGCAGGGTCTGCACACTTAAGGTTCGGTGACGTTTCGGTATAGTAGAGTTATGCATGGTGGTGACCGACGGTTGTTCGGAGTCCCAGATGATATCATGGACATCACGAGGAGCTCCGGAATGGTCCGGAGGTAAAGATTGATATATAGGAAGTCCCATTTTGGTCACCGGAAAAGTTTCGGATATTTCGGTAGTGTACCGGGAGTGCCGGGAGGGGTACCGGGGACCATCGGGAGGGCTATTTCGACCCAAGGGGCCTCATGGGCTGTGGGAGGAGTCAATCCAGCCCTTAGTGGGCTGTCCAAGACCCCCACTAAGGCCTATGCGGCTAGGGGTGGGAAAAACCCAAAAGGGGAGAGGTGGAAAGAGTTTCCAAGTGGAGAGGAGGAATCCTACTCCTAATAGGATTGGAGTAGGACTCCTCCACCTCCAATTTCGGCCAGCCCTTGAGGGTTTGAGGCTGCCTCCTCCCCTCCCTCCCTCCTATACATACTAGAGGATTTAGAGGGGAGAGCTAACCCTAATTGCCACGTGCTCCCTCTACTTCCTCTAGATCGTTTTCTCCTCTAGTCTAATTTCAGCAGTGCTTAGGCGAAGCCCTGCCGGAATAGTTCCACCACCATCGCCGCCGCGCCGTCACGCTGCCGGAGAACTCATCTACCTCTCCGCTCCCTCTTGTTGGATCAAGAAGGCGGAGATCGTCATCGAGCTGTACGTGTGCTGAACACGGAGGTGCCGTCCGTTCGGCGCTAGATCGGAAGGACCGTGATCAAGATCGCGAGATGGTTCGTGATTTGATCGCGGGTCGGATCGTGATGGGATCGCGGGACGGATCGTGATTGGATCGCGAGACGGATCGTGATGGGATCACGGGACGCTCGGCGATTTGGATCGCGAAGACGTTCGACTACATCAACCGCGTTTCTTAACGCTTCCCGCTTAGCGATCTACAAGGGTATGTAGATCCACTGTCCCTCTCGTAGATGCTCATCACCATGGATAGATCTTGCGTGTGCGTTGGAAAAATTTTGTTTCCCATGCAACGTTCCCCAATAGTGGCATCATGAGCTAGGTCTATGTGTAGATGAGATCTCGAGTAAAACACAAAGGAGTTTGTGGGCGTTGATATTCAGATTGCTTCCTCCCTTGGTCTTTTCTTGATTCGGCGGTATTGTGGGATGAAGCGGCCCGGACCAACATTACTCGTACGCCTACGATAGACCGGTTCCATCAACTGACATGTAACTACGTTGCATAAAGATGGCTGGCGGGTGTCTGTCTCTCCCACTTTAGTCGGATCGGATTTGACAAAGGCGGTCCTTGAGAAGGTTGAATAGCAATTTTTGTATCGCCGTTGTGGTTTTTGCGTAGGTAAGAATTGTTCTTGCTAGATACCCATAGCAGCCACGTAAAACTTGCAACAACAATTAGAGGACGTTTAACTTGTTTTTGCAGGGTATGTTGTGATGTGATAAGGCCAATTACATGATGAGATATATGTGATGTATGAGATGATCATGTATTGTATAGAATATCACGACTTGCATGTCAATGAGTACGGCAACCGGCAGGAGCCATAGGGTTGTCTTTAATTATTTTTGCCGTTTTTGCTTTACTTTATCGCTATGAGTTAGCAATAGTCGTGGAAGCAACAGTCGGCGCAACAACCTCATGGCGACACATTGATGGAGATCAAGATGATGGAGATCATGGTGTTATGCCGGTGACGATGGAGATCATGCCGGTGCTTTGAAGATGGAGATCAAAAGCACAAGTTCATGGCCATATCATGTCACTTATGATTTGCATGTGATGTTAATCCTTTTATGCATCTTATTTTGCTTAGGACGACGGTAGCATTATAAGGTGATCCCTCACTTAAATTTCAAGATAAATTGTGTTCTCCCTGAGTGTGCACCGTTGCGAAAGTTCATCGTTTCGAGACACCACGTGATGATCGGGTGTGATAGACTCTACGTTCGCATACAACGGGTGCAAGCCAGTGTTGCACGTGCGGAACACTCGGGTTAAACTTGACGAGCCTAGCATGTACAGACATGGCCTCGGAACACAAGAGACCGAAAGGTCGAACATGAGTCATATAGTAGATATGATCAACATGAAGATGTTCACCATTGAAACCACCTCAACTCACATGATGATCGGACTTGAGTTGGTGGATTTGGATCATGTGACACTCGAATGACCGGAGGGATGTCAATTTGAGTGGGAGTTTTTAAGTAATATGATTAACTAAACTCATTATCATGAACATAGTCAAAATGTCTTTGCAAATTATGTTGTAGATTACTAGCTCGCGCTGTAGCTCCCTTGAATTTTTTTATATGTTCCTAGAGAAATAGAGTTGAAAGATGATGGTAGCAAATAATGCGGACTGGGTCCGTGATCTGAGGATTGTCCTTATTGCTGCACAGAAGGCTTATGTCCTTAATGCACCGCTCGGTGCGCCACCCCCTCAAGCGTCGTCTATAGATGTTGTGAACATCTGACAGGCACGTTCTGATGACTACTTGATAGTTCAGTGCGTCATGCATTACGGCTTAGAATTGAGGCTCCAAAACGTTTTGAACGTCACGGAACATATGAGATGTTCTAAGAGCTGAAATTGGGATCTCAGGCTCGTGCCCGTGTTGAGAGGTATGAGACCTCCAACAAGATTCTTTGCCTGTAAGATAATGGAGAATAGCTTAATCGTTGAGCATGTGCTCAGATTGTCTGGGTGCTACAATCGCTTGAATCGAGTGGGAGTTGATCTTCCAGATAAGATAGTGATTGATATAGTTCTCCAAGTCACTGTCACTAAGCTACTAGAGCTTCGTGATGAACTATAAAAGGCCAGGGATGGAAATAATGATCCCTGAGCTGTTCGCGATGTTTGACACCGCGAAGGTAGAAATCAAGAAGGAGCATCAAGTGTTGATGGTTAGTGAAACCACTAGTTTCGAGAAGGGCAAGGGCGAGGAGGGAAACTTCATGGATGGCAAGTCAGTTGCTGCTCCAGTGAAGAAACCCAAGGTTGAACCCAAACCCGAGACTAAGTGCTTCTATTATGAGGAGAACGGTCGCTGAAGCAGAACAACCCTAGATACTTGGTAGATAAGAAGGCTGGCAACGTCGACAGAAGTATATTTGATATACGTGTTATTGATGTGTACTTTGCTAGTACTCCTAGTAGCACCTGGGTATTGGATACTGGTTTGGTTGTTAAATGTTAGTAACTCGAAATAAAAGCTACGGAATAAACGGAGGCTAGCTAAGGGTGAGGTGACGATGAGTGTTCGAAGTGTTTCCAAGATTGATGTGATCACCATCGCACGCTCTCTCTACCTTCAGGATTAGTGATGAACCTAAATAAATGTTATTTGGTGTTTGCGTTGAGCATGAACGTGATTAGATCATGTTTATTGCAATACGGTTATTCATTTAAGTTAGAGAATAATAGTTATTCTGTTTACATGAATAATACCTTCAATGGTCATGCACCCAATGAGACTGGTTTATTGAATCTTGATCGTAGTGATACACATGTTCATAATATTGATGCCAAAAGATACAAAGTTAATAATGATAGTACCACATACTTGTGGCACTGCCGCTAAATGTCATATTGGTGTAAAGCGCATGAAGAAACTCCATGCTGATGGATCTTTTGACTCATACGATTTCGAATCGGTTGAGACATGCGGACCATGCCTCATGGGCAAGATGACTAAAACCCCGTTTTCCGGCTTGATGGAGCGGGCAAGTGGCTTATTGGAAATGATACATGTTGATGTATATGGTCCAATGAGTGTTGTAGCGTGCGGTGGATATCGTTATTTTCTTACCTTCACTGATGATTTGGGTAGATATAGAATACATTTACTTAATGAAACACAAGTCTGAATCGTTTGAAAAGTTCAAGCAAATTCAGAGTGAAGTTTCAGATCATCGTGACAAGAAGATAAAATGTCTACGATATGATCGTGGAGGTGAATATCTGAGTTACGAGTTTGGTATACAACTTAAGACAATGTGGAAGTTGTTTCACAACTCACGCCACCTGGAACACCATAGTGATGGTGTGTCCGAACGTCGTAGTCGTGCTCTATTGGATATGGTGCGAACTAAGATGTCTCTTATCGATTTACCACTATCATTTTAGGGTTATGCATTGGAGACAACCACATTCACTTTAAAAGGGGCACCATCTAAGTCCGTTGAGATGACACCGTATGAATTTTGGTTTGGCTGAAACCGAAGCTGTCATTTCTTAATGTTTGGGGCTGCGACGCTTATGTGAAAAAGGGTTTTCTCCTAATGAGCTCGAACCCCAAGCGGACAAATGCTTCTTCATAGAATACCCTAACGTAAAAGTTGGGTAAACCTTCTATCTTAGATCCAAGCACAAAGTGTTTGTTGCTAAAACGGGTCCTTTCTCAAGAAAGAGTTTCTCTCGAAAGAATTGAGTGGGAGGAAGATAGAACTTGATGAGGTTGTTGAACCTTTGTTTCAACCAGAGAGTAGCGCAGCGCAGAAAGTTGTTTCTGTGGAGCCTACGTTAGTTGAAGAGGAAGTTAATGATGATGATCATGAAGCTTCGGATCAAGTTACTATCGAACCTTGTAGCTCGACAAGGACGCGTACTGCTCCTGAGTGGTACGGCAACCCTGTCTTAGAGGTCATGTTGTTAGACAACGATGAACCTACGAGCTATGGAGAAGCGATGATGGGCCCGGATTCCGAGAAATGGTTAAAGGCCATGAAATCCGAGATGGGATCCATGTATGAAAACAAAGTATGGGCTTTGGAAGTATTACCTGAAGGGCGAAAGGTCATTCAGAAAAAATGGATCTTTAAAAGGAAGACGGACGCGGACGGTAATGTCACCATCTATAAAGCTCGACTTGTGGCAAAGGGTTTTTCACAAGTTCAAGGAGTTGACTACGATGAGACTTTCTCACCCGTAGCGATGCTAAAGTCTGTTGGAATTATGTTAGCAGTTGCTGCATTTTTCGATTATGAAATCTGGCAGATGGATGTCAAAACAGAGTTTCCTTAACGGTTTCCGTGAGGAAAGGGTTGTATGTGATACAACCAGAAGGTTTTGACAGTCCTAAGGATGCTAAAATGTATGCAAGCTCTAGCGATCCTTCTATGGACTGGAGCAACCATCTCGGAGTTGGAATATACGCTTTGATGAGGTGATCAAAGTTTTTGAGTCTATACAAAGTTTATGAGAAACTTGTATTTACAATAAAGTGAGTGGGAGCACTATAGAATTTCTGATAAGTATATGTGGATGACATATTGTTGATCGGAAATGATGTAGAATTTCTGGAAAGCATAGAGGGTTGTTTGAAAAGGAGTTTTTCAATGGAAAACCTGGAATGAAGCTACTTAAATATTGGGCATCAGGATCTATAGAGATAGATCAAGACGTCTGATAAAACTTTCAATGGGTACATACCTTGACAAGATGTTGAAAGAGTTCAAAATGGATCAGTCAAAGAAAGAGTTCTTGCCTGATTTGTAAGGTATGGAGTTGAGTAAGACTCAAAGCTCGACCACGGCAGAAGAAAGAGTAAGGACGAAGGTCGTCCCCTATGCCTTATCCATAGGCTCTATATAGTATGCCATGTTGTGTACCGCACCTGGTGTGTGCCTTGCCATGAGTCTGTCAAGGGGTACAAGAGTGATCCAGGAGTGGATCACTGGACAGCGGTCAAGATTATCCTTAGTAACTAGAGGACTAAGGAAATATTTCTCGATTATGGAGGTGATAAAGAGTTCGTCGTAAAGGGTCACGTCGATGCAAGCTTTGACACCTATCCAGACGACTCTAAGTAGCAGTCCGGATACGTATAGTGGAGCAGCCATTTGGAGTAGCTCCAAGTGGAGTGTGGTAGCAGTGTCTACAGTATGACATAGAGATTTGCAAAGTACACACAGATCTGAATGTCGCTGACCCGTTGACTAAAGACCTCTCTCACATGCAAAGCATAATCGAACCCCAGAACTCATTGGGTGTTAGATTCATAACAATGTAAATCACATGGTGATGTGAACTAGATTATTGACTCTAGTGCAAGTGGGAGACTGTTGGAAATATGCCCTAGAGGCAATAATAAAATGGTTATTATCATATTTCCTTGTTCATGATAAATCGTTTATTATCCATGCTATAATTGTATTGATTGGAAACTCAAATACATGTGTGGGTACATAGACAACACTATGTCCCTAGTATGCCTCTAATAGACTAGCTCGTTGATCAAAGATGGTCAAGGTTTCCTAGCCATAGACATGAGATGTCATTTGATAACGGGATCACATCATTAGGAGAATGATGTGATGGACAAGACACAAACTATAAACATAGCATATGATCGTGTCAGTTTATTGCTATAGTTTTCGGCATGTCAAGTATCTGTTCCTATGACCATGAGATCATGCAACTCACTGACACCGGAGGAATACCTTGTGTGTATCAAATGTCGCAACGTAACTGGGTGACTATAAAGATGCTCTACAGGTATCTCCGAAGGTGTCTGTTGAGCTGGCATGGATCAAGACTGGGATTTGTTACTCCGTGTGACGGAGAGGTATCTCAGGGCCCACTCGGTAATACAACATCACAACAAGCCTTGCAAGCAATGTGACTAAAGTGTTAGCCACGGGATCTTGTATTACGGAACAAGTAAAGAGACTTGCCGTTAACGAGATTGAACTAGGTATAGAGATACCGACGATCGAATCTCGGGCAAGTAACATACCGAAGAACAAAGGGAACAACATACGGGATTAACTGAATCCTTGACATAGAGGTTCAACCGATAAAGATCTTCGTAGAATATGTGGGAACCAATATGGGCACCCAGGTCCCGCTATTGGTTATTGGCCGTAGAGGTGTCTCGGTCATGTCTACATAGTTCTCGAACCCGCAGGGTCTGCACACTTAAGGTTCGGTGACGTTTTGGTATAGTAGAGTTATGCATGGTGGTGACCGAAGGTTGTTCGGAGTCCCGGATGAGATCCTGGACATCACGAGGAGCTCTGGAATGGTCCGGAGGTAAAGATTGATATATAGGAAGTCCCATTTTGGTCACTGGAAAAGTTTCGGATATTTCGGTAGTGTACCGGGAGTGCCGGGAGGTGTACCGGGGACCATCGGGAGGGCTATTTCGACCCAAGGGGCCTCATGGGCTGTGGGAGGAGTCAAGCCAGCCCTTAGTGGGATGGCCAAGCCCCCCACTAAGGCCCATGCGGCTAGGGGTGGGAAAAACCCAAAAGGGGAGAGGTGGAAAGAGTTTCCATGTGGAGAGGAGGAATCCTACTCCTAATAGGATTGGAGTAGGACTCCTCCACCTCCAATTTCGGCCAGCCCTTGAGGGTTTGAGGCTGCCTCCTCCCCTCCCTCCCTCCTATATATACTCGAGGATTTAGAGGGGAGAGCTAACCCTAATTGCCACGTGCTCCCTCTACTTCCTCTAGATCGTTTTCTCCTCTAGTCTAATTTCTGCAGTGCTTAGGCGAAGCCCTGCCGGAATAGTTCCACCACCATCGCCGCCGCGCCATCGCGCTGCCGGAGAACTCATCTACCTCTCCGCTCCCTCTTGCTGGATCAAGAAGGCGGAGATCATCATCGAGCTGTACGTGTGCTGAACGCGGAGGTGCCGTCCGTTCGGCGCTAGATCGGAAGGACCGTGATCAAGATCGCGAGACGGTTCGTGATTTGATCGCGGGTCAGATTGTGATGGGATCACGGGACGGATCGTGATTGGATCGCGAGACGGATCGTGATGGGATCGCGGGACGCTCGGCGATTTGGATCGCGAAGACGTTCGACTACATCAACCGCGTTTCTTAACGCTTCCCGCTTAGCGATCTACAAGGGTATGTAGATCCACTCTTCCTCTCGTAGATGCTCATCACCATGGATAGATCTTGCGTGTGCGTAGGAAAAAAAATTCCCATGCAACGTTCCCCAACACAAGGTGCAAGACATGTTGGATAAATTCCTTCTAGGCTTGCCTACCGCCACCCAAGTGCCCGAGAAGGTAGTTGATGCTACCTCCTTGTATAAGGATGTCAACTCCTCCAAGGATACGAGTAGTGGCTTGGAGCCTAATCTTCCCAAGCGAAAAATGGGTCGGGTTCACATTCAAAAGTGGCCCTCTCCTCCGGCCTATGGTAGCCCGGTTCCCTTGCCTCAAATCTCGCATCATGGCCCTCCTCCAAAACTTGATTTGATTAACTTTGCTAATTGGGTTTTTCGAATTAAGTATCATAATAATAGCTCTTCAACGCAACTTTGGAGGATCATTGAAGAAGGCTATCATCCGTATGATCCAGGAAACTTGTCACCAAGAGAAGAAGTGGACAAGCAACTTAATGCATCTGCTTTGTTCATTCTTCAAGAATCCTTGCCTGCCGAGGAGCTTCCTCACATTCATCCCTTTGTGAATGCAAAGGATGCATGGGACCACATCAACACTTTGTACAAGGGAAGCTCGAGCATTCATCGCTCCAAATTTGAGGCCGTTCTTGATGAAGCCGATGAGTTCATCATGAATGAAGATGAAGATCCTCAAAATATTTATCGGAGGTTGATGGCTCTTGCGGTCTCTCTACGGGGACCATGGAAGCAAGGAAACTAATGACAATTGGGTCAAGCGCAAGTTTCTTAAAGAGATCATGCCATAAAATAAGAATATGTCTTCTGTGATTCGCCAAAGACCGGGCTTTCATTTCATGTCCTCCAATGATGTGTTGGATGAATTCATTGCCATGAGTATCTTGAACAAGACCGTCAACAATGCTCTTGCTTGTGTTCGTTGTGTGAATAAGACCAACCTTGCATTGAAGGCCAAGGTCGTCCAAAAGGAAGACCAAGAAGAAGAGGAAGAGAAGTGTTGCCCCGAAGACACCAAATATGCTTACCATGAGTACATGCTCTTGCGTCAAGGTAATTTTGGGGCAACAAGAGGAACTTCAAGTCCAACAACTCAAGGGACAACTCAAGTGGCTTCAAGCCAAAGGGTCAACGAGTGAGGACTTGTCACAATTATGGGAATGTGAGTCACTTCGTCGCAGAGTGTCCTTAGGAGAAGAGGGAAGACAATGGAGGCAAGCTTATCCGCAAGGACAAGACCAAGTCTTACCTAAGCAAGAACAATAACTTCGCGAAGAAGAAGCCTCACAAGGTGTTGGTGGTACAAGAATAGTACTACTCCGATGATGAAGAAGAAACAAGTGTTGAACGGGTTACAACGGCCTCCATGGCCATTGCCACCACTTCCTCCCCATCGGTGTCACTCTTCAACTCCCCCAACGAGAACACCATCACCACCCACAAGTGCCTCATGGCCAAGGCCTCTCAGGTAACCCCTTCCACCAAGTCAATCATTACAACTAACCCATCTTTGATGCATTTTGTGGGAGATAGTGAGGTGGCAAAGGAAGGAGAGAATGAGTTTGACAAGTTCATGGCCAAGCTCAAAGGTGACACCAAGAAGCACTTTGTTGCTCTTTTGGAACAACTAGGTGAAGCTAGTGCTCTTGTTGACTCTCAAGAGGAAACCATCACTAAGATGGAAGGGCATAGCCGTGAGTATGCCTAGGAGATTGCCGATCTTTCTCTCGCTCTAGAGGAAGAGCAAGGTCTCAGAGTGGCTCTTGAGGAGTCACAAAACTTGGACCTTGCTAAATTAAAGAAAGATCTTGATCATGCTCAATGTCTTGCTAATGTGCTTAATGCTAAAAATGATGAACTTGGGGTTGGTCATGCTAGACTCGAAGAGGACTTTGAGTTACTTTAGAAGGCCCATAAAGCCTTGAAGGATGCTCATGCAACCCTCAAAGAGTCACATGATCAACTCCAAGTGAATCTAACTAAAGATATTGCAACTTGTCCTCCTTTTGTTTTAATTGATAGTGCTCGTGTAACTAACCCTTGTTGTGAGCATCCTCATCTTGTTGAGGAGAACGCTAAGTTGAAGGAGCAACTTGAGAAAGGCCTTGTCTCATGCATACCAAGTGAGAAGAACCTCAACGAACTTTTGAGCAATCAAAAGGAAGTTGTGTCTAAGGAGGGACTTGGATTTGCACCCAAGTCAAAGAAGAATAAGCACAAGAAGAGCAAGACCAAGAAATCTTTCCCTCTCAAAGATGTATTTGTGAAGGAGGGGGGAGTGCTCCCAAGGAGAAGAAGAACAAGGGTGTGGGTGGTAATGCCACAAGGGGCAAAACCACTCATCCCGATCATGCCGGCAAATTTAACCCTTCTTGTGTATGTCAAATTTGTTGGTAATTTAACCCTTCTTGGGTGGTAATGATGGGCATGTTTATGTCAAATTTGTTGGTTCTCCTTATGAGTACATTGAATGGTCTATTTGGGTTCCAAAGACCCTTGTTACTAACAAAAGAGGACCCATTCAAGAATATGTACCTAAAACCAAGCAGTGATCTTATGTAGAAGTTTGCTTCCGGTGGAGGTTCATGGTTGCTAGATAGTGGAGTGACAAATCATATGACCGGAAGCAAGGACATGTTGGTGGATATCAACCTTGGTGCATCTTTAGCCACACATGTCCAATATGGTGATTCTTCAATCTCAAAGGTACTGGATCTTGGCAAAGTGATAATCTCACCAGATACGTCCATTAAGAATGTCATGCTTGTTGAGACCCTTGCATACAATTTACTTTTCGTTCCTCAACTTGCACTTATGGGATTTGCTACGTTCTTTGATGTTGACACCGTGGCCCTTTTATGGAGCAAGACTCTTAAAGTAGCCTTTGTTGGACATGTCGAGAACGGTCTCTATGTGGTTAACTTTTCGGAGAAACCCACTAAGACAGTGACTTGTCTAATGGCTAAAGTTAACGTGGGGTGGCTTTGGCATCGCCGTTTAGCCCACGTCAATATGAGATCTTTACAAAGTCTCCTCAAAGGGGATCACATCCTTGGACTAAGAAATCTTAGTTTTGCCAAAGATCGTGCTTGCAGTGCTTGTATCGAAGGAAAGCTACATGAGAAGAAACATCACCTCAAGACCATTATCACTTCCAAGAGGCTGTTGGAGCTCCTTCATTTGGATCTCTTCGGTCCTCCCACTTATGATAGTCTTGGGCGAAGAAAATATTGCTTGGTAATTGTGGATGACTATTCAAGGTATACTTGGGTATACTTCTTCAAGAGAAAGAGTGAGACCCAACAAACTGTGATCAATTTTTCCAATGAAGCTCAACGTCGACACAATGCAAAGATGTGCAATAAGGAGTGACGACGGCACTGAGTTCAAGAACTACACCTTGGATGAGTTTCTTAGTGATGAGAGAATCAAACATCAATATTCCGCTGTGTATACCCCTCAACAAAATGGTGTAGCAGAGAGGAAGAACCGGACGTTGATGGATGCGGCAAGGACCATGATGGTGGAGTTTAAGTCTCCGTACAACTTTTGGGCCGAAGCCATCAACACTGCATGTCATCCTTCCAATGGGCTCTACCTCCGCAAGATCTTGAACAAAACTCCATATGAGATACTTACCGGTAACAAGCCCAACCTCAAGTACTTCAGGTTGTTTGGGTGTAAGTATTTCATTCTCAAGAAGGTGTTCGTTTATCTAAATTTCAATCTAAAGCTCATGAGGGCATATTTGTTGGATATGCGTCAAACTCCCATGCTTACCGAGTTATCAACAAGTTCACTGGACTCATTGAGGAATCGTGTAACATGAAGTTTGATGAGAATAATGGCTCCCAAGTGAAGCAAAGTGGTCTTTGTGATGTAGGTGATGAAATTCCTCCTCAAGCCATAAGAAGAATGGGTGTGGATCAAATCCTACCTGTTCAAGAACCCCTTGTGGTGGAAGGAGAATGACAATGTTCTACGCATGTGGAACCATCACCGACACAAGATCCACAAGCATCCTAAGAACAAGGAGAAGGCCCACCTTCAAGTGAACAAGATCAAGGTCAAGATCAACGCAATGATGGTGATGATGCACCAAGTGATATCCAAGATCAAGTCCACGACCTTGAGCAAGCTCAAGACGACGCTCAAGTCATTCAAGATGAAGAACCTCAAGAATCTCTTGAGGCACAAAGAGAGCGTTGTGCCGCTCAAGTCACCTCTGTGACACCCCCATTCTCGTCCGTACGCTAATCATGCACACAATGCGTATGACCAAGATTAGGGACTCACTGATTGATACCACAACACAACAAAAGACACAAATATAAAGGTCATACAGCTCCATATTACAAGCCAGGGGCCTCGAGGGCTCGAATACAAAGCTCGACATAAACACGAGTCAGCGGAAGCAAATATATCTGAGTACAGACATAAGTTAGACAAGTTTTGCCTTAAGAAGGCTAGCACAAACATAAGCAGCGGATCGAAAGAGGCGAGGCCTCCTGCCTGGGAACCTCCTAACTACTCCTGGACGTCGACGTTCTCCACGAAGTAGTAGGCTCCAGCGGTGGTGTAGTAGTCGTCTCCGGTGTATTCCATCTCCTGGGCTCCATCGACTGAACGCAGTATCGTATCGAGGGGGAAAGAGAAAAGCAAAGCAGCGTGAGTACTCATCCAAAGTACTCGCAAGACTGACATCAGAACTATACTAGTATGCATCATTCTCAATGAAGGGCTATATCTGGACTGACTGCAGAAAGCAAGAATAGGGAGAAGGCCTAGTCCTATCGAAGACTAGCATCTTGCAGCATTGGAAGAGAGTAGACCTGCAGCTCATATATAGTCATATTGTTGTAGCAATTTTAATTAAGTAAACACGCCCAGAGATCCTTCCTCGACTCCCTGCGAGGAAGCAATCCCGGAGCCACAATTCATTTTAAATTAAATTACAATTATAGTTGTATAAGGTCAAGGCACATTTCCAAGTCGTCCTGTTACCGTGGACACGGCTATTCGAATAGATATATCATCCCTGCAGGGGTGCACCACATATTCCCCAACACGCCTGAGTCACCTCCGGCCGGACACACTTTCCTGGGTCATGCCCGGCCTCGGGATATCAGCACGTCGTCGCCCCACCTAGACTCAACGAAGAGGCCAGCCCGCCGGTCTAAATCCTATGCGCTCAGGGGTCATGGGCCCAATCACCCTTTGCACAACTGCATGATGCGTGGGCGGCCGGAAGCAGTCCTAGCATCCCTTAGTAACAAGCGCGATGCGTTCCAGACCAATCCGGCGCGCGCCGCTCCATTGCTGACGTCCGAAGAGCTTCGGCTGATACAACGACGCTGAGTGCCCATAACTTTCCCACGTGATGGTTAGTGCGTATTAAGGCCAACGACCTAACTCAGATCAAGTACCCAACCCATTAGCAATTTATTAGTGATCAATAACACTCGGGTGCCTTACCGGCGCACCCCACCACATATCACTCTCGCGGGTACCCTTGGGGCCAACCCGTCTTCAACATGTTTCTGTAACCAGGTCATAGTAACTGTGTGTCTATACACTAAGTGGATATCCGAGGAATCACCCTCGATGGATTCCACTCGAGGTATGGGTAAGGCAAGAGTTGCTACCGGTAAATGGGAAGGAGGAATCAACCTCGATACCCATGACCGAAAGCTACGCTACAGAATTAACACCGGGAGTGCTAAGTGAGGTATCACCCTCGGCACTCGGTAGTAGCTCTGCAGTGCCATACTAAAGGGGTGTGTGGTAATGTGTCGGTAACGGCTTGTCAGTCATGACGACTGAGTCTTCTGTCTTCAAGTCCTCGGTGTCGTCGATGAAAGCAGGGGCAACTAGGACTAAGGGGGTCTCAGGGGTTCACTGATCAACCTATGCTAAGCAGTTGGTATGATTGCAGGTAAAGTAACAGTTCATCAAAAACAGGCTATGCATCAGAATAGGAGCTATCTAATACAGTAGCAAAATCTAATGCAAGCATAAGAGGGAGAGAGATGGGTGATATCGGAATGCTCAAGGGGGTTTTGCTTGCCTTGCTGCTCTGCGGCAAAAGGCTGATCGTCGACGGGGTAGTCGTATCCGGCAGTCACGTCAGCCTCGGAGGCTACCGGAGAGAAGAGGGGAAAGAAACAATAAATATAAAGCAAACAATGCTACACAAAGCATGTCATGACAATAGGCAGTGCCGGGTGTGTTCTAACGCAGTGTTACACGATACCGACAAAGGGGGAACCCATCCGGGAAGGTTTTCCCGGTTCCGGACAATGTCGGACAGATGACCGGAGGGGGGGAATGTTCCAGGTTTGCGGT
The DNA here is from genome assembly GCA_039707655.1 of Elymus sibiricus. NCBI lineage: Eukaryota > Viridiplantae > Streptophyta > Magnoliopsida > Poales > Poaceae > Elymus > Elymus sibiricus. Next base: position 534,060,766 of record CM077665.1, on the reverse strand, counting down.
GTTAGAGGCATGCGATAGCTAGGATGCAGTGCAGAGTTGCCTAAAATCATGTCTAAGTCATATCAGTTATTTTTAGGATTTAAGTTGGATTTATTAACCGGTAGGCATGCACTATTCATCTACCGGAAACGGGCTAAAAGTTGCGGGTTCACCTCCGTAGAGGGTCCCGACATGGAAACAGATAGCACGGTTAGATTCGTGGGATTTTTCTGATCAACTTTCATGTACAAAGTTTTTCGATCTGAGCTACGGTTTATTTTCTATTGATTTTTAAAGTTTTATTAATTTTCTGGAATTTAATTATTTATTTAAATTCGAATTATCCGGAATAGTAAATGATGACGTCATCATGACATCACCATGACGTCAGCAGGTCAACTATGGCTGGCCAGTGGGTCCCACTGGTCAGTCTCACAGTAGCCAAATTAGGTTTTAATTAAACTAATTAGGATTAATTAGTGGGTGGGGCCTACCTGTCATAGAGTCATTAATGCTAAATTAATTATTTTAAATTAACCTATTTAGTAATTAAGCAGCTGACAGGGGTGGCCCACCTGTCATTGTCACAGGGGGGCTGGGCCCCACTGTCAGTGACTGGGCTGAGTCCAGTCAGCCAGTTGACTGGTCAACGGGTCAACGGCGACCTGCGGGGCCCAGCTGCCAGTGACCCTGGCAGTGGCCCCAAGTCAGCCACGTCGGCGGTGGCCGGCAGCTCAATGCCGGCGACCCCAAAACGCGGCGGAGGGCTCGGGCCGGCGTCGGATTTCGTCTACGGAGGGCCATTTCGCGCGCGGCTTAGTGCGTTGGAACGGCCACTCGAGCGCGCGTCCAACGGGGGTGGTGGCGGCGCCGGAGTCGACCGGAATCGTTGTCGGCGATGACGGCAGGCGGCGACGGCTACGGGTGCGCGACGGGGACGACGCTACGGTGCGCGCACGAGCGATGCAATTAGCGAGGCGAGGCCTACGCGTGCGGGCGAGCAGAATGGGCATGAGCCCGAGACCACTTGGTCATCGAAGGGGCCCCGGCGGCGAGCAGAGGCGGCGGCGCGTTCGGGTGGTCGATGGAAACGTAGCCATGGCGTGCAGCAGCTCGAACCAGAGGGCTAGTCGTGTTCCACGCGTCGTGGTGAGTGTGATAGACATGGCCTCGTGACCGCTGGGTCACCGGAGACTCGCCGGCGACGAGCTCCACGGAGGTGAGCTCGGGTACTAGCAGAACGGCGCCTACGTGCACGCTAGAGCGAGGGGAAGCGAGCGGGGAGGAGCTGCGGCTCACCTTGCGGCTACGAAAAGCCCTCGACGGGTTAGTAGCTGCAGCGGTGGCCGGAGCGGGCGGAGCTCGTCGAACACAGAGGCGGAAGGGGGCGAGGCGATTCCGGCGCTGTGGTGGCTCCTGGCACGGGCGGCTTGCACCGTTCGACGTGGAAGACGACGGCGAGCAGCTACGGCATCATGGCGAGGTGAGGCGATGCCGGTGGCCACGGGAACGTCGGCGAGTGGCGACGGTGGCGCTCGGGCGACGGATCTGGAGGGGGAGAAGGAGCTCAGCGGAGCGAGGGAGAGAGGAGAGTGAGGGCGGCGTCCAGGGGGGAGGGCTCGGGCGTCGTTCTTATCCCCAGCCACCTGCTCCCGTCGCTGTGGCGAGCGGTGGCCAGCGCGGGCGCCTTCTGCCCACGGCGGAGGCTTCACGGAGAGGGAGCAGGTGAGGGAGGCCGGGTGGGCTGGGTCGTGCTGGGCCGCTGGTCCAGTTGGGGCCAGCCCAGTGGGGAGAGGGGTCTTTTCCTTTTCTTTTTCCCTTTTGTTTTTTGTTTTGTTTTATTCTTTTCTGTTTTCTTTATTTCCAGCTACTATTTGTCTTAGCAAATATTTGTAACCTGGTCCAATAATTAGTGTGCAATATTAGTCACTGCTAGAAAATGGTTTGATGTCCATACCTTTTCATTTAGATATTATTTAATTGTAGAAGGAATAAATAATGCTGTTTGGCACTGTTTTAAATGTTATTTGAGTCATTTTACTAATCCAATAAATGTTGATTATAATTTTAGAATTGCCTCTGGATTATCTGTTATTTAATGAACATTTTTCCATCAGTGTTTGAGCAACTTAATATCTCACATGCATTTGAATTTGAATTTGAATTTGAATTTTAAAAGAGATATGTTACTAATGATGATTAGGCACTGTCGATCATGGTCATTTGGCATTATCATGTGAGGTTACTGTAGCCTAATTATCCGGGCGTCACAACCTCCAAGCTAGAACGTGATGGTCACACTTTGGACCGCATCCTAGGATGATTAAGAAAAGGGGTAACAACTTGTAGACAATTAACAAACTTTTGTGAGCATCACGCATTTCTTTCTTGTGTTGAAGCGGAAAAGGTTTATGAGGCACTCGAGGACCAGGATTGGCTAGAAGCCATGCATGAATTGTAGGGTAACGTGACAGAAAACAAAAACATTCTGCACTACGAACATGCCCAGGACCACTATGAAGATGCATACAAGGTTTTATCTGATCATTACCGACTCGTAGCACAGTGGAAGTAGAATCAATGAAGATCGGTGGTGCAGATCCCCGCAGCTACGACTTACAACCTCCCAACTGCAAGGATCTTCTCCCTCGTCTGCTCCTCGGACAGTCCCTCGGACAGCCCTTTGGGAGGCGGTCGGATAGTCCCTCGGACGGTGTCACGGACAGGCCTTCGGGAGGACCCTTGAACAGCCCCTCGAGCAAAATCTTGAACCTACGACCTCTCTATGGGGTTGCACACATACGGTGTCAGCTATTCAGCAAGGCTTCACTGTCCAGAACTAGTTCCTACCGGAACCCAGACAGCCTTTCGGCTCTACGAAACTATTTCATGTGAAGGAGAGAAGAAAGCTAGATCACGCATGGCATTTGTATGAGAGTTGGAGTGAGTGTGGAGAGCTCCTCTCCACCTCCATTTATAGGGAAGGAGGAGGTGGTGGTGGCTGAAAATTTCAGCCCAAAAGGTAGGTGGCCCCCACATGAAAGTGGCTCACAAAAAGCCACCAAACATGGGTGCTCCCTCCCCAAAAAACCACAAACATGCCCCCCCCACCAAACAAGCCTCCACCAAACATCGATGCTTCCTCCCCAAAAATCCAGCAAACATGGGCTGCCCCCCAAAGGGGGCGCCCCAACAAAACAGCCCACGAATCATGGGATCTTGTTCCCTCATGCTGGGACAAGATGTTTTCCGCAACCGTTTCTTCTGAAAAAATTCCGGAAGGTCCCAGAACATTTCTGGTACCCTCAAAGTATTTTGGGCATGTTCTAAAACATTTCTGGTATGGTGGTTTAATTCCGAAACATTTTTGTTTTCTCCGAAACAATTTTGGTAGCTCTGAAACCCTTCCGATTTTCTCTCCGGAACTTTTCCGTCGTCTCCGAAACTTTCCCGGTGACTTTCTCTCAGACTCCATGTCTAATATTCGGTAGATAGATGACCCTTAAGCATGTGACCCTGTAGGTTCGGTGAAGTATAGACATGACCGGAACACTTCCCGATCAATGATCAATAGCGGAACCGTGGACATCCATATTGATCCCTACACCCACACGAATAAATATTCGAGTGAACCTGTAGTTGCCGTGTGCTATTCCTGTTGCTTCGCGATATATTACAAACACCCGAGGTGAGATTTATTGGCATCCCCATGAATCAACAACTTGTCCACTATGCCAGTTACCTCGTTACCGGTCTTGTTATCTTTTCTCATTTATGCGTTCCCTGTGATCAAATCACATTGTGTCTGGCCAGATGATGATGTATACCATAACACCGAGAGGGCCCAAAGTATATCTCTTCCTCGTCGGAGGAGCAAATCCCAATCTTGAACTATCTAGTCCCTTGTCATACTTTTCCATGAACCCGTAAGCCGTCGTAATAGCCACCCTGTTACGGATGACGTTGAACTAACCCCAAAGTTCATGAAGCAAGCATGAAGGAACTCGATACTCTCATGGTCTAAGGAATTATGCAAATGTTAACTTTCTCTATGTTATTTACCATTAACTTGTGACGAATGTATCTCATAGAATAACATCAATTTTGGGTTGATTCAATCACAAGTGTTCTTCTAACATTGTGTCCTCAAAGTTGCCGGCATAGACATGCCCGTGATTAGGAAAACATAATCAGCATGCAACACTTGAGCTAGTCTTAGAGGCATGACTAGGAATACATTTTACCGTTTATTATTCCACATGTGCATATGAGTTTTCCTTCGATCCTCGTGGTTATTGCAGACTCGAGAACCATAGAGGTTATAGGACGGAATATAAACATAATTACGAACATGGAGATAAATAATAACATTTATGATTGCCTCTAGGGCATATCTCCTACATGAATAACTCAACAACTTCAAGCCCAACAAAGTATGGTCATTGGTGGAAAGGCCAAAGGCGCATCATAATGTCATAGGGACTAAGTGGATCTTCAAGAACAAGCAAGATGCACATGGGCAAGTGATTCACAATAAGGCAAGATTGGTGGCTCAAGGTTTCTCCCAAGTTGAGCGTGTCGATTATGATGAAACTTTGGCTCCCGTTGCTCGCCTTGAATCTATTCGCATGTTGCTTGCATATGCATCACATTGTAATTTCAAGTTGCAACAAATGGATGTGAAGAGTGCATTTCTTAACGGTCCCCTTAGTGAATTGGTGTATGTCAACAACCCCCGGGGTTCGAGGATCCCAAGTTCCCCTATGATATGTATAAAATCCATAAGGTGCTCTACGGCCTTAAAAAAGCCCCGCGTGCGTGGTATGAGCACCTTACCGAGTTGCTACAAGATCATGGGTTTGAAATTGGGTTAATTGATCCCACTCTTTTTACTAAGAGGGTTAAAGGGGATTTGTTCATATGCCAATTATATGTTGATGATATTATTTTTGGTTCTCCTAACAAAGGTTTCAATGATGAGTTTGCCAAGCTAATAGCCGATGAGTTTGTGATGTCTATGATGGGAGACTTGAAGTTCTTTCTTGGATTCGAAGTCAAGCAACTTGAAAGAGAAACTTTCATCAACCAAGCCAAATATACCCAAGACATGCTCAAGAGGTTCAAGATGGATGATGTCAAAGGGGCAAAGACACATATGCCAACCACATGCCAACTTGACCTTGATCCTAATGGTAAAGCAACAGATCAAAAGGTATATCATTCTATGATTGGGTGTTTGCTTTGCCTTTGTGCATCTAGACCGGATTTAACGTTGAGCGTGGGCATGTGTGCAAGATTTCAATCCGCACCAAAAGAAAGCCACGTTACGGCAATCAAAAGAATCTTTCAATATTTGGCTCATAGCCCAAACTTTGGCTTATGGTATCCTAAAGGAGCAAGCTTTGATCTTATTGGCTATTCGGATTCGGATTGGGTGGGAGACCGTGTGGAGAGGAAGTCCACCTCCGGAGGGTGCCAATTTCTTGGTCGCTCTTTGGTGAGTTGGTCTTCCAAGAAGCAAAATTGTGTGTCTCTCTCAACCACTGATGCCGAGTACATTGCCACCGCAAGTTGTCATGCCAATTGCTATGGATGAATCAAACTTTAAAGGATTATGGTGTCATATGTGACAATGTGCCTCTTCTATGTGACAATGAAAGTGCAATCAAGATCGACTACAACCTCATGCAACATAGCAAGACGAAGCATATTGAGATTCATCATCACTTTATCCGGGATCACGTCAAGCATGGAGATGTTGATCGATCTTATGTAGGCACCGGGAAGCAACTAGCAGATATCTTCACAAAGCCATTGGATGATGCAAGGTTCCACGAGTTAAGGCATGAGCTAAGTATCATTGATTCGAGTAATGTGGTCTAAGATCTTGCATACCCCACCGCTCTCAACATTCTATCTTGTTTTAGATGTAGGCACACAAGTAGGGGGAGTGGAAATCAATTCATGGTTTCTCATATCCCTACTAGTGCATAAATAAAACAAATCTTTCACATCCGCCATTTATGATGGCAATTGTGCTTCAAAGATGAGTATTGGTATTGGGCCCAAGGTTAAAATATTTGTGGTGCCAAGCCAAACATACTCTAACAAAGGTGGCCTCGGCCACCAACCCTCTCTCTTGAGAAAAGGTTTGGATTTCATTGGAGTTATTTGGTTTTCTAGACCTTTGTGTGACTATATGATCCAATTTGATTCGTACACTCATAGTTTTTTTCCCGTTTGATTCTTGCAAATATGAGTGTATTTGTCTCTATACAACATTGTTTGCACTCTATCCCAAGCCTTCTCATCCAAAGACATGCTTTCACCCTTGCAAGAGTCCCTTATTGATCATGCTCATGTAGCTAGGATGTCTCTGAGGTATGTTTAGGAATTTCTGGGGCTTTGTGAACAATCTTTGGGGAAATCTACCCTTTGGGAGATATCCCGGGGCCATCTTTCACTCTGCACTGAAATTCTCTGGACACCCTGGGCACCCGGACCTTTACAGTCCGGGCACCCAGGACTCCCAGCACCCGGACAAGGCAGGGGAACGGCTATTTAAGCCTGGGCATGGGGGGAGTTTCGGGTTTCCCCAAACCACATCGCCCCCCATGCCCCCAACCGTTGCATGCCGCCTCATTCCGCCCGTTGACCGTCTGACGGTCCTCCGGGCTCCCCGATCTCCTCCCCGGCGACTTCCTCGACTCCCATGGTGACCTTCTCTAGTATCCATTTGATTTCATCCGTTGTTTTTGTTCAAATCTCCATTCCCCTCATGTTTTAGATGAGATTTTGACTAGGATTGGCATAATAGGGCTTCTTGTAGTAGATTTGATTTTGTTTATGCGATAGCCACTATGGGAACGGAGTTTGCCCCGTGAATCATCAATTTTTCGGTGGCCTGTGTGCACTACTTTTTCTTTGGGTGCCCGGGCCTCGGACCTCCGGGTCCCGAACCCCCATTGGAGTGTGCACAGTCGTTGCCCCGGGTGCCCGGCCTTCGGACCTTCGGGTGCCCGGACAATTTTGACCGGGTGCTCGGGGCCAACCGTGACTCTCGCCTAAATAATTTTTTATCGCTTTTTATTTATGTTTGCATGGACTCTTCTGCTCATCTATATTCCATCGTGCTATCTTTACTATAGACTCTTCAGGAGGGGTTGTTGGTGCTCGTCATTCCAATAAGAAGAGAGATGACGATGGCAAGGGCAAGTTCATTCATCCAGACCGTGATGGGTAGAGTTGTTAGGCTGCTCCTCCGCCCCGTGCTCGCCATACCATTACCCGTAGGGCAGTGATTGAGGCCTCTAGTAGTGATGATGATGAGGAAGAGCAATTTGTGGCTGATGACACCAAAGCTCAAGATGATGATGAGGTTCAGGATGAAGAAGAGCAAGATGATGATGAATTTAATCCTCTGTTTATTGATGATCTGAACAAGCTTGGGAAGTCTGAGTACCGGCGAGTTCATGATGAGGATCCCTATGTGTGTGGCCATGATGATGGCGTGGACTAGAGGTTCTACAATGAGTTTCAGCACTACACTTTTGAGGAGATTCTGAAAGTGAAGAAGCACAAGGTAGCTCCCCACCACAGTTTGGATATGGAGTTCATCTAAACTCACACTGATCTTTTTCCAGATGTGTATCGTGTTCTGGGAAGGATGGACTTGCTTCGCTTTCTGCAGTTCAACAAGGCATACAATGAGGACCTTATACTTCAGTTCTATGCCACGCTGTACTTGAGAGGGGCTCTAACCATTCGTTTGTGTGGCTTTCGGGGAGTGCTACTTTGAGGGCATTCATGTCTAACTTCGCTCCTATCATAGGGTATCAGTTTTTCTCTGAGCCTCAAGAGGGCTGTGGCACGGTGTTTCAGCACGGTCGGCACAGGCAGGCTCTTGCTTTTGCTTACAAGGAGGGCACTCCTATCACTAATGTTGGCAGTATTCGGGAGTTGTTGCCCAAATATGACACTCTGTGCCAGATCTTCCTGAGCACCTTGGCTCCTAAGACAGGTTTGTCTGGTGATTGGAGGCACCACTATTGACTTGCTTGTTTATGCCCATGAGGAGGAGAAGGTTGATGTGCTCGATTTCATGTTCGAGGAGATGAGGACTTGTGTGTTTAACAAGAAGTTAGATGTGTTTGCACCATTCATTCAGGCTCTCATTCAGGCCAAGATTGCTGACCGTGATAAGCTTTTGCGCAAGTTTCCTATCTCTCTACTTACCAGATTCACCAACTTCAAGCTTCAGGTGCATGATGATCTGCTACACTTAGTGGGCAACAAGCCCAAGCCTAAGAGGGTGTATGCGTTTGCTACCGCTACTACTGAGGTGTGTGGTTCCTTCTCATGAGGTGCCACCGCACAGGATCCCACTAGCTTTGCTCACACTACTGCTTCTTCCCCTTCGTTCAGCAAGAAGGAGAAGAACAGGCTTTTCCGTGGGTCCAACAACTTCTTCAAGATGTGTCGGTCCAGTGCCAGGCGTCATGTCAAGGACATTAACAGCAGCAAGAAGATGTTGAGAGAGCATAAGGTGATCAAGGCAGAGAACACTGGAGAGGCTCAGCCACCTGGTCGTGAGGACGTTGACACTGTTCCCACGGACTACTCCAACCCCTGCCTTGGATATATCCCAGAGGATGAGGATGATGATGCTGCCAGTGCCCCTCGAGCTTAGATCCTTGTTCTAGCATTGCCTTTTCCCTTTTTAGTATATCGATGCCAAAGGGGGAGAAGTGTTCTATTAGGATTCATGTGCTTGGAGACATTGCAAGCCCTCATGTTATCTTGATTCTTCTATGGTCTTGTAATAATTTTTATTTGTCATTTCGTACTTTGGTACTTCGGTTGTGAGCTACTCTCTTGGCTTTCATAGGAGACTATGTGTTAGCGTTATATGCTTGTGGTTTTCATTGCATTATCATATTCTCACACGTATATCTTGCTCTCACAACACCTCTAGTTTGTGATCCATGGCACCATTGTTTTATATTCTTTTTGATCACAAACTAGCATGTACAACATGCTCATGTCATTCTTATTCTTCTTGTTGCACTTGGCTATTAATCTAGGGGGAGCCTTCTTGTTTGTGTGATATGGTTTCCTAACATATTTTTATATATGCTAACATCAAGGGGGGAGCTTCCTAGACTAGTAGTGTTGCATGGCAATTTTATTTTCACTTTGTTATATGTTTTGCCATGTGTGAATCATATTATCATCATTTCACCAAAAAGGAGGAGATTGAAAGTACAATTGTCACTCAACTACGATTTTGGTGCTGATTACAATACGATTTGTGAGAACTAATGTCGGCTGAAAAGTTATCTCAGGACATTGGTCTGTCCCTTTGGTCTATAGACTTTGGTGACCCCATCTATTCAAAAAGGGGTGTTCTTCGGAAGCTCGGAAAGTTTTTCGGTTGCTTTTTGAGTTGTAGGAGCATCCGTACTATTGAGAGGGGTTGCAGAGATTAGGGAGTTGGGGAACTCAATCAAATTCCATTCTATTTCTTCCCAAAGTATTCCTCTGTTAACGGAAGGGTTTCTCAAGGAAAAATAAAGCCCTACCCTAAGGTCCGGGTGCCTGGAGGCACCAGAGAAAATGACCAAGGCTCGGTCTTGTTCGGGTGCCCGGGGTCCCTGGACCCCCGGGTGCCCGGACTATGTGCCACGGCTCGGGTCAGCCCGGATGCCTGGGGTCCAGGACCCCCAGGTGCCCGGCCCACTACGTGCCCGCCGGCTGATCTATCTGCGTGCCCGGGGTCTCTGACCCCCGAGTGCCCGGGGCAGGCCATGATTCCTCTGTGTGGTGCGGGTGCCCGGAGCCCTTTAGTCTGGGTGTGCCCGAAGATGCGGCTGTGCAATGGCTTTATCTCCCTTGGAAGGTATTTATACCCCCCATTCTTCTTCAACCAAACCTAATCTTCTCTGAAGCTTTCTCCCCACCATTGCCAAACCCTAAAAGCTCGATATCTCCATCCCCATCCACCCAAACTCTTCGATACTTTGGGGATTGGAGGAGATTCACCCGATCTACATTCCTACCAAACCGTTTTGTGTTCCCCTGACTCGTTCATCTTCATCAACATGTTACTCTTGGGTGTTTGGGCACCCTAGACGGAAGAGGTCACCTCGGAGCCATATTCCATCATGGTGAAGCTTTGTGGTGATGGTGGGAGCCTTTAATTAAGTTGTGGAGATAGCCCCAACCTTGTTTGTAAAGGTTTCGGTTGCCACCTTCAAGGGAAACACTAGTGGATTCACAGAAACTTGCATCGGGCGAGGGCGTGAGGAGAATAGGGTGAGCCATTGTGGCTATTGGGGAGCATCGTGCATCCACACCCCTCCAACGGAGACGTACCTCCCCCAAAGGAGGGAACTTCGAAAACACATCCTCGTCTCCACTTGCGGTTACTTCTATACTTTACTTTGTGCAAACTTGTTATCTTATGTTTACTCTTAGGTTGCACTTGTTGTTTGTTAAGCTTGTCATATAGGTTGTCCACCTAGCTGCATATCAAGACAACCTACTTTATTGCTGAGCCTAAAATTTGCAAAAGGAGATAAAAATTGTTAGTCGCTGATACATCTCCAATGTATCTATAATTTTTTATTGTTTCATGCTATTACCATACAACTTTTACATATTTTTGGCAATAATTTATATTATTTCTATTTGTACTAACGTATTAACCCAGTGCTAAAGGCCAGTTCCTGTTTTCTATTGCTTTTGAGTTTTTAGGTGAAAAAATCACAGAGTCGGAATGACCTGAAATTTTTAGTGGATTTTTTATAGGAATTATCAGAATTTTTGGCGCAACAATCAACGCAAGACGAGGCTCATGGGCCTCACAAGGGCAGGGGCACGGGTACCCCCTGGCCGCGCCATGAGGACTTGTGGGCAACCCATAAGTCGGATGGAGCTCTCCTTTGTCCGCAAGAAATCTAATTTGGGGGAAAATGGTGTTAAAATTTCATACCGATCGGAGTTACGGAACTCCGGTTATAAAAGAAACGGTGTTTGGCCAGAAAACAATACCGAAACAAACAAGAAAACCTAGAGAAAAAGAGAGGGAAGATCTAATCTCGGAGGGGCTCCCACCTTCCGGGATCCATGGAGGCCAAGGACCAGAGGGGGAACCCTTCTCCCATCTAGGGGGAAGGCCAAGCAAGAAGAAGAAGGAGGGGGGCCTCTCTCCCTCTCTCTCCCAGTGAAATTATGCTAAGAGTGATAGAGAATTGTATGTCCTAATATTTGCTTGTGAAAAGTTCAGGCCTTACATTACAGAAACAAAAGTCATTAATTACACGGATCGTCAGGCAGTAAAAGAGGTTTTGGCAAAGAAACATTACAAACCAAGATGGATCCGGTGGGCTCTTATTTTGCAGGAATTCGATATGAAGATACTAGATCGCATTGATATAAATGACAACAAGGTGAATGTCAAATGTTTCACAAATATTGGACAACGTGTATGAGACAAAGGTAGACATCGAAACATATATCTTAATAAAAGTTAATCATGTATTTGGAAAATCGAGAAGAAAAAAACAAAACAACAAAGAAACCGATAGAGAAGAGTAGAACACAGTGAAAACCAAATAAATCTAATTAAAACAAAAAAAGAAAACTGATTAAAACAAATAAAATAAAAATATAAAAACAAAATAACCAAGAAAAAAACAAAAGAAAAGGGAAAAACGAAAAAGCCAGCAAAACAGACGAATCATTAATTGAGGTGTACACCTTCCGAAGGTCACACCCACCTCCCTATGTTGCGACAAGTGGCGCACTGCAGGTGTGCCATTTGTCGCAACGTGTGAGTTTTTTCATTTTTTCTAGACCCGTTTATTCAAAACGTTTTATCTCTTAAACTGTGCGTCCAAATCTCGAACTGTTTTCACCATTGGATTTCTCACAACAAGATCTTCAAAATTACATCTTATGTTGATAGGTTTTGACGAACTTTTTTTCACGAAAAAACCGTGCCTCTCGCGGGAAAAAACAGAAAACACGTTTTTTCTTTTTCCGAGAGCCACGGCCGTGCCTCTCGCGAAAGCCAATCCGTGCCTCGCGCGGAAGAAAAAAATGCATTTTTTTCGTTTCCGAGAGGCACAGTCGTGCCTCTCGCGAAAGCAAAACCGTGCCTCCCGAGGAAGGAAAAAACTATGTTTTTTTCATTTTCGAGAAGCACGGCCGTGCCTCTCGCAGAAGCAAATCCGTGCCTCTTGCTAAAAGAAAACTGTGCCTCTCGAGGAAGGAACAAAGAAAAGAAAACACGGGTTTTTTTTTTCATTCCAAAAGGCACGGCAGTGCTTCTCGCAAAAGCAAAACCGTGCCTTTGAGTAAGGAAAAAAATGTGTTTTTTGTGAAAAAAAATAAAAATATATATTGGTCCAAAAGTTAAGAAAGACCGGTGAAAAACCGAAAAGCCGAAAAAACCCGGGAAAAAACAATCTAAAAGGTCGAAAACGCGTACGAAAAAAAACCCGGAGGGAGCATCCAGAGGGCGACACATGACGGCGGCTGAGAACGCGCCAAGTGACGGCACATGAGAGTGACTCGTCAAATGCTCCGGAAGGAGCGCTCCTTAATTAGTTGCTCTCCAAAACAGTGCAGCGAGGTCAGAAAAGCAGTGATTCAGTACTGTGCCGGCCCAGTACTGTACTGAACCGAAAAGGCTTCAGGCGAGGCCAACCTACATGTTGCTATATGCGATATATAGGCATCGTGGATATCCTATTCAACACACGTATTTGGGAAAAATAATATTGTTCATGAAATATATTTTATAAATATATAAAAATATGGTACGAAATATAATTAATATATAAAAATCCTGAATATCAAAATATTCTTAATTTAGAAAACGTTCACAAATTTTGGTTTTTATGTACTTACAAAATGTCCACCAATTTAAAAAGTGTTTCCTTGTACGAAGTATTTTTCACGAATTTTATAAAAGTAATGTCATGAAATGCTCGTTAGCTTGCATATGCTTTTATTAAGAATATGTCTGTGTACTCATGAAATGCTGCACAACTAGTTGGAATTGTTAAAGTACTAGCAGGCAGAGGCGCGGCACGCCCATCTTGAAACCCATGTGCGTAGATGCATTGTTTTTTTTTATAGAACAAAAGAGAGCACTGGGTAAGCGAGCTGGTAGTCGGTAATGGTAATGTGCAAGCCAATTTAACTTAGATAAATACCGAAATGTACCAAAAACTAGTTCACCCATGGTTACAAACACATAGCCACTCCGCAGGTCGCAGCCGTCATCGCTCCTAGCTTTCGTCTCTGCTACTCCCTCTCTCATTGTCTACGGGGGAGGCCGCAGGGCTAAGCCTCATGGCGGACGGTGGCGGCGAGGACGTGTGCTGCCTCACCTTGGTGCCTACAACTCGTCAGCGTCTATATCCAAGGCCCCGGAGCCACCATCTCCTCTCTGGTTGGTGTGTGCTGACCCTTCGATGACTTCTTGCACTCGTCGCTGCCATGAGGAGGCCACATATGGATCCGACACGGATGATACGGCTAGGCGGGCGGCGGTGCCACAAACTGATCTACCTTGCTCGAGATCAGGTCTTGGTCCCTTGACCGACGGGGCTGGGCAAGACTATCTCTGGTGAGATTGTAATCAGTGGTAATATGCTCTATCATCAGTGTTGGTTTGTGTGGTGACCACTCCGGCCTGCGGCGGCGTCCTTGTCAGGATTTGTGGGGCCATCGAAAGGTCTTTGCAAGGGTTTATATTTCCAGATCTGGTGGTTGCCTCGGCGATGAGACACAATCTATGGACGATGACTTGACGCAGAGGATATGATTGTGCAGCCGTGGCAATCGGTTTTCTAGCCCATAGCATGGAGCCGCTAGGTCGTGAAAAAATGGTGGCAACAACACATGATTGGCATTGCAGTGCAGTGCTATTTCTTTATACATGATATTTTCAGTAACATCAGTTCCATCATGTCACCCTTAGTCGTGAAAAATAGCACGCATAAGCAATGAAATTAGAGATCATTATCAATCAAAATTAAGCCTAATTCTCACAGTTTAAATGGTACTAACCTAAGCATCTTCATTGTACTGTGTTGACACTGGTGCTCACATTTTCATGGATTTATCATGTAACCCTTAGTCGTGAAAAATGTCATGCATGAGGAATAAAATTAGAGATGCATTATCACTCAAAATCAAGCTTAATTCTCACAGTCTAAATGGTACTAACCCAGATACTCAAGGCACGTAATTATCTAGAAAAAGTTGCTAGGTATCGCATGATAATTAACCTAACTTTATATACTTCCTCCGTACCGGTGTATAAGTCATCTTACGAAAACCAAATAATCTCAAAACACTTAGGCGCGGTGCATTAACTCTCACCTTGTTTCTTGTTTTTTGACATGAATGAAGGAATCAACCAATAAAAAACGTGAAGCATGTATGTTTTTAATGACTCGATACTACCTAGTACGGCATGCAGTGGTCAATTCATTGCATACAATGGTATTAATTCGCAAATAAACATTAATTTCTCTCATTTTCCCCTTCGCCTTGCTCACAATGCACAACGTAAGATGACTTATACACCGGTACGGAGGAAGTAGAAGGTAGAATTAACTAAAAAAGCTATGCTTTGTACTACTCATAGGGTCATAGGGTAGGATGTGCGTACGTGCGTTCATATGGATTTATGTAACTGAGCATATGTATTGTATTGTGTTGACATCGGTGCTCATATTTTCTTGAATTTATTTCAGACTCTCTGGTGATATTTGTTCAGTGGCAGGAGACGTTCCTGTCGACTACGAAGACGTTTGTTGTGACTTCATCAATCTCAAGATATTATACCGGCTCGGTATCTCGAAGGTTTTTGGGTATGGCACACGTGTATGCATTCTTAGGCTGAGTGTATGTGCGTATATGCGAGCATCTACGTTGTATTATGTTAAATAACAGTAGCAAACACCAAAGGAAAAAACCTAGTAGTGACCTAAATAAAAAAAACAGCATGTGTCAGTTCATATGTGTTTTTGAAACTGAGCATATGTGTTGTCCTGTGTTTGCATTTTCCTGAATTTATTTTCGACTCTCCGATGATATTCGTTCAATGGCAGAAGACGTTCCTGTCGACTACAAAGACATCTGTTGTGGCTTCGTCAATCTCAAGATATTGTACCAGCTCGGTATCTCGAAGGTTTTCGGGTAGGACGCACGTGTATGCGTTCTTAGGAATGAGTGTATGTATGTGCATATATGTGAGCATCTACGTTGTACTATGTTAAATAAGAGTAGCAAAGACTAAAAGAACAAACCTTGTAGTGACCTAAATGAAAAACCAGCACGTGTCAGCTCATATGGGTTTGTGAAACTGAGCATATGTGTTGTACTATGTTCGCACTGGTGCTCGCATTTCCTGAATTTATTTCAGACTCTATGGTGATATTGGTTCAGTGGCCAGGAGACGTTCCCATGACTACGAAGATGTTTGATGTGACTTTCTCAATCTAAAGATATTGTACCGGCTCATTATCTCGAAGGTTTTCGGATAAGACGCACCTGTATGCATTCTTAGAGGTGAGTGTATGTGCGTATATGTGAACACCTGTGTTGTACTGTTTTAAATAACGATAGCAAACATCAAAGGGAAAAACCTGGTAGTGACCTAAATAAATAAATAAAACACATGTCAGCTCATATGGGTTTGTGGAACTGAGTATATGTGTTGTACTGTATTGACACTGGTGCTCGCATTTTTCTGAATTTATTTCAGACTGTGGTGATATCCGTTTAGTGGCAGGAGATGTTACTATCAACTATGAACACGGCTATCGTGACTTCATCAATCTCAAGATATTGTACCGGCTCAGTATCTCGAAGGTTTTCGGGTAGGCCCACGTGTATGCGTTCTTAGCAATGAGTGTATGTGTGTATATCTGAGCATCTGTGTTGTACTTTGTTAAATAACGCTAGCAAGCACCCAAAAAAATCTAGTAGTGAACTAAGTAAAAAGCAACACGTGTCAACTTGCAATGCATTCACACCAAGTGCTTCAAACGCATGGGAGCAGCCGTAGCTTAGTAGCTTTAATTCATATATATATATATATATATATATATATATATATATATATATATATATATATATATATATATATATATATATATATATATATATATATATATATATATATAGTGACATTTCGAATTTTTGCTCACTAGTTAGTGACAAGTGTGACTAATTAACTTCATGCAGAAATAATTATGTTACATATATCTTCCAAATACGTGGAACGTATTGCAAAAAATGTATGTGTATGTGTACATTATCACTGATATATATCATGGTCAGCCACCCACAACAAGTGTCTTGCCAAAAGATATGCCGGCTCAGTCTTTTGGAGGTGTTATATTTTGTTGTTTTCTTGAATTTTATTTTCATTTAGAAAATCTGAATTAAAAAATGTTTGTGAAATTTCAACAAGTGCATGTATTTGAAAAAAAAATATGACTTTGTAAAAAGTACATGAATTCGAAAAATGTTTGTAATTTGATTTTTTTTAACAAAGTTCAAGAATTTGAAAAACAATGTCTATGAATTAATAAAATTAACATAATTCTACAAATATTTGTTAATTGTTCAAATAATTCTAAAAAAATCTTGAATCTGAAAAATGGTCAAGATTTTGAAAATTGTTAAAGAATTTAAAATACATTCATGAATTAAGAAGAAAAGCAATCACAGAATAAAAAAGAAAATGGAAAAAGGGGAAATGTAACAAAAATGGATTAAAAAGATACAGAAAATAAAAAATCAAAAGAAAATAAAAGGAAGAAAAAAAACTTCTGGAACTTTCCAAAATTAGGCAGAAGGATCCAAAAGTTATAGAAAACTTGCTTCCGTTCTCCCCTCCTAACTCCGCTAGATGCGTTGGCCGTTAGTGATCTCTTCTGAAGTGGTTTTTAAAAATATCCAGGAACTTTCCAACCGCTTTTGGGAAGCTTTCGGGATGGTTTTTCTTCTATTTTTTTCTGTTGGTTTTTCTTTTTTTATATTTTCATTAAAGTGTTTTTCATCCTTTTATTTTTTTAATTAGTTAAATCAAATCGATTTTTATGAAAGTAATTAAAATTGTATTTTTAAAATTTCAGTAACTTTCTAAAAATTTGTGAATAATGCTCAAATTTGTGAGCATTTTTTGAATTCATGAAGTTTCTTAAATTCGGAAGCACTATTGAAATCCACAAAAAAAATCAAATTCATGAAGATTTTTTGAGTTCATGAATTTATTATGCATGATATTCTTAAAACTTTTTGGACGTTTTGAATGCACTGACTCTTTTGAATTGCATGAATATTTTTTGAATTCAAGATTTTTTTAATTCATGAAGATGCTTTGCTTCACGAACTTATTGAATTTAATGACATGCTTTCGTATTCATTAATATTTTGTTGAATTTGTAAATTTCCCTCAAAATCCGGTTTAAAAATGAAAGAAACAAGAAAAACTCTCTGGAAACCAGACCCCCACAGACTCTAGCTTTGGCCACTAACGCGAGCACATGTACGGGGGAAGATTTGTATAGGATCTGTCCTTATGTGAGATCAATGACATCAAATTTTTTAAAGATACAAAACATGTTCAAAAATTCTGAAAAAAATTGGAGACACACATTCAGGTGTGATGTACAAGCTCAAAAAGTTTCAACTCCTAATTCAAAATACACTTAGAGGAACAAAAAAGACAAAATCAGATGTGAATAGTGTCAAATACTATTCACCTCAAAGCTGCCACTATTCATATCGAATTTGTCTTTTTCGAAACTCTAACTGTAGATCGAGTTTTGAGCTGATTTTTTTTTTGAAGTTGTAGACATAGCTTGCAGGTATGTTGTACATTTTTTTCAGATTTTTTTGAATTGTCTAAATATGAAATATTTGAGTTGATCTTACGATGTCACCTAAAGGGCTGATCCTATACAAGTCTTCCCCCACATGTACGGGGCCCAGTCCCAGAAGATGTCCACTAATCTCCGAATATTAACTTACAGCCCATGTGTCGCTAAGATTTGAGCCCATGTTGCCCTTTCCGAAAATATATTTGGAGAATTTTTGTTGCCTATGAAGATGTTTCTCTTGCGGATTTTTTTTTAGAACTGTATGACTTTATTTTTTCAGAGGATCGCAAGAACGTTAACCATAGATGAAATAAAGCCAGGGATGGATTCATCCTAGAAAGACGACGATGTAGAGGTAAAGACGGACTTAGCTATGGAGTCTGCTACTACATTTACTTCAGTAAAACAATGATTAAAATCAACTAAACCAAAACCAGAAGATGGCTGCTTACACTCCATAACTACAGCAACATCAGATCCTGCCCTACTGATTTATTGCCTACGGAGATGTTGGTACTGACTTATTCTGCCTTACTGGTTTCCAGCGTGAAATGGTGTGTTCGTTGTTTCTTTGAGAGTACAAGGCGGAGGCTTTATTCAACATGCTGTCATGTCATGTCACGACTTTTGTTGCGTTACACCGTCGATCTACGTATGCATTCTGTCAAAGCTGAATCTTGACCGGTTCTCAAAAAAAAAAAAAACTGTATCCTGACCTGCTAAGCGGTAGCAGTATCCTCGTCTCAATCGATCTCAGGTCAAAGGACTCAACAAGGTCAATCTATGTGTACGTATCAGTACATGTGCTGCTCCTCAACCTGCATGTGCGTTTATACTGGAATATATGTCTGCGTATGGACAGGGATCCAGTGACTGGCCTGTGGCCAGTCACGCCGTGACTGGCGGGCATCCAGCCATTGGATGCAGGGGGCGGCTCAGATTAGGTACTGCAGAGAGCGTACTGTAGGCGACACTGCGCGCGAATCACTGTAGCAAACACAATGTGGACGAGTTCCTGTAGATCGACCACTGTAGCTTGGGAACTGTTCATATAGATCTGGCCACAGATTCTTGATCGGACGGTGTGGAGAAGGGGCCAGCCACCGTACTGTTCATCGGTGACTTGTCCACAGCAAGTCACTGGATCTCAATCCGTCTGCGTATACATCTGAAACGCTGCACAGCTAGCGGGACTGGTTAAAATATTCCAACATGTACGGGGACAGGAGGCGGAATGGTAACATGCAAATTAAGCACCGACCGATTACTACTCCCTCCCTCCGTTCCTAAATACTCCCTTCGTTCTTAAATATAAATCTTTTTTAGAGATTTCATTATGAAGTACGTACGGAGCAAAATGAGTGAATCTACACTTTAAAGTATGTCTATATACATTCGTATGCAGTCTCTAGTGGAATATTTAAAAAGTCTTATATTTAGCAACGGATGGAATATAAGTGTTTGTAGGCATTCTACTAGGGACTACATACAAAACGAAATGAGTGAATCTACACTTTAAAATGTGTCTATGTACATCCGTATGTAATCCTTACACTAGTAGAAAACAGGGCTTTGAAACGGGCCAGAATATTGCATTAGTCCCGGTCGTGTTACGAACCGGGACTGATGGGTGCATCAGTCCCGGTTCGTAAGGCCAGGGCGCCGACCGGGCCTCGGCGGGAACCAGTCCCGGTTCGTGTGACCCCTTTAGTCCCGGTTCCAGACACGAACCGGGACTAAAGGGCCTCGCTCCTTGCCGAGCCCCTTTAGTCCCGGTTGGTGGCTGGAACCGGGACTAAAGAGGCACCTTTAGTCCCGGTGCTAGCCATCAACCGGGACTTATACAACGCCTATATATATGCCCGCTCACTCCTCTGTTTTTTGGCCGGGCGGCGTTTGGGAGGGGTGTTGCTCTCTGTTCTCACCTCCTATGCACATGAGGTGTTCGATGAAATGCCGTAGCCACACTTAAGTTTTCTCCTCTCCAAGATCGACCTCCAAGCTACATTTTCCCTAAGATTTGTTTAGGTTTGGCGGTGCACCAACTACACAAGTGTTCTAAGAGGTTAACGACTTCATCGTTTTATCTCTCACTGCTAGTTTAGCTCATTTCAAATGCTCTAGAAGTATGAATTTTATGTATTTATTTTGGTCACTACTGTACTTTGGTTTTAATGTGATGATGAACTTCTATTAATTTGGTCACTTCTCTATTCATGATGTTTTGTAATGGTTTTTGATACACTTAATTATATAATGCACGAAGATGAACCGGCAATGGATGTACGGTGACCGACGGACCTCCGAGTACATTAAGGGCCTGCATAATTTTCTCGAAGTGGCTGAGGCAACCAAGCAGAATGGTTTTATGTATTGTCCATGTACTATCTGTGGGAATACGAAGGATTACTCTAACTCGAAAACCCTTCACGTCCACCTGCTTGAGAAGGGTTTCATGCCACACTATAACGTTTGGACCAAGCACGGAGAAAGAGGGGTTATGATGGAAGACAACGAAGAAGAAGAGGATGATGACAACTATCCGCCCCCTGAATACGGTGATGCTGCAATGGGGGCAGCTGAAGATCTAGAGGAAGAACCAGACGATGTGCCCGATGATGATCTTCGCTGGGTCATTGTTGATACAAAGAGACAATGCCAAAGTGAAAGGGAGAAGTTGAAGTTCGATCGCATGTTAGAGGATCACAAAAAAGGGTTGTACCCAAATTGCGAAGATGACAACACAAAGCTCGGTACCACACTGGAATTGCTGCAATGGAAGGCAGAGAATGGTGTATCTGACAAGGCATTTGAAAAGGTGCTGAAAATAATGAAGAATAAGCTTCCAAAGGACAACGAATTGCCCGACTATACATACGAAGCAAAGAAGGTTGTCTGCCCTCTAGGATTGGAGGTGCAAAAGATACATGCATGCCCTAATGACTGCATCCTCTACCGCGGTGCGTACGAGGATTTGAACGCATGCCCGGTATGATGTGCATTGCGGTATAAGATCAGACGAGATGACCCTGGTGATGTTGAGGGCCAGCGCACCGGGAAGAGGGTTCCTGCGAAGGTGATGTGGTATGCTCCTATAATACCACAGTTGAAATGTTTGTTCAGAAACAAAGAGCATGCCAAGTTGATGCGATGGCACAAGGAAGACCGTAAGAAAGACGGGAAGTTGAGAGCACCCGGTGATGGGTCGCAGTGGAGAAAGATCGAGAGAAAGTGGGGGGACTTTACAGGTGACCCAAGGAACGTATGGTTTGGTTTAAGTGCAGATGGCGTTAATCCTTTTGGGGATCAGAGCAGCAAGCATAGCACATGGCCTGTGACTCTATGTATGTATAACCTTCCTCCTTGGTTGTGCACGAAGCGGAAGTTCATTATGATGCCAGTGCTCATCCAAGGCCCTAAGCAAACCCGGCAATGACATTGATGTGTACCTAAGGCCATTAGTTGATGAACTTTTACAACTGTGGAATGGAAAAGGTGTACGTGTGTGGGATGAGAACGAACAGGAGGAATTTGACCTATATGCGTTGCTGTTTGTAACCATCAATGATTGGCCTGCTCTCAGTAACCTTTCAGGACAGACAAACAAGGGATACCACGCATGCACACACTGTTTAGATGACACCGATAGTATATGTTTGGACAAATGCAGGAAGAATGTGTACCTGGGGCATCGTCGATTTCTTCCGACCAACCATCAATGTCGAAAGAAAGGAAAGCATTTCAAAGGTGAGGCAGATCACCGGAAGAAGCCCGCCCTCCGTACTGGTGATCACATACTTGATATGGTCAATGATTTACAAGTAATCTTTGGAAAGGGTCCTGGCGGACTATCTGTTCCGAATGACGCTGAGGGACGCGCACCCATGTGGAAGAAGAAATCTATATTTTGGGACCTACCCTATTGGAAAGACTTAGAGGTCCGCTCTGCAATTGACGTGATGCACGTGACGAAGAATCTTTGCGTGAACCTGCTAGGCTTCGTGGGAGTGTATGGGAAGACAAAAGATACACCGGAGGCACGAGAGGACCAGCAACGTGCGCACGAAAAAGACGGCATGCATCCAAAGCAGTATGAAGGTCCTGCCAGCTACGCTCTTACCAAAGAAGAGAAGGAAATCTTCTTTGAATGCCTGCTCAGTATGAAGGTCCCGTCTGGCTTCTCGTCGAATATAAAGGGAATAATAAATATGGCAGAGAAAAAGTTCCAGAACCTAAAGTCTCATGACTGCCACGTGATTATGACGCAACTGCTTCCGGTTGCATTGAGGGGGCTTCTACCGGAAAACGTTCGATTAGCCATTGTGAAGCTATGTGCATTCCTCAATGCAATCTCTCAGAAGGTAATCGATCTAGAAATCCTACCAAGGTTAAAGAGTGATTTGGTGCAATGTCTTGTCAGTTTCGAGCTGGTGTTCCCACCATCCTTCTTCAATATCATGACGCACGTCCTAGTTCATCTAGTCGACGAGATTGGCATTCTGGGCCCTGTATTTCTACACAACATGTTCCCCTTTGAGAGGTTCATGGGAGTCTTAAAGAAATATGTTCGTAACCGTGCTAGGCCAGAAGGAAGCATCTCCATGGGCCATCAAAGAGAGGAAAGCATTGGGTTTTGTGTTGACTTTATTCCTGACCTTAAGCCGATTGGTCTCCCTCAATCGCGGTATGAGGGGAGACTGACTGGAAAAGGCATGCTAGGAGCGAATTCAATAATATGTAGGGACGGGCATTCTTGGTCTCAAGCACACTATACTGTTCTACAGAATTTTACCTTGGTGACCCCGTATGTCAGTGAACACAAGAATATTCTGCGCTCCAAACACCCGGAGCAGTGTGACGACTGGATTACATGTGAACACATCAGGACTTTCGGCAGTTGGTTGCAAACACATCTCATGGGTAACACCACTGTTGCAGATGAGATGTACTCGTTGGCCAGGGGACCATCTTTGACTATATTAACTTAAAAAGGGTACGAGATAAATGGGAATATATTTTACACGATCGCCCAAGATCAAAAGAGCACCAACCAAAATAGTGGTGTCCGCTTTGATGCAGCAACCAACAGGGGAAATGACACATATTATGGTTACATAGTGGACATATGGGAACTTGACTATGGACATGATTTTAAGGTCCCTTTGTTTCGGTGCAAATGGGTCAATCTGTCAGGAGGCGGGGTACAGGAAGACCCGCAGTACAAAATGACAACAGTGGATTTGAACAATCTTGGGTACACAGACGAACCATTCGTCCTAGCCAATGATGTGGCGCAGGTTTTCTATATGAAGAACATGTCTACCAAACCGAGAAAAACAAAAGATAAGGAAGCGAATACATCATACGATGAGCCAAAGCGCCACATACACTACAGGAATCAGCTGCTTTGCCGTCTGCCATAGCAGACGGCAAAGGCATACTTTGCGGACGGCAAAGCCTTTGCCGTCTGCCAGCAGACGGCCAACACTCCGGCTGAACGGCTGACGGCAAAGGCCTCTTTGCCGTCTGCTGGCAGACGGCAAAGAAGCAAAGCTCTTTGCCGTCTGCTGGCAGACGGCAAAGCACCTGGACGGCAGACAAAAGGTGCCAGCCCCGTTAGAGGGCTAACGGCGCTCTTTGCCGTCTGCCCGCAGACGGCAAAGAGCTGCAGCTGACGTCAGCTGACGTCATGCGTCAGCTGGGCCAACGCAGGCTCTTTGCCGTCTGCGAGCAGACGGCAAAGAAGCAAAGGTCTTTGCCGTCTGCCAGCAGACGGCAAAGAGGCCAAATAGGCCAGCCCAGGTTGCACAGGCTGCTGCCACGTGCCCACTTTGCCGTCTGCTAACAGATGGCAAACCTCTTTGTCGTCTGCTAGCAGACGGCAAAGTGGCTATATAGCAACTGTTTTCTCTGTTTTTTCTTATATCAATTCATTTTCACAGAAATTCAAACACACACACATATATATATATATATATATTCAGAATCACATAATAAGGCAAAACATTATGTCTTATCCACCACATAATATGTCTCATCCACCACATAATAAACAACACATATGCAAATAATATGCAAGCCATATGGATATGATCATCCAACACATACCAAATCAAAACATATGCAAGTCTCATCCATACATATGCAAGTTTCATTCATCTATACATACATATGCAAGTGTCACATTGTTGATCCTACAAAATCAAAACAAAATGGAAGGACAAGGACTCCATGAACGCAAGCTTCCGTGAAGTGAATCAAATCTGCAAAATGAGAAAGAAGAAAGTTAGAAGAAGAAGACTAGAAGAAGAAGAAGAAGAAGAAGACTAGAATTTTTCTCCTCTTCTTGTTCTTCTTCTTATTGCTTACTTGTGTCATTTTAGAGCTAACCTAGGTAAATAGGCCATTTTTGACCTAAATATGCTA
This sequence comes from Elymus sibiricus, assembly GCA_039707655.1. Lineage (NCBI taxonomy): Eukaryota > Viridiplantae > Streptophyta > Magnoliopsida > Poales > Poaceae > Elymus > Elymus sibiricus. The sequence goes on along the minus strand of CM077665.1, from coordinate 534,036,449 downwards.
ATTATATCATAAATGAACTAAAAAAAGATAAGTATAGGTCATTTTTGTGCTAACATAAGCAATTATGCCATTTTTGAGCTAATTAAGCATATTAAGTCATTTTGGAGGAATAAATGCTAAGTATAGGTCATTTTAGAGCTATCCTAGGTTAAATAGGTCATTTTGGAGCTAATTAAGGTTGTTATGTAATTTTTGAGCTAGCTAAGCATATAAATTCATTTTGGAGGAATAAATGCTAAGTATAGGTCATTTTAGAGCTATCCTAGGTTAAAGAATGAATACCTGACATGAATAATATGTATATAATTTAAGTGTATCATCATCATGAACATAATAAAAAATTGAATACCTAACATGAACTAATTAATAATATATATTTACATAATAATAATTGAATACCTGGCATGAACTATAATATTAATCTTCATCTTCATCATTAATAAATGCATCATCATCGTCTATATATGCTTCGGGGTCAATAAATGCATCATCATCATCATCACTATCAGTAATGACGTGCTCATCATCATCATCAATAAATGCATCAACATGTGGAAGGCCTCCTGTACGTAATCGGTCAAGCATTGACAGGTCATCCGCAGCAGTAACCTCTTCTTGTTCCGGCTCTTCTTGTTCCGGCTCAGGCTCGGATTCACTGCCGCTGTCTACTTCAATGTTCTGGTGTGAAGTAGAGCGGTTCTTGAAACGTTTTTTGGAAAGACGTGTTTCTTGGAAGAATTCTCCTTCATATGTGTCTGGGTTAATGTGAGGTTCATAATCCTCTTCATTGGGGGGAGGTGGTCTAACACGTGGCGGCACTTCATAAACGACATCCCAACCATTCAGATTTGGATCAGTTTGGCAGGCCCACGGTAGATAGAGAACTCGGGTCGCCTATTGAGCCATAATATAGACATCGGGAACATCCAAATGGGTGCTTTGTTTGATTTCGACTAGCCCTAGATGTTCATGAGTCCTTCTAGTCTCCTTCGGCTGGAACCAATAACATTTGAAGACTACGACGTTCGGTGGGTTTGCACGATAGAATAGAAGTTCATAAATTGCTTCAACTCTTCCATAATACTCGGTACCTCCTTCGCCGATAGCAGAGACACAACAATTTGTAGACTTTCGGTCGGCCATAGATAGCTCTTTGCCATAGGTACGAAAGCGATACCCGTTGATGTCGTATTTGTCAAATGAACGGACCTTATAGTCAAAACCATTTGCGACTTGTCTCAATTCGGCGTCCATAGACTCTGAACTAGCCTACAAGTTTAATACGAAAGGATTGTTGCATTAGCCGGAAATTAGACGAAGAAATGAAATGGTCTAATGGAAATTACCGTTTGTTTGAACCAAGAGATGAAACCGGGATAGCCGCCTCCATGCATTGCCAGAAGCTCATACTCTTCGACGGAATCCTTTTGGATCACCGCTCCGTACGAGAATTCGGCGACGTATCGACTGTATCAAATATCCGGGAATAAGAGCAGTTCAAAGGAATTAGAGGTTGCGAAACAATGTACCGAGAACTTACTCGATGTACGGCCGCACTTCTGTTAGGTTGTTCAAGATATACAACGTAATGGTCCGCCATTCGTCGACATCCAACGGTAAGGAAGTATAAGCACCGGCTGGTGCGAGCTTCCCTTTGTATAGGCTGAGGTTGGATCCACCCTTTTTAGGGTCGCCAGCATTGTACCGAGGCTTCGGATTATGCAAATGACGATTTTTGGCTTCGTAGTGTGCTGTCACGAAGTTTGCCGCCTCCTCAGTAATGAATGCCTCGGCCATCGATGCTTCAATTCGACGTTTATTTTTACATTTTTCTCGAAGCGTCTTCTGCATCCTCTCAGTTGCGTAGCACCAACGATTCTGCTCGGGCCCCCCCAATCGTGCCTCGGTCGGGAGATGCAAAATCAAATGCTGCATTGGATTAAAGAAGCCCGGTGGAAAGATCTTCTCTAACTTGCAGATCAACTCCGGCGCCAACTCTTCCAGTTCTTCTAGCAAGCCAGGCGATAGTTCTTTCGCACAAAGAACACGGAAGAAATAGCTCAGCTCTGCCAGTACTAGCCATTCATCCTCAGGGATAAAGCCACGCAACATCACCGGCATTACCCGCTCAAGCCATATGTGCCAATCATGACTCTTGAGACCAAATATTTTCAATTTTTCAAGGCTCGCTCCCCTCTTTAGATTTGCTGCATACCCATCGGGGAACATCAACTCATTTTTCACCCACAGGAGTATTTCCCTCATAACTGGCCTTCCAAGATTGAACCATGCCTTTGGCTTCGTCCAGTTCTTCTTTCCTTTCGGTTGTCGCATGTTTTGTAGTGGTCTATCACATAGAGCCTGCAGATCGACTCTAGCCTTAGGATTATCCTTTGTTTTCCCCTCTATGCCGAACAATGTACCAAAGAGGGCCTCGCCGACATTCTTTTCAGTGTGCATCACGTCGATGTTGTGCGGGCAAAGGAGGTCTTTGAAGTAAGGCAGATCCCACAAGCATGTCTTGTGAGTCCAGGCGTGTTCCGAATTATACCCCTTGAAATACCCTGGACGCTCTGGATCCGGCTCGAGAGAGTTTAACTGATCCAGGGTCTGTTGGCCTGTCAACGCAGGTGGTCCAAAGTTTTTGACAACTCTACCTTTGATGAAGTTCTTCTTGTCTTTTCTGAACTTATGGCGAGGATCCAGGAACTGTCTATGCATGTCGACGCAAGAAAACTTGCCACCCGTCTGCAGCCGACGAAACTCAAGAGCTGCCTTGCATGTGGGGCACGGGAACCTTCCATTCACACACCAGCCAATGAATAGCGCATACGCCGGCAAGTCATGCATCGAGTACATGTACCACACACGCATTAGGAAGTTTTTTTTTGTAGCGGCGTCGTATGTCTTGATCCCATTATCCCAAGCTTCTTGCAGTTCATCCTTAAGCGGCTGCATGTACACATTCATACTCTTCCCCGGATAGTTGGGCCCCGGAATTATCAACGTTAGGAAAATGTTCTTTCTTTGCATAATCTGTCCGGGGGGGAGATTGAGTGGAATGACAAATACAGGCCAACAACTGTATTGGGCAGCCATCATACCAAACACATTGAACCCATCCGTGCTTATGGTGATTCGAGGATGCCTTGGATCTGCCGCTTTAGCATGATGTATTGCATCGAAGCGCTTCCACGCAAAAGCGTCCGATGTGTGTACCAACATCGGCTCCCCATCTGCATCTACTTCGGTTCTTTTGCCCAATTTGTGCCATGTCATCTGTCTGGCCGTCTCTTCGACCATGAAAAGACGTTGAAGTCTTGGTATGATTGGCATATACCGAAGAACATTAACTGGGATTTTTGTTTGACTCTTCTCACCCATACCGTTGTCTACCTCAACATACCTGGAAGACTGGCAAACGGGACAATACTTCAAGTCTGCATACTCAAGCCTAAATAAGGCACATCCTTTCTCACAGGCATCTATCTTCTCATAGGGCATCTTAAGTACACGGAGGATTTTGTCCGACTGGTACAGGTTTGCAGGCATTACATGGCCTTTGGGTAGAAAACGTCCAAATAGTGTCATCATCGCGTCGTAGCATTCTCTGCCCAAGTTGAATTGAGCCTTTAGAGCCATTACTTGTGCGATGGCATCCAGCTGACAAAGCTCAGTGTGCTCGTGGAGAGGACGTTTTGAAGACTCCAACATATCATTGAAGGCTTTTGCAGATTCCTCCATCTCATCGTCCGAATCCCGAGCATCATCAAAGTCTTCCACCATGTCTTCCATCCCGGTACCATGCTCGTCGGTGCGACGACGGCCCTCCTCAGCTCTGGCACGTTGGGCAGACTCACCATGAAATGTCCAGACCTTATAATTAGGCGTAAAACCCAACTTCTGCAGGTGTTTGATCATTTCAAACTCTGACTTTTTATGAAAGTTGTCGCACTCGACACAGGGGCACCAGGTTGTTTCCTGTCCATTTGCAAATGCGGCTCTCACAAACCCCTTGGTTTTTCTTATCCATTCATGGGTCATGTCTTTCTGACTAGTGTGACCGGTGTACATCCACGCACGATCACTCATCTTGCCTAGCTACTAGACACACAAGAAATATATACATAATTCAGCAAACCATATTCATCAGTTAATAGAGTTTGTCAGTTTTATTACGTCCATGCAACCTAGACGCTAGTAGGTAAAGATAGGTCCTAATCCCACCCGAGTATGTGTAGATGGGTTCGTTTTCCCATGCCCGGCTCCGGATCTGACGCAAAATTTCGGCAGCACCTCCCCGCTGTTCTCCTGATACACGTCTCGGCAATAAGCAGAGAGGATGTGTAGCCGGAGAACAACAGGGAGGCACTGACGAAATTCTGCATCGGATCCGGAGTAGAGCATATGGGAAAATGAACCCAATCTACACATACTCGGGCTGTCCATGGATAACGTTGGACAATTCGAAAGAATCACGGTTATAAATATGCAAATGCATGCATATTTATAGATGTAACCCTTTCGAACGGGAGACGCATAGTGGTCACGCATACTGATGATTGACACCTATAGCTAGCAAGTTTCATCGGCACGAAGACCGGAACAGAGCAAATGAAGGGAGGAGGAGGAGATGTCATTTGTGCTCACCCACGAACGCAGGGGTGGAGCTCGTCGTACGCACGGGGAGGTCGTCGAACACCAGACCCTCGCAGCAACGAAAGAACTGCACATTTAAATCCACCCGATCAACACAAATATATATGATGTTTTTCATAACAAAATAGGGAACACCAGACCCTCTGGAAGGCCGAAGAGCACCTTTTCGGTCAACAGGAGGCCGAAGAGGTGTCGGCGTCGGGGGTGTCGTGGTGTCGGGTTGTCGTGGTGTCGGGGTGTCGGGTCGGGGTGTCGGGGTGTCGTGGTGTCGGGGTGTCGGGGTGTCGTGTCGGGGTGTCGGGGTGTGTCGGATGTCGTGTCGGGGTGTCATGTCGGGGTCGGGGTGTCATGTCAGGGTCGGGGTGTCGGGGTGTCGTGTCGGGGTCGGGGTCCGGGTGTCGGGGTCTTTTTTTCCTCTTTTTCCTTTTCTTCTTCTTCCTCTTCTTCCTTTTCTTCCTTTTTTCCTTCTTCTTCTTCTTCTTCTTCTTCTTCTTTCTTCTCCTCCTCCTCTTCTTTTCTTCTTCCTTTCCTTTTTCCTCTTCTTCTTCTCCTCCTCTCCTCCTCCTCTTCTTCTTCTTCTTCTTCTTCTTCTTCTTCTTCTTCTTATTCTTCTTCTTCTTATTTTTTCTTCTCCTCCTCCTCTTCTTCTTTTTCTTTTTCTTCTTCTTCTTCTTCTTCTTCTTCTTCTTCTTCTTATTTTTTCTTCTTTTCCTTTTTCTTTTTCCTTTTTTCCTTTTTCTTTTCTTCTTTTTCTTTCTTCTAGGTTTCTTTCTACCTAAATGTCTAAATATCTAAAAACCTAAACATCTAAGTATCTAAACTCCTAAATGTCTAAATATCTAAAACCTAAACAGAAAAAATAAAAAAAAAACAGAAAAAGGGGCAGGAGGGGGAGCTCACCAGAGGGGGCAGAGGGGTTGGCCGGCGAGGGGGCGGCGACGGGGCTGGCCGGCGTCCGGGCCGCGACGGGGCGGCGAGGGGGCGGCCGGGCCGCGACGGGGCGGCGAGGGGCAGGCCTGGGCACGGCCGCGCGGGCACGGGGTGGGGCAGTGGGGCGGGGCAGTGGGCGGCGTCGGCAGTCGCGGGTGCGGCGGCGGCGAGCGGCGGGCGGCGGGCTGGGGCGGGTCGGGGGCGGTGGCGGGTGCGGCGGCGGCGTGGGGTCGGGGTCGGGAGGGGAGAGGCAGAGAGAGTGGAGAGAGTGGAGGGAGGGTGGGCCGTTAGGGCCGTTAGTAGGTATTTTCTTTGCCGTCTGCTAGCAGACGGCAAAGATTCTTTGTCGTCCGCTAGCAGACGGCAAAGAGGTGGGGTGGGCCGTTGCAGTTAACTGACCTCCACTGGGCCCCACCCCACCTCTTTGCCGTCTACTAGCGGATGGCAAAGAAACTTTGCCGTCCGCTAGTAGACGGCAAAGAGCTGGCTGATGGCAAACAATGTCTTTGCCATCAGCCAGATCTTTGCCGTCTGCTTTCCCAAAGCAGACGGCAAACAACCTCTTTGCCGTCTGCCAGCAGACGGCAAAGAGTTGGCAGATGGCAAAGTCCCTGATTCCAGTAGTGATAGTTCTTTCAGGGAAAAGAGACATCGTGGGAGTGGAGGGCAAGACAGACATGTCCGAAGATTATGAAAAGTTTCATGAAATTCCTCCCTTCAAAGTGAAGGCTGACCCAAGCACCCTGTTAAACGATGAAGATTATCCATGGTTACGGCGCAATAAGCAAGGGACACACGCGAAGAAAAAGTGAAGACTTTCTCTCCACAACTATTCTGATGATGGCTTTGATCTAGAATATCACTGCAGTTACATGTCAAGAAATGAAATGCCTTTTGTAACTGATGAGTTTTCGTCTGAAACCCTGATACTTCGAAAGAGATTGTTCATATTGTACATGAAGTGCATCCAGTTTTTGCCATAACCCTCTCAACGTTTTAGCACATGCTATGTGGGTGAAATGATGATACCATGCCAACTTTCAACCATTTCAGAGTTCATTTGCAGTGCTTTTCAATTCAGGGTCATCTTAGCTCAAAAGAAATCATGAAATGCATGAAAAATAGCAAATGAAGTCAGAAAAGGTTTGAAAAGTGATGATGTGGCTTTGAATGGTGCATATTGAATGCATAAAAAGTCTTGAGTTGAAATATGTTTAAAAATTTGAAATCCTTTTGTAACTGATGAGTTTTCGTCTAAAACCCTGACACTTCGAAAGAGATTGTTCATTTTGTAGACGAAGTGCATCCAGTTTTTGCCGTAACCCTCTCAACTTTTTAGCACATGCTATGTGGGTGAAATGATGATACCATGCCAAATTTCAACCATTTCAGAGTTCATTTGCAGTGCTTTTCAATTCAGGGTCATCTTAGCTCAAAATAAATCATGAAAAAATAGCAAAAAGAATATTCATAAAGTATTTTTTGTTAAGAACTTTAATAGCAAAAAGAATATTCATAAAGTATTTTTTGTTAAGAACTTTTAATATGCAAAAAAATAACATAAAAAATAGCAAAAATGAACATAGATGCGCTTATAGGGAAAATTCGACCTGAAATCAGAGTGAAATTCTCTTTGATTTCAGGTCAAATTTCCCGTATAAGGGCATATATTTTCACTTTGAGAGGAACTCAACAAGGCAGAGAGGGGCGGGCTTATAAACCGGTGCGAGCGCCCCTCGCTTAGCGAGGTGGGACTAAACTCCCATCACAGCCAGGACCAACCCTTTAGTCCCGGTTGGTGGCTACAACCGGGACCAATGCAGCCCTTTCATCCCGGTTGGTGGCTCCAACCGGGACTAATGCCCCCCTTTCGTCCCGGTTGGAGCTACCAACCGGGACCAAAGGTCTCTGCTTCCCGCCCTTTGGGCTGCTGAAATTGACCTTTGGTCCCGGTTGGTGGCACCAACCGGGACGAAAGGTCTGCATTAGTCCCGGTTGGAGACTCATCCGGGACCAAAGGTGTTCGCATATAAGGCGGGACTTGTCGAAATTTCCCCCAATCTCTCCCATTCGCCCCGACGCCGCTAGGCTGCCGAAGCTCGCCGCCGCCCCCGAGCCCGTCCTCGTCGTTGCCGCCATCCCCGAGCCCGTCCTCGTCGTCGCCGCCGCCCCCGAGCCCGTCCTCGTCATCGCCGTCGCCCCCGAGCCCGTCGTCGCCGCCGCCCCCGAGCCTGACCTCGCCGCCGCCCCGAGCCCGTCCCCGCGCGCCTCCTCGTCCTCGTCGACGTCGTCACCGCCCCCGACACCGGACGCCGCCCGCGCCACCTCCCCGAGCCCCGTCGTCGCCGCCCGCGCCTCCTCCCTGAGCCCGTAGTCGTCGGTGAGCTCCTGCCCCCTGCTCCTGCCCCCTCCTCCGGGGCCACCGCGGCCACCGCGGCCGCGTGCGCCGGCGCCGCTGGCCTGCCCCGGCCCTCGCACGCGTTTTATTTTTTGTTTGTTTTACTATTTTTATTAGTTGTTTTAGTTTTATTTATTAGTTGTTTTAGTTTGTTTTATTAATTTTTTGTTTTAGTTGTTTTAGTTGTAAAAAAGTTTTAGTTGTTTTAGTCGGCGAACCAGAGGAGTCCCCGAGGATCGCCGGGGAGGAGTCCCCGACGATTGCTTAAGTAGAATTTGTCATAGTTGTCAAATGCAATCATCTTTATTAAAGTTTATTTAATAGTAGGAATTTAAATAGTTGTAGAATTTGTTCTCGACGTCGACGATGCCCAGCCCGCATCCTCGTTGTCGACTCGGCGCCGGCGACCATCTGCTTGAGAGGCGCAATGTCCGGGACTGGGCTCTGCCGGGCTGGCACTGGGAGGTGCTGCCTTCCGGGGCGCCCAGCTTGGTGAGGAATGAGGGTCCCGTCGTCGACCCGGAGGTTCTTTGGTGGCGGTCGCGTGGACCACTGTCGGTGTAGAGGGAGCCGGCCCCCGCGGAGGTGGTACGTCGCCGTGTCAGGGAGGAGGACGAGCACGTCCGACGCTACATGGTTGCGTTGGACGCTAGGTTCTCCAATACCTGGCAGGTTCTTCAGGGATCTCACCCGAGCTATGATCCTGTCATAGTTCCTTCTCTTTGGGTGTCCACCGCCTGCGTAGCGAGACGTCAACTATATCTGTATTAGTGATATTATATAATAATATTCGAGATGTATTAATGATAATATTCGATGATGTATTAGCGATACTATTCGATGATGTATTAGTGATATTATATGATCGTATTGTTGCATTGCCTTGTATTGATTTGCATATCTCATGTTTGTATATTGGCATGTTGTATAATATTTGCAGAAACTATGGATCAAAGAGACTTAGAAAAAGAACAGTTGTTGGGGGATATAATCCGCCCCGGAGGTGATCCCTTGTCGTATCTCAACGACACTGATTATCAGGAAGGAGAGGATGACGGCTCCAGTGATCCAACAATGGAGGAGGAAGGAGATCATGACGGCTCCGGTGACCGAATGGCAGAGGAAGGAGATCATGATCACGGCTCCGGTGACCGAACGGAGGAGGGAGCGTCAACTGTTTCAAAGTCCGACGAGGTAAGGAGACGAGGCCCGAAGAAAAGGTTGCGCCCGGATGAAAGGTTCACGATCACAGAAGTCGCGAAAGATGGCCAACCGATTGCTCCCAAGCGGACCAAGGACGCATTTGTACATCAGTGTGGAGTTGTTGTTAGGGACTATGTCTTGATCAACCCCCATCAATGGAATAAGAATAATAAGGACCCTGAAGTTTCTAATGTCCATGATAGACTGAAAGATGATCTTTGGACCGATCTGATGGCAAATTTCAGCTTACCGCGAGAGGAGGATCCGAATAACCCAGTTATAGAGCGAAAGGTCAAGGCGTTTGCTCTTAAGAAGATGGCAGAACTATTTAGGAACTGGAAGAAAGAGTTGAACACAAAGTTTGTCGAGAAAGAGGAGACTCCGAAATTCGTCGGTCGATATGAGAAGATAAGAGATCAATGGCCCGAATTTGTGGCCTACAAGAAATCGAAGAAGGGTAAGAAATGGTCACTGACAAACAAGAAAAATGCTGCAAGGAAGAAGTATCACCATCACACGGGGTCAGGTGGCTACTACAAAGCCCGGCAGTTGTGGGACAAAGCTGAGCAAGACCTGCTTGCTAAGAATGTCTAACCAGCGACATTGCACTGGCTAGATCGTTCAAGGACTTGGTTCTTCGGGGTTGGGGGAACTTTGGACCCAGAAACAGGGGAGTGTGTTTGGACTGACGAGCAACTTTCAATACCCTTCCGGAAGCTTCAGGCAGTAATCAAGCAGCGCAGGAAGGGACGTTCATTCCCGACAGAGAGAAGGACGAGCTGACAGAGGCCCTCGGGAATCCTGAACACCCTGGACGAACACGAGGCACACCAGGCTCCGTTCCGTGGAAGCATGGGTTTCCCGACAGCGGTGGTTATAGAAGCCGAGAGAGAAAAAGGAAACATGAAGCAAGCGAAATGCAGAAGCTCAGTGCACGATTAGCAAAACTAGAGGAACTTGAGAGCCAGCGAGCTACCGGCCAACCATCTGAGCGGCACGAAGATCCTTCCTTCGACGCTACCCCACCATCTCAGCGGAGAAGCAGCGTGGCTTCCACGGAGCTCGTTCAGCCTGATTTCACGGCTCCTCGCTACCCCGTGGATAGTATCACGGCGGCTGAACATTGCGAGCTAATGACGAAATGCCAGAACCTGACCTTCAAGGCGGCGGTCGGCTCTGTTGTACCTCCTCGAGCTGAGGGAACTTTCCATTGCCGTCCGATTCCACATGGCTATGCTGTTGTGACGGTGGATGAAATAATGAATGGATTTGAGGGGCTGGAGCTTGACAACCCTACAGGTGAAGAGGATATTATTCTTTTGGAAAATGCTTTGAGGAGTACCTGTCTATGGAGAAAAGAGTACATCAAGCTTCCAAACTGGACGCCTCAGCAGACTCAGCCTCCTCCGGCGCGTCAGGGCACTCTGCCTCCTCCTCGTCCTCCGGCGCGTCAGGGCACTCCGCCTCGTCCTTCTCCTCCTCCGGCGCGTCAGGGCACTCCGCCTCCTCAGGCGCGTCAGGGCACTCCGCCTCCTCCTTCGCCTCCTCCGGCGCGTCAGGGCACTCCACCTCCTCCTCCTCCTCCTCCGGCGCGTCAGGGCACTCCGCCTCCTCCGGCGCGTCAGCAACAGCGGAAGAGAGTCGCCGCCGCCGCTCCGGCGGCTAGCAGTACAATAGGCGGGAAGAAATTCAAATTTGGTCCAAGCCTCAAGCCTCTTCCGAATTTACCATATGACAGGATCGAAGAGGAAAACGCTAAAATCAGTGCAGCCAAAGTGAAGGCCCATTTTGCACGGAAAGATCCACCTCCGAAGGAAACGGTAGATCCGGTGAAAGCGAAGCGCACTCTGCATGCCCGGAAGCGACCACCACGGACTCGGCTATCCAACTATGACCGCATAATTACTAAGACACATGCTGAAGCGCAGCGGTCGGGAAGTACTTCCAGTGCTGCAAGAGAGAAAAAACGAAGAACTGGGAAAACAATTCCCCAGCTCGGCGAACAGGAGAAGCAATCGTGCCCCCCGCTCAAGGTGTCTAGCTATATCGCTAATCATCCGGTGTTACTGCCCGGTACCATTCTTGATGATTACCTGCCCGATGATGTACAATTTGAAACGGCTGAGGTAGTAGACGACTTTAGATACGAGCATGGGAAGCCTCTAGTCAAACCTGATCATCCTCATCTAACAACTATGATGCAAAAAATGCATGAGTGGTACATGGAAACCTGCAGGAAGTCTGGGACCGACAGTTTGTTTGTCGGAATTAAAAAAGAGCACGACTTCCCTGGAGTCGACCTGCTGCCTGTTGAATTTGTGGAGTTATTTCAGTTATACAATCAAGAGGCCCTCGACAAACAACTCATGACTTGCTACTATCTGTAAGTATTACTTCTATAATTAAGTCTCTAGCTCAGCTCGTTCATTGCATGTATATATAATTATCCTCACTATATTATGCAGATTGAAGATGGTTGAATGCAAAAAAGAACAAAACTATGACATTGGGTTCATTAGCCCAAATACCGTAAATGAATGGTCGGTACAAAAGGAGGCCAAAGATACCGAGGACAACTTGCTAGAAGCGTTCCTTAGACATCAAAACAAAAGGGAAATACTCTTTCCTTACAACTTCAAGTGAGTGTTACTGTCTTGTGCATATTCGGTTTCGCTTACTCGAGGTTAAGTAATGTAATTGATGAGTTATGCGTGCGCAGCTTCCACTATATCCTGCTATCCATTAACCTTGACGGGGCATTAGTAACTGTCTTAGACTCGCTCCGTAAAGATCCCAAGTATTATGCGGACATGACTGCAATGCTCCAGAAGTAAGTTCAATCAATACCGGGACCATATCGGCAACTTTCGTTCATTTCCTGATATCAAGTAATCATTTTCTTTGCCTGCCAGGGTTTGGAAAAAGTTCACCACTATGGTTCCGGGTCTGAAGAAGGAGCTGCGATTTACAAACCCCAAAGTAAGTAGTACTAGCTAGTTCCGCGCATCTCTCATTGATTCTAGTTTCATCAATACCATTATCATGCTTGCTTATCAGTTTAATTGAACTCTATTCTCGTAAAGTGCTTGTACCAGGCACCCGGGACTCATTTATGTGGATACTACGTATGCGAGTTCATTCGCCACTATACCTCTGAGCGGGGCTTCTCTGAGAAACAATTTGAAGTACGTAAACAATATTCACAATTTTATTTTATATATTACCATCAATTGTGTTGAGTTTCATTCATATATATGTATTGACCCCTTCTTTAAATTAGATCTGGCAGATGCGGGATGAACTCCTACCACATGATCGCATATGAGCAATTCAAGAGGAATTGGCGGGATTCTTTCTTGACCACGTCATACCTGAACACGGAGAATACCATGTGAAATTAGATATTAGGTGTTAGGGATTGTAAGAGATGTTATATTGTACATATGTAGTAGCGTCGGATAGATATACGAAAACTTGTTGTTCGGCCAAGCACGGAGAAAGAGATGTCACTTCTCTCTATATATGTTCATGACGATCTTGTGTAATTAATGGTTTCCTTCATTTGCTTACTAGCTAGCGTCGAGTTCTCTCTATATGTATAGTAGCTAGCGTCGACCAAGCACGGAGAAAGAGAGGTCACTTCTCTCTATTAGCTAGCTAACACAATATGAAACCCCTAAATTAACCATCCAAAACCCCTAAACCCCCCCTTCCAAAAAAAAACCCCAGCGCCTGCGAGCTACTGACGCGTGGCTGCCTTTTGGTCCCGCTTGGTGTTACCAACCGGGACTAAAGGTCCTCCTGCCTGGGCGCCCCGCAGCGGCCACGTGGAGCCCCTTTGGTCCCGGTTCGTAAGCAAACCGGGACTAAAGGTTTTGGGCATTAGTCCCGATCGTGTTGTCCCGGTTCTAGAACCGGGACTAAAGGCCCTCTGGAACCGGGACTAGTGCCCTGTTTTCTACTAGTGCTAGTGGAAACTCTAAAAAGACTTATATTTAAGAACGAAGGGAGTAGCAAGCTAGTTAAACAGTGGCTGCGCACACAGTTAATTTACCTGCACCAACTTGGCCTCATCCATGCGTATTCCAAGCAAGCCATGGAGCTACTTTTTTTTGAAACAAGGCAAAAGACTTGCCATTTCATTAATTAAGGAGAAGGTTTAGACATAAGCCGGCCCGCGGCAAAAACAAAGAAAAGGCTACTCTCGGTACATAAGGGTACTCAGCTGACTAGCTCCGGCTAGCGCCCAAAGTTTGGCCTCCTCTTTGATTTTGGC